>CP106728.1:118305686-119505686 GCA_025506655.1 Gossypium rotundifolium
TCTGCAAATTTTCACTTATTTTATTTCTATGGTTTTATCTGAGAATTTCGTGTCCTTTTTTTATTACAATTTTTGCTAATTTCGTGTTTTGATTGCCTAGTGCAATTCTATTTTTTTATTCTGATTGTATCTACATATTCAATTTTTTTCAGGTTGCTAACTCAACGGTAAAGTACTCAGCTTTTAAGTGAGACTAGCATCTTTTACACATTTGTATGAAGAAAGGGATTCATTCAGACCATCGGTAGAGTTTGTAAGACCACGATTGATCTTGAAAGGAGTGGATGGAAAAAAAAGTATGTCGTAGCAATGGAGAATTCTAAGAATTCTTTTTTTCAGATCATTCCAAAAAAACCCGTTTTTGAATTTTTGGTGCGGAACAAAAAAATGGAATTGAATTCAAAGTTAGGTCGAATGAATAAATGGATAGAGCTCTATAGGCCCCAATTATAGGGAAACAAAAATGAACGAGCTTGTAACACCCTGGTTTAGGGGCTATGCATGTGGGGTATAACTCATGTTCTAGTGGGTTTTGGGTAGGCTTGGATGTGTTGAGAGGTGTTGAGAGTGCTCAAGTAAAAGGAAGACTTTGGAAAATTTTGATTTTCGGGGTTAAGAAGGGAATCGGGCCAAGGAGGCCTTAAGTATATTTTTCGATAATTTTGGCACAAGGAAGAGCTTGGCGAAGTGGCTAGCGTCATGCCACTTAGGCAATCAAGGGGAAAGGGTATTGGTTCAAGTGGTGGTAGCAGTAGGTTTAGCGTTTTATTTTCATATGTAGTATTGGGCCTGAGTATGAAGGCTTTATGAATAATTGTTTGGGCTCTATGGACATGAAAGGCAGGTGGGCGGAGTGGCGCTGCATGTAAGGGCGCTGGGTAAAGGTCACGAGTTCGAGGCGCAAGGAAGGCAAAATTTTGATATTTTGCAAGCGGCGTTAAGTCTTTGGGAAGGCTTAAAAGAATTTGTTCTTGCTTTTGATATAAAGCACGCCTAGGCCGAATGGCCCTGAGGCCTTACATGGTCGTTGGTTCCCAGTGTCGTGTTCGAGCCTTGGAGGTCTTGGTGGGGTTTTTTCCTTCTTTTTGCGGCAGTGTGGGCGGTGAAAGGACGTCACATGGGTGGTGGAGGATAAGGATGAGTTTGGTTGTTATTTCTTTTGAATTCGGTGGGATAATGGGTTAATTTTTTTTAGTTTTTTTATTTTATATTTCAAATTGGAGGGGTGGTAATGGATTAAAGGTGGGTTTTATTTTTAAATTTTGAATTGATTTAAAATGATTGGCTGGGAGCAAATTTGGGGGTTGGATTAATTCAAATGTGTTGAATTAGTGGCTAGGAGAGATTCTAGGAGCGGCCGAATTCTTTAAATAAGGGGAGGTGCTCACCTTTGTTGTTTTTTTTCACCATTTGTGCTCCTACGAAACTTGTTCCCCATTTCTTTGGTTGCGAATCCTAATCCCTCTTAAGCCTTCATCCATTTGTCTTCCATACTCTACCAACACTAAAATATCCCTTCTCTTCACCTATGCACTTTGGCCGAATCTTCAAGGTCACCTAGCCGATTTTCTTACTTGGTTCTCTTTATTTTTCCTAAGTCAAACCATTTCATATTGTCTCCCCATACCTTCTTTCTTTCTCTTTTCAAATCTTTCTAGCGGGGTTGGTTAATCTTAAGCAGGGGGTGGAGCGTTTGAGTCTCTGCTCTAGTCATTGTGAAGGGTAAGGTTTTACGTTATAGTTTATTTCTTTTGATGTTTCGTTAACGAAAGGTGGGTCTTGGTGTTTAAGGTTTGGCCGAATGTTCTTATTGTCTTATTATGAAAATTCTTTTGTGGGTAGCCGACAGGAAGAAGCTGTAGGAAGGGACTCTTAAGTCTTATTCATCAAGTGTTGTAAGAGCAGTTAGGATTTGATCGATTGTATCTAACAAGGTGCGTAACCATCGCACTATTTCTCGATTTGCCTGCTAGCTATTAACATATGTGTTATGTGTGGAAGCCGATTATAATGGCTTAAGTGATGTGAACCGATGATGGTAAGGTTGGTTGTGATATATATATATTTTATACATGTTTGATGTGGTTTTGATCAATAATAAATACTCACCTTATATGATATTCTTGCATGATTTATTGACACATGGGCATGGGATTGGATTGAAGAAGGAGGAAGTGTACACAAGTTTTACGTGGTCTAATGATAGCTCGGCTACATTAGCGCTTGATGGCTAGCTTTGTGCTACCTCAAGGAGATGTCGACTCGGTGCCCATCTCGTGATCGATGGCTATGTGCATCACCGTAGGCGTAATATGTTGTTGGATCACTTTGGTTGATCGGTGGCTCAGCCACGGCCTCGAGCAGCGAGTTTGCCGAGGTAAGATTTAAGGATCACGATGTGATCAGTGGTGGGTTATCCACGGCCTTAGGCAGGGAGTCTGCCAAGGTTGGAGTACGGTTGGTTTGTGGGTTGGGCTGAGATGCATATGTGCATGACTTGCTATGTGAATTGTTTGGTATTGGGCCTAGCCCATACGTGTGGGAAATTGTGTTGTGGTTATGCACTGAGTCTGTGGACTCACCCAATTATTTTCCTAACATTTCAGGTGATGCGTAGATTGGACCGGGATCGGAGAGGACACGTGGTGACCCGTGCCGAAGGAAAAGTTTTAATTATTTTTAAGCTTTCTTAATACGAGGTACTAAATTAGAAAGGGGTTGTAATAAAGGCCTGATGATTATTGTTTTTGGGTATTGTATTAATTAAAGCTTGATGACATTGAATCACTATTTGAAGTTGGTTTCGTTTATAAACTTTATTCAAAGGATATGCACTAAGGTTTTAATTGGGATATTTTAAGTTATTAAAGTTTTTCATACAAATCTCAAATAGACATGGTTTTCAAAAGATAGTAAGTTTTCATGTTTTAAATTCTAAGTAAAAGAAAATTATTTTACTAACATAACCGATTCTATTAAGTAATGAATGGGTGGGTTTGGGGATGTTCTGAGCTTCATTCTCAATTTGAATGATTACCGATCTAATTAAACGTTAAAAAGAAATTAGTGCCTAATGTGGTAAAGGTTTTTCTCATGAGTAAATTATCGATTTTTTTTATGAGTCCTAATTATTATTAGGCATTCCCTTTATGGGTTAGCCATGTGTAAAAGAAGCAGTATATTGATAAAGAAAAGATATTTTTTTCCAAAATCAAAAGTGCGATTGGGTTGAAAAAATAAAGGATTTCTAACCGTCTTCTTATCCTATAACGAACATAAATCAATTAGATGGAAAAAGATAGGATAGATAATCCATTGATGAATCCACCTGTCTCCGAGGTATCTATTCTTTTCTTACTATAATACCTTGTTTTGACTGATCGCACTATGTATCATTTAATAACCGAATAGATCCCCTATCTTTGGTTCAAATCGAATTTGAAATGGAGGAATTTCAAGTATATTAGAACTAAATAGATCCTGCCGACACGATTTCCTATACCCATTTATTTTTCGGGAGTATATTTATGCACTTGCTCATGAGCATGGTTTAAATAAATCGATGATTTGTTTTTTAAATCAGGGTTATGGTAATAAATTCAGTTCACTAATTGTGAAACGTTTAATTATTCAAATTTATCAACAGAATCGTCTAATTAGTTTTGCTAATGATTCCAACCAAAATCCAATTTTTGGGCACAACAATAATTTGTATTCTCAAATGATAGCTGCAGGATTTGCAGTCATTGTGGAAATTCCATTTTCCTTACGATTAATATCTTACAAGGGACAGAAGTCACAAAATCTCATAATTTACAATCAATTCATTCAATATTTATTTTTTTAGAGGACAAATTCTCACATTTAAATTATGTGTTAGAGGCACTAATACCTCATCTCATCCATCTAGAAATCTTAGTTCAAGCCCTTCGCTACTGGGTAAAAGATGCTTCTTCTTTGCATTTATTACGGTTCTCTCTCTATGAGTATTGTAATTTGAAGAGTTTTATTACTCTAAAGAAATCTATTTCGATTTTTTATACAAGATTATTCTTGTTCCTATATAATTCTCATAAATGTGAATACGAATCAGTTTTCCTTTTTCTTCGTAATCAATCTTCTCATTTACAATCAACATCTTCTGGAATCTTTCTTGAACGAATTTTTTTCTATGGAAAAATAAATTATCTTGGCGAAGTCTCTTATAATGATTTTCAGAACAACCTATGGTTGTTCAAAGACCCTTTCATACATTTTATTAGGTATCAAGGAAAGTCAATTCTAGCCTCAAAGGATACGTCTCTTCTGAGCAATAAGTGGAAATGTTACTTTGTCGATTTATGGAAATATTATTTTTACCTGTGGTCTCAATCAGGAAGAGTCCATATAAATCAATTATCTAAATATTCTCTCGACTTTCTGGGCTATCTTTTAGGTGTGTGATTAAATCCTTCAATGGTACGGAGTCAAATGCTAGAAAATTCATTTCTAATAGATAATGCTGTGAAGACGTTGGATCCAAGAATTCCAATTATTTTGCTCATTGGATCATTGTCTAAGGCGAAAATTTGTAACACATTAGGGCATTCCATTAGTAAGCCGACGTGGGCCGATTCCCATGATTCTGATATTATTGACCGGTTTGTGCGTATATCCAAAAATCTTTCTCATTATCACAGTGGATCTTCAAAAAAAAAAAAAGAGTTTGTATCGAATAAAATATATACTTTGATTTTCTTGTGTTAAAACTTTGGCTCGTAAACACAAAAGTACTGTCTGTGCTTTTTTGAAAAAAATTAGGTTCAAAATTTTTGGAAGAATTCTTCACGGAAACAGAAGAAGAACATGTTTTTTCTTTGATCTTCCCAAGAGGTTTTTTTGCTTTGTGAAAGTTCTATAGGGGACGAATTTGGTATTTGGATATTATTTGTATCAATTCTCTAGTCAATTATTAATGATTGGTTATGAAATTATGTAAATTCAATTATAATAAAAGTGGGAATTTTCTGAAATGATGAATAGATTACAAACAAATTTATTCATTTCTAGTATTAAATGTTTAGGCATAAGAGTAAGAGGGAATTGGTCGAGTATTCTTTTTTTTTTAGAGTCCTGTTTAGGGAATAAACAGGGTTTTAAATGGATACATAGGAAAGCCGTGTGCAATGAAAAATGCAAGCACGATTTGGGGAGGGATTTTTTATTCTTTTTAATTTAAATTTATTTAATTTAAACAAGGAAATTATCTACTCCATCCGACTAGTTTCGGGTTCGAGTCTCGGGCAACCCATTTTTATTATCATATCGAAATGCTATTCCTATTTATTATCATATCAAAATGCTATTCCTAATAGAAGATAGGAATGATTTGGATATATATCATATGGATATCAATCTATATTTTCTTTTTCTAACTTAAGAAAAAAATGATAAATCTAGATACGATCCTAGATGTATATTTTCAATTTGATATTGGTTGACACGGGTATATAAGTCATGTTATACTATTGAATAACAAGCCTTCAATTATCTAGCTCTAGATAATTTGTGCACTTGGGAGTCTCTGATGATTAAATAAACCAAGATTTTACCATGGCTACAATTTTAGAGAGACGCGAAAGCGAAAGCCTACGGGGTCGCTTGTAACACCCCAAACCTGACCTAGAAGTTAGGCCCGAATCGGCGTGTCACATTGAGGTGTTTTTTTCAAAAATCGCATTTTCATTGAAAATCCCTCTTGATATTTAAAAACTAAAGTCCAGTTTGCGATTGTTATTATTAATCGACATTTATTAAGAAGTCATTACCTTCAAAACCTTGTTCGTTGTGGAAGCTTAATTTAAAACAACTGACTTATAAAACGTGATATTTACAACTTGGTTACGAAAATGTAATGTTTTGAAAACATATATTGTTTTGGAAAACCGCTATTCAATGTTGAGCAGATTTAAAACATAATAAACTAAAAATCCCAAACTATACCAGAATTTAAGAGATGCCTTATTACAACCCAATAAAACCGATTTAATAAAGTAAAATAGAATATTAAAATCCAAAATTGCTCATAGTGTGGCCACCTCTAAGTCCTCCAATACGTCGAACCGCCTACTGAGGGTTACCTGGAAAAATTAAAAAGAGGGAGTGAGTTTGCGAAAACTCAGTGTGTACACCCTCATCAGTAAAAACATGTATCACAACAATCCAGGCCGATGCCCATTACAATAACGGTGGCAATTAGGCCTTAGCCCAAAATAGACTCGGTTGGGCCTTAACCCATATCATATGTCACATATCATAAATATCTGGGCCTAAGCCCATCTCAATTTTAAAATCCATATATGCAATGCATTAATGCCCATACCAACCCTGCACTCCGTCTCCTGTCCAAACGTGCACTCGTGTGGGGATTTAATCGACCCACCCATCCGTACACTCCTTTTGTAGCACCGGTTGTAGCACTAACTTATCGGTGTAGCATGGCTGCTTGGTGGCTAAAAAGCCTTCGGTGGATCCACAGTCGTCAAGCGACCATGCGATCCTATTAGCACTTCCTTCATATTAATAATCTCATTCCCATGCAAATAATAACACATGAATGCATCATACAATAATAAACATACCATAATAATCATAAATCGCTTACAAGAATAACCATATAACATGTAGGGGCATTTTCGTCAACTTGCCCTTTAGGGGAATATCGATTATTTTACCCATCGAGGGTATTTTGGTAATTTTTCAAACTAGGGGTATTTCGGTAATTTTGCAAACTAGGGGTATTTCGTTAATTTTGCAAACTAGGGGTATTTCGATAATTTTGCAAACTAGGGGTATTTTGGTAATTTTGCAAACCAGGGATATTTTGGTAATTTCGTAAATTAGGGGTATTTCAGTAATTTTGCAAACTAGGGGTATTTCGATAATTTTGCAAACCAGGGGTACGAAATAAAAAGTAATATGGAATCCTTGAAAGAAATTCTTACCTTAAAGTTTTTAGACCGATTCCTAATGATAACACGATGATTTCGAACACTCTCAGTTTCGGCCTTCCACTACGTTTCTATGGAAAAGAAAAAGATTTTGAATAAGGTATGGTATGATTATGGTCTCGATCCAAAAAGGCCATCCCATACCAAAATATAGATACGGCACAATGGAAAGGATAAAATAAAAATGCCAAAATATTGTAACTAGCCACTTACCGATCGATCACGTATGAGTAGATAAAAATGGTTGAGAAAGAAATATGTGTGAAGTAAGAGATTCGACTATGGTGAAAAATTGGAGAGGATGATGCTTAATGATATTCGGCCATGGTGAATATTAAGGAGGGAATGATGTTGAGAGTTTTTTGCAAGAAGAAAAAGAAGAAGAAAAGAGGGTGTCTATATTTCGGTTCTTCAAGAATGGGAGATGAACAAAGAAGAAGGTTTGAGACTAGAGTGCATTCGAAAAAGAAAAAAGGGAGAAAATAAAAATGTCCCTTCAAGGTTATGTGGTTTCGGCACAAAGAGGAAATGGTTTGGAGAGAATGAGCAAATAAGACTGAAATGGTCAAAAATGAAATGGCCAAAAAGAAAGCAAAAGTTTACCTATTGTTCATGATACATTCAGATAGGGAGAAGAAATTGGAGAGAAAATTTTGATGAGAAACACCAAAATGCCAAAATGAAAAGTGACCAACTAGCACCAAAACCTACCAAAAGCCAACCAAAAATTTGGCCACCCCCTAGCCCCTAAAACCGTCCAAGTGCATGGCCAAAAGGTCAAAGTTTGGCCATTCCAAACTTTCCAAAACATCTTCCTTGTTAAAAGCCTTGTGTTCCCCCTACATACCTTTTTCATATGATTCCCTTCCTTAAGTTTAAAACTAGCTTTTTCTCTTAGCCACCATACCATAAAAATAAAAGTCCAACTTACCATATGTACTAGGTTTGACCGACACTATGAGAAAGGAAAGTAAAAAAAAAAAAAATTCTCACATGCACATCAAAGGATTCGAACTCCTTTCCTCTAGGAGCAGTTATGGCGCCATCTCCTCTTTACTACTCGCTCACTTATGCTAACTTTCACCACTTAATCACCTTAAGATTTAAGGTCACTTGTTCCACTTCATTAAAGTACTAATTACCAAAAATTATTCCAAAACCAAATAAATCCCGAGCCTTCTCGAGACTATATAAACACACACATTGGATTATTTAACTAGCTAAGCACCAAAATAATGCAACATATACAAACTCAAATTTTAGGATGTTAGAATTCTACCCCCTTAAAGAAAATTTCGTCCTCGAAATTTACCTGGTTAAAAGAGGTGAGGATATTGCTGCCGAATTGTGTCCTCAGGCTCCCACGTAGCTTCCTCCGCTCCGTGATTACACCAAAAGAACATTTACTAATGGTTCTAACTTCTTTCTCAGCACTTTAACATCTCGATCTAAAATTTTCATTGGTTCTTCCTTGAACGTCAAGTCAGGCCTTAATTCAACTTCCTCTATCGGTACTATGTGAGATGGATCCGATCGATAACGCCTTAACATAGAGACATGGAAAACACTATGAATCTGACTCAACTCCAGAGGTAATTCAAGCTAATAAGCCACTGGTCCTTCATGCTTCAACACACGATACGGCCTCGATGAACCGAGGGCTCAACTTGCCCTTCCTTCCAAATCTGAAGATCTTCTTCCAAGGTGAGACCTTTAGAAAGACTTGATCTCCTACCGCAAACTCAATATCCTTACACTTCAAATCCGCATAAGATTTCTATCTATCCGAAGCTTCCTTTAACTGTGCCCGAATTACCTTTACCTTTTCTTCCGTCTCTGATATCAATTCAGACCCAATAACTGTCGTTCCCTCAATTTAGTCCAACAAGTAGGAGTACGACACCTACGACCATACAATGCTTCATAGGGTGCCATTTGGATACTGGATTGATAACTATTGTTATATGCAAACTCTGCCAATGGTAGAAAATCCTCCCAACTCCCTCTGAAGTCAATCACACAGCCCCTTAACATGTCTTCCAGGATTTGAATTACTCTCTCCGACTGACCATCCGTCTGAGGATGACATGCCGTACTAAAATTCAACTTGGTTCCCAAAGCTTCATGTAAAGCCTTCCAAAACCGTGATGTAAACCTAGGGTCCCTGTCGGATATAATAGACACTAGTACCCTATGAAACCTCATGATCTCTACTACATACAACTTGGCCAACTTCTGCAATGAGTAATCCGTTCGAACAGGTAGAAAATGGGCAATCTTAGTTAACCGATCCACTATTACCCAAACGGAATCTTTCTTAGTAGGCGATAAAGGTAACCCACTAACAAAGTCTATCGTTATCCGTTCCCATTTCCATAATGGAATCTTTATCGGTTGCAACAATCCCGATGGTAATTGGTGTTTCGCCTTCACTTGTTGACAAGTCAAGTACTTACTCACATATTCAGTAACTTCCCGTTTCAACCACGCCACCAATATCGCTTCTGAGAGGTCTCGATACATTTTATTTCCCAGGTGCATAGCATAAGGGCTACTATGCGCCTCTCACAGAATCATTTGTCTCAATTCCGAATCTTTGGGCATACAAATTCTTCCGCGAAAACACAGTACTCCATCCTTATCAAATCCAAAATCCCCTATTACACCACTTTCAACTTGTTGAAGTAAGGGACCAAACTTTTCATTTGATAACTGCTTCTCCTTGATCTGTTCTAACTACATAGGCTTCACCTGAAGTTCCGCTAGCAGACTGCCATCTTCATACCAACTGAGATGAGCAAACATTGCTCTTAACTTGGATATTACCTTACGACTCAATGCGTCCGCCACCACATTAGCATTTCTAGGGTGATACCCGATTGAGAAATCGTAATCCTTCAATAGCTCTACCCACCTCCATTGTCTTAAATTCAACTTCTTTTGGGTAAGAAGGTACTTAAGAATCTTATGGTCCATATAAATAATCGACTTCTCACCATAGAGATAGTGCCTCCAAATCTTTAAAGCAAAAACCACCACAGCCAACTCCAAATCATGGGTAGGATAGTTGACTTTATGCGGCCTTAACTGATGAGATGCATAAGTCACCACTTTTCCACCTTTACATCAAAACACAACCTAAACCCGTGTGTGATGCATCACAGTAAATGATAAACTCTTTTCCACCTCAAAGTTGAATCAAGATTACGCTTCCACAAAATCTTCTTCAATTTCTCAAAACTTTCTTGTTGTTTCTCCGCCTGCATAAACAAGACTCCCTTTCACAACAGTTTAGTTAGGGGTGCAGCAATCAACGAAAACCCCTCAACAAAATGTCTATAATCACCAGCCAATCCTAGGAAACTCTGAATCTCAGCTACTGACTTCGGTGGTTTCCAATCGAAGATAGCCTTTACCTTCCGAGGATCAACTCTGATTCCTTTGGCCGACACAACATGTCCCAAGAAAGTCACTTCCTTTAGCCAAAATTCACACTTACTGAATTTGGCATAAAGTTGCTTTTCTCGCAACATTTGCAATACTATGCACAGATGTGAGTCATGCTCTTCTTCATTCCTCAAGTACACTAAGATATCATCTATGAACACCACCACAAATCGGTCTAGGTAGGGTTGAAAGACTCGATTCATCATGTCCATAAATGCAGCTGGTGCATTGGTCAATCCAAAAGGCATCACTAAGAACTCATAATGTCTATAATGAGTTTGAAATGCCATCTTATGAATATCCGCTTTCTTAACCTTGAGTTGATGATAACCCGATCTCAAATCTATCTTGGAGAAAATTGAAGCTCCTTTCAACTGATCAAATAGGTCATCTATTCTCGGAAATGGATACCTATTCTTGATCGCCAATTTATTCAACTGCCTATAATCAATGCACATACGCATCGACCCATCCTTCTTCTTGACGAAAAGACCGGTGCTCCCCACGGAGACACGCTCGGTCAAATAAATCCCCAATCCAACAATTCTTGAATTTGAGCTTTAAGCTCCGCTAACTTCTTCAGCGTCATTCAATAAGGAGCAATGGACACCGGAGCCGTTCTGGGCAAAAGCTCAATGCCAAACTCTACTTTCCGATCTGGAGGTAGACCCGAAAGTTCCTCAGAAAAGACATCTAAAATTCTTTCACCATTCTAACACTTTCCACCAATAATTCCATGGCATCCAAAGCACTAATGAAGGCTAAGAATGCTCCATACCCTTTTAGCACCAATATTTCTGCCTTTAAAGTAGATACCACAATTGCTAAATAGTTTCTCCGTTCATCTATCATTACTACTTCCTTATCTTCCAAAGTCCTTATCGACATCCACTTTGCAACACAATCCAAGTACGCACGGTGCTTTACCAACCAATCCAATCCCAAAATAAGATCGAACTCACCGAAAGGCAGTTCCATCAAATTCGCCAAAAATATTTCTCTTTGAATTTCTAAAGGCACGTCTCTATACAATTTATTCACTACCACAGACTGTCCTAAAGGACTAATTACTGTCATCTCTCTATTGGTAATCTCAAATCTAATATTTAGATTTCCGGATATAGCACTAGCAACATACGAATGGGTAGATCCGATATCAATCAAAGCAGAAATAGGTACATCAGAGATGAAGAACGTACCGATTATCACATCAGGGGCATCACCATCTTCTCGGCATCTAACCGCATAAACTAACCCTAGCTGTCTCGCCTCCGCATTACCCCTAAAGCCATTACCTCTACCCCATGCACCTTGACCTTGAACTGTACCATTACCACCTCGACCTGGTCCACGGCCCCTCGGTGGCTGTTGAGCGCCTCTAGCTGGCTGTACATTAGAGTTACAAGCTTCTTGAGTCGAGCAGTCTGTTGAGGACAATTCTTAAGCTGATGATCCTTAGAACCACATTTGAAGCATTTACCGGTTCTCTTCCAGCATTCACCAGAGTGTTGTCTCCCACAATCAGCACATGGTTGAATCTGATTGGTAGCCACAAGTGCTCTAGCTTGAACTGGTTAATCATTCCTAGGCCTCTTCTAAACCTTTTAGCAGGTCTCGAATACCTAAAGTCCCTCTTGTTCCTGCCTCTATCTCTTTCTCGATTTTTCCTCTCTGAGTTCTTAGCCTCTTTAGCTATTTTGGCTTTCTCCACAAGCGTGGCAAAAGTCATTTCTTATTGTGGGGCAATTAGTACCAGTAACTTATCATTCAATCCATCTTCAAAATATACACAGCGTTCATGGTCAATTGGCACTATAGTCGAGCACAACGACTCAAGCATAGAAATTCTGCTTCATAAGCTGCCACCATCTTATTTTCTTGAACCAAATTTAAGAATTCCTTCCTTTGGGCATCCACATATCTTCCCCCAACATACTTTCCTTAGAATGCAGTTTTGAAGAAATCCCAAGTAATATGTTTGGCCTAAGTGCCTTCCCGAACAGTGAGCCACCACTGATACACCTTGTCCCTCAACAAGGACACAGCTCCTCTTAGTTTTTGCTCGACAGTACACTCTAGGTCATCCATAATCCGCTCCATAACCTCGATCCAATACTCCATAACATTTGGGGCTACTCCCAAGATATCCCTAAAAGTCTCAGCACCATTTGATCTGAGTGCTCCGATATTGATCCACGAGCTACTGGTCCTAATCTAACCCCAACAACCCTTTCCAAAACTCGTAACATTGCTTGAGTCAGAGCAATGTCTTCTCTCATACGGTCATGTGATCCATTTTCTGACACAGGTGATGCCGACGCGTCTATTTCCGGCATATGCCCCGATGCCTCAGACACAACTCTAGCACTTTAGCCTCTACCACGGCCACGTCTACCACGTCCACGTCCTCTAGCGCTCATATTAACTATTTCATTTCAATCTGATTTCAAGTTTTATGAATTAGTATTCTATTTCAGTGTTTTATTAACGATATTTTATGTGATATAAGAGGTAGAGTTGTTTTCATAAATGCATCCTATGGTTTCAATCTCTATAGTTTCAACATTTAAAACTAAAAGTTCTAGAGTGTTCCTATAGTCATATCACAATAATAATCATTAAATTTCAATACACTTACTTGACTTGGTGCTAGATACTCGTGGTGCCATACTACCTTTGAAACATACGTTTTATAAGTCTAAACAGTTTTGAAAAAATTATTTTAGAACCCAAACCATTGTCGAGTTTTGAACCACGCCCTGATACCATAAAATGTAACACCCCAAACCTGGTCTATGCAAATTTGACATGTCACACAAAATGAACATACACCTAGTCTTTTAAAGATTTAAGGAAAACGGATTTAAAAAAAAAAAACATTTTAACATGGAGTTATTGAAAACTAAGTTTGATTACTAAATCTAATAATTTGGCTCGTAAAATTTATAAATTTAAACTTAGGAAAATTGATTTAATATTTTGAGAAAATTTAAAGAGTTCAAAAGTAATTTGAAAATAAAATTTTAAAAATATTGTTATAGAAAAATTATCGAGTTAAAACTATTTAAGAATGAAACCCTTTTCAGATGTTTATTTATGAAAACGTTTATTTCTATTTTTAGAAAAAAATAATCCCACTTAAGTATTTAAAGCATATTATAAAATCCATCCACAAGTAAAACATCCATAAAAATTTAACTAGAGGCCTTATTACAAAATATCAAAAATAATAAAAAGTACTTACAAAGAAATCCAAAATTTAAATAACATATAATTCGTAGTATGGCCTCCACTGAGTCGTCCCCGGCCCAAGCCTCCATCACTGATCATTACCTGAGGAGGGTGAAGAAAACGGGGTGAGTTACTTAGAACTCAGTGTGTAACTCACTTACCATTGTCACTAGGCCAAAAATTCAATTAAGCACTTATTGGCCAAAGCCCATTTACAATCATAACATAATATCATATATAACATGCATGTGTTATGCAATTTCCCAACCAAACCTACTTTTCCATCCGCTACACACCACTCGTACCAACCAACACACCTTTGGGGAGCTTTAGTCACCACCCCGCCAACATACCAAACTGGGCATTAAGCCATATATCAATTTGTGGACAAGCTACCAGAATTTTGTAGCAAAGCTACCAGAACTTCTCTTCGTCAAATATCCCAACCCATGCAAATCATGTATATAATATGCACATTCAATTACTACAATCCATTCATATAATTATTACAAACATACGACCCATTATAAAAATTTTCACAATCTGGCCCATATCACATTTTGGCCCTTATAACTCATATCACACTTGGCCCATATATAAAATATAACATTTGGCCCATATATCAGATATCACATTTGGCCCATATATCAAATATCACATTTGGCCCATATATCAAATATCACATTTGGCCCATTGAGGGTAAGTTCATAAAATCACAGTCTTAATACCAATTTCATAGTCTATACCGATAAATTGATAAATATGCTAGTTTACCCGATTTCACTATCTTGCGATTTAATCAAGCGATTAATACGATATAGTTATTTAACCCATGAGATACAGTGTGAGATTACACACCTGATTACGGTAAGCACTACACTTTCCTGATCGTCAACACCTAAAAATATTTTAATGCTCGAATAGATCATTAACACTTATACTAAATCTATTCTAAGATAAGCTGTAACACCCTAAAAATCTGAGTATTTAATTTGCATGATTTTGGTGTTTAGATTTTTAAAGGAAAAATCTCTTATTTTAATTTGGTGCTTATTGAAGTTTTTGAGAGGGTAAATCATAATTTGAAGAAGAAATAAAATTTATTAAATTGAGAATTATGGAAGTGAAACAAAGGTGATTAAGACTTAAGCTAAATTATGTGCTAAAAAGTGTCATAAAATGAGCATATGGCATAGTGGTATTGGCGCATGGGTTATAGCAAGAGGGAAGAGGTTCGAATCCCTTGTATGGCACCTAAATGAATTTTTGCTTTTAATTTTCTGCTCATGTCTAGGAAGTGTCGGCAAGGGACATATAAGGAAGGTGTTGACCATGTATTTTGGTTAGTATATCAATGGATTAAGGAAACAACTAACTTATGGTATGGAATCAAGGGTTTAAGGAAAGATAGGGGAACATAAGGCACTTATCAAGGGAAAATTTGAAAGAAATAATGGCCAATAGACCTTGTGCCGGACGGCAATTTGGTATAGGAGGGAGCCTAAATTTTGAGTTAGTTTGGCTGAAAAATTCTTTTCTCTTTGGTTGTTCTTTGCACTTTGTGCAGAATTTTATTTTCCTCTCCTATCAACACCCCTTTTGGCCGAATTTTGCATTTGGTAAAGCCAAAATTTTGTGACCATTTGGTCATTCCTTTTTGCTTATCTTGATAGCCAATTCTTTGTGCCTTTTCTTCTTGTGCCGAAATCATCTATACCAAAAAGAAACATCTTTTTCTTTTCTTTTGCCATGGCCGAATATACCAGCACCTAAAGTTCATATTTTTCTTTTCTTTTCCTTCTAATCTCCTTGAAATCAAACTATCTCATCACCATCTCTTTCTCATATTCTAATTATTTCAATCGAAGTTTTCTTCATCCACACTCCCTTAGCCGAATTCTAGTGTGCCTATAAGCCAAAATTATTTTTTTTTCATTCTTAATCATATATAGTCGAATCTTCCATCAATTAAACATCATTCTCAATCTTTTCTTTTCGACCGTGGGAAGTAGGTAAGGGTTCTTCTCCATTTTTGATTTATTGATTAGTGATATTATGGCCGAATATCATAGGATTATTGAGAGTCTTTTTGGATTGATATAGCATTCATACTAATAACGTTTATTTCGTTATTATTTAGTGCAATAACGGAGATTGGAATTCAAGTGATCGGGAGAATCGTGGAAACGTTGGAAACGTTTCATTTTGGTAAGGAAATCCTACTCTTTAAATCTCTAGTATTATTGATATTATTGTAGATCTAACTAAAATTCCTTTGGATCTTGAAGACCGCCAAAATAGGGAAGAAAAGGGCGTGTTTAGTTATCGTAAGAGGGTGGATCTCAGAATCCCCATTCAAACGAAGAGCGGTTTTGCAATCGGATTTTCCATCGTTGTGGGCCATCTTCCAAAGAAGTCCATTATTCAAGTAGTACGAACCTCTGAGCCGTTATATGCTGGTGGATTCTCGCGCTAGTGAATCGATAAACGAAGGAAAACCGAAAATCAAGTGATTCAAAATCAAGAGGGTAAGATTTTGGATCCATTAACGATTAAGATTATTTTTGCTAATTAGTTGTCTAACGAATCAAATATATTTTAGGTGCCGAGGAGCGAGAAGGGTTAATACTCACGGTATCGAGGTGTGTAATTTTCACACTCATTATTGTCTCTTGGATGTCAAATTTCGATATGTTGGTAAATCGTAAAAAAACGATTAGATCGGTAAAACGTAAAAAAAAAAATGTTATTATGACAAAATACGTAAAATGACAAAATCGTAAAATTTTAAAACGCCTCAAGATATTAATTGTTATTACGTAAATACTCTAGTTCGTGAAAATGGGCCAGAATACTCTAGTTCGTGAAAATGGGCCGTAAATACTCTAGTTCGTGAAAATGGGCCGAAATACTCTAGTTCGTGAAAATGGGTTCGTGAAAATACTCTAGTTCGTGAAAATGGGCCGTAAATACTCTAGTTCGTGAAAATGGGCCGAAAATACTCTAGTTCGTGAAAATGGGCCAAAATACTCTAGTTCGTTAAAATTTAGCCAAAACACTCTAGTTTGGTAAATGGGCCAAAGCCCACTAAACTACTAAATAGACAAATTGCTATAATTATGGGCCAAATGAAATGTTATTGATAAACCCACCTTGTTATGTATTGTTAATAAATTTTATATTTTAAAAGTACATGTATAATTGCATGGGTGGGATATATGAAGAGAAGAATGGCCATTGTTACAATATCGCTTATTGCTTCTAGTTCGGTGGTTTCGCCACAATATCGCTTATTGCTCTAGTTCGGTGGTTTCGCCACATTATCGCTTATTGCTCTAGTTCGGTGGCTATGCCACAATTATAAAAAGGCTTAATGCCTACGATTGGTGTGATGGCGGGTGGGTTGACTTGATCCCCACAGTGTGATGGTTGGTACGGGGTGTTAGCGGATGGATATTAGGTTTGGGTTGGGAATTACATTTTCATGCATTATTAATTATTTTAAAATTCATGATATATTGTTGAATTCGAATTGGGCTCAAGCCCAAAGATAATATCCCCAATAACTGCCCAATAATGGTGGTAAGTGAGTTACACATCGAGTTCTAAGTAACTCACCCTTTAATTTCTTTCCATCTCGTAATGGAAACCGATGTGGACTTAATGAGGATGACTTCGTGGAGGCCATACTGCTATATATGGGTTATTTAAAACTCGAACTTTTAATAATTATTTTTACTATTTTGGGATGTTGTAATAAATGGCCTCTATAAATAACTTATGGATTTTATGTGTTTTGGAATTTAATTTTACTTTGGACTTTTAATCATGAGCTAAAGTTTGATGATGTTTTATTAAAATAAAATTTAGTTTTCAAAGTTTATGAAAATCTTTTATAAATATCTTATTATAGTTAACTCTTTAACAAATTACCCAAAGGTTTTTGATAATACAATGATTTCCAACTTATGTTCTTTTTTTTATATATATTGATCAAAATTTAATTCTCTTCAAATTTTAAACTCAGAAACAATATTGTAGTTTTCAACTCATTAAAGATTTAAGAATAGTTCGAATCACGTAACAAACCAAATCTAGTCTCAACGCATAGACCGGTTTGGGGTGTTACATTTAGTGGTATCGAGCCAGCTTCAAAAACTCTACCGTGGTTTGGGTTCAAAATAATTTCGTATGAAAATGCTCAATGGTATTTTAAAGATCAAGATGGCACCACAAGCATCCCAACAAGTCAAGTAAGTATTTATCGCTTAAATAATTACTATGATATGATCATAGGAATACTCTAGAACTTCTAGTGTTAGATGAGAAAACCGAGAGATTGAGACTATAGGACACGCTATAAAAACAACTTTATATCTCAAATCTCATAAAATATCGTTAATAAACACCAAACAAAATTTCGATTCATAAAACTTGTAATCGATAAACGAACAAGCAATCATGAGTACAAGAGGACGTGGTCGTGGACGCGTAGACGGGCTGTAGAGGCCGGGTGCTACTACCAAGCACCAAATCATATGCCGGCGGGACATATCTGGCCAATTGAAAGTGAGACCGGATCACGCGATCACATGGAAGAAGATCATGCATTGACTCAAGCAATGCTACGAAGTCTTGGAAAGGGTCACTGAACTAGAATTGGGCCAACAACTCGTGGGTCAATTTCAGAGCGACTTAAAGCGAATAATGCGTAAGTTTTCAGAGGTGTTCTCGTGTAGCCCCAATGTGGTGAATATCGCTCAAGTCGTGGAACGGATCATGGATGATATGGAATGCACGGCCGAGCAAAAACCGAGAGGAGCAGATCCTTATTAAGAGATGAGGCGACGCTGGTGGCTCACCGCTCGAGAAGGCACCGAGGCCGCATCGATTAATCGGGAATTTTTAAAGCCGCCCAAGGAAAATACGCCTGAACGAGCTATGTAGACACTCAAGGAAGGAATTTCAATCTTGTCCAAGGAAGTAAGACCGTGGCAAAGATATGAAGTCGAAGTTTTACGTCCGAGCCGTTATGCCCGGACAATTGTAGCAATGATCATGAACGCTGTGTACGCTTCGAGGATGGACTTAATGATGAGCCGAGGGTTCCGATTGTTCGCAGAAGTTAGAAATTTTTCCACTGTGGAGAAGGCCAAAATAGCCAAGAGGCTAAGAACTCGAACGCGTAACCGAGAAAGATCCCAAACAAGAGAGAGACACAAGCCTCGGTTCTTCCAAGAGATTCCAAGAAACCCTTAATGATGAATCGCCAAGGCGTAACCCCAGAGCAAATAATCAAGTTGAGATTGCACCGAGTGGGGAAGAGGCATTTTGGGGAATGTTGAGGAAAACAGTGCATGCTACAAATGCGTTCAATGGAACATCAAGACAAAAGTTGTCCTCGACGAATGGATACGACTCAAGAAGTCCGTAATAATGATGCACAACCGCCAGGGTAATCAAGAGCCACCGAGAGGTCGTGGACCAGGTCGTGGTGGTAATGGGGCTGGTCGTGGTCAAGGTGCACCGGTCGAGGAAATGGTAATAGAGGAAATGCGATGCAAGACACTGGATCGGTCTATGCGCTAGACGCCATGAGGATGGCAATGCACTGATGTGATAACCCAGACGTTCTTCATTTTTGATGTACCGTTATTGCCTTAATAGATATTGGCTCTACTCATTCATATGTATCTAGTGCCATATCCGAAACCTAAACTTAGAATCTAAAATTACCGATAGTGAGATGATGTAAGAATCACCCTTTAGATACCAAGAATGGTTAATAAAATATTTAAAGACGTGCCTTTGAAAATTCAAGAGGAAGTATTCTTAGTAAATTTGATGGAACTACCTTTCACGAAGTTCGATCTTATTCGGGCATGGATTGGCTGGTCAAACATCTAAGAATTGGATTGTGCCGAAAATGAATGTCAAGAAGGACCTCGATGATAAGGAAGTCATAATGATTGGTGAACGAAAGAACTATCCGCAAATGTGGTTTCGCATTAAAAGTCGAGAAGTTGATGCGAAAGGATACGGAGCATTCATAGCCTTTATCTGTACTTTGGATGCCAAGGAATTATCCGTGAATGATGTGAGGACAAGAAGGAATTTCCGATGTATTTCAAGAACTTCCCGCATACCTCCAGATCGGAAGTAGAATTTGGCATTGAGCTTTTGTTCGGTCGGCTCCAGGTCCATTGCTCCCTATAGAATGGCAATCAAGGAGTTGGTGAGCTCAAAGCTCAAATTCAAGAATTGTCGGATCGGGATTCATTCACCAAGTGTGTCTCCGTGGGAGCACCAGCTTTGTTCGTCAAGAAGAAGGATGGATCGATGCGTATGTGCATTGACTACGATATTGAATAAATTGACGATCAAGAATCGATATCCTCTCGCCGAGAATTGACGACTGCTTGATCAATTGAAGGAGCTTCAGCTTTCTCCAAAATTGATTTAAGGTCAAGTTATCACCAAATTTAAGGTGAAAGAAGCGACATTTATAAGACAAAGATTTCGGACATCGCTATTTTACACTATGAGTTTGTAGTGATGCCGCTTGATTAACCAATGCACTAGCTGCATTTATGGACATGATGAACCTAGTCTTTCAACCATATTTAGACCGGTTTGTGGTAGTGTTCATAGATGACATATTAGTTTATTCGAGAAATGAGGAGGAACATGACCAAAGATTTATGATAGTATTACAATTACTTCGTGATAAGCAATTGTATGCCAAATTTGGTAAATGCGAATTTTGGCTAAAGGAGGTGACTTTCCTTGGTCATGTAGTATCACCAAGGAATAAGGGTGGATCCTCGAAAATTGAGGCTATTCGGATTTGAAACCACCAACATCGAGAGTGAAATTCGAGTTTCTTAGGTTTGGTCGGATACTATAGACGCTTTGTAGAGGGTTTTCGCTGATTGTCGCACCCTAACTAAATTGTTGCGTAAAGGAGTTCCGATATCCGACCTAAAAGCAAAGAAGAGAGTTTCGAGAAATTGAAGAAGATCCCATGTAAGCTCCAGCTTTTGATTCAAATTGAGGCCTAAAAGAATTCACTGCTTATTGCATGCGCGCCTCACACGGTCCGGGTTGTGTGTTGATGCAAATGGAAAGGTGGTGGCCTATGCTTCTCGCCAATTGAGACCACACGAAGTAAACTACCCTACTCATGATTTGGAGTTAGCCGCCGTTGTCTTTGCTCTAAAGATTTGGAGGCACTATCTCTATGGTGAGAAGTCCGTAATCTACACGGATCACAAAAGTCTTAAATACCTCCTTACCCGTAAGGAATTGAATTTAAGACAAAGAAGATGGGTAGAATTGTTAAAAGATTACGATTTCTCCATTGAATACCATCCTCGAAAGGCTAACGTGGTAGCCGACGCTAAGTCGTAAGGCGATCTCAATTAAGAGCTCGCTTGCCCATATGAGTCTCAGATGAGGATGGCGCTTGTTAGCGTAACTTCGTGAAACCTCTATGGCTGGAACAAATCAAGGAAAAATGTACATCGATGAGAAGTTGGGACCTTTACTGCGACAAGTCGAAAATGGTGAAATTGAGGATTTTGGAATAAACACGGAGGGTGTGTTGTGCTTTCGAGGAAGAGTATGCATGCCTAAGGATTTAGATCTGAGGCAACTGATTCTACGGAGGCGATAGTAGCCCTTACGCTATGCATCCCGGAGGAAATAAGATGTATCGAGATCTCCGTGAATGTGACAGGCTGTGGTTGAAGCGTGAGATTACGAGTTTGTGGGAAAATGTTTGACTTGTCGCTAAGTGAAGGCGTAACATCAATTACCGTCTGGATTGTTACAACCGATAAAGATTCCTCTTTGGAAATGGGAGCGATAACTATGGATTTTGTTAGTGGGTTACCTTTAACGCCTACTAAGAAAAATTCGCTTGGGTAATTGTTGATCGCTGACGAAGATCGCCATTTCCGCCAAATTGCATGATTATTCATTACGGTTGGCTAAACTGACGATCTCGAAATTGTGAGGTTGCATGGGGTACCAGATCTATTATATCGGATAGGACCCTAGGTTTACATCACGATTCGAAAGCTCGCATGAAGCCTTGGGAACAAAGTTGAATTTCAAGACGGCTTTTCATCCTCACCGATGGTCACGGAGAGAGTAATTCGATATTGGAAGATATGTTAAGAGGATGTAATCGACTTCGTGGGTAGTTGGGAGGATTATCTACCACCGCGTAATTTATGATAACAACAGCTTATCAATCTAGCATTCAGATGGCACCTTACGAGGCATTGTATGGTCGTAAGTGTCGCTCTCCTATTTGTTGGACCGAGTTGGGCGAAAGATGATGTTAGGTCCCGAGATGATATCCGAGATGAGGATAAAGTAAAAGTTATTAGAGCACGGTTGAAAGAAGCCTCGATAGATGTAAGTCATACGCAGATCCAAACGAAGGGACATCGAGTATAATGTGGGGATCAGTTTTTCTTGAAGGTATCTCCTTGGAAAAGATCTTCGATTCTAAGGAAGGGCAAGCTAAGTCCTAGATATATTGGACCTTATCGTGTCAAGCGTGTTGGTCCAAAGGCATATCGATTGAGTTACCTCCGAGTTGGATCAAATTCACAATGTCTTTCATGTTTCCATGTTGAGGCGTTATAGGTCGGATCCTTTGCACATTATACCGGTAGAAGAATTGAGTCGAATTCAGATTTGTCCTTTGAAGAAGAACCGGTGGAAATCCTAGACCGAGATGTCAAGGTACTAAGGAAGAAAACTGTGCCATTGGTCAAAGTTCTATGGCGAACCATGGAGTGGAAGAAGCTACGTGGGAGCCAGAGGATGCAATTCGCAAACAATACCTCACCTTTTTCAACTGTAAATTTCGAGGACTAAATTTTCTTTAAGGAGGGTAGAGTTGTAACACCCTAAAAATCGAGTATTTAATTTGCATGATTTTGGTGTTTAGATTTTAAAGGAAAAATCTCTTATTTTAATTTGGTGCTTATTGAAGTTTTTGAGAGGGTAAATCATAATTTGAAGAAGAAATAAAATTTATTAAATTGAGAATTATGGAAGTGAAACAAAGGTGATTAAGACTTAAGCTAAATTATGTGCTAAAAAGTGTCATAAAATGAGCATATGGCATAGTGGTATTGGCGCATGGGTTATAGCAAGAGGGAAGAGGTTCGAATCCCTTGTATGGCACCTAAATGAATTTTTGCTTTTAATTTTCTGCTCATGTCTAGGAAGTGTCGGCAAGGGGACATATAAGGAAGGTGTTGACCATGTATTTTTGGTTAGTATATCAATGGATTAAGGAAACAACTAACTTATGGTATGGAATCAAGGGTTTAAGGAAAGATAGGGGGAACATAAGGCACTTATCAAGGGGAAAATTTGGAAAGAAATAATGGCCAATAGACCTTGTGCTGGACGGCAATTTGGTATAGGAGGGAGCCTAAATTTTGAGTTAGTTTTGGCTGAAAAATTCTTTTCTCTTTGGTTGTTCTTTGCACTTTGTGCGAATTTTATTTTCCTCTCCTATCAACACCCCTTTTGGCCGAATTTTGCATTTGGTAAAGCCAAAATTTTGTGACCATTTGGTCATTCCTTTTGCTTATCTTGATAGCCAATTCTTTGTGCCTTTTCTTCTTGTGCCGAAATCATCTATACCAAAAAGAAACATCTTTTTCTTTTCTTTGCCATGGCCGAATATACCAAAGACCTAAAGTTAATATTTTTCTTTTCTTTTCCTTCTAATCTCCTTGAAATCAAACTATCTCATCACCATCTCTTTCTCATATTCTAATTATTTCAATCAAGTTTTCTTCATCCACACTCCCTTAGTCAATTCTAGTGTGCCTATAAGCCAAAATTATTTTGTTTTCATTCTTAATCATATATAGTCTAATCTTCCATCAATTAAACATCATTCTCAATCTTTTCTTTTCAATCGGGAAGTAGGTAAGGGTTCTTCTCCATTTTTGATTTATTGATTAGTGATATTATGGCCGAATATCATTGGATTATTGAGAGTCTTTTGGATTGATATAGCATTCATACTAATAACGCTTATTTCGTTATTATTTAGTGCAATAACGGAGATTGGAATTCAAGTGATCGGAGAATCGTGGAAACGTTGGAAACGTTTCATTTTGGTAAGGAAATCCTACTTTTAAATCTCTAGTATTATTGATATTATTGTAGATCTAACTAAAATTCCTTTGGATCTTGAAGACCGCCAAAATAGGGAAGAAAAGGGCGGTGTTTAGTTATCGTAAGAGGGTGGATCTGAAATCCCCATTCAAACGAAGAGCGGTTTCAGCATCGGGATTTTCCACCGGTTGTGGGCCATCTTCCAAAGAAGTCCATTATTCAAGTAGTACGAACCTCGAGCCGTATACGCTGGTGGATTCTCGCTGCTAGTGAATCGATAAACGAAGGAAAACCGAAAATCAAGTGATTCAAAATCAAGAGGGTAAGATTTTGGATCCATTAACGATTAAGATTATTTTTGCTAATTAGTTGTCTAACGAATCAAAATATATTTTAGGTGCCGAGGAGCGAGAAGGGTTAATACTCACGGATCGAGGTGTGTAATTTTCACACTCATTATTGTCTCGGTTGGATGTCAAATTTCGATATGTTGGTAAATCATAAAACGATTAGATCGGTAAAACGTAAAAAAAAAATGTTATTATGACAAAAATACGTAAAATGACAAAATCGTAAAATTTCGAAAACGCCTCGAGATATTAATTGTTATTACGTAAATACTCTAGTTCGTGAAAATGGGTCAGAATACTCTAGTTCGTGAAAATGGGCCGAAATACTCTAGTTCGTGAAAATGGGCTAGTTCGTGAAAATGGGTCAGAATACACTAGTTCGTGAAAATGGGCCGTAAATACTCTAGTTCGTGAAAATGGGCCGTAAATACTCTAGTTCGTGAAAATGGGCCGTAAATACTCTAGTTCGTGAAAATGGGCCGAAAATACTCTAGTTCGTTAAAATTTAGCCAAAACACTCTAGTTTGGTAAATGGGCCAAAGCCCACTAAACTACTAAATAGACAAATTGCTATAATTATGGGCCAAATGAAATGTTATTGATAAACCCACCTTGTTATGTATTGTTAATAAATTTTATATTTTAAAAGTACATGTATAATTGCATGGGTGGGATATATGAAGAGAAGAATGGCCGGCTGCCACAATATCGGCTTATTGCTCTAGTTCGGTGGTTTCGCCACAATATCGGCTTATTGCTCTAGTTCGGTGGTTTCGCCACATTATCGGCTTATTGCTCTAGTTCGGTGGCTATGCCACAATTATAAAAAGGCTTAATGCCTACGATTGGTGTGATGGCGGGTGGGTTGACTTGATCCCCACAGTGTGATGGTTGGTACGGGGTGTTAGCGGATGGATATTAGGTTTGGGTTGGGAATTACATTTTCATGCATTATTAATTATTGTAAATTCATGATATATTGTTGAATTTCGAATTGGGCTCAAGCCCAAAGATAATATCCCGATAACTGCCCAATAATGGTGGTAAGTGAGTTACACATCGAGTTCTAAGTAACTCACCCTTTAATTTCTTTCCATCTCGTAATGGAAACCGATGTGGACTTCAATGAGGATGACTTCGTGGAGGCCATACTGCTATATATGGGTTATTTAAAACTCTGAACTTTTAATAATTATTTTTACTATTTTGGGATGCTGTAATAAATGGCCTCTATAAATAACTTATGGATTTTATGTGTGTTTGGAATTTAATTTTTACTTTGGACTTTTAATCATGAGCTAAAGTTTGATGATGTTTTTATTAAAATAAAATTTAGTTTTCAAAGTTTATGAAAATCTTTATAAATATCTTATTATAGTTAACTCTTTAACAAATTACCCAAAGGTTTTGATAATACAATGATTTCCAACTTATGTTCTTTTTTTTATATATATTGATCAAAATTTAATTCTCTTCAAATTTTAAACTCAGAACAATATTGTAGTTTTCAACTCATTAAAGATTTAAGAATAGTTCGAATCACGTAACAAACCAAATCTAGTCTCAACGATAGACCGGTTTGGGGTGTTACATAAGCGGTCTAGATTTTTTCCCTTGGAATCTCGAATAACTACTATTTACCGGTTCTATTCGGATGACGGTTCATAACCCGGTGGAAAATCCCAGATCGTCGATCTTCACTATTACGAACAACCTTGAATAATTGATTTTCACCGGATGAAAGTCCACAACCCGGTGGAAAATCCTAGATCGCCGAAACGGCCCTTCGTTTGAATCTAGAGGGGATCGCGAATCTGTTCCTTTTCCTATCACTAATCACCACTCCTTTTGAGTCGATCTTGTTTGCCTCCATTGACAAATGAATATTAGTCCAAACTAATATTTTGTAATTAAAAATAATTGGTCTTATGAGCGAAGTCAGCTTACCACAAAATCCTTACGATCACAGGATAAAAATCGAGTAATAGAGTCCCTATGATAAAGTCAGTTAATAAACCCTATCTTTAATGAAATAAAAAGTAATATGAAATCTTTGAAAGAAATCCTTGCCTTAAAGTTTTTAGACCTATTCCTAGCGATAACACGATGATTTTGAACACTCCAAGTTTCGGCCTTCCACTACGTTTCTATGGCAAAGAAAAAGATTTTGAATAAGGTATGGTATGATCATGGTCTCGATCCAAAAAGGCCATCCCATACCAAAATATAGATTCGGCACAATTGAAAGGGTAAAATAAAAATACCAAAATATTGTAACTAGCCACTTACCGATCAATCACGTGTGAGTAGATAAAAATGGTTGAGAAAGAAATATGTGTGAAGTAGGAGATTCGGCTATGGTGAAAAATTGGAGAGGATGATGCTTAATGATATTCGGCAATGGTGAATATTAAGAAGGGAATGATGCTGAGAGATTTTTGCAAGAAGAAAAAGAAGAAGAAAAGAGAGTGTCTATATTTCGGTTCTTCAAGAATGGGGGATGAACAAAGAAGAAGGTTTGAGACTAGAGTGCATTCGACAAAGAAGAAAAGGGGAGAAAATAAAAATGGCCTTTCAAGGTTATGTGGTTTAGGCACAAAGAGGAAATGGTTTGGAGAGAATGAGCAAATAAGACCGAAATGGTCAAAAATGAAATGGCCAAAAAGAAAGCAAAAGTTTACCTATTGTTCATGATACATTCGGATAGGGAGAAGAAATTGGAGAGAAAATTTTGATGAGAAACACCAAAATGCCAAAATGAAAAGTGACCAACTAGCACCTAAACGTACCAAAGCCAACCAAAAATTCGGCGACCCCCCTAGCCCCTAAAATCGTCCAAGTGCATGGCCAAAATGTCAAAGTTTGGCCACTCCAAACTTTCCAAAACATCTTCCTTGTTAAAAGCCTTGTGTTCCCCCTACATACCTTTTTCATATGATTCCCTTCCTTAAGTTTAAAACTTGCCTTTTCTCTTAGCCACCATACCATAAAAATAAAAGTCCAACTTACCATATGTACTAGGCTTGACCGACACCATGAGAAAGGAAAGCAAATAAAAATAAAAATTCTCACATGCACATCAAAGGATTCGAACTCCTTCCCTCTAGGAACAGTTATGGCACCATCTCCTCTTTACTACTAACTCATGTATGCTACCTTTCACCACTTAATTACCTTAAGATTTAAGGTCTCTTGCTCCACTTCATTAAAGTACTAATTACCAAAAATTATTCCAAAACCAAATAAATTCAGAGCCTTCTCGAGACTATTTAAACACACACATTGGATTATTTAACTAGCTAAGCACCAAAATAATGCAACATATAAAAACTCAAATTTTAGGACGTTACATTGAGAGCCTTCCCAAGGCGATTTTTGGCCCTTTTCTAGTGAGGCTCCGACCGCCGTCCACCATCGCCACGGCCATCACCTTGCATGGTGGTCAAACCCAAAACGTAGGTTTTTTTTTTCTCTTTTTAGTATTTTATATATATGTTATATATATATGATAAAAATAAAATATATAAAAAAATAGTATACGAAAATAAAAATAAAAATGAAACAAGACCTTTGCTTTTTTTATTTTCTGAATCTGTCTGTGTATTTGCGTATCTTCCCGTGTTTACAAATTTGATGGGTTTTTATAACCCTCAAAATGAAAAATAAAAGGAAAAAAAATCTTGTCCATATTTTGCTGCAGTTTTTCCTTGTTTGTGTAGGTAGGGAAGCGGAGATCTCGTCTATGCGTTGATGGTGACGCGACCAAAGGTCGACACGAGACAGGGGCTGCGACGCAAGGGTTCTCTAGAAACCCTAAGTTTCTGCTGGGTGCGCCTAAACATTGGGCAATTTTTTTGGACTATTTGTGTCTGGGTTAAAGTCGGGTTTTAAGTTGTAACAGGCTTTGGGTAATTAATTTTAGGTATTTGGGTTAGTGGGTCAGATTGGATTATGAAATTTGTTTTGGCTTTTGGGTTTGGGATTTAAGCCCATTTTATTGTAAATGGACTGTAAACATGGACAATTATTTTTTATTTCTGTTCCTTTTAATTATGGTTTGTTTATGCCCCACAAAATGGGTTATTACAGTATGCCCTTAGGAATCTCTGGCACTTTCAACTTCATGATTGTATTCCAGGCTGAACACAACATCCTTATGCATCTGTTTCACATGTTAGGCGTAGCTAGTGTATTCGGCGACTCCCTATTCAGTGCTATGCATGGTTCCTTCAGTAACCTCTAGTTTGATCAAGGAAACCACAGAAAATGAATCTGCTAATGAAGGTTACAGATTCAGTCAAGAGGAAGAAACTTATAATATTGTAGCTTCTCATGGTTATTTTGGTCGATTGATCTTCCAATATGCTAGTTTCAACAATTCTCGTTCTTTACATTTCTTCTTAGCTGCTTGGCCTGTAGTAGGTACCGGTTCACCGCTTTAGGTATTAGCACTATGGCTTTCAACCTTAATAGTTTTAATTTTATCCAATCCGTAGTTGATAGTCAAGGTCGTGTAATTAATACCTGGGCTGATATTATTAACCGTGCTAACCTTGGTATGGAAGTTATGCATGAACGTAATGCTCATAACTTTTCCTATAGACCTAGCTGCTATTGAAGCTCCATCTACAAATGGATAAGACTTTGGTTTTAGTGTATACGAGTTTTTGAAAATGACGGAGTAATTAATAACCACACTCTTGTTTTAGCAAGAGTGTGGTTATTGATCCGTCATTTCGATTTAGTGTTCTTTCGTTTCTTCACCTTATTTTTTATAAAATATAAAAAATAAGTAGAAAAGCTCTTACCAAACTTTTCTAAAGTTTTTATATTAGTTAAAAATAAAAGATAGAAATTGATCTCAGAAATAAACTAAAAAAAAAGAATGATGATTGATAGAAATAGAAATCCTTGCAATTTGTATTTGAATTATTTAAACAAGTAAAAAAAAATACTATTACAGTTATAGTATAGCAATTTTTTGGGGGCGGATGTAGCCAAGTGGATCAAGCCAGTGGATTGTGAGTCCTCCATGCGCGGGTTCAATTCCTCATTTGCCCATGTCATTTTTTGACTATTACTTTTGCATATTAAAAATATAATATAGCATATTAATTTTATTTTAATGTACATATCGTAGATTAGTCTTATGTCCCTGTACAGATCGTAGATTAATTTTATGTTCGTGTACAGATCGTAGATAAATTTACAATAAGTATAGAATACCCTTGCTCTGCAAATTATTGCATTTATTCGAATCATAAACAAACCATGAAAATCCCCTTTTTTCCTATATCTATACCGATGAGCCGAAATCAAAGCTCTTATTCTTTGTTGAGTTATAGTTCTAGTAAGTCTTGAATTAGCCACTCGAAAGTGTGATGCAAACAAAGTAATGTTTTTCTACCTCTATTAGTCATATCTCCTCGTTTAGTTGTGTTCATTGAATAAAAAAATTGACGAATTATATTTTGATAAAGTCTATTGATTAGGATAAAATTGTATCCCTTAGTAGCCGTACAGGCACCTTTTGATGCATACGATTCAACAAAAATTACGAAAAAAAATCAATGTGTAGATTCCAGCCATCCTTCGTTTTTTCTAGTGTGCCTTTTCTAAATTCTAATTTCTAGCGAAAGGGCTTTTTCTTACATTTTTTTAAATAAAATGAAATTAAAGAAAGATAAGTTTTGGCCCGTTTTCCTATAATCTATAATATAGAAAAAATTCGCTAAACTTATCGCACAAACTTTTCATTGATCTATTTTTTCATTGGGATTCAGTCCAAATCACTATGTCATTTTCTTGTTCTTGAATGGCTTTCATCAATTTTTTATTCAATTTTTTTAGGTTTATGTTCTACTCCGAATAAAGATCTGCCTGATTTTAATTTGCGCGTATAGGAAAAATGACCCAATACCACATCTTTTTGCTATGATTTCATGTCCTTTTTTATTTTAATTCCTTTTTTTTCATGTTTTCCATCAAATATTCAACATATTTCTCATATTATTCGATTGATTAATAGTTTGAAATCGTTCTTATTTCTATTTTGAATTTGTAAATAAAAAAGATTTATGATTATGATATAGGTGGTAATCATAAATGTATTACCAATTGGGTTTTTTTCTAAATAGAGCCTAGATACTTCATTTTTTCTTGTTAGTCCAAGTGGTTTTGTAAGCAATTTTAATAAAAGTTCAATACTTGGGTTTATGAGCCAACCATAAACCATTCTAATTGAAAATATTAACTGGATACCCCCAAAAAACCATGAAATGGATCTCTAATTGCACTTCATTACACTTCATGCTACAAATTTTGATAATTCAATCAATCTTTTTGGGCTTTTCAACAGAGGATATCTCGATCATTACACTTCATGCTACAAATTTTTGATAATTCAATCAATCTTTTTGGTAAAGAGGGATATCTCGAGAGAATGGGGAATCCTATATGACCCAATATATTTGACAAGTTGCACTATACGTCAACCCAAATTGCATCTTCCTCTCCTGGATTTCGAAAAGGAACTTTTGGAACACCAATAGGTATTAAAGGAAAGAAAAAGAATTAAATACTATATTTCACTTTAATCTGGAAGCGTAATAATGGTCTTAATAATATTGGCCTCATATTTTATACATAGTTAGAATAAGGCCATAAAATAAAGAAAGACAGAATGAATGAAAGAGAATTCTTATCAATAGGTCCTCTAAATTATGAACAAATAGGGATGCGTTCATTCATAAAAAATAGGATCAACCCCTATTGCGTATTGATACTTATCGGGTATAGAATAGATCTGCTTCTCTATTTTCTTCTGAGCCAATTCTTCCCTTAATTACTAATGGAATAGAACAAATATTAATCCTTTCTCCGAAAGAATCCACTGAGAAGGGGAGGTATTCCAATGCAATAAAGTTACATAGTGTCTATTTTTCATTGATAAAGGGGTATTTCCATGAGTTTGCCTTGGTATCGTGTTCATACTGTCGTATTGAATGATCCCGGTTGCTTGCTTCCTGTTCATATAATGCATATGGCTCTGGTTGCTGGTTGGGCCTGTTCAATGGCTCTATATGAATTAGCCATTTTTATCCCTCCGATCCCATTTTTGATCCAATGTGGAGACAAGGTATGTTCTTTATACCCTTCATGACTTGTTTAGGAATAACCAATTCATGGGGCGGTTGGAGTATTACAGGGGCGACTATAACAAATCCAGGTATTTTGAGTTACCAAGGTGTGGCGGAGCACATATTGTGTTTTCTCGCTTTGCTTCTTGGCGACTTATCCGGCATTGGATATATTGGGATCTAGAAATTTTTGTGATGAACATACAGAAAACCTTCTTTGGATTTGCCCAAGATTTTTGGAATTCATTTATTTCTCTCGGAGTGGCTTGCTTTGGCTTTGGAACATTTCATGTAACAGATTGTATGGTCTGAATATGGGTGTCGGACCTTTATGGACTAACTTGCAAGGTCCAACTCAGAATCCGGTGTGGGGCGTGGAAGGTTTTGATCCTTTTGTTCGGGAGGAATAGCCTCTCATCATATTGCAAGAGGGACATTGGGCATATTAGCGGGCTTATTCCATCTTAGTGTCCGCCACCCCAACATTTATACAAAGGATTACGTATGGGAAATATTAAAATCGCCCTTTCTAGTAGTATAGTGCTTGTCTTTTTTTTGCGACTTTTGTTGTTGCCGTAACTATGTGGTATGGTTCGAAACTACCCCATCGAAATATTTGGTCCTACTCGTTATCAATGTGATCAAGGATACTTCCAAGAATAAATATATCTAAGGGTTAGTCTTTGGGTTAGCGAAAATCAAAGTTTATCGAAGCTTGGTCTAAAATTCACGAAAAATTAGCTTTTTATGATTACATTGGCAATAATACGGCAAAAGGAGGATTATTCAGAGTGGGTTCAATGGACAACGGGGATGGAATAGTTGTTGGGTGGTTCGGGCACCCTATCTTTAGAGATAAAGACGGGCGTGAAATTTTTGTACGCCGTATGCCTACTTTTTTTTCGAAACATTTTCGGTTGTTTTGGTAGACGGAGACATAATTGTTAGAGCGGATGTCCCCTTTAGAAGGGAAAAATCAAAGTATAGTGTCGAACAAGTAGGTGTAACTGTTGAGTTCTATGGCGGTGAACTCAATGGAGTGAGTTATAGTGATCCTGCTACTATGAAAAAATATGCTAGACGTGCTCAATTGGGTGAAATTTTTGAATTAGATCGTGTTACTTTGAAATCCGATGGTGTTTTTCATAGCAGTCCAGGGGTTGGTTTACTTTTGGGCATGCTTCGTTTGCCTTGATTTTCTTCTTCGGACAAATTTGGCATGGTGCTAGAAATCTGCTCGAGATGTTTTGCCAAGATTGATCCGATTTGGATGCTCAAGTGGAATTTGGAGCATTCCAAAACTTGGAGATCCAACTACAAGAAGACAAGTAGTCGATGCAAGATTGCTTTGTTATTTTTCGCTTCTACTTTTATTTGTGATTTGCCATAGGTCATTGGAAAAATCTTGATTTAAATCACTACCTTTTCTTTGATTCTGTTCTTTCTTTATTTTATCCGGAGATGATTCCAAATAAATAGTACGGAAGCTATAATTGTAAACCACGATCAAATTTATAGAAGCATTGGTTTATACATTCCTCTTAGTATCTACTTTAGGGATAATTTTTTCGCTATCTTTTTTGAGAACCGTGTAAAATTCTAACTAAAACAATGAAATGATTTTTCATTACTTCAATTAGTCCCCGTGTTCCTTGAATGGATCTCTTAATTGTTGAGAGGGTTGCCCAAAAGCAGTATATAAGGCTTACCCAATAAAACTTACAAGTAAACCAGATATAGAGATGGCGACTAAGGTTGTTGTTTCCATTATTATATAATTTCAATTCACAATGGATCTATGATATGATTGTTTATTTACAGCGGAATGATATACAAAGTCAACAGATCTCACTGAATACAAAATAAGATTTATGGCTACACAAACCATTGAGGTAGTTCTAGATCTGGTCCAAGATGAATTGTTGTAGGGGATTTTTTTGAAACCACTGAATTCAGAATATGGTAAGGTAGCCCCTGGATGGGGAACGACTCCTTTGATGGGTGTCGCAATGGCTTTATTTGCGATATTCTTATCTAATTTTTTTTTTTGGAGATTTATAATCCTTCCGTTTTACTGGATGGAATTTCAGTGAATTAGATTCACAAGAATCACAAAGCCTCGCTTTTCAATACTAAAAGTTTAACTTTTAGTTCTCGAATTTTTTTAGTGTAACACCCCAAACCCGGCCCAGAAGTTAGGCCCGAATCTGGTGTGTCACATTGAAGAAAACGTATAAAGGATTTGTGATTCATACTAAAATAAGTTTTGTTAAAATCAAGAAAAACAAGTTTGATTTGAGACATTTGATAGAATACTACTAACCTCGAAGATTGATTGATAAATCGATAGATTTGAACTAATAATCTTATAAAACGTGACTTTTGAAAACGACGTTGAAAATTCAAAGGAGAATCTGAGTCTTTTGAAAATTTCATTGATAATTCGAAAGAAGATTTTCGTGTTAAAAAATATTTGTAAAAGTTTATTATGAAATCCAATTGTTAATCGATTTTGGAAAACCTTTATTTAAGTTTCTAGAAAATTCCCATTTAAAATAATTTAAGTAAAATAATAAGTATATCAAACATAAAGCAAATAATAAAATACTTTGAGGCCTTATTATAGCATAAAACCTAAAATAGTAAAGTGTACGGAAATAGAAATCTAAAGCTCCAATGTAAAACACCATTTCTGAAGTATGGCCTCCATCGAGACATTCATGGCCCAAGTCCATGTCACTGAGCATTACCTACAAGGGTTAAGAGAAAAGGGGTGACTTACAAGAACTCAATGTGAAATCTCCTTACCGTTGTTCACTGGGCCAAAATCTCATTAAGCAATTATTTGGGCCTAAGCCCACATACAATAATAACAATGTAATGAATATAACATGAATATGAAATGCAATTCCCAAACCAAGCCTAGTATTCCATCCGCTACACACCATCCGTACCAACCAACACACCTATGGGGAGCTTTAGTCACCCACCCCGCCAACACACCAAACGTAGGCATTAAGGCATTTATATCAAATCATTTGTGGACAAACCACCAGAATAAAAGAATTTATGTGGCATAGCCACCAGACAGATTGAGACAGAGTCACCAAATATGTGGCAGAACCACCAAAATTATGTAGCAAAGCTACCAAAACTTCTCTTCATCATTATCCCATCCCATGCAATTCATGTATATGCATCATACATATCAAATCTTGATATTTACAAATATAATAACAATAATTAAAAATTCAGAAATTTATAACAAACAAATTGGCCCAATAACACTTTGCAAAAGTAGCCCATTTTATCACATATCCATTCGGCCCATTTAATCACATATCAAATTGGCTCATATAATAAAATATCAGATCGGCCCATATAGAAAAATATTATATTGGCCCATTAATCAATATGTCCAATCGGCCCATAAGGCAAAATGTCAATTCAGTCCATTAAGCAATATCGTATTTCGGCCCTTTAGGGGCATTTCGATAATTCCGTAATCTTACCCACTAAGGATATTTCGGTAATTCGGCCCATAGGGGTATTTTCGTAAATTGTTAATATTACTCACTAAGGGTAATTTGGTAATTTTGCAATCCAGACTTAACTACTAATTTGGGCATAAAAATTTAAACTGTTCATATGCGTCGTACTGACTAAATTGACTATAACTTTAGTTAGGAAACTCGAAATCTAAATCCGTAAATTTTCCTTAAAACTAGACTCATATTATTCTTACTACAATTTTTCCAAAATTTTTGTCTTAACCATTTAGTACAGTTTATTCCTTAAAGTTTCTCTTGTTTCACTATCCAACGATTCTGACCTCTCCTTTTTTAATTTCAAATATCTCACTATACAATTTTCATATACTGCTCCCACTTCTTTATATTGAAAATAGGCTCCCTAAGGAATCAATACATATAAATTATATCCCATAATTCACTTTAAACAATTTTATATGGTTTTTTCAAGAGAAATCAGGGAACAACGAAATCATTTAGAACCAGTCTCACTAAAATTAACATATCTCAGAATATAAAATTCTGTTTCTTCCTTATCAAAATAGACACAGTAAGCTTTTATTTGATATCTCATTCACTTTCTAATTCCCTTTGTCCTATTTTTTCGTGATTTTTCAAAAACACATCACTGTTTCTAACCGAAACTGTTTTATTACAAATATAATTACCACTACGCCCGAGTGATTACAGATGCTAATTTTTGGTTTTCTCGGTATTTCGACCGATTCACAGAATATTTCATACAAAATTTTAGAGAACTGTGAGATTACACACCATTTCAGATATGTATACGGAAGGTACGGGATTACACACCTGATTTTGATTTCCTAATGAGCCACTCGTCGTTGACCTAGAACAATACCAACCAAAAGTTAGCCTCGGATTTCCAAAAGATTTTGTATCACTTACACTTGAATCACTTACCACCATATCTGAAGGTAGAATATATCGAGTGATTTGTCCCTAAAACATATAGCCGATTATTTCACATTATTACTCCGTTAGCAACCAATCGAATATTGAATAATATCAACAATCCATAAGAACTCCTTACCTTATTAATATTGGATCCGATTTCTAGCGATTATACGATGACTTCAAAAAAATCCAAGTTTCGGCCTTCCACTATATCTCTACGAGGAAGAAAAATGATTTCGAATGAGCGAAAGTAAGGTGATGGTCTAGGTCAAAATGACCATCCAAAAGCAAAGAAAATAAAATATTGAGAAGAATACTTACCGATTGATCAAGAAACGAATGTTAATATGGATGAGAAGAAGAAATAAAGAAAAGATGAAAGTTCAGTTATGGAGGAAATTGTATGTTGATATTCGGCTATCAGGGAGGATGGACAAAAGGTGAATATGAAACCAATCCAAAAAGAAGAAAAATGCACTATTGTGCTAGAAGATTTCGGCAAAGAGAATAGCAAATTGGAAGAAGATAACACTAAAGTTGCAAATGTGATTTTTGGCCAAAACAATACCAAGATCCTACCAAATGCCAAAGTAAAATTTTGCCAATACCGTCTACATGCATAGTCATAAGGGTCAAAATTTTGCCAACCATACTTTCCATAGCATTGTCTATGAAATAAGCCACTTGTTCCTCTTTCTTGCCTTTTCCTTTTGGTTCTTTTCCCCAACCTCAACCTTTCCTTAATTCTTTAGCCACCATATCAAAAATAAAGAAGTCAAACTTGCCATAAATACCTCTTGGCCGACACTTAAGGAAAGAGTGCAAAAATATAAGTCAAAAATTGCACACAAAGGGATTTGAACCTCTTCCCTCACTTCACTTGATGCCATAGCCTCTTTACCAATAGCTCATTTATGCAAGCACATTACTTATTTATTTCTATAAGCTTTGAAGCTACTTACCATCTCTCCTTAAAGTGCTAAAATACCTAATTTTTCCTAAGGCCCAATTAAACCCGAGACTTCATAGAAACCTTGTAACCTTCCAAATTTACTTAACTAATAAGTTCAATTTGCAATAATGCCATTCTCTTGTTCTCAAAATTTTAAACATTCCTACGCCTAAGGCCCATTGGGCCCAATCCTACTAGGCCCAATTTTAGGATGTTACAATTCTACCCTTCTTAAAGAAATTTTGTCCTCAAAATTTCCAATCAACTACTAAGCGCATCGCTCTAAACACACCACTGTGCTTTCGCTGCTTGTAACACCCCAAACCCGGTCAAAACGCTACGACTGAATCTGACGTGTCACAGAGAAGAAAAATTTTTGAAAACCGAACCAAAACCCAGAGTTGAGGGAATTTTACAAGTCTTTATGCCTTTGGCGAGGGTTTAAAACAATTATTTAGTTCAAATTTCTTATTCAAATTAGATTTTAAGGAAAATCATATTAAGCGATTGTTGGAAACAAAATTTGGGTTCCAGTTGAAAATTTGAGACGATTTGTTACTAAAACTCGCCATTAATTAGCCCATTGTAAAGCCATTAGTTCAAAGTTTTTGTTATTATCATTTCTAAAAAAAAAAAAAACTCATTTTGATGATTTACTAAACAACCATGCCAATATCATACCGAAAAAAACCCAAATTATGTTTAAATGGCCTTATTACAACACCCAAAATCCAAATTTAAATAGTAGTGATTAAAATAAATACTAAAATAGAGTCTCTTAAAGCATTACGCATGGCCACCTTGAGTCCACCCGACCCCATGTCCGCGGTCTAAGGTTTACCTGCAAAATTTCACTGGAAGGGTGAGTCACCGAGACTCAGTGTGTAAATCCCCATCTCAAGGAGCTTTAGGCTCTCACACAAATTCATATGTGTTATGTATGCAATGCAACCCTATCTACCTATCTTGTTCAATCTCCGCATCTCTTGAATTTACCCAATAACTGTGGCACCTAGCCATTGGTGGTACCTAACCACTGGTGGTTCCAAACCACTGGTGACAAATGTCACAAAAGAGAATACATGGGGCCAACCCACTTGTGGTACCAAACCACTGGTGACAATCCCATAATGAATATATATGTGGGGCCAACCCACTGTGGTACCAAACCACTAGGGCGAGTCACAAAATAATATATATGTGGCACCAAACCACTGGTGGTTCCAAAACACTGAGACTTAGTCACAAAGGTATTATGTGGGGCCAACCCATTTGTGGTACCAAACCACTGGTGACAGTCTAAAAGAGATCACGTTTTTCTCCCTCATCACATCACACCCTAAGTCCATGTCATGTTTAACAGTCAATATGATATGATCATACTTTCAAATGCATAACAATCAACCATTCCATTTATACATACTTTTACTAACAACAGAGTATTACGGAACTTACCCGGAATCCTTGATCCAAACCCGCAAGGGTATTTCTAGTTACAATATCGTCACTTCGGCTTTTAGGCATAACAGTTAATAACATAACTAACATACAATGTGTGTGAGAGTTACACACCTGATAACTCGTAATGTCATGCTCTCTACGTCGACACTATTGGTAATCGGAACTACTGCTTTCTACCTACGACTCTGCTCAGAAGTTGGCCCACAACCCGGTGGCCAATCCCACACCGCTGACACTGCTCACTTCTTAAACTTAGGGGATGGGTTTACGGTCCAACCCCCTCATTAGAATTGCTGGCATTCAAGTCCATGGAATAGATCTTGGTCAGAAGACCGAGTTAACATATAGAGTACGATAGGAATAGATTTACACGTTTAGAGATCTCCTTACCTAGATCGACAAAAAAAAACCAAAAGCTTTAGGCTTGGTTCACAAGTCAAGCGAATCCTAAAAATCTCCAAAAAGAATGCGACACCACTTCCACCTATATTCGGCTAAGCATCCAAACATTAGGCCAATTAGCCATTCAGCTTTGGCTACCAACTCGAAAGGAGATAACGAAATAAGAGAGATCGCCTCTTACCTTAACTCCTAACGAGTAACACCCGAGGATTCAACTTGCACTCCCGAAAAAAAGGGTAATTCGATTCGGCTTCTACTCCCAAAAGAAATAACACAAGTTTAGACGCCCACAAGTGCAAATAGTCAAACCAAAAGATTAGAGTACTACAAAGAAACACCCCTCCTCTATTCGGCCAAAAAGAAAGATTTAGCATGGCCAAAGGAAGAATGAAGGTTCAACAAAGATAAGCTTACCAAATCGGCAGGTGTCCCAAAAGTGAACGGCAAACCAAGAAGTATTCAGCACTTGATAAAAACATGAAAAAGGGTAAGAGTTTGAAGAAAAAGAAGAAAGGTAATGGTAGTTTCGGCTATGAAGAAATGGATACCTAATGGCCTTTATGGATTCGGCTAACACAAGGTATGGATGAAAAAGAGAAAAGAGGGAGAAGAGAATAAACTGAGGAAACAAAAATGAAAAGGAGAACTAGGAGTGAATGAAAGTTCGGCTAAACAACAAATAGAAGAGATAGAAAGAAGAAATGGAGAATGGGGTTTCACTTCTGTTGACAAAGCAAAGAACCTAAGTTGCCAAAATGCAAAGAGAAGATGAGAGAAAAAAATTGATTTTTGGTTTTGACTAAAGAATAATGAATACTTGCTCTTGAGAATTTTGGCTATTCAAAGAAAAGGGACCACATTGCTCAAAATGTCTTACACTCAAATGCCGAAACTAACGCCACAAAAGTTTAGCACCTAAAGCTAACCCTTCTTGGATTTTCGACACACTCTCACACACCTAAAAACTAAATGTCCAACATCACCTAACCCTTTTCAAAATTCGGCTAGCACCCCACACCCCTTCAATCCCTTCAAATTTGTTTGAAAGCTTCCAAACCCACTTTTTACTCTTGTCCATACATTTTAATTTTTTTGACCCATTCAACTCTCCCCTCTTCAAGCATCCCAGCCGAACTCTACCTCTGCATCCCTGGACGCTAAAAAGAGTTCTTAAAATGAGGAATACACGACTTGAACCTGCTCCCTCCAACTCCCTAGTGGCGTCACTTACCTCAACCCTTAAGTGGCGCCTCCTTGCCACCTTACTAATGCACTCTTTTGTGTCATCCAAAAAACACAATATCCCTTAAGGCCTAACTTAGCTAGCTTACCCTTAAAGTGCCTAAAACAGAAATTTTTAGCAAGGCTCAGGCTTAACTCCAAACCTTTCTGGGACCCCCAAACACACCAACACAACACACAGAGCATATCATACACACAAATTATAACAAATGCAAAGCCCCCAATTCAGGGTGTTAGAGTTCTACCCCCTTAAAGAAATTTTGGCCTCGAAATTACCTGGTCCAAAGAGTTGAGGGTATTGCTGTCGCATCACATCCTCTGGTTCCCACGTTGCCTCCTCAGAACTATGATTTCGCTATAGAACCTTAGCCAATGGAATCAATTTCCTACGTAATACCTTAACATCGCGATCCAAGATTCGCACTAGTTCTTCTTCAAAAGATAGATTTGGCCTCACTTTAATTTCTTCCACTGGTACAACATGGGATGGATCCGAACGGTAGTGTCTTAGCATCGAAACGTAGAACACATAATGGATCTGATTTAACTCTGAAGGTAGCTCAAGCTGGTAGGCTACTGGTCCCACACGCTTTAGCACGCGATAAGGCCCGATGAACCTGGGGCTCAGCTTACCTTTTCGACCAAACCTTAGTACTTTCTTCCACGGTGACACCTTTAAGAAAACCTTGTCACCCACTTCAAATTCTATGTCCTTACGCTTAGATGGCATATGACTTCTGTCTATTCGACGCTTCCTTCAGTCGAGCCCGAATTAACTTATCCTTGTCTTCCGTTTCAAAAACCAACTCTGGACCCCACAACTGACACTCACCCAACTCTATCCAGCACGTAGGTGTACGACACCTCCGACCATACAACATTTCATGCGGTGCCATCTGAATACTAGATTGGTAGCTGTTGTTATATGCAAATTCCACCAACAGTAGAAATTTTTCCCAACTACCTATAAAGTCTATGACACAGCCCCTCAACATATCCTCCAAGATCTGAATCACTCTTTTCGATTTTCCATCAGACTACGGATGAAATGCTGTACTGAAGTCCAGCCTTATACCCAACTCTTGGTGCAACGCCTTCCAAAATCTTGACGTAAATCTAGGGTCTCTTGAAATGATAGACACTGGTACCTCGTGCAACCTTACGATCTCTGCTACATACAACTTAGCCAATCTTTGGAGAGAATAGTCGACTCGCACCGGTATGAAATGAGCAGACTTCGTCAAACAATCTACTATTACCCAAACCAAATCCTTCTTAGTAGGTGTAAGGGGTAGCTTACTAACAAAATCCATCGTGATCCTTTCCTATTTCCACTGCGAAATCTTGACCGGTTGCAACAACCCTGAAGGTAACTGATGTTCTGCTTTTACCTATTGGCATGTCAAACACTTACTCACAAATTTGGTTACCTTTCTTTTTAGACCTAGCCACCAGAACTGCCCCTCAAATCCCGATACATCTTACTACCCCAAGATGCATAGCGTATGGGCTGCTACGCTTCCTGCAAGATGTATGCCTTAACTCCAAATCCTTTGGCATGCACATCCTTCCTCGGAAACATAGGACTCCATCGCTGTTCAAATTGTAATCCTCCAACCCTTTATACTGCACTTGCAGAAGTCGAGCGCTACAGACATCATTTGATAACTGTTTCTCTTTTATCTGACCTACCCATGTTGGCTTCACTTGTAGTTCTGCTAATTAGCTTCCATCATCGTATAGGCTAAGGTGGACAAACATTGCTCTCAAGTTTGATATTACCTTACGGCTCAACGCATCTTCTACCATGTTAGCCCTACCCGGATGGTACTCAATTGAGCAATCATAATCCTTCAATAACTTGATCCACCTCCACTGTCTTAAATTCAACTTCTTCTGGGTAAGGAGGTATTTCAGACTCTTGTGGTCTGTATAGACGATGGACCTCTCCACATACAAGTAATGTCTCCAAATCTTTAGAGCAAAAACCACTGCAGCCAACTCCAGATCATGCGTCGATAATTTACCTCATGAGGTCTCAATTTCCAAGAAGTATACGCTACCACTTTCCCTTCTGCATCATCACACATCCTAACCCTATATGTGACGCATCACAATAGATAGTAAACTCTTCCCCTGCCTCTGGTTGAATTAACACCGGAGCTTCTGTCAGAATCCTCTTTAACTTCTCAAAACTTTTTTGCTGCTTATCAGACCACACAAACGGAACCCCTTTTCTTAACAGCTTGGTTAATGGTGCTGCAATCAAAGAAAACCCTTCTACAAACCTTCTGTAATACCCAGCCAGACCAAGAAAACTCCGAATCTCGCCATGCACTTAGGAGGTTTCCAATCCAACACAACTTCAATTTTTTGAGGGTCCACCCTAATCCCCTCGACAGACACCACATGACCCAAGAAGGTAACTTCCCTTAGCTAGAACTCGCACTTACTGAGCTTAGCGAACAACCGCTTTTCCCTTAGAATTTGCAAAACCACACGAAGATGTGAATCATGCTCCTCCTCAGATTTTGAATAAACCAGGATATCGTCTATAAACACCACAACGAATTGATCCAGATAGGGTTGAAAAGCCCGGTTCATCATATCCATAAATGCTGCTGGAGCATTGGTCAACCCGAACGACATCACCAAAAATTCGTAGTGACTATAATAAGTAAGAAATGCCGTCTTATGAATATCGACCTCCTTGACCTTAAGCTGGTGATAGCCCGATCTCAAATCTATCTTGGAGAAGACTGATGCTCCCCTAAGTTGGTCGAACAGGTCGTCTATTCTTGGCAATGGGTACTTATTTTTTATCGTCAACTTATTCAACTGACGGTAATCAATGCACATACGCATTGATCCGTCCTTCTTCTTAATGAATAGTACCGACGCTCCCTAAGGCGATACACTAGGTTGAATAAAACCCCGGTCCAGTAATTTCTGAATCTATGCTTTCAGCTCCACTAACTCCTTTGATGCCATTCTATATGGGGCAATAGACATCGGCGTTGTTCCCGATAGAAGATCAATACCAAACTCTACTTCGCGATCCGGAGGTAATCCTAGAAGCTCTTCCAGAAAACATCAGAATATTCATTCACCGTATGAACATTTCCCACAGTCGATTCCCTGACCTCCAAAGCACAAACGTAAGCCATAAACACCTTACATCCCTTTCTCACCATTCTCTCAACCTTTAAAATGAATATCACATTAGATAGGTAGTTTCTCCTCTCACCTATCACCACTACCTCTTCACCCTGGATAGTTCTTAACACCATTCGCTTGGCTGCACAGCCTAAATTTGCCTGATACTTCCCTAGCCAATCCATCCCTAAGGTCAAGTCAAACTTCCCGAATGGCAGTTCCATCAGGTTAGTCGGGAAGACTACCTCTTGAACTTCTAGAGGTACATCCCTATACAGTTTATTCACCACTACAAATTGTCCTAGAGGGCTAAATATAGTCATCTCCCTAGAAGAAGTCTCAAAGTCTACATTCAGAGTTCCCGATATAGTACTGGTAGCATAAGATTGTGTCAAACCAACGTCAATCAAAGCAGTATAAGGCATCCCATAGATAAGAAACGTACCGATTCTGACGTCCGGTGTGCCACCCTCCCTCGGCGCCTAGCTACATAAACCAATCTAGGCTGTCTCGCATCTGTGTTCCTAGCACCTCATCCGGTACTCCACGACCCTGACTGAATCCATTACCTCCTCTGGCTGGACCACGACCCCTCTGCTACTGACCATCCTTTCTGAATTGTGCACACCCTTGACCCTCGGGTTGTGTCCTAACTGCCCTGTGGGCAATCCTTAATGCGATGATCCATCGACCCACATTCAAAGCATCCTCTATTGCCTGCGTAACACTCTCCCGATTGAAATTTCCCACATCGAGCACACTGCGGTGGCCACTGAACAGCAACAAGCTTCGTAGCTTGACTCGGCCCACTTACTCTAGGCCTCTTTTGAAAACCCCCAGTAGACCTTGATGGCCCAAGACTTCTTTTATTTCTATACCTCTCCTGATTCTGCTTTTCGGTCTACTTCACCTCCTTGGCTATCTTAGCCTTTTCCACAAAGCAACAAATTTCCTCTCTCGCTGTGGAGTAATCAACACTCGCAGCTCATCCCTTAGCCTGTCCTTAAATCGAACATAGTGCTCATGGTCCGTGGCCATAATACCCCGGGTATAACGGCTTAAACGTAAGAATTCTGCCTCATACTCTGACACCGACCTACTCCCTTGAACCAGGCTCAAAAATGCCTTACCTGTGCATCCACATAACTTGATCCGACGTACTTCCCCTAGAATGCTATTTTAAAGAAATCCCAGGTGATATCATCGGCCATCGTACCATCCCTGATCGTGAGCCACCACTGATAGGCCTCATCTCGAAGGAGAGACACGATCCCTTTCAACTTCTCCTCTACCGTGAAGTCAAGATCATCCATTATACGCTCAATTGCTTCTAACCAATACTTAGCTGCGTTGGGGGCTATACTAGAAACACCCCTAAATACTTTCGCTCCATTAGCTCGAGCCGTTCAGACACAATTTTGAGCCCCTATGCCCATGCCTACCCCAGTAACTCTCTCTAGAACCCGCAACATTGCTTGAGACACCGTATCATCTCCACCCGTTTGGCCTTGAAACTCTACTTCCACAGTTGGAGGTAGCGGTACCTCATTTTTGACCCATAACCAGACCCTGCTGGTTCCGATACAGTAAACCTACCCCTACCACAACCACGCACATTATGCCCACGTCCTCAAGTGCTCATGACTAATGTTCACGATTTAATCTGATTAAGAATTTTATGGGTTAATCTTTCTTTCTTCCACTATTTATTACCGAGTGGTCTTATGAGTGTATTACAAAAGCAGTTGTTTTTGCGAACACATGCATTCTTACAGGCTTTACTTTCTAAGGTAAAATTCCTTAATACTAGCAATCACCTTACGGAACAATTAATCCATACCACCAATGATTAGAAAACTTACCGTCGCGAATCAGTGCCAGAGACTCAGGTGCCATGCTTCTCAAAAAGAGAAAAACATTTTTCAAACCGTCTACGGAGACTATTTTGGGCCTTACACTCACAGTCGAGCTTTTGAACCTGGCTCTGATGCCACAATTGTAACACCCCAAACCCGGTCAAAACACTAAGACCAAATCTGACATGTCACAGAGAAGAAAAAATTTTGAAAACCGAACCTAAACCAAGAGTTGAGGGAATTTTACAAGTCTCTATGCCTTTGGCGAGGGTTTAAAATAATTATTTAGTTCGGATTTCTTATTAAAATTTGATTTTAAGGAAAATCATATTAAGCGAGTGTTGGAAATAAAATTTGGGTTCCAGTTGAAAATTTGAGACAATTTGTTACTAAAACCCACCATTAATTAGCCCATTGTAAAGCCATAAGTTCAAAGTTTTGGTTATTATCATTTCTAAAAAAAAAAAAAAAACTCATTTTGACGATTTACTAAACAACCATGCCAATATCATAACGAAAAAAACCCAAATTATGTTTAAATGGCCTTATTATAATACCCAAAATCCAAATTTAAATAGTAGTGATTACAAGAACTCAGTGTGAAATCCCCTTACCGTTGTTCACTGGGCCAAAATCTCATTAAGCAATTATTTGGTCCTAAGCCCACATACAATAATAATGTAATGAATATAACATGAATATGAAATGCAATTCCCAAACCAAGCCTAGTATTCCATCTGCTAGACACCACTCGTACCAATCAACACACCTGTGGGGAGCTTTAGTCACCCACCCTGCCAACACACCAAACGTAGGCATTAAGCCATTTATATAAAATTATTTGTGGACAAGCCACCAGAATAACAGAATTTACTTGGCATAGCCACCAGACAGATTGTGACAGAGTCACCAAATATGTGGCAGAGCCACCAAAATTATGTAGCAAAGCTACCAAAACTTCTCTTCATCATTATCCCATCCCATGCAATTCATGTATATGCATCATACATATCAAATCATGATATTTACAAATATAATAACAATAATTAAAAATTCAGAAATTTATGACAAACAAATTGGCCCAATAACACTTTGCAAAATCGGCACGTTTTATCACATATCCATTCGGCCCATTTAATCACATATCAAATTGGCTCATATAGCAAAATATCAGATCGGCCCATATAGCAAAATATCATATTGTCCCATTAATCAATATGTCCAATCGGCCCATAAGGCAGAATGTCAACTCATTCCATTAAGCAATATCGTATTTCAGCCTTTTAGGGGCATTTTGGTAATTCGTCCCATTGGGGCATTTTCGTAAATTGGTAATATTACTCACTAAGGGTAATTTGGTAATTTCACAATCCAGACTTAACTACTAATTTGGGCATAAAAATTTAAACTGTCCATCTTCCTCGTATTGACTAAATTGACTATAACTTTAGTTAGGAAACTCAAAATCTAAATCCGTAAATTTTCTTTAAAACTAGACTCATATATCTTCTTACTAAAATTTTTCCAGAATTTTTGGTTTAACTATTTAATACAGTTTATTCCTTAAAGTTTCCCTTGTTTCACTGTCCAATAATTCTGACCTCTCCTTCCTTAATTCCAAATATCTCACTGTACGGTTTTCATATACTGCTCTTACTTCTTTCTATTGAATATAGGCTCACTAAGGAATCTATACATATAAATTATATCCCATAATTCACTTTGTACAATTTTATATGATTTTTCCAAGACAGATTAGGGAACCACGAAATTATTCAGAACCAGTCTCACTAAAATTAACATATTTTAGAATATAATTTTTTTCTTCTCCGTTTCTTCCTTATCAAAATAGGCACAGAAAGATTTTATTTGATATCTGATTCACTTTCTAATTCGCTTTCTTCTATTTTTAGTGATTTTTCAAAAACACGTCACTGTTTCTAATCGAAACTATTTTATTACAAATATAATTACCACTATGATCATACGCACGCCCGAGTGATTATGGATGCCGATTTTTGGTTTTCTTCGGTATTTTGACCGATTAACAGAATATTTCATACAAACTTTCATAGAAGTGTGAGATTACACACCATTTCAAATATGTATACAGAAGGTACGGGATTACACACTTGATTTTGATTTCCTAACGAACCACTCGTCGTTGACCTAGAACAATACCAACCAAAAGTTAGCCTTGAATTTCCAAAAGATTTCGTATCACTTACACTTGAATCACTTACCACTATGTCCGAAGGTAGAATATATCGAGTGATTTGTCCCTAAAATATATAGTCGATTATTTCACATTATTACTCTGTTAGCAACAAATCGAATATTGAATAATATCAATAATCCATAAGAATTCCTTACCTTATTAATATTGGATCCGATTTCTAGCGATTATACGATGACTTCGGAAAAATCCAAGTTTTGACCTTCCACTATATCTCTACGAGGAAGAAAAATGATTTCGACAAGTGAGTTTGAAAATTTAAATAAATTAACATTTATGAGTCAAGTATGGCATTAGAAATATTTTGAAATTAGTGAATTTTGTGAACTAAAAGAGTTAATTAGAAAAATTGGGCCAAAAACGAGGTATTGAGACCTCGAATTCATAGAGTGAGCCATAAATATTTTTAAAAATATTTATGGAGTGTCATTAAGTTATTATTAAAGTTTGGTTACGTTTGGGTGTGTAATTAAATGAAAAAGACTAAATTGAAAAAGGTGTAAAAGTTTAATTATAGATTAAATAAAATAAAAGGACTAAAAAGGCAATTATGCCATTTTGAAATCTTGAGGCGGTTTACCGTTTAAGTATGAAAAAAATATATGAGATTTTTTTTTTAGTATATATATATAAAAGATATTAATTATAAAGTATATTATTATTATATTATTATATTATGTTAATATATATATATATATATATATATATATATAAACAAACTAAAGGAGAAAAAAAAAAGGGGAGAGAGGAGAAACAGAAAACCAAACGAAGCAGAGAGCAGGGGAAGGAAAGAAAGAAGAAGAGAAGAGAAAGAAGAAAAGGGGGTAAAATTGAAAAATTTCCAAAATTAGCTAAATAAAAGGGGTTCAAATTGAAATATCTAGAGAATTCTCTTCATTTCTCTTCATTTTCTTCAGCTGAAAAACAACCATGGAAGAGAGTTCAAGTTAGTTTTCATACTCAAGCTTCATGTAAGTTTAATTCTTGCTTTATCTTTGAAATTTCTATGTTTTTGGACTTTACAATTGGATCCAACTTACTATGTCATTAGTTTATGATTCTATGGCTAATTTTTAAAGTTGATGTAGATTAGTGCTGGAAGAATATGATGAATAAATATTGATTTGAAGCTTTAATTTTGTTATATGATGATTTTATCAAGTGAAATTGATGGAAATTGATTTTAGGACCTAATTGTGAAATAGCTGAAATTAACGCTTAGTGTTAAAATTCTGATTCCAAAGGTTATGAAGTAGTTTAAAATGATAGAAAAAAAGTATTAAATGAGAAAATTAACTCAATTGAGGGGTTAATTCAGCAAGGACTGAATTGTATGAATTGTGGAATTAGGGACAAAATAGAAATCAACATGTTACACTAAAGCAGTTTTGGACAGCAGCAGTTGTCTAACTTTGAAAAATTACCAAAAATTGTATAATTTGAATTAGAAGTTGAGTGAGATATGGAATTAAAGCTTGTTGAGTCTATTTTCATATAAAAGAAACATAGAAAGCAAAAGAAGTTTACATTTTGAGATATTTAAAGTTTTGTGATACTGGTTTAGAATAATTTCGTGATCCCCTGTTCTTAATTTAGAAATTCAATAAAATTGTAGAAAAATAATTATGAGTTATAATTTATATTTTGTATTCCTTAATGAGTCTATTTTCATTATAAATAATCAAAAACATTATATGAAAATCGTACTATGAGATAATTGATTTTAGTGAATAAAGGTCAGAGCCATCAGACTGTGTAACAGGGAGAAGTTAACTAATAAACTGTATTAATTGGCCACACCAAAATTCTGTAAAAATTATAGTAAAAAGATATTTGAGTCTAGTTTCAAATAAAATTAGCGGATCTTAGTTTTGAGTTCTGTATCTCAAGATATAAATAATTTAGTAACTATAACTCAAATGGACAGTTTTGAATATACATATGAGTAATTAGTGAAATTATTGATAATATTACTTATATCATGTTATATACATTAAGGATGTGGAATGGAGAGGAGGAAGAGGAAAATATGCATGAATATTCAGCTAGCATGGCCAATTTGTAATGTTTTAGGCTCAGGGACCAAATTGAATAAAAGTAAAACTTTAAGATTAATTTTATAAAATGTGGAAATGACCAATTTGCATGAAATGGATTATTTTATTATTTAAAATTTCAAAATTGAATGAAATTATTAATTTTGATTAAGATCGATTGAAAATCGATGAAAATAGAAAATTTCAAAGTGCCCTGAATCTTGATATTTCGCAAATTTAGCTAGGTAAGTTCGTGTAACTTAATTATGTGAAGATTTCAACAAAGAGAATAGCAAATTGGGAGAAAATGACACTAAAGTTGCAAATGTGATTTTTGGCCAAAACAATACCAAGACCCTACCAAATGCCAAAGTAAAATTTCAGCTACCTATCTACCCCCAAAACTGTCCACATGCATAGTCATAAGGGTCAAAATTTTGCCAACCATGCTTTCCATAGCATTGTCCATGAAATAAGCCACTTGTTCCCCTTCCTTGCCTTTTCCTTTTGATTCCTTTCCCCAACCTCAACCTTTCCTTAATTCTTTAGCCACCATACCAAAAATAAAGAAGTCAAACTTGCCATAAATACCTCTTGGTCGACACTTAAGGAAAGAGTGCGAATATTAGTCAAAATTGCACATAAAGGATTTAAACCTCTTCCTCAAGGTACTTCACTTGATGCCATAACTGCTTACCAATAGCTCATTTATGCAAGCACATTACTTATTTATTTCTATAAGCTTTGAAGCTACTTACCATCTCTCCTTAAAGTGCTAAAATACCTAATTTTTCCTAAGGCACAATTAAACCCGAGACTTCATAGAAACCTTGTAACCTTCCAAATTTACTTAACTAATAAGTCTAATTTGCAATAATACCATTCTCTTGTTCTCAAAATTTTAAACATTCCTACGCCCAAGGCCCATTGGGCCCAATCCTACTAGGCCCAATTTTGGGATGTTACATTTAGCCCAATTCTACTTCGGTAGTTCGACCGCGAAATTTATTTGTTTCTGTATTTTCGAAATATAAGTGTGTGACTTGGTATAATTGATCTTATTTATAGTACAGAAAATGGGTCGGTCATCTTGATCGAGATAGTTTTATCCCGTTGGATAGTCATTCTAGTATCTGGAGCACGAAATATATGAAATGGATCACAAAGTATTTGAACTATGATTCATACTTAATATTCAAACCTCGCGGTCGGACTCAAAAAAAAAATTCAAAGAAAGAGTTATATTATTTATAAATAGAAAGATTTTTTATTCTTTCAAACTCTCATTTAGTTTATGCTTATTTTGATCAAAGGATAAACCTTTCTTTTCTTTGTATTTTTATTTATTATATCTATTCTATTGATTGAATAAGTGATGATCCAATGGTTATTACTCAAAGAATCTTTGGACTTAGTTTGAAGGTTTTATTGAATCATCGCGGTTCTGGTATGATTCTGAAGTTTCAATTAATTCATAGGGTCTTAACAAGAGAATTCCTATCAAAAAGAAAGAAAACAAGAATAAAGCCACATTTCATACAAAGAACAAACCAAAGTAAAGAAAAAGAAATAAGTAGGTAAATAGAAGATTCAAGAGGCCTGTAACGATCAACATAAAGACGATTGGACCGACTTGATTTTTTGGCATTATAATTACAACTAGAAAAAAGAGCTTTGAATTTTCACTCTTTTGTGTCTTCAAATAAAATTGAATGAAAAGATTAAGAAGTTTCAAACTTTCTATTCCATATCCGCTTTCAGCTATTACTTGGGTGTTTCGCTTGAGTCATGCGAGATGAAATTCTCATATACGGTTCTCGGGGCTAACTCAATAAAGTCTATGATTGGTTCAAGAGTGCCTCGAAATTCAAGCGATTGCGATGATATAACTAGTAAATATGTTCCTCCTCATGTTAACATATTTTATTGTCTAGGAGGAATTACGCTTACTTGTTTTTTAGTACAAGTAGCTACAGGATTTGCTATGACTTTTTACTATCGTCCAACCGTTACTGACGCTTTTGCTTATGTTCAATACATAATGACTGAAGCTAACTTTGGTTGGTTAATCCAATCAGTTCATCGATGGTCGGCAAGTATGATGGTCTTAATGATGATCCTGCACGTATTTCGTGTCTATCTCACTGGTGGTTTTAAAAAACCTCGCGAATTAACTTGGGTTATAGGCGTGGTTCTGGCTGTGTTGACCGCATCTTTTGGCGTAATAGGTTATTCCTTACCTCGGGACCAAATTGCTTATTGGGCAGTCAAAATCATAACAGACGTTCTGGAAGCTATTCCAGTAATAGGATCGCCTTTGGTAGAGTTATTACGTGGAAGTGCTAGTGTGGGACAATCCACTTTGACCCGTTTTTATAGTTTACACACTTTTGTATTACCCTTCTTCATCGTTGTATTTATGTTAATGCATTTCCTAATGATACGTAAGCAAGGCATTTCTTGTCCTTTATAGAGAATATAGACCATAGCTATATTGTAACCAATAATTTATCTTATTACCGGGAGGAACAATAGTATTTCATTGCTACAAATATGGATTATTGAAAAAATAAGACATGTATTTGGATATTTCCTTTCAACTACAACAATATTCTATTATTTATTTGATATGGCATGAATAGTTGAAGGAATTCCCAAGAGAAAATGGATTATGGGAGTGTGTGACTTGAACTATTGATTGGGCCATGCAAATATGCCTTTATCTCGCCACATTGGAATTCACAACCAAATGTGTCTTTGTTTCAACCACTGTAAGCCCCATACAAAGTATAGGCTGGTTCGCTTGAAGAGAATTTTTCTATGATCGAGACTCGACGATGTTGTGTATAAATAGGGCTCCGTAAGATCCAAGAGAATAAGTGATTTGGCATAATCCAAATTCTATTTTAGTTTTTTTACTTTCTTATCTTAATAGTATGAAAATGCATTCATTTCTTCTGCATCGACTCAATTTAATTATACTATCGGAGTGAAACAAGGGATCTAAAGAAGAGCAAAGGCTAGACTATATTAGTAACAAGTAAATCCTTTGTATGTAAAAAATCTCGATATATTTTTGGGATAAAGGTGAATCGCAAGGCCTAAGATGACCCACAAAGCACTTGATCATGATCAACTTTGTACACCTACTTGGGTAAAAATTAAATTCCTTGGAATGTATAATTGCAACTCCATAAAATGGAATCGGGTAACTTTTTTCTTACATATGGAACCATTCATATATGTGGGGATAGCATATAGATTTATTTTAAACATATAGAATATAGATTTATTTTATAGGTATCCGTTTGTATCCATTTGATTCGATTGAATTTTGCTTGAACCGGATGATGAAAAATTATCATGTCCGATTCCTTTGGGGGATGGATCTAGAAAAATTCACCTATCCTAATAACAAAAAAACCTGACTTGAACGATCCTGTATTAAGAACTAAATTACCTAAAGGTATGGGTCATAATTATTATGGGGAACCCACATGGCCCAATGATCTTTTATATATTTTTCCAGTAGTAATTCTCGGTACTATTGCTTGTAACGTGGGCTTAGCGGTTCTAGAACCTTCAATGATTGGTAAACCCGTGGATCCATTTGCAACTCCTTTGGAAATTTACCTGAATGGTATTTCTTTCTTGTATTTCAAATACTTCATATAGTACCTAACAAGTTATTGGTGCTCTTTTAATGGTTTCAGATCATGGATTATTAATGATCTGCTTTTTGAAAATGTTAACAAAATTCCAAAATTCGCTTCAATGCGTCAATAGTGACAACCGCTTTTTTTATTGGTACTGCAGAGCCCTTTGGTTGGGTATTGGAGCAACATTACCGATTGATAAATCCTAACTTTAGGTCTTTTTAAATTGAATCAATTAAAAAATCATGATGTGCGTATCTAGGAGTAGTCACTTCAAAGGCAAAGTGAATTCTCCTAGATACATTTATTCAATCTGGTCCAAATCTATGGATTGTGTCAAGGTTCAAAATCCATTGGATTAAAAATTTTGATAAATAAATTTCGAAAGGCTTTTTCTACTTCTTTTCTAAAATGCCCAATATTTGTTTTACTTCTTCTATGCGAAAGTGTTCAATTTTCATAAGGTCTTCTCAATCGTTATTCACAAGGTCCAATAATGTATGTATATTGGACTTTTGAGACAATTATAGATCCCGGAGGCAATTACGATTGGTCAATAAAATATATTTCAATGCTATTTCTTTTTATTTTTGTTAGTTTAACTAATCTATCATGAAACGGAAAAAAGGTAAAGTAACATCGTGTTGATTGTTTTCTAAATGTAAGTTTTCTTCTTTCGCATGTAGAAAAAGGAAAATCAATCAATCAAATTATGAGAAGCTTCATGAAGTGCTTCTTTCGGAGTTAAACTTCCATTTGTCCATATTTCTAGAAAAAGTATCTCCTGTTTTTCATTATCATTCCCATAACAATGAATACTATGATTCACATTTCAAACAGGCATGAATACAACATCTATAGGATAACTTCCGTCGTGAAAGTTCTTTGGCATTTTTATAACGTATCCTCTATTTCTCTCGATTTGTAATCCAATACACAAATCAATTGGTTCGGTTAGGCTAGCTACATGCTGTGTATTATCAATGATTTCCACAGAAGGTGGTAAGATGATGTCTTGAGCAGTTACATATCCAGGACCCTTAGCACAAATAAAGGCGTTACGAGTTCCATACAAATTCCCTCTCAATACAATTTCTTTCAAATTCATTAAAATTTCATGGACTGATTCTTGAATACCTACTATGGTAGAATATTCGTGGGGTATTTTATCAGATTTTGCACGTGTAATTCATGTTCCTTCTAGTTCTCCAAGAAAAGCTCTTCGCATCGCAATGCCTATTGTGTCGGCTTGGCCTTTCATAAGTGGAGATAGAATAAAGCATCCACAATAAAGGCGCTTACTATCTATTCTTGATTCAATACACTTCCACTGTTTTTACTTTCTCTCAAACCATAGTAATATTATTTTATTTGATCAGATCATTGAATAATTTATTTCTCTTCAAATCTCTTTAGTGTTTATTTATACACACGTCTTTTTTAAGGGGGTCTACAGCCGTTATGTGGCATAGGGGTTACATCCTGTATGAAACTTAATAGTATACCACTTCTACAAATAGCTCGTAATGCTGCATCTCTTCTAAGACCAGGGCCCTTTATCGTAACTTCTGCTTGTTGCATACATTGGTCTACTACTGCTCGAATAGCATTTCCCACTGCGGTTTGAGCAGCAAAAGGGTTCCCCCTTCTTGTTCCCTTGAATCCACAAGTTCGGCAGAGGACCAAGAGATTACCCAACCCCGTCCATCTGTAATAAAGAACAATGGTATTGTTGAAACTTGCTTGAACATGAATAACTCCTTTTGGGGTTCTACGTGCACTTTTCGGTGCATTACTGCGCCCATTCCTACGTGAACCAACTTTTGGCATAGGTTTTGCCATATTTTATCATCTCATAAAGATAATCAGAGATATATGGATATATCCATTTCATGTCAAAACAGATCTTCTATTTTTATTTGTTTATCGCTTTCGTTAAGATTAGTTTCTTTTCTTTCAAGAGTTCTTTTTAGAATAGAAAGATTATCCTTGTCTTTGTTTATGTCTCAGGCTAAAACAGATTACGATAATTCGTCCCCTCCTACGGATTAGGTGACATTTTTTACAAATTTTACTAACGGAAGCCCTTATTTTCATAGTTGTTATTCCTTAAATTTTTTCCGAATTCGCTTTTGGAAGAAAATAAGTTTCTTGAAATTTGGATTGGATCCCCCCGAAAGGAATCTTGAAGTTGAAAAAACTACCTAACCATTCGAATCCTTGTTGCGAAGTCTATAAAATATACGCCCCCTTGGTTGAATCATAAGCACTTACTTTACTTTTGTTGACTCTATTCCACGTTGGTAGAACTCTATCGAAACATAACCTAAAATCATATCTTCATTATCTAAAGTAATCCAGAGTGGGAGTGATTTACTAATTAAACCTTCATGAATCCATTTTTTTGTTCTTTTATTCCAGGTAAAACTTCCTTGACGTATCAACTACCGTAGGGCAGGAGGAGTTCTATTAGACAACTCGTGCTTTTTTCTTTTTCTTTTTTTGCACAAATGGAGAGTTTCAGATACAATTTGTATACCGGACAGATTACCATAAATAACACAAAATTTCTCCACCAATTCCTTCTAGTCAAGCCTCCTGGTCTGTCATTATACCCCGAGAAGTATAAAGAATTACAATCCCCATGCCGCCTAAAATCCTAGGAATTTGTTGATAGTTAGAATAGATTCATAGACCTGGTCGACTGATCCATCTTAAATTTAAAATAGTTCTATGTAGTCCGTTTCTATTCCTTAGGGGAGGTCGTAGGGTTAAAACCCAAAAATATTTGTTGCGTTCCCGATGTTTCCTTACGTTATCGATAAAACCTTCTCGTAAAAGTATTTTAACAATGTTTTTAGTGATGTTAGTAGAAACTACTTGAATCGTTCCTTTTCTATTCATATCAGCATTTCGTATAGAGGTTATTATGTCAGCAAAAGTGTCCTTACCCATGGTAAACTAAAATTTTTGTTGCTCCCGAATTTCGATATAACCAACGTGGTCTTTTTTTTACTTAGTAAAGGTATATACGTGAGACACAATCTAATAATTAATCTATGCCATTTAAATACTCTAAATACTCTAACTATACTTGGGTCTCTTCTGATAATACCTCAAGAGCTAATGAAACTATTTTAGTGAAATTTAACTGTCTCAATTCCCGGGTGATCGCACAAAAAATTCGAGTTCCTTTTGGATTTCCTTCTTGATCAATGACAACGGTAGCATTGTCATCATATTGTATTATCATCCTGTTGTCGCGTTTGAGTTCTTTACGAGTACGTACAATTACAAATTTGATCACTTCTGATCTTTCTAGAGGTGTATTTGGTACTGCTTCCTTGTCACAACAACAATAATGTCACCAATATGAGCATATCAGCGATTACTAGCTCCTATGACTCGAATACACATCAATTCTCGAGCCCTCATTGTTATCGCTACATTCAAATGGGTCCGAGGTTGAATCATTTTAAATCTCTTTTTCAATGTAACAAAGGATCTAAGAAAATAAGAAATATTGTTTGTCAAAAAAAAAAAAGGAAACTCGCAATTATTTTTTATTCCCAAGACAAGACTTCTTTCCTTTGGTTCTATATTCCTATCCTGAAATAATGGATTGAGTTTTTATAGTCATTTTTGACGCGCTATTGAAATAGCCTTTCGGCTATATTTTCACTTACTCCGTTCATTTCATAAAGTATTACTTGCCTTTTAATTACAGCCTACCCAATACTTGGGAGATCCTTTCCCCGAACCCATACGTGTTTTTGTAGGTCTTATCGTAACGGGTTTGTCTGGAAATATACGTACCCATATTTTTCCACCACGCCATACATTTCATGTCATTACACGGCACCCCGCTTCTATTTGTCTAGATGTAATCCAAGTAGGTTCAAGTTCTTGAAGAGCATATCTACCAAAACAAATCTGATTACCTCGATAATATATCCCTTTCATTCTTCCTCTATGTTGTTTACAAAATCGGGTTCTTTTGGGGTTGTAGTTGATGGTTTTTGTTTATGAATTCCATCTCTACTACAGAATTGGACATGAGAGTTTCTTCTCATCTAGATCCTCGCGAAAAAAATGAATAAAAAAATATTTAATTCTTAATCTTAAGATATAGAGGTAGTTAATGAATAGTTGAATCTTGGGATTCTTTGCTTTACGATTTTATCTGATCTATTAGAAATATGTATATCTTGTTTTGATCTATTGGATATATATATATATATATATATATATATAAGTATAAGGAATTAAACATGGATTCTATTTCTAGATAATGTCTTATCTTAGTTTTGTTATAATGTTATAACGAATCTTTATTTTGTTTTTTTATCATATTTATATCAGATTCAGATCGAAAAAAATTGAACAATCAAATAAAATTAAACTCAAATTTTTGTGGGCGAATATTTACTCTTTTTCTAGTTCAGTTGTCGGGTTAACCCATGACCTCTCAGAATCAGAATAAAAAGAAATGTAGTGGTCTCTGGTTTGTTCCGCCATCCACCCTGATAAATCACTAGGATTCATTTTCAATAGAATCCTCCGCATTCACGGGTTCCGTCGTCCCCATCGCTCTCGATTAATGCTTAGGTCTGAATGCTCCAATGGAGCCTTAATTTAATATTTCTATATATTTAATAAAATAAAAATAAAATTTATTCTTGAGTCAACCTTCTCAGTCTTTATTGACTTAAGTTAAGTCTTTTGATTTTTTCTTCAATAAACAGATATTCATCTAATTATTGATGAATCTCTATTGATGCTCTATTACATTGCTCTTTATGAGATGCTTCATAGACCTTACATATTGGAATCCTATATCATTTCATTGCTATTTATATTTCTCTCTTTCTCTCATCCTTCTATTTATCCACATACTTTTTATTTTGCTTCACAATTTTGATCTATTCATAATCAGATTGGTTTTGTCTTTTACTTAATGCAAAAAAAAAAAAAAAAAATTAGTTACTATAATGATATGACCAATATATCATATCTTGACTGGTTCTTTGGATCCAGATAATCCCAAGCGATGAGTTGGTTATTAGTTCTATGGTTATTAGCTTATACTGTGGTCCGCCCATTTTTTTGAATCCTAAGCCTAAAAAACCCAACGAGTCGCACAATAAGCATAGAAATTATATCAAATGATCAATCAAATTTTTATTTAACCTTATAGAATTTAGAACTGCTCATTTTTTTATTTTTATATTCAATTAAAAAATCAAAGAATTTGTCATTTTTTATTTTATCGCAAAATAGAACGTAAAGACAAGTAGAGTCTTACTCTTATTATTCTTCGTCTATAAATATCCAAATTTTGATTCCTAATACCCCATAGATAGTTCGAACTCTATACTGAGCAATACTCAATTTTTGCTCTAATGGTTTGTAGAGGAACCCTACCTTCTCGGATCCATTCGACACGTGCAATTTCTTTTCCTTCGATACGTCTTGCAATTTGTATTTGAATTCCTTTTGTATCCGCTTGCTTAGTTAATTCAATAGCCTTTTTCATTGCCTTTCGAAATGAAACTCGATTCTTTAATTGTCTGGCTATAAATTCGGCAAGAATATTAGGGTGCCCATAAGGATTTCCAATTCTTGTAATAGCAATGTTGATTTTTCGGTTCATACAATTAAGTTCTTTTTGCATATTCATCTGTAGTTCTTCAAGTTTTCGTGGCTTATCTTCAATTAATAATTTAGGAAATCCCATATAGATTATCACCTGAATTAGATCCAGTCTTTTTTGAATCTCTATACGTGTAATTCCCTCGACACCATAAGATAGTCTCATATTTTTTTGTACATAATTCTTGATACAGTCTCTTATTTTTTTATCTTCTTGTAAACCTTCGAAAAACTTTTTCAGTTGTACAAACCAAAGAGAATGATGACTTTGGGTTGTACCAAGTCTGAAACCAAGTGGATTTATCTTTTGTCCCATAATCCTCCACTACTATATATTAGGATATGTCATATTTGTGTTCTTATTTATCCCTTTTTCAGCCATCCTAGCCATCCAGTGTTTTTTGGTTTTGGGCTCAGCATATATCTTTCAAGTGGTTCAAATTCAAGATATTTCAATGCAATAGTTATATGACAAGTGGGTCTTTTTATCAGTTAACTCCGTCCTCAAGCTTGAGGTTTTAGTCTTTTCAGAGTAGTTCCCTCATTTACTGCGACTTGACTAATGATTAAACTCGCTTCATTGAAACCTCTATTGTGACGAGCATTTGCTGCTGTAGAATTAACCAATTTTAAAGTGGGATAACATGCTCGATAAGGCATGAGTTCTAGTATCATAAGTGTTTTTTCGTAGGAATGTCCACGAATCTGATTAATTATTCTTTGTGCTTTGTGAGTAGACATACATATTGTTGACCTAAAGCGTATACTTCGTTTGAAGTTGTATATGGGTTCCTCTTGTGTTTCTTTATCTTTATCATAAAGTTTACCTCTCACTAATGAATTCATTAATTAATATCTATTTTTTATTATAATTGATTATAATAATATTAACGATGTGATTTATTATCATTTTTTGCGTGTCCGCGAAAATTTATAGTAGGTGCGAATTCTCCCAATTTATGTCCTACCATATGATCCGTTATATAAATGGGAAAATGTTCTTTTCCATTATGGATAGCGATAGTATGGCCGATCATTGTGGGTATAATCTGATGCTCTGGACCAAGTTATTATTATTTCTTTTTCCGCTTTTCTATTAAGCCTTTCGATTTTTTTTAATAAATGATTTGCTACAAAAGGGTTTTTTTAGTGAACGCGCCATTTTTTTTTACTTTGAAAATATATATATTTTTTGTTTTTGTAAAGACGAAGAAAGAAATAATCTCTCCTATTTACTCCATCGACGAAGAATGAAAGAAATAATCTCTTCTATTTACTCTGTCAAAGAAGAATCAAATTATCACTAAATTTATTCCTTTTTCTACCTCTTCTTCCAAGTGCGTGATAATCCCAAGGGTTGCGGGTTTTTTCTACCAATTGGAGCCCTCCCATCACCACCCCATGGGGATGGTCTCTGTGGTTCATAACTACTCCTCTTACTACAGGACACTTACCTAGCTAACATTTAGATCCGGCTCTACCCAAACTTTTCTCGGTTCACCTCAACATTCCCCACCATCCGATTGCTTTTCGAAAGCGCTTTTGGATATCAAATGGACCTCCCGAAAATAATTTTAATGTGGCGATTTCCTCCTTTGCAATCGGTTTAACAAAGACCTCATGCTCTAGCTAATTGTCCACCCCTTCTAAGTGTGATTTCTATGTTATGTATGGTCGTGCCTAAGGGCATATCGGTTGAAGTAGATTCTTCTTTTGATCGATCAATCAAAACCTCTTCCCAAACTGTACAAGCTTCTTCCAAAGCATAAGGCTTTCGGATGTAGATGATGATATCTATACGATGGATTCGTATAATCCTTATCGTATAATTTTATATATATTTTACAATGAAGTACCACATGAGTGGATATATAGGAATCCAAAATTGTCGAACCACTCATGTTATGATCTTCACATCCTAGGTCTTCTCGCTCATTATCCGGCTTATGTTCTTCATGTAGCATTCGAATCGAATGACTCTATGAAATTATGTCGATACTTCCACATATTATGGGCAACGAGGAGACATCTCTATTTTTCCCTGGGAATCTTTAGAATTACCACCGCTTAGCTTTCAATTCGCTCGACTATCAAATGAAATGTGAATAACCCTTCCTCCTGCTTTTTGAAACAAGGGGCACTTCTAGTTCATCGGTGCTTGAAACAATTTTGTCTTCTCTATATTACTATAGCTCTAGAGTCAATAATTTTATATGAGGAACTACTAAACTCAATCACTTGTCATTGTTACTCTTCGCTTTACGTTGAGGTCTATCTTGTAGAGGTACTCAAATTGGATCGATGATCGATTTTTAGGTTTCATCGTAAACCTAATTGGTTCCTTTCAATTACATAAATCAATAGTTCAAACCGCACTCAAAGGTAGGGCATTTCCCATTTTATAGGAACTTCGCATCGTAAACAATGGTATCTCCAATTATAGCCCTCCGGGATGTAAAATATATCTCTTCTCACCATTCCTATAGTGAATGAGACAAATGTATGCATTTCGATTAGGGTCGTATTCTATGGTTATGATTCTACCATATATGTCTTTTTCATTTCGTCGAAAATTTATTTTACGGTATAGACGCTTATGACCTCCCCTACATGCATTGCGGTAATGATTCCTCTGGCATTATGACCTTTACCAAAATGATGCTATCCATAGATCAAATTATTTCGTGGATTGGATTTCACTTGACTGTTTATGGCTCCATTACGTGTGCTCGGGGTAGAAGTTTTGTATAAATGTATCGCCATGCTATTAAGTATTTTGATTTAAGTTCTTTTCGTCCCAAGAGGTGGAATAGAATAACCCGGTTGAAGCATAATGATCATATGCCTGTAATGCATTGTTTGTCCCATAATAGGTTCCATTCTTCTACCATTTCTGGGAAGTCGATGACTATTCATAGCTATTACCTTGACACCAAAGAAGAGTTCGACCCAATGCTTTATTTCTGTCCTAGTTAATCCTGATTCGACATTAGAAGTATATTGATTTTACACCAATAATGGAATACTTTTGTCTTTAACTACTACATATTGATTCCCAATCATGTTAATTCAATACATGTGTATATTAAACTAACCGAATCATTTTATACCATAAGTCACATTTAACATTTACATATAAAAAACATTTCAACTTACCGTATTTTCACAACTTAGGATAAGCACATACCGGACCTTTTATTCGATTTCATATTCAACATTGCCCAGACGTGGTCTTACATGTAATCGCATATTGATGCCACTGTCCCAAATTGGGTCTTACACGAATCAAATAAGATGCCAATGTCCCAGACATGGTCTTACACGTAAACACAAATCGATGCCAACGTCCTAGACGTGGTCTTACACGTAAACACATATCGAAATCCTATGACATGACATATGTATCCTGTAACACCCCTTACCCGAGTTATCTGCCAGAACCGAGTATGAGGCATTATCGGACTTGACTTGCTTGATCATTCCACTTTAGGCTATAAAAATGTTCTCCAATTTAAAACTTTTCATTCACCATAATAACATCCCTATCATGGGTCAACGAGACCCTTTACACTCGCTCGGGATATTGTGGGACCAAACCGAAACTTTACGAACACTTAGAAAATTTTCACCTAAATTGGGGTCACACGCACGTGTTGTTCTACGGCACGCCCGTGGTGGTCTATGAACACGCCTGTGCCCCTAAGACATGCTCATGTCTTCCACCCGTGGTCGACACTGATTAATTTCGCACGGCTGGACATGTCCGTGGCCCTGTCCATGTGCCAAACCTTGGCGTTCTGACTCATTCACACGGTCTATACACATGCCCGTGTTCAATGCCCGTGGTTGTCTCTGATTAATCCACATGATTGGTCGCACGCCTGCGTGCTTCCACTGTATGGCGATTCAGTAAGAGTATGCCCAAAGATCAATCATGAGATGGTTGTAATAACATACTTGATTTACCATGTTTATTAATATAAAGCGTTGTCATTATTATTTCAATTTTTCCTTCTGTGTGTACAAATAAATTGTTTTATAATAATGTCCTGAGAATAATATGATTTAAAATATCCTTAGTCAAGTATTATCATTGACTAGGACAACAATAATGCATTAAGACTAACATGTAGTTGATTGATGATAAAGGGTTGTCATTGATATGGAGTGTCAAAATCAATGCATGAATATGTGTGTTAGAGAAAAACATATTGGACTGACCCGCTATGAGTATGTTTCTTGGATTATTATGTAATTGTCACAACATTACTCGTAGTGATTAATATGTATACGATCCTTAGACTTGAGATAATCATTATCCCAAGATCGTGAGTCATATATTTTGATACATCAAACGTATAATCGTGAATCGGGTTGTTCTATAAAGACGATGTTTGATATACGAAAATCTATGTAGAGGGATATTGTTGATCAATATAGATAAGTCCTCCCACATAATGGGAGTAATATCTTAGGCCACTTGATTGAGTGAGACTAGAAATGTATGGCCATGCTCAAATAAGTTGACATGAGATGTCATACTAATTTGTATATCATAGTCTAGTCAAGATATCAAGAAACATGGGATGGACTATACAAGTGTGACTATTCCATGACTTGTATCTATTCCAGAGATAAAGGACTTAAGGATTAATGCATGAAAAGTTAATCACAAAAGTTATGTCGAATCATGACTTCTTGTAACTTAGGTAGCAATGATGCATTGCTAGATGCCACTCATTGTTTGTGACATTAGAATTGTTCTAGTATTACTACTAACGTTACAAGAACCTACAGGGTCACACCCTATGGTTGAAATGAACGGAATGAAACATAGTTGGTATTGTGTTTGATTGTAACATGGATTAAATTAATTAAAGAATTAATTTAATTGGGCAATCAAATATTGAATATATTATATGTACAAGAATGTTGTACACATAATGAGAATTAATATATGAATTTGGTTCAGATATAAATTTAAATAAATATAGTTTATCGAAATCCATGTTATAATTAATGTAATTATAACTTTTTGGGTATAATTAATGTAATTATAATTTTTAGTTAAAATATTATTATATTTATTTAATTTTATAATTCATAAATGAAATAATTCGATTATAAAAGGTAATAAGTGAAGAGAAACCCTAAGGTTTTGCTTAGAAAGGTCTAGCAATAGTCAAGCAAATAAAAACTCTCGAAAATAGTTTTGGAGATTTCGCGTTCATAGTCAAACCGGTGGATTACGTAGAGGCCGACATCGTAAAGGTTACTGCTTGGTTCGACAAGAGATTAGAACTATTGTTGCCGAGGTTATCTACTCAGATTGAAATTTCGGTAATTTTTAAACCTCTATTTCACCCCGATTCATTCCTCACACAAGGATTCATGGTTTGGATCGTCGATATTAATTTTATTTCACTGCGCCATGGGGGTGCCGGCGTTCCAACAGTGGTATCAGAGCCACTTGTGTGATACGGACTCGGGTTTAAATACTTGGGTGATGCAATTGTATGAGATACATGCTTTTATTTTACTACGTTTTCAGTTGTTTAAATTGTTTAAGCATAACTTGATAACTATTCCTTTCTATAATTGATTAAATGTTAATCATGGTGTTGTGGCCTATTCGATCTTATGTTATTACTGTTAACTATTAACAAATCTGTAATATTGTGACGGTGGTATTTACAGTTTCCAGTAAGGGTTAATTGGCTAGTGGAACAATGGTTGTTCCGATATGAACCTCAAGGATTAAAATCCTAAAAACACGATTCTATTAATAAAAGTTATCAAATCGTGAGGTTTCATTTGACTGGGGTATGCGATTTTCTTATTATAGTATGTTTTGTTAATAAAAGAAATATATAAACTTGATGGGCCACAAAAGGTTGAAAGGATATTTTATAATTCACCTTAGAAAAAAGCATTTAATTATGTATGCTATTTTTTGACATGCACGGTGTTTGAAATGCATAGTTATAGCCCGATGACCCATTTGATAAAAGGTTGTAATTTTATATATATAAATACGGCCTGCGTGTCGTGCCTTACTACTATTCTCTTGTATTTCTCTTCTCATCTTACTCCCTCATATGTAAAACGAGTTTCTGCATATTGTAATTTGCAAGAGTTGCTATGGGCCAGACGAGAAGGAAGTTGGGACAACTATTGTGGATTGATAGTTTGTGAAACTACTTACACCTTTAGGTTTCCTTTTGGTTCTCCCATTGGCTTGGGTTGAATCACCTTAGTTTATGGGCCATAACTATTGCATTTATTTATTACTTTATTTATTCATGTATGAGATGCTATGGATGTCTAAAGTGAAACACCCCAAACCCGGCCCACAAGCCCTGACCGGATCTGGCATGCTTCTAAAGAAAAACCTTTCAAATTCTATTTGGGCTTTGCCAAAATCTTGTGTGTTTTCGAAAACAGTTGATTTGGGTTGGGTTCGAACTTAAATTTCCGTGTTGATTAGGTGTCAAAACACTTGATATTTATACTTAAGAAAATTTTACTTTTAACTTTAATTCGACAATAATTATATCATACTATGTAATTTAAAAGCATGCTTAAACAAATTAATACTTTGGCCTTATTACATCAAATAAAACCCGAAAATAATTCAAAATTTGGGAATTTAGAACTGAAAAAAACAAAACATAACAATCTTCAATTGTGCATGGCCACCCCGAGCTTCTCCACCTGGTCCATTCTTGAGTGTCACCGAAAAATAATCCCACAAGGGTGAGTCAATGACTCAATGTGTAACCACAACACTAAGTCCTAACAAATTCAGCATATCAAATCATACATGTACATATATCATTTAAATAATATGATGCAAACCCGAACCGAAACACCCCAAACCCGGCCCACGAGCCTTGACCGGATCTGGTATGTTCCCCGGTGTAAACCGTTTCAAATTCTTTTGTTACTTAGGAAAAACTTGTGTGTTTTGAAAGAAAGATTGTTTTCGGTTGGGCTTGAGTTGAAAACAAGTTTATTTCATTATTACAATCCTTTACTTTAGGTGACAAAACGTTCAGGCTTTGTTTTAAAATAAATTTACTTAATCCTTTAATAAATAAAAGTTTGTAAGCTTAATAAATAAAAGCAAAGTAAAGTAGTTCTACTATGGCCTTATTACATCAAATAATTCCCAAAAAGATAAAATAAATTCAAAGTACTTAATAAAATAAAAATCCAAATTGAATAAATTCCTTCTTTGTGCATGGCCGCCTTTAAGCTCCTCACGACCGGTCCATTCTTGATCGTTACGAAAATAATCCCACAAGGGTGAGTCAAACAGACTCAATGTGTAACCACACTAAAATTTAACAATTTAGGCATATGTTCACATATTACATGCATATTCATATAACAGATAGGAAATAATGATGCAACCCGAACCCAAACCTATATGCCATCTGCTACACATCACCCGTACCATCCACGCATAATAGGGGGACTACTAAGTCAACCCTCCATCCGCTACACACCATCGAAGCCAGTCGCTGCAGTCGACGTGCACATCGCTCTTATAAAATTCATGGTCTTAGGTCACCATATTCAGATATCGTGGTCTTAGGTCACCACATTCAGATATCGTGGTCTTAGGTCACCACATTCAGTTATCGTGGTCTTAGGTCACCACATTCACTTCCCCTTTTCATATAACCCATATGCCCCATATCATACATATCATGCATTAACATGCCAAATTCTTATTTCACATTCTTATAATGTCATATGTGTGTCGTACCAGATATTTAACATAATCCTAGTAGGAGTAGGAGACGTACCTGAGTACTTTGTACCATGACATGGTACCTTAGCCATATTCACATTCTTAAACACATACTTATATTAAACATTGCCATAAAACTTATTAAGAAATAGTGTGGGGTACACACCTCATTCGCTTAAGGTTTCCAATCCAAATCCTGAAAAGCTTGATCTAATGCCTTAGATCTTAAATCTCTACATTTAATCAATCATTTAATACTTAGTAAAGAGCGATTCGGCCATAAATCCAAATCCTAGTAGGATTAGTACACTAAAACTTACCTTGGTGCCGATTTGTTTACTAATCAAATCTCGAATCGTTGAAATCCTTCTACCTTGTATTCGGCCAACATTAAATCACTTAAGGGGTTAGTTTTCGGCTTTGGAATAATTAAGAAATAGATTTATAATGCCAAACATGGCCTTGGCCGAATGTACATGTACACCTACCTTATAAATCTAAATCCTGAAATTGCTAATTACTCTTGGTATCTGTCGAAACCCCCTTTAAACACATGTTAGATCAATTTCTATCATTTAATCACAGGAATAATAGCCCTTGGCCGAATATACACATGATTTTACCTTGGATATTGAATTCCCGAATAATCCTCCTTATAGTCGACTACACTGAAAATCCCGAAAAATCTTTCCAAATTTCGGCAAACAAGAATATTGATGGGATTAGTTCTAGATTTTTGGCTAAAAGAAGAAGGAATGGAAATTGAATAACATCCGTTCTTACCCTTAATGTTGTAGTCGACAGCACCTTTACCTGACACCTTAAGGAGATTCGATTTTGAAGAGTAAAAGAGGAATAAAGAAAGCTTAGGAGAATTCGGCTTTAAGGGTGTGTGAGGAAAAAAAAGATGTGAAGGAGAGAAAATAGATGTATCTAACTTTCGGCTTTTGTCAAAGAAAAAATAAGGTGCAAATTCGACACTAATCAAGATGGAAAGAAAAGTTTTGGAAAGAGAGGATTTAGCACACCCACTAAAGCTAAATTTCGGCAAAAAGGGATTGAGGAAGGAAGAAAAAGATGGACTCTCTTCCAAAGACAATTTCGGCACCACTACTAAAGAAAGCAAGATAAACCGAAAAGGACCTCTAATCATTCCTTTAGTAATTCAACTAGGAATGAAATTGATCACCAAGGAGTCCCTTGGCCTACCAACACTTCTCTTATCTTTATTAAAAAATTAATAAAATAATCCCTTAATTATCTCTTATCTCTTAAACAATAATTATCCATCATTGATCCACCTATTTAGCCAATTTTAAAGAGAATTAAACTCTTCCCCAAGTGCCTTGGTGCCGTCCAACTCCCTTGCTCCTTGCAGCAAAATAAAACTCTTTTATTTGCTTCCCACGTGACTCGAACCTAGGCTCCTTTCCCCTTGATTGTGGCGTCACTTACTAGGCTTTAACTGGTGCCTCCTAGCCACTTCTCCAAGCCCGTTCTTGTGTCAAATTTCTTCTATTAATTTTCTTAAGACCACCTTGCCTTAGTTTCCTCTTTTAAACTTAACATTTCTAAAACATTTCCTTATATTTCTAAGTTTCCAAAAATGTTCACTTTCCTCTTAACATTTCCAAGTTTCCAAAAATGTTCACTTTCCTCTTTTAAACTTAGCATTTCCAAGTTTCCAAAAAAATGTTCACTTTCCTCTTTTAAACATAAAATTTCCAAGTTTCCAAAAATGTTCACCATACATTCATAACACATAAGACATGCCATTTCATATAATTAAATCAAAAATGCATAGGCCCATTTTCAGGATGTTACAGTTCTACCCCCTTAAAATAATTTCGTCCTCGAAATTACTTACTAACGAACAATCGTACAATCTAACTCACCACACTACGCTATTGCTATGCACTCTGATCTTAATAAAACTAATACATTTCCTATGCACAATTCCAAAGTTCACATCCAAGGTTTCATACCATTCACTAGCAATACAAGAATGAACTAGCTTTATAATAAACAAGGCAATAAAGGCATTCCAGAAATAAGAAACTTACCCGTTGTCACATCGGCACATCACTCTCCTCATGACGACCGATCAGATAAACCAACCTTGGCTGCAATGCATCCGAACCTTCAGACCTCTGCTTGGTGCTCCACGACCACTACCAAACCATTTCCTCTATGGTTCGGACCACGACCTCGGCGAGGTCAGCATCTACCTCTACCATCCCGATTAACATTACGAGCTCTTGGTTGATTCCCATCCGGTCTCATTGGATAGTCCTTAATCATATGGTCCTTTGACCCACACTTAAAACATCCTCCGCTCTTTTCCAACATTCACCTAAGTGCTTCTTCCCACATTGTTCACAAGTAGGGTATCGCCTCCAAGAGCGACTTGTCGACCTTGCGCCCTTCAACTCTAGGCCTCTTTTGCTCATTCTGGATGGCCTTGATGATCCAAATTCTCTCTTCTGCCTATTTCGATCGGAGTTCTCCCTCACGAACTCCTTAATACCCTCGGCCACTTTGGCCTTTTCCACTAATACAGCAAACTCCCGCTCCTGTTGCGGGGCTATCAATAACCTTAGGTCATCTCTTAGTCCCTCTTCAAACCGAACACACTGCTCATGCTCAGTCGACACTATGCCTCGTGCATAACGGCTCAGCCTTAGGAATTCAGCCTTGTACTCAGCTACGGACTTGTTCCCTTGAACCAGCCCTAGAAAAGCCTTTCTCTGGGCATCAATATAATGAGTGCCCACATACTTCTTCTGGTATGCTGCCTTAGCATACTCCTATGTGAGTTCCTCAGCTGTAGCACCATCTCACACCGTGAGCCACCATTGATACGCTTCTTCGCGTAGCAGTGCCACCATTCCTTTTAACTTCTCCTCAGGGGTTAGATCGAGCTCATCCATAATGCGCTCGATTGCTTCCAACCAATATTCAGCTATACTGGGTGCCACACCAGATACTCCACGGAACACCTCAGCTCCGTTGGCTCAGAGTCGCTCGGGTATAGATTTCTGAGCTCCCATATTTCTGCCTGCTCTAGCCACCATTTCCAGAACTCGCAGCACAGCCTGCGATACAGCATCATCCCCCGTCTGAGCTTGCTGCTCAATACCAACAGCTGGGGGTGGTGGTGGTGGTGGTAACTCATTGTCAGACCCTTAACCCGATCTAACGGGTTCTGACACAGTCATTCTTCCTCTACCGCGTCCATGACGACCGCGTCCTCTAGAACTCATATCTAACTACGCACTTTAATCTGATTAAGAAATTTTATGAATTAGCCTTTATTTCACTGATTAACCGCGAAGAAGTTTTATGAAAAGAATTTTAGGAGTGGTTCTTTCATATTCATACATGCACACAGTCTTTACATTCATACATCCATCAATCAATTATGAACTCTCGTTCATTCAGAGAAATGTTGTAGTTTTCATTGTTGTTTTTCCACTACCCAGAGGTATTTTCGTAATTTACCCTACAAGGGTATTTTCATAATTTGTCAAAAAAAGGTTCCTTAGTGATTTTGTCGATAAGGGTATTTTGGTAATTTTTGAAATCCAGGGGGTATTTCGGAAATTTTGAAATTACAGGGGCATTTCAATAATAAACCAGGGTAAATTTATAAATCTTAATAAATCAAGGATATTTTGGAATTTACAAAACTTGAAGGTTGTTTCTGAGAATTTGTTTTCCAAATCAGTGTTGTTGTAGAAATTTTTGAAGATCGGGGGTCATTCTGGTAATTTTGTAACTCGGGGGTATTTTGATAATTTGTAGGGTAGGGGTAATTTCGTAAATAAATTTTTTTCCATAATCAAGGTATTTTGATATTTTGTAAATTTAGGGTTCCTTTAAGCAAAGTAGTGAAATTTTGATAAGAACTGTGGGTATTTGGAAATTTCATAAACTAAGGGCATTTTTGTAATTTTACCACTAGGGGTATTTTAGTAAATTTGTAAATCAAAAATATTTCAGGAAAATTTATAAAAATAATCTTTTCAAATCAAGAGGGTAATTTAGAAATTTTAAAACTAGGGTTTCCATAAAAATACGGCTAGGCCCTTTCGGGTTTTAGTTAGGGGTTTAGCCCGTGATTAAGTCCTCTTGGTTAAGGTGAACCGTAGCTACGCACCAGGTAGGATTCGAGTGGAGAGGAGGTAAGTCACGTGGACTGCGTAAATACCAAGCTTCCACTGAAACCAATCCTAGACATGTGCACCATGGTTACCACACCCTAACTCAGCGACTTAACCATAGGTTTGTTTAGTTAGGCATTTAAGTCTTATGTTTTTGTTGGGGTATACTAGTCCTAGGGTTCAAGTACTTAATCTCTATTCTATGTTCCATTTCTACCCTTCTACAAATCATAATATAAATCACACAAAAGATCGAGTACATACCGGTGGACTTGAATTGGAGACTTAGTGGGCCATGCTAGAAAAACCGCTTAATTCACAAAATCCTTTTGGGCTTAACTTTGAAAAATTTTGGGCCTTAAACCCAAGGTGAGAGTTTAAAACTAGGCTCGATACCAAACTGAAACACCCCAAACCTGGCCCACGAGCCTTGACCGAATCTGGTATGTTCCCCGGTGTAAACCGTTTCAAATTACTCTTGGTATCTGTCGAAACCCCCTTTAAACACATGTTAGATCAATTTCTATCATTTAATCACAGGAATAATAGCCCTTGGCCGAATATACACATGATTTTACCTTGGATATTGAATTCCCGAATAATCCTCCTTATAGTCGACTACACTGAAAATCCCGAAAAATCCTTCCAAATTTCGGCAAACAAGAATATTGATGGGATTAGTTCTAGATTTTTGGCTAAAAGAAGAAGGAATGGAAATTGAATAACATCCGTTCTTACCCTTAATGTTGTAGTCGACAGCACCTTTACCTGACACCTTAAGGAGATTCGATTTTGAAGAGTAAAAGAGGAATAAAGAAAGCTTAGGAGAATTCGGCTTTAAGGGTGTGTGAGGAAAAAAAAGATGTGAAAGAGAGAAAATAGATGTATCTAACTTTCGGCTTTTGTCAAAGAAAAAATAAGGTGCAAATTCGACACTAATCAAGATGGAAAGAAAAGTTTTGGAAAGAGAGGATTTAGCACACCCACTAAAGCTAAATTTCGGCAAAAAGGGATTGAGGAAGGAAGAAAAAGATGGACTCTCTTCCAAAGACAATTTCGGCACCACTACTAAAGAAAGCAAGATAAACCGAAAAGGACCTCTAATCATTCCTTTAGTAATTCAACTAGGAATGAAATTGATCACCAAGGAGTCCCTTGGCCGGCCAACACTTCTCTTATCTTTATTAAAAAAAATTAATAAAAATAATCCCTTAATTATCTCTTATCTCTTAAACAATAATTATCCATCATTGATCCACCTATTTAGCCGAATTTTAAAGAGAATTAAACTCTTCCCCAAGTGCCTTGGTGCCGTCCAACTCCCTTGCTCCTTGCAGCAAAATAAAACTCTTTTATTTGCTTCCCACGTGACTCGAACCTAGGCTCCTTTCCCCTTGATTGTGGCATCACTTATTGGGCTTTAACTGGTGCCTCCTAGCCACTTCTCTAGGCTCGTTCTTGTGTCAAATTTCTTCTATTAATTTTCTTAAGACCACCTTGCCTTAGTTTCCTCTTTTAAACTTAACATTTCTAAAACATTTCCTTATATTTCTAAGTTTCCAAAAATGTTCACTTTCCTCTTAACATTTCCAAGTTTCCAAAATGTTCACTTTCCTCTTTAAACTTAGCATTTCCAAGTTTCCAAAAAATGTTCACTTTCCTCTTTTAAACATAAAATTTCCAAGTTTCCAAAAATGTTCACCATACATTCATAACACATAAGACATGCCATTTCATATAATTAAATCAAAAATGCATAGGCCCATTTTCAGGATGTTACAGTTCTACCCCCTTAAAATAATTTCGTCCTCGAAATTACTTACTAACGAACAATCGTACAATCTAACTCACCACACTACGCTATTGCTGTGCACTCTGATCTTAATAAAACTAACACATTTCCTATGCACAATTCCAAAGTTCACATCCAAGGTTTCATACCATTCACTAGCAATACAAGAATGAACTAGCTTTATAATAAACAAGGCAATAAAGGCATTCCAGAAATAAGAAACTTACCCGTTGTCACATCTGGCACATCACTCTCCTCGCGACGGCCGACTGTATAAACCAACCTTGGCTGCAATGCATCTGAACCTTCAGCACCTCTGCTTGGTGCTCCACGACCACGGCCGAAACCATTTCCTCTATGGTTCAGACCACGACCTCGCTGAGGCTGCTGTCTACCTCTACCATCCTGATTAACATTCTGAGCTACTGGTTGATTCCCATCTGGTCTCATTGGATAGTCCTTAATCATATGGTCCTTTGACCCACACTTAAAACATCCTCCCGTCTTTTTCCAACATTCACCTAAGTGCTTCTTCCCACATTGTTCACAAGTAGGTCTCGCCTCCAAGATGGCGACTTGCGACCTTGCGGCCCTTCAACTCTAGGCCTCTTTTGCTCATTCCTGGATGGCCTTGATGATCCAAATTCTCTCTTCTGCCTATTTCGATCGGAGTTCTCCCTCACGAACTCCTTAATACCCTCGGCCACTTTGGCCTTTTCCACTAATCTAACAAACTCCCGCTCCTGTTGCGGGGCTATCAATAACCTTAGGTCATCTCTTAGTCCCTCTTCAAACCGAACACACCGCTCATGCTCAATCGACACTATGCCTCGTGCATAACGGCTCGACCTTTAGAATTCACCTTGTACTCATTACTACGGACTTGTTCCTTGAACCACCCTAGAAAAGCCTTTCTCGGGCATCAATATAATGAGTGCCCACATACTTCTTCTGGTATGCTGCCTTAGCATACTCCTATGTGAGTTCCTCAGCTGTAGCACCATCTCACACCGTGAGCCACCATTGATACGCTTCATCGCGTAGCAGTGCCACCATTCCTTTTAACTTCTCCTCAGGGGTCAGATCGAGCTTATCCATAATGCGCTCGGTTGCTTCCAACCAATATTCATTATCTGGGTGCCACACGGATACTCCACGGAACACCTCAAATTGTTGGCTCGAGTCGCTCGGGTATAGATTTACGAGCTCCCATATTTCGCTGCTCTAGCCACCATTTCCGAACTCGCAGCCTGACCTGCGATATAAAGATCATCCCCGTCTCGAGCTTGCTGCTCAATACCAACAAATGGGGGTGGTGGTGGTGGTGGTAACTCATTGTCGGACCTTAACCCGATCTAACGAGTTCGACATAGTCATTCTTCCTCTCCATGACGACCGCGTCCTCTAGAACTCATATCTAACTACGCACTTTAATCGATTAAGAAATTTTATGAATTAGCCTTTATTTCACCGATTAACGCGAAGAAGTTTTATGAAAAGAATTTTAGGAGTGGTTCTTTCATATTCATACATGCACACGCCTTTACATTCATACATCCATCAATCAATTATGAACTCTCGTTCATTCGGAGAAATGTTGTAGTTTTCATTGTTGTTTTCCACTACCGGGGTATTTTCATAATTTACCCTACAAGGGTATTTTCATAATTTGTCAAAAAAGGTTCCTTAGTGATTTTGTCGATAAGGGTATTTTGGTAATTTTGAAATCCGGGGTATTTTTAAATTTTGAAATTATAGGGTATTTCAATAATAAACCGTGGTAAATTTATAAATCTTAATAAATCAAGGATATTTTGGAATTTACAAAACTTGAAGGTTGTTTTTGAGAATTTGTTTTCCAAATCGGTGTTGTTGTAGAAATTTTTGAAGATCGGGGTCATTCGGTAATTTTGTAACTAGGGGTATTTTGATAATTTGTAGGGTAGGGTAATTTTGTAAATAAATTTTTTCCATAATCAAGGTATTTTGATATTTTGTAAATTTAGGGTTCCTTTAAGCAAAGTAGTGAAATTTTGATAAGAACTGTGGTATTTGGAAATTTCATAAACTAAGGGCATTTTGTAATTTTACCACTAGGGTATTTTAGTAAATTTGTAAATCAAAATATTTCAAGAAAATTTATAAAATAATCTTTTCAAATCAAGAGGGTAATTTAGAAATTTTAAAACTAGGGTTTCCATAAAAATACGGCTAGGCCCTTTCGGGTTTTAGTTAGGGGTTTAGCCCGTGATTAAGTCCTCTTGGTTAAGGTGAACCGTAGCTACGCACTAGGTAGGATTCGAGTGGAGAGGAGGTAAGTCACGTGGACTGCGTAAATACCAAGCTTCCACCGAAACCAATCCTAGACATGTGCACCATGGTTACCACACCCTAACTCAGCGACTTAACCATAGGTTTGTTTAGTTAGGCATTTAAGTCTTATGTTTTTGTTGGGGTATACTAGTCCTAGGGTTCAAGTACTTAATCTCTATTCTATGTTCCATTTCTACCCTTCTACAAATCATAATATAAATCACACAAAAGATCGGAGTACATACCTGGTGGACTTCGGGTCGGAGACTTAGTGGGCCATGCTAGAAAAACCTGCTTAATTCACAAAATCCCTTTTGGGCTTAACTTTGAAAAAATTTTGGGCCTTAAACCCAAGGCCGAGAGTTTAAAACTGGGCTCTGATACCAAACTGAAACACCCCAAACTTGGCCCACGAGCCTTGACCGGATCTGGTATGTTCCCCGGTGTAAACCGTTTCAAATTCTTTTGTTACTTAGGAAAAACTTGTGTGTTTTGAAAGAAAGATTGTTTTGGGTTGGGCTTGAGTTGAAAACAAGTTTATTTCATTATTACAATCCTTTACTTTAGGTGACAAAACGTTCAGGCTTTGTTTTAAAATAAATTTACTTAATCCTTTAATAAATAAAAGTTTGTAAGCTTAATAAATAAAAGCAAAGTAAAGTAGTTCTACTATGGCCTTATTACATCAAATAATTCCCAAAAAAATTAAAATAAATTCAAAGTACTTAATAAAATAAAATCCAAATTGAATAAATTCCTTGCTATGCATGGCCACCTTTAAGCTCTTCCGACCGGTCCATTCTTGATCATTTCTGAAAAATAATCCCACAAGGGTGAGTCAAAGCAGACTCAATGTGTAACCACACTAAAATTTAACAATTTAGGCATATGTTCACATATTACATGCATATTCATATAACAGATAGGAAATAATGATGCAACCCGAACCCAAACCTATATGCCATCCGCTACTCATCACCCATACCATCCTGCTCACCGTGGGGACTACTAAGTCAACCCTCCATCCGCTACACACCATCGAAGGCAGTTACTGCAGTCAACGTGCACATCGCCCTTATAAAGTTCGTGGTCTTAGGTCACCACATTCAGATATCGTGGTCTTAGGTCACCGCATTCAGATATCGTGGTCTTAGGTCACCACATTCAGTTATCGTGGTCTTAGGTCACCACATTCACTTCCCCTTTTCATATAACCCATAGCCCCATATCACACATATCATGCTTTAACATGCCAAATTCTTATTTCACATTCTTATGATGTCATATGTGTGTAAATGTATATTTAACATAATCCTAGTAGGAGTAGGAAACATACATGAGTACTTTGTACCATGACATGGTACCTTAGCCATATTCACATTCTTATACACATACTTATATTAAACATTGCCATAAAACTTATTAAGAAATAGTGTGGGGTACACACCTGATTCGCTTAAGGTTTCCAATCCAAATCCCGAAAAGATTGATCTAATGCCTTAGATCTTAAATCTCTACATTTAATCAATCATTTAATACTTAGTAAAGAGCCATTCGACCATAAATCTAAATCCTAGTAGGATTAGTACACTAAAACTTACCTTGGTGCCGATTTGTTTACTAATCAAATCCCGAATCATTGAAATCCTTCTACCTTGTATTCAACCAACATTAAATCACTTAAGGGGTTAGTTTCCGGCTTTGGAATACTTAAGAAATAGATTTATAACACCAAACATGGCCTTGGCCAAATGTACATGTACACCTACCTTATAAATCTAAATCCCGAAATTGCTAATTACTCTTGGTATATGTCGAAACCCCCTTTAAACACATGTTAGATCAATTTCTATCATTTAACCACAAGAATAATAGCCCTTGGTCGAATATACACATGATTTTACCTTAGATATTGAATTTCCGAATAATCCTCCTTATAGTCACTACACTGAAAAATCCCAAAAAATCCTTCCAAATTTCGGCAAACAAGAATATTGATGGGATTAGTTCTAGATTTTCGGCTAAAATAAGAAGGAATGGAAATTGAATAACATCCGTTCTTACCCTTAATGTTGTAGTCGATAGCACCTTTACCTGACACCTCAAGGAGATTTGGTTTTGAAGAGTAAAAGAGGAATAGAAAAAGCTTAGGAGAATTCAGCTTTAAGTGTGTGTGAGGAAAAAAAAAAGATGTGAAGGAGAGAAAATAGATGTATCTAACTTTTGACTTTTGTCAAAGAAAAAATAAGGTGCAAATTCGGCACTAATCAAGATGAAAAGAAAAGTTTTGGAAAGAGAGGATTTGGCACACCCACTAAAGCTAAATTTCGGCAAAAAGGGATTAAGGAAGGAAGAAAAAGATGGACTCTCTTCCAAAGACAATTTCGGCACCACTACTAAAGAAAGCAAGATAAATCGAAAAGGACCTCTAATCCTTCCTTTATTAATTCAGCTCGGAATGAAATTGATCACCAAGGAGTCCCTTGGCCGGCCAACACTTCTCTTATCTTTATTAAAAAAAATTAATGGAAATAATCCCTTAATTATCTCTTATCTCTTAAACAATAATTATCCATCATTGATCCACCTATTTAGCCAATTTTAAAGAGAATTAAACTCTTCCCAAGTGCCTTGGTGCCGTCCAACTCCTTGCTCCTTACAAAGAAAATAAAACTCTTTTATTTGTTTCCCGTGACTCGAACCTAGGCTCCTTCCCCTTGATTGTGGCGTCACTTACTAGGCTTTAACTGGTGCCTCCTAGCCACTTCTCCAAGCCCGTTCTTGTGTCAAATTTCTTCTATTAATTTTCTTAAGACGACCTTGCCTTAGTTTCCTCTTTTAAACTTAACATTTCTAAAACATTTCCTTATATTTTCAAGTTTCCAAAAATGTTCACGTTCCTCTTAACATTTCCAAGTTTCCAAAAATGTTCACTTTCCTCTTTTAAACTTAACATTTCCAAGTTTCCAAAAAATGCTCACTTTCCTCTTTTAAACTTAACATTTCCAAGTTTCCAAAAATGTTCACCATACATTCATAACACATAAGACATGCCATTTCGTATAATTAAATCAAAAATGCATAGGCCCATTTTCAGGATGTTACACGAACCCAAACCTAGATAGCCATCCGCTACACATCACCCGTACCAACCTGCACACCGTGGGGACTACTAATCAACCCTTCATCCGCTACACACCATCGAAGGCAGTCGCTGCAGTCGACGTGCTCATTGCCCTTATAAAATTCGTGGCATAGCCACCAGATATATATATTTGTGACAAAAGTGACCACATTCTTATATTGTGACATAAGTCACCATATTCTTATATTATGACATAAGTCACCACATTCTTATATTGGGGCATAGAACCACCAATTCACTTCCCCTTCATATATCACCCATATGCCCATGTCATACAAAATAAGCAATATTATGCTTTATTCACATTCTTATATTTGCACCTATGTGCCATAATAGATCGTATTATATTCCTAGTTGGAGTAGGAAAACATACCTGAGTACTTTGTACCATTGCATGGTACCTTAGCCATATTCACATTATTTTAAGAGCACATACATATATATTTTAAACGTTGCCATAGATCTGATTAAGAGATAGTGTGGGGGGTACACACCTGATTAACTTAGCGAATTCACTGAAATCCTGAAAATCCCGATCTAGTGTCCTAGATCCCTAGCCCCTATTTCGGCCAACATATAGTATTTTAGCCAAAGGCCATTCGGCCAAATAATCAAATCACGAATCCTTACCTTGCTATCGTTTTAATCACTCCACAAATCCCGAAACTTGTGATGTTCACTCTTGAAATCAGCTAGCCACCAAATCACTTTACAGGTTAGTTTTTCGGCTTTTAAACGAAGTAAGGAATAGATTTAAGTGCCAAAATAGGACCTTGGTCGAATAACATATTCACTTACCTTTGTGAATCTAAAATCCCAAAAACCACCTCCTTCTTTAGAAACTATCGAAATCCCTATATGCCATATGTTAGTACCGGCTTTATACAATAATCCATAAGATTGGCCCTTGGCCGAATACCATACTTGCTTACCTTGATCTCTTCAAATCCCGAAAGGCTCCTTTACGGCTCCCTAACGTTGGCTACACAAAAAGAATGCATCACTATGGGCCTTACACACATTCGGCCATCCCTAAGACCGAGGTTAAACATGGCTTTCGGCATCTTTAAAAGAATAAGAACCCAAAATCGATTGCTTAAGGAGGAGATCACTTACCCTTATGACTGAAATTGTTTGCTCTTTGTTGAATCCACAGAGAGATTCGGCTATGGGCTAGATTTTATTCAACAGATTCCGGCTTTTGATGTTATTAAGAAATCAGCTAGAGTACCTTGAGATTCGGCTTTTGAAGAATCAAAAGAAAAGAAAAGAAAAGGGTGTATGAGACTTATAGAGAATTCAGCTATGGCTTGGGAGGAACTTTCTTTCAGCTTTTGGAAAGTTTACAAAAAGAAGAAGAGAAAGGTGAAGAAATCGACAATGATGTACTTTGAGTAAGGAGTATTCGGTTTTGGCAAAATAAAAGGGAGGAGAGAAATTTTGCTAGAGAATTTCGGCAGATGAACAAAAGAAAAAGGAAGAATGAAGATTGGCCTCTCTTTCCCCCCTCTTGTCGAAATTACTAAGCCTAGAGTCCTTTATTCGGCCATTACTATCATATCCCTTGTTTTCCTCTTTATCTTCTTAAAATTAGTCTAAAATAAATCATCCATTTATCCACCATTTAGCCGAAATTATTAAAAGAAGAATGCTTCATCTTAAACTCCTCCCATAGACTCCCCATGCCGTCCATCTCTTCTCCTTATTGCCGAAAAAAATAAAAACTTTACTTAGCTTCCCACGCGACTCGAACCTTGGCCCATCTCCACCTACTTGTGGCGTCATTCCCAGGGCCTTAAGTGGCGCCTCCAAGCCACTTTTCCAAGCCCAATTTCATGTCACATTTCCTCTAATATTTCTTTTAAGGCCTTTCTTCTTAGCTTCCTCTTTTAGATTTAGAATCTAATACTTTCTAAGGCATTTGTCTACGCACTAAGGTTCACAAAATTCATAATGCACATCCACAACACACATAAGCATGCTATTTCATTTAATTAAGCAATTAATGCATAGGTCATAATCCGGGATATTACATAAAGCATGCCAATTTTATATATGAAAATTTAATAATAAACCCAATTAATTGATGAGATCAATTAAAAGACTAAATGGGCTAAAGTAGACCATAATTGGTGAGATGGAACATCCTTAATAAAATCCCTCTATTAAAATATTAAGTCAACATGGCCTTCCAATTTTGCCCTCGTTAAGGCCTCAATCAATACTATGTAGGTTATGCCAAATCGAAGTACTAGTATTTATCTTAGTTAAACGTGAAGAATAAACAAATGATATTCGCTGGTTAAAAATTGGTTAATGACTTAACTAGGTTACTCTAATAGGATTAGAAACCTAGAGGCAATTAAATTGGATAAATCATAAGATGATTAGAACAAGAGTTGTTCACCAAATATTAGGAGTTACATATGATGTAATTAGCAAAGGTTGCTTACCCAAATAACCATAATCTTGAGAGTAAAGCCAAAGTTGACTTAAGAGGAGGTGAAATATGGATCCTTAACCCACTAGAAATACTTTGGAGAAAGTTTTTTCGAAATTAATAAATGGGGGTTATTAATTTTGAAATAAAATAGTGGGATCATCATTTAATGAAGTCTTTCTAATGATTGATATAAACTTGATAAATTTACTCACACGCATATTTAATTGTCGTAGATATATTATGGCTGCAAATACTAGCACACGCTCATTGCGATTGGTCCTTGAGAAGGACAAATTGAATGGTTTGAATTTTCTTGACTGGTTCCGTAACTTGAGGATTGTCCTCAAACAAGAACGAAAATTGTATGTCATTAAACAACCATTTCCTAATGAGCCACCTATTTATGCCTCGAGAACTGATAGAGATTCTTACAAGAAGTATCTCAATGACATGGTATATGTTGGATGTCTTATGCTTGCCACTACGAATCCTGAGCTTCAGAAGTAACATGAGGACATGGTTGCTTATGATATGATCGAGCACCTGAAAGAACTTTATCAGGGGCAAGCACGGCAAGAGAGGTTCGATATCTCTAAAGCCCTATTCCAATGTAAGTTGGCTGAAGGAAACCCAGTAGGACCTCATGTCCTTAAGATGATTGGCTATATTGAAAGTCCGTCTAAGCTTGGTTTTCCATTGGGCCAAGAGTTGGCCACCGATGTTATTCTCGTAATCGTTGCGGGATAGCTACAACCGTTTGTCCTTAATTTCAATATGAATGAAATTGACAAGACTCTACCACAGTTGCTCAAGATGTTACGAACTCATCAAGGTAACATGAAAAGGTTGGACCCAATCCCATACCGATGGTCCGTAACAACAAGGGCAAGGAAAGGCCAAAGTTCGACAAAGCCCAAGGGCAAAAGGTAAGCCCAAGCCTAGCAAGGAAAGGCTACAATGAAACCTAAAGGTGGAGTGTCTAAGGAAGGAAACTACTTTTATTATGGTGTGATTGGACATTGGAAGCGGATCGCCTATCTATCTTGAGGAAGTCAATAAGGCCAAAACAAGCGGAACGTCTGCTTGCTTTATGTTATTGGTATTAATTTATTGACTATTAATTTATTAGATCTGGTTGTAGTTCTCATATTTGTACTTCTGTACAGGGACTACAAAGGAGTAGGACGTTGGCTAGAGGAGATGTGGACCTGTAAGTTAGAAATGGAGCAAAGGTTGCTGCATTAGCTATGGAAACATATACTTTATCTTTGCCTAGTGGACTTGATTTAATTTTAGAGGATTGTTTTTTTATGCCCAGTTTGACTAAAAACATTATTTCAGTTTCTTGTTTAGACAAAATTGGTTTTGAGATAATTATTAAGAATAATTATTGTTCCTTTTATCTCAATAATGTTTTCTATGGTTCGGCACAATTGATTAATGGCCTCTATATTTTAGATCAAATGAACCCTATTTACAACATAAATACTAAAAGATCTAAAATAAATGACTCAAATCAAACTTATCTTTGGCATTGTCGTTTGGGCCACATAAGTGAGAGATGCATATCCATAATCCATAAAGATGGTTTCTTAGATTCATTTGTTTTTGAACAATTTGAAGTATGTGAATCTTGCTTATTGGGAAAAATGACTAAATCTCCTTTTATTGGTAAAAGTGAATGAGCTAGTGATTTATTGGGCCTCATACATTTTGATGTATGTGGACCAATAAATACACAGGCTAGAGGTGGATTTCAATGCTTCATTACTTTCACTGATGATTTCAGTAGATATGGGTATGTTTATCTCATGCGCCATAAGTCTGAGTCTCTTGAAAAGTTCAAGGAATTCAAAAATGAAGTACAAAATCAACTAGGCAAAACTATCAAGTCACTTTGATCTGATCGAGGTGGAGAGTATTTGAGCCTAGAGTTTGATGATCTATTGAAGGAATATGGGATTGTCTCACAACTTACTCCTCCTACTACTCCTCAATGGAATGGAGTTTCTAAGAGAAGAAATTGAACTTTATTAGACATGGTTCAATCCATGATGAGTTATTCTAATCTACCGACTTCCTTTTGGGGACATGCATTTGAGACAGCTGCTTTCACACTAAATCGTGTTCCATCTAAATCAGTTTAAAAGATGCCATATGAGATGTGGACTGGAAATGTCCCAGTATGTCTTTTATGAAAATTTAGGGTTGTAAATCTTATGTTAAACGCCGACATCTCATCGAGCTTGAACCCAAATCTGAAAGGTTTATTTTGTGGGTATCCAAAAGAAACCAAAGGTTATTATTTTTAATCCCACTGAGAACAAAATGTTTGTTGCTCGGACTGGTGTCTTCCTAGAGAGAGAATTTATTTCTAGAAAAGGAAGTGGAAGAAAGATTGAACTTGAAGAAATTCAAGAATCACAAGATACCACTGAACTAGAGATAGAACAACAGCAAAATCCATAAGAAATTGAGAAACAAGTAACTGCTGTAGAAACACAACCACCGTGAAGATCTTTAAGAGAACGCCATGCACCTAAGAGATATGGATTTCTCATTACAACGCATGGTGAAGTTCTTCTTATAGATAAGATGAGCCTAAGACTTATCAAGAAGCGGTGATTTGAGCCCAGACTCGAGAAATGGCTTGAGGCCATGAGATCGAGATGGATTTCATGTATAAAAATCAAGTATGGACTTTGATTGACCCACCAAGGGTTAAACCTATAGGATGCAAGTGGGTTTTCAAAAGAAAACCGACATGGATGGTAATGTACAAACACACAAGGGCGATTAGTCACTAAAGGTTTTCGCCAAATTCATGGTGTTGACTATGATGAAACCTTTTCTCCTGTAGCTATGTTTAAATCCATCAGATCTTGCTCACCATAAATGCATTTCATGATTATGAAATCTGGCAAATGGACATCAAAATAGCTTTCCTTAATGGGAAACTTGAAGAGGATGTGTACATGACACAACCTGAAGGTTTTGTCAATCCAAAGGATGCTAGAAAGATTTGTAAGCTATAAAGATCCATTTATGGATTAAAGTAAGCTTCTCAAAGTTGGAATCTTCATTTTAACGATGCAATCAAAGAGTTTGGTTTTATCAAAAATGAAGATGAACCATGTGTTTACAAGAAAGTTAGTGGGAGCACTATCACATTCTTGGTACTGTATGTGGATGACATACTTATCATGGGAAATGACATACCTACCTTGCAGTCTATTAAGACTTGGTTAGGAAGTTGTTTTTCTATGAAGGACTTGGGCGAAGCTACTTACATCTTAGGAGTCAAGATCTATAGAGATAGATTAAGACGACTACTAGGTCTAAGCCAAAATACATACATAGATAAAGTCTTCAAAAAGGTTCAAGATGGAAGAATCTAAAGAGGATTTCTACCTATGAGACATGGTATTTCACTCTCGAAGGAAATGTGTCCTTCAACTCCACAATAGAGAGAACACATGATTAAAATTCCATATGCTTCTGCTATTGGATCTATCATGTATGCCATGTTATGTACCCGTCCAAATGTCTCGTATGCCTTAAGTATGACGAGCAGGTACCAAGTAGATCTCGGTGAAGGTCACTTGGCCACAGTCAAGAATATCCTTAAGTACTTAAGAAGAACTGAGGATACGTTCCTAATATATGGAGGTGAGGAAGAGTTAAGTGTAAAAGGTTACACTAATACCAACTTCCAAATTGACAAGGACGATTCTCGATCGCAATCAGGATTTGTGTTTTGCCTTAATGGTGGTGCTGTGAGCTGGAAGAGTTCAAAACAAAGTACAGTAGCTGATTCTACAATAGAGGCCGAGTATATTGCAACCAGTAAGGCAGCAAAAGAAGTGATTTGGATCAAGAAGTTCATTACTAGACTAGGGATTGTGCCTAGCATATCAGATGCTATAGAACTCTGATGTGATAACAATGGAGCTATTGCACAAGCCAAAGAACCCAGATCTCACCAGCGATCCAAACATATACTTAGGAGCTATCATCTTATTTGAGAGATTATCGATCGATGAGATGTTGAGATATGCAGAGTACCTACAGATGATAACATTGCTGATCCCCTGACCAAGCCTCTGACACAACAGAAGCATGATCATCACACTAAGTCGCTTGGTATTAGATATATGATTGATTGGTCTTAGTTCTAGTGGGAGATTGTAAGAGTATGCCCAAAGATCAATCATGATATGGTTGTAATAACATACTTGATTTACCATGTTTATTAATATAAAGCGTTGTCATTATTATTTCGCTTTTCCTTCGTGTGTACAAATAAACTAATTTATAATAATGTCCCGAGAATAATATGATTATTCTTAAAATATCCTTAGTCAAGTATTATTGTTGACTAGGACAACAATAATACATTAAGACTAACATGTAGTTGATTGATGATAAAGAGTTGTTATTGATATCGAATGTCAGAATCAATGCATGAATATGTGTGTTAGAGAACAACATATTGGGTGACCCGCTATGAGTATGTTTCTTGGATTATTATGTAATTGTCACAACATTACTTATAGTGATTAATATGAATATGATCCTTAGACTTGAGACAATCATTATCCCAACATCGTGAGTCATATATCTTGATACATCAAACGCATAATCAGAATCGGTTGTTCTATAAAGGCGATGTTGGATATACCATAATCTATGTAGAGGGATATTGTTGATCAATATAGATAAGTCCTCCCACATAATGGGAGTAATATTTTAGGCCACTTGATTGAGTGAGACTAGAATGCATGGCCATGCTCAAATAAGTTGACATGAGATGTCATACTAATTTGTATATCATTGTCTACTTAAGATATCAAGAAACATGGGATGGACTATACAAGTGTGACTATTCCATGACTTGTATCTATTCCAGAGATAAAGGACTTAAGGATTAATTCATGAAAAGTTAATCACAAAAGTTATGTTGAATCATGACTTCTTGTAACTTAGGTTTCGCATTAGCCCACCAAAGAGGTTAGTTATGGTGGTACACATAGCCCACCAAAGAGGTTAGTTATGGTGGTATCGCACATAGCCCATCGTAATTAAGTATTAATGTGGTATCACACTTAGCCCACCATCAAATATTGATATAATACATTTACATAACCATTCCATCATTCATACTAGAGTTATTCAATAACTACCACATTCTACCCACTTGAATCATACATGTCCTCAATTGTACCATGCACTAGTTAGCAACAACAATGTATATATATATAATGCATCATTTACACATAAACTTACCTCGGTGCAAAACGTATTGAATTGCGGTTTACTCCGTAACCTTGCCTTTTCCTTGATCAAGGTTAATTTTGTGTTCTTCTTGATCTATAACAATAAGATTCATTCATTTAGATCATTTAATGATCATAATGCACCAAAATCTACACTGAGGCAAAGATGACCATTTTGCCCTTACACTATGGCAAAATTATGATTCTACCCCTAGGCTTGTAAATCATTTTTCAACACATTTTATCAATAAACAAGCCTAGTTTAACATTTATTTCTCTTACAACTACTCACCATTCCAACCATTTCATGCATTTATGACACAATTTCATTCTTTGCATTTAAGTCCTATTTAGGTGTTTTCATGTTAACAGCTTTCACAAAAGTTATTTCTCATCTTCCTAACATTCATTTTCTTCCATAAAACCTGTAACACCCTGAATTTGGGCCTAGAATAAATGGGTTTCGTGTGTCAAGAGAGTGGATTTTGGCATTCGAAAAAAATTATGATTGCATGTTTAGTTTAATTTTTAGGTGATTTAAGAAGGGTTGGTGGTGTTGGAAACGTCCTGTGCTCGATCTAAGGCTTTAGCAAAAAAAAATGTTTTTACCCTTAAGTGAGGTTGGTGTTAGTAAAAAGGCTTTTATTAGTAAAAAGGCTTTTAAAATATTTTTGGTTTAAAAGATAGCATAAGGAAGTAGGTGATCTGGTGGCTTGGAATGTTTTGAATAAGCTGGTGGTCAAAGGTTCAAGTCTTGGACTTGGCAAAAAGATTTGTTGCGCATAAGTTTGTCTGAAGGCTAGAGTTTAGTCCTTATAATTAGTTGGGGCTGATTTCCAACACAAACAAATGCTTGGCCCAATAGCAAAGGCGTTAGGAGCAGGGGGGAGCAGGGTTCTAGTTGTGGCATGCGCTAAATGTTAAGTTTTTTTTAAGTAAACTTGGAGCGTGGCAGAAAGGGTTATAATTATTTAGGGATGAAATATGACTCAAATAAAATAAGCGGCAGCATGGTAAGGGACGTGTGTCATAGTGAAGAGGTCGGAGGTTCGAAGCTGGGTGTTGGCTAATATTTTTAGATTTCTTTGGATGATTCGGTCGCTAAAAAATATGCTTTAAAAGAAGTTGAGAATGGAACATATCACAAGAAGGGTTGTGGTGCAATGGCGAGAAGCGTGTGATGGTGCTTGGAGGTCTTGGTTTCGAGTTGCCTTGTGCACAATAATATGCTATTTTGCTACTAGTGTGGGAAGGTGTTGGAAGTGGACCAAAACACCAAAGGATGGCTGTTCAGGGAAAGTAATTTGAAGGTAATTCAAATTGGATTTTTTTTTGGATAAATAAATAATTTTTTAGATGGGGATGAAGATAAAATTTAGAGAAAATAAAGGAATTTAATTGGTGATAAGTTTGAGTCGATTGGGGAGTGTAGGTTTATTTTATTTTATTTTTTCTTTAGTATATATATGATTACTGAATTAAATTCATAGGTTAATGCCGAATTTTTACTTTCCTTCTGGCTGAATTTCTTCATTTGTGAAAGGCTCGGACATCTTTTTTTTCTAGGTGTGCCAAAGTCAATCCTTCATATCCTCCTTCTCAAATTCCCTTTTGGTTGACCACTCCGTTTTATCCAAATCACTTTTATTTCTTATTCCCCTAGTGTTGCCGAATTGCCTCCGTCACCTTACTAGTCTCAAAAGCTAGACTTAAGCTGCAGGATCAAAGGAGGATTTCTGTAAGAGCTTAGTTGAATTTTTAGTGTGTTTTATTAAAAGTCAAGGGCTATCTAACCTTCTTTGCCGTTACCATGTACTAACAAGGGTGAGGCTCAGCAATCGCAAGCGCGGTAGGTAAGGATTGTTATCAAGGCAGTAAGTATTATCGATTCAATTAGAGTTTTAATAAGTGACCAAATCTATAGTGGCTCATAGGCATGACTTATGATCAATATGGGTCACGTAGTTTTGACGATATAGGTGCTTGGGTGCAGATCTAGAGGATAATCGCCAATAGTAGCAAAGGAAGGGCTACTAGAAAGTGAGGCACACAATAAGGGTACGGTGAGGTTTTGATTTTTGATAAGTATATTTTAAAGCCTTGGTTAATCACTAGTAATGTCGATTGTAGGTTCGTGACTAAGGGGTTTGTAGCACGCATGGTTACCAGGTATGTACAAACACTACACACACGAAATCGACAATGCCAAAAGTTGAAAAACCAAAAGTGGCTGGGCCCGATGGGCCCTGAGGCTAAGTTTGAGGAAATGGTTTGGCTTCTTATACGAATTGAGTTAGTCACGCATGATACACGATTTGGATTTGTTTTGGGCCTAATAGGCCATTTGAGAAGATTCGGGCCTAATGGGCCTTAAGGTTGGAATTTGGGTTTGATGGGCTTTATGGGGACGTAGACCAGTATGTTAAGGTTAATGGACTTTAGGCCTAGTTTAAAAAACTCTTCAATTTCATAAGACTTAATCTAATTAAACATGTCCATGAACAAGTCGCTAGGTTAGGGTGTGGCAACGGGCATACGCATGTCTAGGATTGGATCTAGGGAGAGCTTGGTACATAAGCGGTCCTAGTGGCCCACCTCCTCGTCTCTGGAATCATACCTGGTGCGTAGTGTCTGTTCACTTTAGCCGCGGGGACTTGTTGATGGGCCAAAGTTCATAACTAAAACTTGAGTGGGATCAAATACCCATATATTTTTAAAATGACTAAAATACCCTTACATTTGAAAAATTACTAAAATGCCCCTAGAATTGTAAATTACCAAAATACCCCTATTTTGCAAAATTACCAAGATACCCCTATTTTGAAAAATTACCAAAATGCCCTCGTAGGATATAATTACGGAATTACCCTGGGTAGTGAAATAACGAAAATACCCCTACATGAAGAATATAAGCTTATGGATGTGACTTGTGTGTTGATGCATTCATATGATATTCTAGTTAAGATGCATATGGGTGGGAGTTATGGTACGGAGGAAGAATTGAGGATCGCATGGCCGTATGGTATGAGTCCAGGATCACATGGCTGTATGGTATGGATCCATCAAGGCTTTAAGCCCAATATATGATTAGCAGCTTTGCTGCAACATTCGGTAGTACCGCAACCGGGCTATCCTTGGTGTGTAGCGGAGGGGTGGGTCGAGCTAGAATTCCCCATAGGAGTCATATGGTTGGAAGGGAAATGGTGTGTGTAGCAGATGGACTTTTGGGGTGGGTTTTTGCTTTATCTTATTTGTATATGATGCGATATGATATGATATGAGGTCATGGTGGGCTAAGGCCCAAGACCATCGATATTAATAGGGCTTAGGCCCAATGTGAATATTTGTATGTGATTTGTTTGCCAAGGTTGTACACACTGAGTTTTGAAACTTACACCCCTTTAATTTCATGTTTCAGGTAATCCTGAATAGAGGGCTCGACGTGGGAGAGGACTCGAAAATGGCCACACTACAAGCTGTTCAAATGCTTTACTTTATTAGAATGATTTTGTTTTAAATACTTTGTTTTTTTTTTTTTTTTTTGATTGCAATAAGGCCATATAATCTCCTAATTAACTTTGAACTTTGGGTTTATTATTATTATCATTTCAAGTTCCCACTTAAGAAATTTTATAAAATTATTAAACTGTTAATGTAGTTTTCGAAATAAACTTAACCAGATACAATTGTTGGGCATTTGGGCCTTAAATGGTTAATTAGTAAATTGTTTTGAAGTGCGCCTTTAATGTGACATTCTAGATTCGGGCCTAACTTCTAGGCCGATTTTGGGGTGTTACAAAAACTCAGTGAAAAACATAAACTCTTTCATGGTAAGTCCCTAGGCTTTCAACCATATTTCAAATTGGTCCCCTCATTAGCTAGCATAAGCTTTGGGGACTCCAAAACACAAAAATTATCAAGAAAAACTTCCAAAATCACTTATTTGCTAGGGAATATGTTGGCTGAAAGTTTAAGCTTCAAAACCCTTGTTTTTCTCTTCAAATTTTCGATGGATGAAGGTGGATGAATAGTGAAAAGATGATAACATCTTTATTCATCTTATTTTATTCATTTTTATCACCAAATATCCATCCAATTTTAACTAACATTAAAATCTTGTCCCCCTAGCTCCTATATGGCTAGCCATCACTAGATAAATGGCCTAATTGCACTTTAAAGACCTCCAAATTGTATTTTACAGCTATTAAGTACCTTTACCATATAAAATAGAACTTCCGCACTTAATGCGATTTAATCCTTTTTCACAATTAAGCATGCTATCACTCAAATTAATGCACCAAAATTTCACATAGCCTTATAATTATGCTACAACACATAAAATAATATCAAAAATAATTTTTCTTGACCTCGATTTAGTGGTCTCGAAACCACTGTTTTAACTAGCCCCTAAATTGTGCTGTTACAACTCTCCCCTCCTTTAGGGATTTTCACCCTCGAAAATCTTACCGATAAAGAGGTTTGGATATTGCTCCTCATGGCTTCTTTTGGTTCCCATGTAGTTTCTTCTACACCGTGTTTTTTCCATAAAACTTTTACCAAGGCTATATCTTTATCCCTCAACACTTTCACTTCTCGAGCCATAATCTTAATCGACTCCTCCTCATATGTCATGTCTGATCGTATCTCCATTTTTGTTGGAGGGATCACATGCGAAGGATCAGAGCGATAAAGCCTTAACATCGATACATGAAACACATTGTGAATTTTCTCTAACTCTACAGGTAAAGCGAATCGATATGCCACTGGCCCAATCCTCTCGGTAATTTCATACGGCCCTATGAACTGTGGACTAAATTTCCCTTTTCGGCCAAATCTCAATATTTTATTCCACGGGGACACTTTTAGAAATACTCTGTCACCCACATTAAACTCGATTTCCTTTCTTTTCAAGTTCGCATATGACTTTTATCGGTATGAAGCAGCTTTCAGACTGTCCCAAATCACTTTCACATTCTCCTCGGTCTCTTTAATCAGATCGACCCCATGAATTTGCTTCTCACTCAGCTCGATCCAATACAAAGGAGTCCAACACTTACGACCATACAAGGCTTCATACGGTGCCATCCGTATACTCGATTGATAACTGTTGTTGTAGGCAAACTCAATCAAAGGTAGGTATCTCTCCCAACTACCTTCAAATTCCAACACACATCATCGGAGCATATCTTCAAGAACTTGAATCACTCTTTCAGACTGACCATCAATTTGAGGATGGAATACAGTACTAAAATTCAACCTTGTACCTAAGGCCTCTTACAACTTCTTTCAAAACCTAAAAGTAAATCTCAGATCTCTATCCGAGATAATAGATATAGGCACTCCATGTAATCTCACCACCTCTGCGATATACAACTCAACCAACTTATCCAGTGAATAATTAACACACACTGTTAATGATAACCCACATAACATCTTTCTTTTTAGGAGTCTTTGGCAACCCCATCACAAAATCCATGGTGATCTAATCCCACTTCCACTCGGGAACCATCACTGGCTAAAGCAATCCTAAGGGCACTTGATGTTCAGCTTTCACTTGTTGACATATCAGACACCTTGTTACAAACTCCGAGATGTCTCTTTTCATACCCAGCCACCAATAAAATTTCTTCAGATAATTGTACATTTTCATACTGTCTGGATTTATTGACAAATAACCACTATGTGCCTCATTTAATATCTTCTAGATCAATTCATCATTCTTAGGTACACAAATCCTATCATGAAACATCAAACAACCATCCGAACTTATCCGAAAATTAGAATCATCTTTCGATCCACACATAGCTCTCTTAGCTTGCATCTCATTATCATTCTTTTGAGCTTCATATATCTGTTGAACAAATGGTGGCCTAGCTCTCAACTCGGCTAATACAGCACCATCGTTAGACCATGCTAAGCTCGTGCTCATAGCTCTCAAAGCATACAGGGATTTCCTACTCAGGGCATCTGCAACTACATTCGCCTTCCTCGGTGGTAACCAATTACTAGCTCATAGTCCTTCAATAACTCAAGCCACTGCCGTTGTCACAAATTCAATTCCTTTTGATCCATCAAGAACTTCAAACTCTTATGATCTATGAAGATTCAACAATTCTCACCATACAAATAATGTTGCCAAATTTTTAACGCGAACACAATCGCGGCCAACTCTAAGTCATGAGTCAGATAATTCCTCTCATGTATTTTTAGCTGCCTCGAGGCGTAAGCGACTACCTTACCCTCTTGCATCAACACACAACCAAGACCATTAAATGATGCTTCACTATAGACCATAAACTCTTTCCCTGACTCAGGTTGAACCAAAACCGGTGCCTCCATCAACAACATTTTCAATCTCTCAAAACTCTATTGACATTTCTCGGTCCATTCAAACTTAACATCTTTGTGCAACAGTCTCGTCATCGGAGTAGCAATCATGGAAAATCCCTTCACAAGCAATCTACAGTACCCTGCTAACCCAAAAAACTTCTGACTTTTGACACGTTTCTAGGTGTTTTCCACTCCACAATAGTCGAGGTCTTACTCGATTCAACTTTAATACCATCACCCGACACGATGTGCCCTAGAAATCTGACCTCTCAGAGTCAAAACTCACTCTTTCTAAATTTAGCATAAAAATGATTGTCTCTTAAAGTCTGCAAAACAATTCTCAGATGCTCTGCATGATCACTCTCATCCCGTGAATAAATTAATATGTCGTCGATAAAAAAAACTAAAACTTGTCTAAATACGGTCGAAGACACGATTCATTAAGTCTATAAAGACTGTAGGAGCATTCGTTAAACCAAACGGCATGACCAGAAACTCATAATGGCCATACCTCGTTCGAAATGCCGATTTTGGCACATCTTGCTCCTTAACCCTCAACTAATAATAACCGGACCTCAGGTCAATCTTGGAGAACACCTTAGCTCCCTTTAGTTGATCAAATAGATCATCTATCCTTGGTAAAGGGTATTTGTTCTTCACAATCACTTTGTTGAGCTTTATGTAGTCTACACACAATCTCATCGACCCATCCTTTTCTTTACAAAAAGCACCGGAACACCCCATGGTGAATAGCTCGGTCTTGCAAAACCTTTATCCGTTAACTCTTGCAACTGAACCTTTATTTGTTTCAACTCTAATGGTCCATCCTATACGGAGCAACCAAAATGGGTTTCGTTCCCGAAACTAACTCAATCCCAAACTCAACCTCTCTAACTAGAGGTAATTAGGGCAACTCTTCCAGGAATACATTTGAATACTCACATACAACTAGAACTGTTTCAATCTTTACTTTAGACTCTTGAGTATTTGACACAAAAGCGAGATAAGACTCGTACCCTTTTCTCAAATATTTCTCAGCCACCATGGAAGAAATCATCACCAGTAAACTATTTGGCCCACCTGATTCAACCCGAATAACATCTCCATTTTCACATTTTAATTCAATAAATTTACTACCAGAATCACTAAAACACTATGGGTAGTCAACCAATCCATACCAAGAATCAAATCAAATTCATCAAACGATAACAACATAAGGTTTGCCGAAAAACAATGACCCCTAATTGTCAAAGGACAATTTCTACATACATTGTCAACTGACACATGTTTACCTAACGGGTTTGACAACTTTATCACAAATTTCGTAGACTCAACAATCTCATACAAATATAAGCATAGGTAGACCCCGGATCAATTAAAGCAATAACGAAGGTGTCATGAAGAGAGAAAGTACCCATTATTACATCTGGCGATGATGCCTCTTTTTGAGTGCGAATAGCGTAAGTCCTCGCTGGCGCCCGACCCTCTAGCCTTAGAGTAGAGTCTCGTGATGCACCTCTACCACTAGTCCCACCTCCTAGGTTCTTTTGTGGCCTACCCCTAGAGGATACACTGTTTGATCTTATCTCTTGCTTCCTCTCCTTGTCATCCCTTTCGGGGCAGTTTCGGATGAAATGGTTAGGGGACCCACACTTATAACAATTTTGATTGTTTCCCCAAAACTCCCTAGTGTGATGTTTGCCACAACTTGGGCACTCCAGTTTGGACTTTGGATTGCCTACACTTGCCATTAAGGTGTCCTGAACTTTTGAACCCTAATACGTGTTGCCTTGCTCTCCTTGCAAATACTCGATTGATGTAGTCGTCCGAGGGTTCACTTTCTTAGACCTCTTCGATTGAGCTTGGTAGGATTTACTCATCGGCCTTTTCATTGCATCTCGGGCATCACTCATGGCCTTCCTCTTTTCCTTACTCAATTCTTCGACCTTATTGGTCTATCCACCAATACCAAAATTATACGCTCATTTAGTTTTAATATAAATGTAACACCCTTACCTGGCATTCCACTTTAGTCTATAAAATGACTCATTCACATAATAACATCCCTACATGGGTCAATGACACCTTTACACTCGCCGGGATATTATGAACACTTAGAAAATTCTCACCTAAATGGACGCCCATGTTTGATGCCCGTGGTCTCTCTAATTAATCCACACGATTGGTTGCATGCATGTGTGCTTCCACCGTGTGGCGATTCAAATTACAAATCCTAAGTGCAGACTTCACATGGCCTAGGCACACGCCCATGGACTGATCATGTGTCACACACGGCCTAGACACATTCCTGTGTACCTACCCATGTAGACAGGAACGAGGCTATTTGCCATGCTCTTTGCACCCCTCTAATTCACACCACATGAATCCATTCAACATATCAATAAACAACTCGTAATTTGCAACATGAACTTTCATGAATAACTTTATATTTTCATTAATGACAAGGTGAGCCATCAACCATGGCAATATACAAAATAGTTATCTTAATAAGGGGCCAACACACTTTTGACCAAAATAACAAAATAATCCTACTAATCTAGCCCCTATACATGCCATATACAAAATCACTAAGTCTAGATATACCGAAGTGAGCTGATAGTGTGAGCGATCTTATGGTTATCGGCGTATCTTGGCTCAACTCTTAAGCTCTATAAAAGAAGGGAAAAGAGAAGGGGGAGTAAGCTTTAAGCTTAGTAAATTTACATGTAAACCATTAGCATTATAGTATGTGCAAAACAATAAATAGCATTACATACTAAACAAGAAACATTCCACATCCACAATCACACTTACTCATTTCTTCCATTTCCACATCCAAACCATATCACAAGCTTAATGTATACATTTATTAGCATGTCTCCCTGCACTTAGCTCCACAATGTCAAATAATACAACACATCACAATATCTCAATCAACCACTCATAATCAAATTACTTGGTGGTTTCGCACTTAGCCCACCATAGGTCTTTATTAGGGTGGTATCACACATAGCCCACCAAAGAGGTTAGTTATGGTGGAATCGCACATAGCCCACCAAATGATAAATAGTTGATGGTATCGCACATAGCCCATCGTAATTAAGTATTAAGGTGGTATCGCACTTAGCCCACCATCAAATATTGATATAACACATTTACTTAGCCCACCAATACATATTGATATAACATATTTACATATCCATTCCATCATTCATACTAGATCTATTCAATAACTACCACATTCTACCTACTTGAATCATACATGTTTTCAATTGTACCATTCACTAGTTAGCAACAACAATGTATATATATAATGCATCATTTACACATAAGCTTACCTCGATGCAAAATGTATTGAATTGCGGTTTACTCCATAACCTTGCATTTTCCTCGGTCAAGGTTAATTTTGCGCTCTTCTTGATCTATAACAATAAGATTCATTTATTTAGATCATTTAATGATCATAATGCACCAAAATATACACTTAGGCAAAAATGACCATTTTGCCCTTGCACTATGGCTAAATTACGATTCTACCCCTAGGCTCGTAAATCATTTTTCAACACATTTCATTAATAAACAAGCCTAGTTGAACATTTATTTCTCTTACAACTACTCACCATTCCAACCATTTCATGCATTTATGACACAATTTCATTCTTTGTATTTAAGTCCTATTTAGGTGTTTTCATGCTAACACCTTTCACAAAAGTTGTTTCTCATCTTCCTAACATTCATTTTCTTCCATAAAAACTCAGTTAACAACATAAACTCTTTCATGGTAAGTCCCTAGACTTTCAACCAGATTGCAAATTGGTCCCCTCATTAGCTAGCACAAGCTTTAGGGACTCCAAAAATACAAAAATTATTAAGAAAAACTTTAAAAATCACTTACTTGCTAGGGAATATGTTGGTTGAAAGTTTGAGCTTCAAAACCCTTGTTTTTCTCTTTAAATTTTCGATTGATGAATAGTGAAATGATGATAACATCTTTATTCATCTTATTTTATTCATTTTTATCACCTACTATCCATCCACTTTTGACTAACATTAAAATCTTGTCCCTCCAACTCCTATATGGCCTGCCATCACTAGATAAATGGCCTACTTGCACTTTAAAGACCTCCAAATTGTATTTTACAGCTATTAAGTACCTTTACCATATAAAATAGAACTTCCGCACTTAATGCGATTTAATCCTTTTTCATAATTAAGCATGCTATCACTCAAATTAATGCACTAAAATTTTCACATAGCCTTATAATTATGCTACAACACATAAAATAACATCAACCATAATTTTCTCCGACCTCGGTTTAGTGGTCCCGAAACCATAGTTTCTACTAGCCCCTAAATCAAGCTATTAATATCTTATCTATTCCTATGGTTTGTACGAGGCTTTCGGACATTAAATCTTGATCGAATCGAACTCAAAATATGTCTCCCTTGCTCAAATCACATTTGGACAACACAAGAATAAATTCAAAAAACTTCATTTATCATGTAACATATATATTATCAAATTTAATAACATTTATGTGCTTATAGACTTACCTCGGATATCAATGGACGAAATCGACTACTCGACTACTTTCAACTTCTCTCGATCTAATTTTGTTTTCTTTTGTTCTTAATCTAAATAAATTCAAGTCTAACTAATTTAATCACACATTCATTCAATTTAATCCAAAAACACATAAATGGGTAAATTACCATTTTGCCCTTAACATTTCACACTTTTTGCAATTTAGTCCCTATTGCATAAAACACAAAATATAAAAAATCTACACATACCATGCTAGGGATGAATATTCATAAGCATCATACTAGTCCACATATTTCATTTTTTTCACATTTAAGTCCCTCAAAATATTATTTTTACAATTTAGTCCTAATTACTCAAAATCATCAAAATTTCCAATACAAAACATGTTAATTCAAAACATATCTTCCGTAATCTATCATCTAACAACAAAAATCACATGAGCTCATCAATAGCTTAACTCAAAATATTGATCAAAATAAAAAATTAAAGCATGGGCTTAGTACATTTCTTAGCAACGATATCAAAAACGTAAAAATTATCAAAAACCGAACAAAAACTAACCTTGAATCAAGCTAGATAGGTGCCGAAATGCTCAAAGCTTTTCTATTTTCTTTTTCTTTTCTCCCTTCAATGAACAAGAGGACTATGGCTTTAAAATGTTTGTTTTATTATAATAACATTATATTATGTTATTTAGTATTAAACCATTAAAATTAACAAAAAAAAAAACTATATAATATAAACATAATGTCGTCCACTACCTTTATTAATGTCTAAATTACAACATAAAGCTTCCATATTAAAAAGACAACAACAATTAGGCACTTTCATATTTAACCATCAAATTTTTCATTTTACGCGATTAAGCCCTTTTATTTAATTGGACACTCAAACAATGAAATTAAAACACGAAAATTTCACACAAGCAAATTCACACTAAAAATAATTTTAAAATATTTTTCTAACTTGGATTCGTGGTCCCAAAACCACCATTCCAAATAGGGTCTAAATCAGGCTGTTACATCATTAATTTTGAAAATATATACGAATAGTAAATGTTGAATTGAATTTATGCATATATATATGTGGTAGTTGAATGTGTATAAACTTGAAGGAATCATTTACAAGTTCGATTCAATCGAGTTAAATGTCCGAAAGCCCTATATTAACCTTAGGAATAGTTAGGATACATATGTCATGACATAGGATTCCATTATGTGTTATCGTGTAAGACCACATCTGGGACGTTGGTATCGACTTGTGATTTACGTGTAAGACCATCTCTGGGACATTGGCATTGTATTTGATTCATGTAAGACCCTGTCTGGGACAGTGGCATCGATATGTGATTACATGTAAGACCACGTCTAGGACATTGGCATTGTACGAGATGTTCAACTATCCGAGTATCCTTTTTAATTCGAATGGTTCAACGGGCAATGTTAAGTAAATACCAAATGTGAAATCAAATTAAAAGGTTTAGGTATGTATTAGTTAATTGTTTATATGAAAAAATAAGGTAAGTTGATTACTTGAAATGAGATATAAAATATGTACGATACAAATGGAAATATATATGTATATATGATTGTTCATGTTCGGCCATATGGTATATGTATGTGAGAATAAAATGTGACCTTAGTAGTAAATGATAACTTTGTATTTGAAAATATGTGCATTCGACCTATTTAACATAATGTTAATATGAAATCATTGAAATATATATTTGCTTATGACTTACTAAGTTATGAAAGCTTACTGTGTGTATATTTGCTCTCTATTTTATAGATTTTGGAAACTAGTTACGAGCTCGGGGATCGTCAGAGAAGTCTATCACACTATCGACTATTTCGGTACTTTTATAAAGTTGAACTTATTCTTGTGGCATGTATAGGCTAGTTTGTGTTATGTTTGATTTTGGGTATGTATAAATTTAAGCCATGCGAAAATGGCTAGGAATAATATTCAAGCTTAGTTAATTTCAGTTATGTGTCACATATAAATATATATATATGGTATGTGTGATATGTTTGGTTTTGGTCTTGGTATTTCGGTTATGGTTTATTTATAAGTAAATATATGTGAATCTAGTTTGATATACTTTGTTAAGGTATTGTTATGTGATTTGGTATTTAATTGAATTCGGTTATGGCATATAGATGAAATGAAGTTGATATGGTCTACTATTGTTTAAGGTTTAGTATGTTTGATATTGAATGAGTTTATTTTGGTAAAAATGTTAAAGACATATATGATTAATGAAGGTGTTTGGCTATGATATTAAATCTAAGTAATGGTTACAAATTGTTTGATATTCAGCCATGGAGAATGAACCAAGAATTTATGTGATGTGTTGGCATAATTTTGATGATATAGTATGAATATATGGTTTAGTTAATAAGTGTTTGATAAGTACATAATGAACTAGTTATGATTGATATTTAAATCCTAGTTAAATTCGGTCATGTTATATATATATATACACTTGTGATGAGCTTGTTATAAAATGCAAATTATGGATTGATACATTTTGGTTCGGTATTATGCAATATTATATGCATGTGATGTGATTTAGTAAAATAAAAATAGACATTTACTAAAACATATGAATTTAGCATGTTCATATTCACCCTTTTATTTGGGTTTTGACCATTTGAATAGTAACTTGTGTTATAATAAAATAAGAAGGATATATGTGTATTAAGTAAATTGGTTTTTTATTTGGGCTTTAATGATTAAGTAGTATATAGAAGTATAATGATACTTATATTAAATTCGGTCAAGTTTAGGTAAATTGAATGAAAATGCATGATGTCCGATTATGATAAGGTCAAAATGATATATGACTTTGATTTATTTAATATTTTTGCTTTTGATTTATATGACTACATATATTATTGTTATATAATATAAAATGATTCGTAAAGAGTTTATGTTAGTTTTATAATTTAAAATTTGATTGATTTAAGAGACTAGTTTATATGTACATATAAAATTGTTCGGATGTTGTGCTTTGTTTAGTAATACCTCGTAACCCCATTTTGGCGACGGATACGGGTTAGGGGTGTTACAATATACATGATTCAAACATAGAAAACAAGCCAACTTATATGGCAATATACAAAACTAAACTTAGAACATTTACAAGCCAACTTAGTTTGCTACATTCATTACCAACACATAACCAAAGTGACCAAAATCCCTATACATGCCATATACTCAAAACATAAGTTTAAAAGTACCAAATTGATAGTAGGATAGTGTGACGTAGTCTCCAATGATCCCCAAATCCAAGCTAGCTTGAAACTCACTATTTAACATGGAAAAATAAACAAAGTAAGCTTTATAACTTAGTACTCGTATGAAATAAACTCAATCTTAACACAAATGTTAAACTATTAAATTTGAACATATTAACATATAATTCATTTAACTAACAAACCTTTCACATTTTCAATCATAATATCATGTATGAACTTCACAACTTCTTCGATTTAAACTTATACATTTCATGTACGTATCTGTACCATCTCGTATATGTAACAGCCTGATTTAGGGCCTAGTCAAAATAGTGGTGCGAGGCCACGAATTCAGGTGAATTTATGAGCCTTTAAAGTTTATGTCATGTTTGCATTCTAGTGTGAAGGTTTCATGAAGCAATTTTGTTAAATTGAGGTTGAATGGTCCAAAAAGGACTAAATTGAAAAGTTGCAAAATATGAGTTTTTAGAAGCTTTTTGTATGAGATAGCTTTAGAATAGCAATTAGAAGTCCTTAAGTAGCAATTTGCCCAAATTATAATTTTTGGACAAAATTGGACATGAATTAGTAAAATAGAAATTTTTAGAGAGAAGGGCATTTTGGTCATTCATCAATTTAAATGATTAAAATGGGAAAGAGACGATAAAGATCTATTCATCTTCTTCCCATTATTGCAGAAAATTTGAAGACTCCATAGCTGGGGTTCTTCATTTTTTTCAAGCTTGCTAGTAAGTTCATTTTAGCCCCCCCTTTTTTAAATATTCTTTGTATTTTTGAAGTTCACGTATTATGAATTAGCTATTTTTAGCTATAAAATGAGCTAAGATGCATGTTCAAAAATCTACCCATGAATGACATGCTTGTTAAATGATGTTGTATGGAAGTTTATGAGAGTTTGATGTTAGATAAACATTTTTTTAAGTGAATTTCATGAAAAATGATAGTATGGACTAGTTTGTAATAGTTATGAAATTTGGTCATACATATTAGAAATAGTGAGAATTAATGATTATTATAGTAGAGAAAATGAATCAGCTAAGCATGAAGTTTAAGAAAGTTTAATGAGAATTATTTTACAAGCCTTTGGGCTAAAGTACAAATATGAAAAAGTTTAGGGGCAAAATAGTAATTTTTCCAAAGTATGAGTAATGAGTCAATTTAGTCAATATGATTATTAAATGATCTATTTATGATTATAGATCAAGAAAACTGAAGCCCAGATCGAAACCGAGGCAAGAACAAAGTTGAGGACTAAATTGCATATCTACATACATTTTGTATGTTGAGGTAAGTTTGTATGATTCCTAAGCTTTGTGATCTTTATCATTGAATTGCTTAGTATAATGTACACTATTTTCATGGAATGTTTAATGTTATGTTAAACAAAGAAATCAATTAGATTAAGTATGAGCAAGTCCCGATTGAAGGATGAATTTCCCAGGATACTCGATCTACCACATGAGATAAGAAAGTTCGTATAAGACCAAGCCAAGGCATGGCATCAGAAATCAAGCAAGATATCATGTAAGTCCAAGGCAAGCTTGGCATTGAATAGATATCATGTAAGTCCAAGGCAAGCTTGGCATTGAATAGATATCATGTAAGTCCAAGGCAAGCTTGGCATTGAACATATATCATGTAAGTCAAAGGCAAGATTGGAATTGAACAAATATCATGTAAGTCCAAGGCAAGCTTGGCATTGAAAAGCTATCAAGAGAAAGAAATCCCATGTAAGTCCAAGGCAAGATTGGCATTGAAAAGCTATCAAGAGAAAGAAATCCCATATATGTCCAAGCCAAGGCATGACATTGGTGAGAATAAGAAAGACTTCATATAAGTCCATGTCAAGACATGGCCTTAAAACCAAGATGAGATATTCCATGTAAGGCCACATCTAGGATATGGCTTTGGCATCAAGATATGTGGGATGAGATTTAGTATCCTCGGTTATTCGCAGAAATTCATCGGGCAAATGAGTAAAGTTAAAATTAGTTGTCAAGAATGATAAGTAAGTAAAGCAATTATCAAGTTGGAAATAAGTATTATTCATGTTATGAATGATGAAGGAAAGATTATGATTATCATGTTAAAGTATACTTGTAACATCCGAGAATTAAGGGCTTTGCATTTATTGTGTTTTGTGTGTTTGGTGTGCTCTATCTGTTAATTTGTTATGCTTGGGGGCCCCGGGAAGGCTTTGGGTTAAGCTGAAGCCTTGGTGGAAATTTCAATTTTGGGCATTCTAAAGGAGAGCTTGCTAGGGCAGGCTTTAAGGATTTTTGTCTGTGTTTGTTGACATAGGATAAGGAGTGGTTAAGTGGCAAGGAGACGCCACTTAGCATGCAGGGGTGTGGTGTCATTGCAAGAGCTAAGGGAGTGGAGTTTGAATCCCACCTACAACACAATCTGTTTATTTTTTGGTGTTGATCAGGTGGAGGTGGGAAAGTTCGGCTGGGACTCTAGTGGAGGAGTTGAAGACTCATTCAAATAATTTGAATAAGTGATGGAGAGGCATTTGGGGAATTTGAATGAGTCAATTGGTTTGAATTAGTGGATGATGAGTGTTTGGGGGAGGAAATCATGGGATGTGGAGTGAGAGGGAGAGTTGGCTGGTTGTTGGAGAGTTGGGAGGTGCATTTTCAGCTTTAGGGGGAGTTTAGCAATGTAATTTGACATTTGGAAAGTTGTGAGAGTAATTGAACCATTTTTAGTGTTGAGTCTTTCTTTGGTGTGTTTTCTCCTTTTGCATTTTTGGCATTTTCCATTCACAATTTCAAGCTTACTTTCTTTTTATTCTATTTGCTCCTTCCATTTTCTCCCTTCTCTTGACTGAATCATCACCTTCAATCATTCATTTTCTCTGAATCCCTTAAACCTTGGCTGAATCTTTCTCCTCCTATTTTCTTCTTTTCTTTTCATCACTCCCTTATTCTACTCTTGAGCCGAAACTCCCTTGTGACAAAGAAATCCGTACCATTTATCCCTTGTTAGTCGAATCTCCCTCGTGCATTCATTTCTCTTCGTTCATTCTTGTTTCAGTGGATTGTCGTCACTTATTTTCCTAACCTTCTCAAAGTTGTTTCTTCTTGTTTGGTGGTAATTATTCTTCTTCTCTTTCGATTCTTTCTTTTCCCTTGCTGTTTGTTAAGCCGAAGGCGTTAACCTTGTATTTGGTGCATTGGCCAAGTGTAGGGGTTCTTACCAACTCGTTTGACTGAAAGGCCACTCTTTTTAATCTTGGTTGGAGAACTAATTCTAATATGGTGATTGTGTAGGGACTCCATCGATTTCTTAATCCAAGTCTATTAGCTTTCGATATTCGGTCGATCTAGGTAAGAGACTTCTTCATTTTGGGGCATCAATTCTCTTTTTCATTTTCTTCAATGCCTTAACCTGGTCTTCTGACCAAGATCTTTTCATGGATTTGAATGCCAGCTAGGTAAGGGAGGGTGTTGGACCCATAGTCCCTGCTCTTAAGTTCAAATGTCGCGCGGTGTCAATCGTTCGGGATTTTCAACCAGGTTGTGGACCGGCTCCGAATATGAATTGATATATTACGGTTGTTCCATCTTTTGAGAGTGTTGATAATATTGCGAGCTTAGTCCTCCTCGTATACAGGTGTGTAATTCTCACACCTTTGCCTGCTGCTCTTGTTAATTCGTATATAAATTATTAAATGTCGAAACTTTGGTATTGACTATTGGTTACCCATGGAGGGTAAAGACGAGACATCAGGTTAGTGACTTCTGATTATGCTATGTAAGCGATTATGTTGAGATGATATTATTTATACTTTGAACATCTTATATATGTTGATTTCTTCTGTATTCATACATTATGATTTTATACTGCATGGAATTGGGCATATGTTATTAATTGGAAGGGGAGCGTATCTGGTGACTATGTCATAGTATCTGGTGGCTCTGCCACACTCTGTTCTGGTGGCCATGCCACATAATTTGGTGACTCTGTCACAATTCTGACGATAAGTAGCTAACTGCAGCATGACTGCCATCGATGGTGTGTAGCGGTGAGGGTCGATTGTAGAAATCCCCACTGGTGTGATTGGCAAGAACGGGTGGTGTGTAGTGGTTGGATATTTAGGTTGGGTTGGGTTTTGCATCACTTTGCATATGCTATCTGCTAAACTGTGCTATAGGGCTAAGGCCCAAATGGTATATGAATGGGCTTGGGCCTAGTGATGGTGCATGGCAATTGCACACTGAGTCATTTGACTCACCCTTTCTGCTTAACATTTTTGCAGGTGATACATAGTGCAGTGGATTTGGGCGGAGAGGATTACGGGGTGGCCATGCACGGTTTATTTAGATAGAACATTATTTTTTTTCTTTCCTTAATTTTCGGGATTTTGTTATGTGATAAGGCCACTAATAATTTGGTTTAATTTTGATTTAAACTTTATATGTTTGACTACGAAATAATTGATAAAATGTTTTTGAAAATGCAAATAAAAAGTTTTCTCAAAACTTGCTTAACGATTTCATAAATGAAATATTTACGGCAAACTTCCTATTTAATCTAATGTAATAACATGTGTTTTCAAATGTCTCTTACACACAGGGATTTGGCTAGTTCAAATTCTTCCTTAAATGAATAATGAGGTTTCAAACGACCTACTAATTTGGAGTTTTAAAAAGGGACTTAAAGTTTATCTGAAGTTTGTGTAGTTTTTTTTAGTTCTTCCAACTGACATGCCAGATCCAATCGTGGTGTTTGGGTCGAGTTTGGGATGTTACATTTTGGTATTAGAGCCAGGTTTAAAAGCTCGGCCATGGGTTTTTTTTGGGTTCAAAACGTATTCCAAATTTGGGTTAAAGATGGTTTAGAAAGAAAATACATATATAAGAACATGATTTCTAGAAGCATGGCTCCCGAGTCTCCGGCACTAAATTCGTACGGTAAGTTCTTTTAATAAGTTGAGTGAATTGCATGAAGTTGATACATTTTGCTATGAAATGTAGAATTAAGAAACTTTACTTTAGAAATGGAATCCTTTAGGTATATATGTGTTTTGCGGGAAACTACTCAAAATCTATTCTCATAAAACTACTCGTTAATAAACAGTGAAAAGAAAGGCTAATGCATAAAATTTGTAAATCAGATTAAGATGAAATGGTAGGCATGAGTGCCAGGGGACGTGGACGAGTTGCATACGACCGTGGTAGAGGCCGGGGTGTTTAGGCCAAGTTCTCGGAAGCAAGGCATGAGCCTAAAGGCGAAGCGCCAGCATCACCTGTGGCAGAAGCAGGATCTCAAGATAGAACTGGTGAGGATTATGCCCTGTCGTAGGCAATGTTGTGTGTGTTGGAGCGAGTTGCTGGGACAAGTACTGGGACAGTATCTCGAAAGTCTATTCCCAAGCAACTTTGAGCAAACGGAGCTGAGATGTTTAGGGGTATTTCTGGTGTAGCCCCAAATGTAGCTAAGTACTGGCTGGAGGCAGTCGAGTGGATTATGGATGATCTAGACTGCACGGTAGAGGAGAAATTGAAAGGAGCGGTGTCTCTTCTTTGGGATGAGGCATATTAGTAGTGGCTCACAATAAGAGAGGGTACTCCAGCGGATCAAATTGACTGAGATTTCTTCAAGACGACATTTTAAAGGAAATACATAAGGGCAAGTTATGTGGATGCTCAGAGGAAAACATTCTTAAATTTGGTACAATGGGGTCAATCTGTGGCTGAGTATGAGGCAAAATTTTTGCCCTGAGCCATTACGCCCGAGGAATAATGGCGACTGATCATGAGCATTGCTTGCGGCTCGAAGATGGGCTGTGGGATGAGTTGAGAGTATTGATGGCTCCGCAGCAGGAGAGGACTTTGCCATTTTGGTTGAGAAAGCTAAAATAGCTGAAGAGGTAAAGTGGACAGAGAGACAGAACAAGGATAAAGATCGAGGTAAAAATAAGAGAAGTTTTGGGTCGTTGGGTTCATCTGGGGTTTTCAAAAAAGGCCTAGGTTCGAGGGGACAGCTCGAGTTCCGACACCTATCGCGATGAGTCAGTTTCGACCATGTGCTCTGTATGGGAAAATGCATTCTGGTGAGTGTAGGAGGAGAACCAGTGGATGCTTCAAGTGTGGATCTATGGATCATATGGTTAAAGATTATCCACAAGTAGATCAGGTGCGGCAGTTGGACATGGTTTTGATCAGTTCAGGAGGGGTGGTTAGCAACCACAGAAGGGTCGTGGTCCAGCTAGAGAGGGAAATGGATTTATTTGGGGGAGTGGAGCATCGGGCAGAGGTGCTGGGAATACAAAGGTGAGACAGCCCAAGTTAGTTTATGTAGCTAGACGTTGAGAGGAGGGTGATGCACCGGACGTCATAACGGGTACATTCCTCATTTTCGATTTTCCCTTTACTGTATTGATTGATATTGGGTTGACACATTCCTATGTTGCTAATGTGGTGTCTGGAACTTTAAACATGAACTCTGAGATTGCTTCTAGGGAGATGATTGTACTTAGCCCTTTAGGACAATCTATAGTGGTAAACAAACTCTTTAGGAGTGTGCCTCTAGAAGTACAAGGGTTGGTTTTCCCGGCTGATTTGATGGAACTGCCGTTTGGGGAATTCGATTTAATCTTAGGTATGGACTGATTCATAAAATATCGAGCAAACCTAGATTGTGCTGCTAAGCTCATGGTGTTAAGGACTCCTGAGGATAATGAAGTTTTAATGATAGGCAAAAGGAGAAACTACTTGTCCAATGTACTGTCTGCTTTAAAGGCAGAAAGAATGGTGAGGAAAGGATGCGAGGCTTTCTTAACTTTTGTTCGTGCTCTGGAGGCCAAGGAGTTGACTTTGAAGGATGTTAGAACAGTGAAGGATTTTTCTAATGTTTTTCCAGAGGAGCTTTCAGAGTTACCTCTGGATCGCAAGGTGGAATTCAGTATTGATCTTTTTCCAGAAACAGCGCCAGTGTCTATTGCCGCATATAGAATGGCACCGAAGGAGTTAGTGGAATTAAAAGTACAGATTCAAGAATTGTTGGATCGAGGTTTTATCAGACCAAGTGTGTCACCTTGGGGAGCGCCGGTGCTATTCATTAAGAAAAAGGATGGGTCGATGCGGATGTGTATTGACCATAGGCAACTGAACAAGTTAACAATTAAGAACAAGTTCCCATTGCCTAGAATAGACGACTTGTTTGATTAGTTGCGAGGTGCTTCAGTCTTTTCAAAGATAGATTTGAGGTCAAGATATCATCGGCTTAAGGTTAAGGAGGCAGATATTCATAAGACGGCGTTTCGAACTCGTTATGTCACTATAAGTTTTTAGTGATGCCATTTGGGTTGACAAATGCACCAGCTACGTTTATGGATATGATGAATCGGGTATTCCAACCTTATCTGGACCGGTATGTTGTGGTATTCATAAACGACATCTTGGTATATTCCATGACGGAAGAAGAGCATGTTTCGCATCTTCGGTGGTTCTACAAATTTTAAAGGAGAAACAGTTGTACGCCAAATTCAATAAGTGTGAATTTTGGTTAAAAGAAGTTACATTTTTGGGTCATGTTGTATCGGCAGAGTGGATTAGGGTTGATCCCCAGAAGATTGAATCTGTGTTGGACTAGAAATCGCCTAAGTCTGTGGCAGAGATTTGAAGTTTTTTGGGATTGGCCAGGTACTATAGATGGTTTGTTGAGGGATTCTCCTTAATGGCGGCACCCTTAACTAAGTTGTTGCGGAAGGGAGTACCATTTGTTTGGCAGCAGGTAAGCTTTGAGAAGCTAAAAAGGGTCTTGACAGAAACTCCAATTTTGATTCAGCCTGAGGCTAGGAAGGAGTCCATTGTCTATTGTGATGCTTCACACACAGGGTTAGGGTGTGTGTTAATGCAAAATGGAAAGGTAGTTGCGTATGCGTCTCGGCAGTTAAAATCGCATGAGATGAAGTATCCCATGCATGATTTAGAGTTGGCTACTGTAGTGTTCACTCTGAAGATCTAGAGACGTTACCTGTACGGGGAGAAGTCCATTATCTACACAGACCACAAGAGTTTAAAATATCTTCTTACTCAAAAGGAGTTAAATTTAAGGCAGTAGAGGTGGATTGAACTACTGAAGGACTACAACTGCTCGATCGAATACCATCCGGAAAAAGCTAACGTGGTGGTGGATGCGTTAAGTTGGAAAGTGATATCGAATTTGAGGGCAATGTTTGCCCATCTCAGCTTGTATGATGATGGAAGTTTGTTAACTAAACTCCAAGTGAAGATGACGTGGGTAAGTCAGATTAAGGAAAAGTAGTTATCAAATGATGTATTGAGTGCTCGACTTATGCAAGTAAAGAATTGAGGGGTAGAGGATTATAGTCTGAACAGTGATGGGGTATTGTGTTTTCGTGAGAGGGTTTGCATGCCAAAGGATGTTGAGTTGAGACAAATGATTCTTCAAGAGGTGTATAGTAGCCCTTATGCCATGCATTATGGTGGAAATAAGATGTATCAGGATCTGCGTGAACAGTTTTGGTGGCCTGGATTAAAGAGAGAAATTATCGAGTTTGTGGGAAAATGCTTGACGTGTCAACAGGTGAAAGCGAACATCAGTTGCCTTCAGGGTTATTGCAGCTAGTGAAGATTCAACAGTGGAAGTGGGAGAGGATAATAATGGACTTTGTTAGTAGGCTACCTCTTACGCCTACTAAGAAAGATTCGATATGGGTGATTGTTGATCAGTTGATGAAGTCCACCCATTTCATACCTGTTCGTGTTGACTATTCTCTATAGAAGCTAGCTAAGCTGTATGTGGCAGTGGTTGTTAGGTTACATGGGGTACCAGTGTCGATCATATCGGATAGAGACCCTAGGTTTACGTCGCATTTTTGGAAAGCTCTGCATCAGGCATTAGGTACAAGACTAGACTTTAGTACATCATTTCATCCACAGTCCGATGGTCAGTCTGAGAGGGTAATTCAGATCTTGGAAGATATGTTGGGAAGCTATGTCATTGACTTCAGGGGTAGTTGGGAAGAGTTCCTACCATTGGTAGAATTCGCATACAACAATAGTTACTAGTCTAGTATTCAGATGGCGCCCTATGAAGTGTTGTATGGATGAAGGTGTCGTACTCCTACTTGCTAGAAGAGTTGGGTGAGCGTTGGGTGTTGGGTCCGAAATTGGTTTCGGAAACAGAAGAGAAAGTTAAGTTGATTCAACTCGGTTGAAGGAGGCTTCCGACCAGCAAAAATCCTATGCTGATCTGAAGCATAAGGATATAGAGTTTGCAGTGGGTGAGCAGGTGTTCCTAAAAGTTTCACCTTGGAAGAAAGTTTTGAGGTTTGGATGAAAAAGCAAGCTAAGTCCTAGATTCATCGGGCCTCATCGGGTATTGAAACTTGTGGGACCATTAGTGTATCAGCTTGAGTTGCCTTCAGAATTGAAACAGATACATGATGTGTTCCATGTCTCGATGTTGAGACGTTACCATTCGATCCGTCTCACATTGTGCCGGTGGAGGAAATCGAAGTAAGGCCAGACCTGTCCTTCGAGGAGGAACTAATAAACCATAAAAGTAACATATTTTAACCCCATATTTATTATGCATTTAGGATGATTTAGACCTGATTTATGTATTTTAATCCTTTCTTTTCATATTTATACTTAGGAAAGCACTCGAGGACAAAAAGAACAAGAAACGAGCTTAAAACGGTCCAATTTGGGCCAAAGAGGAAATGGCACAGCCTGGACTTCAAGCCATACAGTTGTGCATAGATGAAAACATTCCACATGGTCTAACCAACGATTTACATGGCGTGTATCATCAAATTACCACACACGGGCGTGTCCAACTATTTACACAGTCGTGTCTAAAATGACAGAATCGAGACACGACCCAACCATGATTTACACGGAGTGTGACATGCCCGTGCCCCTATTATGGGAGAGAGAAATTTCACTCGAGTTTGGATACTTAAAGCCAAAGAAACACTTTCCAAAGCTTATTCAAACACCAAGTAAGAAGCAAACTTGAATTAGGACACTTAGGTAAGAATCTATATAAACACCCTAAGTGCATCCTGAAAAGGAGGCAGTTAGCTAGGCCAAGGAGTAGAGCTAGAAGGATCACATTTTTGGGAGTCACTCGAAGATAGCCAAGTGAATCCATCTCAAGAAGCCGAAATTATACTCAAGATGGCGGATTTCTCCTTCAATTCCTCCATGGGGTTTTAGGGATTTTCTATGTTTTGTTTTATCTTTTCTCTTGAGATGTTTTCTTTATTTGTTATTAACTAAACCATTCGGATACCTGAAGGGGATGAAACCTAGATGAACCTTGTTATTTATTTTCTGAATTATATGATAAATACTTAGTTTGTTCTTAATTATGTTGCTTAATCCAAATCTGATGTGCTTAGGTGGAGGAGGAATAGACCCTGCCTAAGAGTAGATCTAACATAATTAAGCGGAGTTGATCGAGCGCCTAAAGATAGGGTTACGAGATTTTGCCTGATTAGGGTGAAACCTAATATGGGAATCCATTGATCGATTTACTACCATTCTAGGGGTTATTATAAGAGAACGAGAGTTCCACTAATTAACCTAGGGTTAGACATTATTTGCCTCAAGAGAGGGTTTAATATAGGTTAGGGAGTCCTACGGATCATGCTAAGTAAAGAGATCATATGATTCAGTAATAAGTAACAAGTGAAGTCTAGGTGGATTCTTCCTGAGGGTATCGTCGTAATCAATTGAGTTTCTTTGAGTTATTTCCCAATTTGTTCTTTTTGTCTTTGTTTTTAGCTTAGTAGTCATTAAACTGGATAAAATCAACCAATCACTCCATATTTTAGGCTAAATAATAAAAAGAAAGTGAGTATTAGTACTTTTAGTTCCTTTGGGTTCGATAATCCGGTCTTGCCTAAGCTATACTACTGTTCGATAAGTACACTTGCCTTTAATCTTTGTTAGAGTTAGTTTCAAGGTTCGATCTCATTTATTATAAATTTTAAAGCTCTGATTTCAGCGATCAAGCTTTTGGCGCCGTTGTCGGGGAACTAAAATATTAAGGAAGCTCTATTTTTATTACTTTAGCCATTATTTTTATTTTTATTTTTATTTCAGTAATTTAATTTATATATTTTTTTACAAAATTGTGAATTTTCCCTTTTTCCTAGTAGGTACATCTAGTTTATAACTAGAATGAACCCGACAGAACCTCTAGTATACAATAGTGAAATTGAAGATACCGCTCGGAGAAATCGCAGAGAAATTAGGCGAGTCCTGAATTACACAGAAGAAGAGCGAGAAGATAGATCCAATCCTACTGAAGGGGTGGATGAGAATAATCCACCACGAGATGTGGCGGACGCTCCGTGCACTATGTATGATTATGCTAAACCTAAATTAACAGGAGAAGAATCTAGTATTGTTAGGCCTACTATAGTTGCTAATAATTTTGAATTAAAGCCTAATACAATACAAATGATTCCACAATTTGTTCAATTTGATGGTTTGCAGGACGAAGACCCGAACACTCATATAGTAAATTTTTTAGAGTTCGTGATACTTTCAAAATAAATGGCATTTCTGATGATGCCATTCGTCTTCAGTTATTTCCCTTTTCATTAAGGAATAAAGCCAAGCAGTGGTTGAACTCGTTACCACGAGGATCAATCACTACATGGGAACAAATGACCAAAAAAGTTTTATTAAAATATTTTCCACCGGCCAAAACAACCAAATTACAGAATGATATTTCTTCCTTTGTGCAGATGGATTTAGAGACATTATACGATGCATGGGAGAGATACAAAGATCTCTTGAGGAGATGTCCACATCATGGGTTACCATTATGGCTTCATGTCCAAACTTTCTACAATGGTGTAAATCCCTCAACGAGACAATTAATTGATTTAGCGGCTGGTGGAACCTTAAATAATAAAACTCCTAAAGCAGCCTACGAATTCATTGAAGAGATGTCATTGAATAATTACCAGTGGCAAGTTACAAGGACAAAACTGACGAAATCAGCCGGATTCTACAATATTGATGCAGTAACCATGCTATCAAAATAGGTAGAGTTGATGAATAAAAAGCTTGACAGCTTATGTTTTTCGCAGGTACACCCAATCATGCAATGCAATGAAAGTGGAACTGTGGCGAATCCTGAGTACCCACCCTACCAACCGGACGCAGAAAGTGAAAAGATGAACTATATAGGTAATAATTTCAGATCCAATATCAATCCTTATAGTAACACTTACAATCTAGGTTGGAGGAACCACCCAAATTTTTCATGGGGAGGCTAAGGAAATCAAGGAAATCAAAGACAACAACCTCCTTCAAATTTCCAAAATTAGCCCTATCTGCAAGAAAAGAAGCCAACCCTCGAAGAGATACTGACAAAATTTTTGTCAGACACAGAAAATGCTTCCAAGAAACTGAGAAAAAAAATAAAGAACAACGAGCAGCGAATGGGGGAACTTGCGAAGTCAGTCAAGGAAGCCACGAATACAGTCGAACAACTCGCAAAGCTAATGTCAGAATGATCTCTAGGATGTCTACCAAGTAACACCGAGATTAACCCAAAGGACCAAATTCAAGCCATCTCAGCTCAAGACAGTAAGGGGTTAGATGAACCAAACTCAATACAAGAAAACAAGGTAGACGAAGGTAGGATAGAGGTAACATAAGAAAAGCAAAAATCGGTAATCAAGGAGTACCAACCTCGTATACCTTATCCCGAAGCAATAAAAAGAGACGATTCAGAGGAATAGTTTGGTAAGTTTCTTAAACTCTTAAAGAAAATACATATTAACTTACCTCTTCTTGAAGCTCTTTTTTAGATGCCGACGAGGAAATTCTTAAGACAGCTCATGACTAACAAACGCAAATTAGATGAAGAGTACCATGTGGAATTAAATACAGCATGCTCAGCAATGTTACAAAATAGACTACCACGAAAGCTAAAAGATACAGGGAGTTTTACAATTCCATGTTTAATTGGTTGTCTAACTATTAATAATGCGTTAGGTGATTTAGGGGCAAGCATAAATATCATGCCATATTCATTGTTTAAACGACTAGGTCTAGGGAAGCCCAAACAAACTAGGATGAGTATACAATTAGCGGATAAAACTATTAGAATTCCTAGGGGCATTATTGAAGATTTTCTTGTGAAAATAGATAAATTTGTTTTCCCAGTAGATTTTGTTGTTTTAGATATGGATGAGGATAATACCATCCCCTTAATTTTAGGAAGACCTTTTCTAGAAACTGCCAGACTAAAATTGATATTGCCACAAGAGAACTCATACTTTGTGTAGGAGACAAATCAATCAGTCTTCAAGCTCTTGATTCGGCTAGAACAATAATCGATGAAGGTGAGAAAGTGAATACAGATGATAATCAAAGTGTTCAACCTTTATCGCAGGAAACACCACAAAGGCACAACCTTGAGCCGACTCACAGATCCTAAAGCGACAAAGAAGAATCACACAAGGAACAAGACCTTAGGATCAACAATTTAGAAGAGCAGAGGACACAAGTCAAAGAACAACTGGACCCACACGAAGTAACACCAGAGGAACCACCAGAAGAACTCGTAGGAACATCAAATCACTTCAAAATAGGATACCAGGTGCTGCTCAACAAAACTGATCCTCACATCATCACAACAGACCTGAAGTAAGCAAGGAAATTCCTCTTAAGGTATACGATATCTTCTCCCATGGAATAGCCGAGGTAAGCAATAAAACATTCGGTACTTTTAAGGTAAATGCTTCTCGACTTGAACCTCATCAAGAAAATAAAATTTTAAGCAAGAGGGAAGATATTCAAACCTTTAAACCTCCCTAATTTTTCTAATTCAAGGAAAGTCTAGCTTAAGACTATAAATGAGTGCTTCTCGGGAGGCAACCCGAGTACTAACACTATTTACTTTCAAATTTATTTTCAGTTTCTTTCCCTTCTTTCTTTATTTCCTCTTAAACTAAACCAAAAGTGCAAAAATTCAAGGCCACACGGCCCTGCCCATGACCGTGTGGACCACTAGAACCACTGTACTGACACAACAGAGGTCGTGTGAATCATTCCCAACCACCCCATGACATCACGGATCCAACCACTCCACCACGGGCACCAGTAAATTGGCACGGCCATGCTCCACAACCGTGTGAAGCCATTGACTTATCAGACACGAGACAAACACGCCCATGCCACCCACTGTGCAAACACACTACCTTTTTAGGAACAGGCGTGGCACCTAGAGAACGGGCGTGGGTGAGCAAACACGCCTGAACACACGATCGTGCGATGCGGCCGTGTAATTCAACACACCCTCGGTCCACAGGCGTGGGAACGAGCTAGATTTAAGCAACTATTTAAACCCCACAGCCCTCTCCTTTCCTACCAATTTCTTTTCTCATTCATTCCTCTTTCTTCTTTCAAATTTCTCTTATTTCTTTAAGATAGTGTCCAAACTCTTGAGCTACACTAAAATCATGCCAAAGAAGCGTAAGAAGGTAAGCATTGTCTCCGCAAAGGAGACCTCAAAATGAGTTCATGCCAGCAGCTTCAGCTATTCGACACGCCAAGGGTCTCCGAAACCATTTCGGTTCTATTTTTCTTTTCTTTTCTCCTTTATTTTCCTTATCTATAATTCTCTTCTGCTTAATTTAATTCCCTTCATCCTAGTTTCTTGGTTTTTGGTTCTAAAGGCTGCTAGGGAATCATGCCACTTCTACCATCGCCAACAATCCGCAGCCTTAAAAATCACTCCCACTTCGCGAACCATCTGTCGATAAGGACTATTCAGTCTATTAGTATTTTATTTTAACTTTAGTTTTCTTCTTAGTCTCATTCTCTTTATTTTTCTTGTCCTTAATTATATTATTAGTATATTCTTAATGTTTCTTTAGATTTCTTGGCTATATCTTCCCAAGCTACCCAATTTCTTCATCTAGCAAAATACTTTTCGGTAGCCACCCCACTAAGCCCAGAGAAAACACCATCACCACCACCAAAGACACCGCCTTCTAAGTTATCCGCCATCACGACCACTGCCAACTCCCAAAATCATCCAAAATTCAGGAAGTGTTACTTCTCCCCTTCTCTTTTTATTACATAAGTGTTTATCTATCTTTTTACATTGAGGACAATGTACAACTTAAGTGTGGGGGCTAAAAGTACCTAACTTTTTACATTATTCTCAAATCCTGAATTTTAGTATTGTCCATAAGTAATCTTCTCATATTATTAATTAGGGTGAAATTTCTAATGATTTATGATTTTTATTGACATGTTTTTGAGTAAGTCAGTGATAATTGTGAATTGATGATTTATACTTGAAGAATACTAGAGAATCAAGCATGATAAGTCTATTTTTCAAAATTCTCTAGGGTGTTGAACTAAATTTGAATATTACCTTGAAGTTTGAATTCTATAGGATTGATGTCAATTACCTATAATTTTTGTGAGATTTGAGCCCTATAGAGAATATATTCTTTTTCATGCTCACTTTATTATGAGTGTGTCAACTTTGATCTGTTATTCTAGAACTTGCCTTGATTATACATGTTGAGGCCACATTAATGATTTGATATACTGAGATGATAAAGGCACCTAGGTTTTAACCCATTCATTCCATTAAAAGCTTACCTACATAATTAACCCCTAGTGAACCCATTTGATCCTAACAACCCTTTTTTATTGAACTACCTGCTTAATATTAACCCAAAACCCTTTGTATTTGTTATCACCATTCTTTTGACTACCCTTCTATCGAGAATTTATTTGATCAGTTGCCGAATTAAGTATTAAAGTTCTCTCTATTATGTTTCTAGTTTGGTCTTAAAAAAACTACAGTATATTCAAAGTATTAGTATATGGTTAAAAGAGCTTATGCGTTTAAATTCCAATTGTTGAAGAAGAGCTCATGTTATTAGTTTCAAAGTTTCAATTGATGAAGGTAATTTATCAGGCCAATCTCGATTCTTAACCTTTTAATTCAGCCTTTATCCACACCTAACCTAAGCCCCGTTACAACTCTATTAAAGACCTTTTGATTTGTGTATCATCTCATATTACAGTGGTGGAGATTTGATTTTCAAGCAAGTCTATGGGATTAACTTGTCAGGTTTGACTTATGAGTGTTTTTCCTTGATACTTAAACACTTTGAGTGCTTTGAGTGAATCCTTAGTAAGGATGCCAATCCTTGTCGATTTCAAATTAAAGGTAATCATTTAGATAAGGGGAGACACCTATGTTTCATACTACAAAATTCATGACTTATATTGTTTGAATCTTTAGGAGTCTTTGAGTCAAATTATCCATGTATAAATTGTCGGTGAATTATGATGAGGCATTGTCTATAGGAATTGTGAATGATGGGAAGTTCGTTTTAATTGTGAATTGAGAATTTTGCTTGAGGACAAGCAAAAGCTTAAGTGTGGGGGTATTTGATAAACTGTAAAAGTAACATATTTTAACCCCATATCTAGTATGCTTTTAGGATGATTTAGCCCTAATTTATGTAAAAAGGTGCTTGTAATCCTTTCTTTTCATATTTATACTCAAGAAAGCAACTGAGGGCAAAAAGAACAAGAAACAGGCTTAAAACGGGCCAATTTGGGCCAAAGAGGAAATCGGCACGGCCTAGACTTCAAGCCACATGGCCGTGCATAGATGGAAACATTCCACACAATCTAACCAATGATTTACATGACCGTGTATCATCAAATTACCACACACAGGCGTGTCTAGCTATTTACACAGCCGTGTCTAAAATCATAGAATTGAGACACGGCCCAACCACAATTTATACGGGTGTGTGACATGGCCATGCCCCTGTTATGGGAGAGAGTAATTTCACTTAGGTTTGGATACTTAAAGCCAAAGAAATACTTTGCAAAGCTTATTCAAACACCAAGTAAGAAGCAAACTTGAATTAGGACACTTAAGGACCAAGTAAAGCATCCTAAGAATCTATATAAACACCCTAAGTGCATCCTGAAAAGGGGGCGATTAGCTAGGCTAAGGCGCCGAGCTAGAAGGATCACATTTGTGGGAGTTACTCAAAGATAGCCAAGTGGATCCATCTCAAGAAGCTGGAATTATACTCAAGATGGTGGATTTCTCCTTCAATTCCTCTAGGGGGCTTTAGGGATTTTCTATGTTTTGTTTTATCTTTTCTCTTGAGATGTTTTCTTTATTTGTTATGAACTAAACCATTCGAATACCCGAAGGGGATGAAACCTAGATGAACCTTGTTATTTATTTTCTGAATTATATGATAAATACTTAGTTTGTTCTTAATTATGTTGCTTAATCCAAATCTGATGTGCTTAGGTAGAGGAAGAATAGACCCTGCCTAGAGTAGATCTAGTATAATTAAGCGGAGTTGATCGAGCGCCAAGAGATAGGGTTACGAGATTTTATCAGATTAGGGTGAAACCTAATATGGGAATCCATTGATCGATTTACTGCTATCCTAGGGGGTTATTATAAGTGAATGAGAGTTCCACTAATTAACCTAGGGTTAGCTGTTATTCACCTCGAGAGAGGGTTTAATATAGGTAAGGGAGTCCTACGGATCAAGCTGAGTAAAGAGATCATATGATTTAGTAATAAGTAACAAGTGAAGTCTAGGTGGATTCTTCCTGAGGGTATCATCGTAATCAATTGAGTTTCTTCGAATTATTTCCCAATTTGTTCTTTTTGTCTTTGTCTTTAGCTTAGTAGTCGTTAAACTAGATAAAATCAACCAATCAGTCCATATTTTAGGCTAAATAATAAAAAGAAAGTGAGTATTAGTACTTTTAGTTCCTTTGGGTTTGATAATCCGGTCTTGCCTAAGCTATACTACTATTCGATAGGTACACTTGCCTTTAATCATTGTCAGAGTTAGTTTCAAGGTTCGATCTCATTCATTATAAATTTTAAAGCTCTGATTTCAACGATCGGGAACCAATGCAGATCTTGGACTGGGATGTTAAGGTACTAAGAAGGAAATTAGTCCCTTTGGTCAAAGTCTTGTGGCGAGATCATGGTGTGGAAGAAGCGACGTGGGAGCCAGAGGATGTTATGCAACAGTAGTACCCTCATCTCTTTGGATTAGGTAAATTTCGAGGCCGAAATTTCTTTAAGGGGGTAGAACTGTAACATTCGAGAATTAGGGGCTTTGCATTTATTATGTTTTGTGTGTTTGGTGTGCTCTATCTGTTAATTTGTTATGTTTGGGGGCCCTAGGAAGGCTCGGGGTTACGCTGAAGCCTTGGTGGAGATTTCAATTTTAGGCACTCTAGGGGAGAGCTGGCTGGAGCAGGCTTTAAGGATTTTTGTTTGTGTTTGTTGACATAAGAAAAGAGTGGTTAAGTGGAAAGGAGACGCCACTTAGCATGCAGGGGTGTGGCGTCATTTGCAAGAGCTAAGGGAATGGAGTTCAAATCCCACCTGCTGTACAATCTATTTTTTTTTTGGTGCAAATCAGGTGGAGGTGAGAGGGTTCGGCTAGGACTCTAGCAGAGGACTTGAAGACTCATTCAAATAATTTGAATGAGTCAAATTTGAATGAGTAAATTGGTTTGAATTAGTGGATGGTGAGTGTTTGGGGGAGAAAATCGTGGGATGTGGGTGAGGGGGAGAGTTGGCCGGTTGTTAGAGAGTTGGGAGGTGCACTTTTGGCTTTAGGGGGAGTTTAGCAAGGTAATTTGGCATTTGGGGAGTTGTAAGAGTAACCGAACCATTTTGAGAGTTGAGTATTTCTTTGGTGCGTTTTCTCCTTTTGCATTTTTAGCATTTGCCATTCACAATTGCAAGCTTACTTTCTTTTTATTCTATTTGCTCCTTCTATTTTCTCCTTCTCTTGACCGAATCATCACCTTCAATCATTCATTTTCTCTGACTCCCTTGAACCTTGGTCGAATCTTTCTTCTCCTATTTTCTTCTTTTCTTTTCGTCACTCCCTTATTCCACTATTGAGCCAAAACTCCCTTGTTACAAAGAAATCCGTACCATTTGTCCCTTGTTAGCCGAATCTCCCTTTTGCATTCATTTCTCTTCATTCGTTCTTGTTTCAGTGGATTGCTGTCACTCATTTTCCTAACCTTCTCAAATCAGTTTCTTCTTGTTTGTTGCTCTTCTTCTCTTTCAATTCTTTCTTTTCCCTTACTGGTTGTTAAGCCGAAGGCGTTAACCTTGTGTTTGGTGGATTGGCCGAGTGTAGGGGGTTCTTACCAACTCGTTTGACCGAAAGGCCATTCTTTTTAATCTTGGTTGGAGAACCGATTCTAATATGGTGATTGTGTAGGGACTCTATCAATTTCTCAATCCAAGTCTGTTAGCTTTCGGTATTCCGTCGATCTAGGTACGAGACTTCTTCATTTTGGGGCATCAATTCTCTTTTTCATTTTCTTCAATGCCTTAACCCGGTCTCTTGACCAAGATCCTTTCATGGATTCGAATGCCAGCCAAGTAAGGTAGGGGGTTTGACCCGTAGTCCCTGCCCCTATGAAACACCCCAAACCCGGCCCAAAAAGCCTAACCGGATTTGGTATGTTCCTCGAGTAAGACTTTAGCGAAATCAAATTTTGTAAAGTAATTTTGTCTTTTAAAACATTATTTTTAGAAGGAATTAATTAAATCAAAAGGAAACCAACTTTAAGAAAATTTCTTTAAACCATTTATATATTAGTGACAAACACATTTTTAAATTATTTATCGAAAACCAATTAGTTATTTAATAGATATTTGTTCATGGCAAAATAAAAATAAATCCAAACACAAAATTAAAGATAGTTTATAGTGGCCTTATTACATAAAATTGGCAAATCCATAATAAAGTCTAAATATTAAAATTAATAAGTTTAAGTAGGAAAATTTCCAAACTTCATTGTTTGAGCAATGGCCACCTCGAAATCTTTGTCATTGCCCGATCCTCATGATTTAATTATCTAAAAGTTATCCCACAAAATGGGTGAGTTATAAACTCAATGTGTAACACATACATCAAAAAGCCCATTTTATCACATGCTTTAAAGCCCAAAAGTTTCACATATGGCCATAGGCCTATTTAACTCATATTTAGCCCAAAGGCCCACTTAGCTCATAATTAGCCTAAAAGCCCGCTTTCATAGCAGATTAAAAGATAATCAATTAAATAACATGGATATGTATAAATAATGAAATGCAAGCCCGACCCAACCTAAATATCCATCCGCTACACACCACCGTACCAACCAACACACCGGGGATTACTAAATCGACCCTCCATCCGCTACACACCATCGAAGGCGCTTCTTTGCGTCAACATGCACATCGCCTTATAATATTGTGGCAAAGCCACCAAACAGATGTGACCAAGTCACCGATCAAGTCCAATGTCAAATACGTGACCGAAGTCACCAGATTCACATATGTGACCGAAGTCACCGGAGTCAAATATGTGACCGAAGTCACCGGAGCTAAATATACGTGACCGAAGTCACCGGAGTCAAATATGTGACCGAAGTCACCGGAAATGTGGTAAAACCACCAGAATACTTCCTCCATTATCAAATATACCCATATGCCCATGCACATACATATCAAATCGATTTCATGCTATTTACCCCACAAATCATAATATAGTCATGCTTATTTCACTTTTATGCAAATAGCAAAATGAACAAAATATTGGGGTAAACATATACGAATATCGATACCACCGAATGGTATCCAAAATCACAATCATATACATGGTCATATAGTCACATTTAAATATATGTAAATCTTATGAGATTTTTAATGTAAGGTTACACACCTAGTGACGGTGAGAACAATACTCTCTCGCCACAACACCTATTTGATAAACACACTTGGTTAGTATACACTATTGCTAATAAAATTGTACTTATTGATGAGGATCTAAATCCTTACCCTCGGATTCTCGAACGACAGAATCTGTGGTTTTTCTCCACCAGATGGATCAAAACCGATGATATTCCACCAACGAAAGTGGTTCGATTATACGACTACTTCAAATAATCGATCCTCGTTAGCGAGGGTCCACAACCCGGTGGAAAGTCTCTAACCGCCGATATCGCCTTCGCTTTGTAGTTTGATGGTAAAGGAATACCTCCTCTCTTCCAAACATTCCGACGGCTCTTTTCTTACCTATCTTGTTGATCTTAAATCGCCCTAAAATAACGTTGATTAGCGATCCATTCAAAAGATTTGATATAACCAAAAGGGAATAATCTTACCTTAGATGATCCGAAGATCACTTCTTAAAAGTCTTCTTCAACAAGGATCCTTGAAAATCCTTTCCAAGGATTCGCCTAAGAGAGAAAATAAGAGATCATGTTTCTAAATTTGCTAAAGTAAAAGAAATAAATAATGAAAACGATGGACGGAAAGTTTTACTTACTCACTTGAAGATTCGCCTAAACAAAAAGAAAAGAAGGATTGATGATTGACTTGGACAAAAGATAAAAGAAAAAGATAATAGTTTCGTTTTCAATAAAAAAATGAGAAAGGAGATTGAAAAGAATATGATTCGGTCTTGAAGAAAAATAAGAAAAGGATTGATGATTCGTGGTATAGAAGAAAATAGTTTCTATAGAGAAAGAAAGAAAGAAAACAAAAGTGAGAAGGAAAAGAAAAGGAAGAAAAGAGAAAGATCAAAGAGAAAGGAGATTGGTTTTGGGGCTTAGGTGCATTCGCCAAGAGGGAGAAATGAAGAAGAAAATGGTGCTTGATCTTTTGTGGTTTCAAATATGAGAGGGAAGAGAAAGAGAAATAGAATGAAAAGAAAGAAAAGAAAATGAAAAAGAAGGCTTTTGGTGAAAGTTAAATTCGACTAAAGAGGAAGAAAAGAAGTGACTTCAAAAGTGACAATATTTTGGCATCAAAAGAGAGATAAAATTTTGAGAGGAAAAGATGAAATAAAGGTACCTATTTGGTCAAAAATACCAATGCCAAAACAAAGCAAACTTGTACCAAATGCCAATGATAGTTTCGGTTTAGGGGAAAGGTTTTGGAGAAGGGAGAAAAGATGGACAATTTGCTAGGATTATTGGTCAACTAGCACCCTAATGGCTACACTAAATTTTCAGTCAACCTAGCCAACATCATCCCCCTTTTTCCTCCTTGTTTCTTCCCCATCATATCCAAAATTTGCTACACAATTAAACCACCCTCTAGCCCCTTATGCCATCTAGGTTCATGGTCAAATGACCATGAACACACTCCCAAAACATTGCCCAATATTATGCCTTTTGTCCCCCTCATCTTATCATCAACTTATGATTCCATACCATAAGTTCCTAGCTTCCTTTTTCACATGGTCAAATAGCCAAAATTAAAAGATTACTCATCCACTCTAGAAGGTTCTTGGCCAACCCTTATAGGGAAGAAAACAAAAATAAAATCCTCCCATATGCTAGCTAGGAGATTCGAACCTCTCTCCTCAAGCACACATCCATGCATCTTAACCACCTTGCCAATTACTCAATTCATGCTAGAAACCTCTTGTCATTAATTTTAAAGCCTAATTTGCTTAGCTCTCTCTCTTAATTATTAGAAATTAAAAGTTTTACTAAGCATTCACTTAATTAATGAAGCTCAAATAACTTCCAAAATACACTTAATAATAATTAAGCATGCAACATCATTCAATTAAGTAAGATGCATAACCCCAATTATCGATGTTACGCTTCTACCCCTTAAAAATAATTTCGTCCTCGAAATTACCTAGTGAATAAGTGAGGTATTGTCTGTCGATCGCTTCCTCCAGCTCCCACGAAGCTTCTTCTTATCCATGATTACGCCATAATACTTTGACGAGAGGAACCGACTTTCTTCGTAAAACCTTTACATCTCGCTCCAGAATTTGAATTGGTTCCTCTTCATATGACAAGTCTGATCTTAATTCCACCTCCTCAACTGGCACTACATGAGATGGATCTGATCGATAACGGCGTAACATTGAAACATGGAACACATCATGCATTTGCTTCAATTCTGAGGTAAAACTAACTGATATGCCACAGATCTGACCCGCTTCAAAACTCGATAAGGTCCAATGAACCTGGGACTTAGCTTCCCTTTGCATCCAAATCTCAGCACCTTTTTCCAAGGTGAAACCTTTAGGAAAACTTGGTCCCCCACAGCAAACTCTAATTCTTTCCGCTTAAGATCTGCGTATGATTTTTATCTGTCAGATGTTTCCTTTAACCGAGCCCGGATTACCTTAACCTTTTCTTCGGATTCAGCCACTATCTCTGGACCCAAAATCTGACGTTCCCCTAATTCCGTCCAACACGTAAGAGTGCGACACTTTCGTCCATATAGTGCTTCATATGGTGCCATCCAGATATCGATTGAAACTGTTGTTGTGCATAAATTTCGCCAACGGTAAGAATTCCTCCCAACTTCCTAGAAATCTATCACACATCCCCTTAACATATCTTCTAAGATTTGATTACTCTTTCGATCGATCGTCGATCGAGGATGAAATGCCGTCTTCAAGTCCAATCGTGCCCAAAGCACGATGCAATGCTTTCCAAAATCGCGACGTAAATCTCGGATCTACATGCGAAATAATCGACAACGGCACTCCATGCAATCTCACAATCTCACCACATATAACTTCGCCAATTTCGCAAAGAGTAATCAATCAAATCGGAATAAAATGTGAAAATTTCATCAATCGGTCCACTATCACCCATACGAGTCTTTCTTAGTAGGCGTAAGAGGAAGCCCACTAACAAAGTCCATGGTGATTCTCTCCCACTTCCATCGGAATCTTTATCGGTTGAAGCAATCCGAAGGTACTTGATGTTCACCTTGACTTGTCGACACGCCAAGCACTTTCCTACAAACTTCGTAACTTCCCGCTTAAGTCCAGGCCACCAAAATTGATCTCTCAAATCTCGGTATAACTTACTTCCTCCGGATGCATAGCATAGGGGCTACCATGCGATTCTCAAGTATCTTTTGCCTCAACTCCCGATCCCTTGGCATACAGACTTTACCTTTAAAACACAATACCCCATCACTGTAAATACCAAAATCTTCCACTTTCCCACTCTGCACCTGTCGAAGTTTTTCACTCAGGTCATCATCTACTAACTGCCTCTCTTTCACTTGACTTAACCATGTCGGCTTAACTTGAAGTTCTGCCAACAAGCTTCCATCATCGAAAATACTAAGATGTGCAAACATCACTCTTAAATCTGATACCACTTTCCGACTTAAAGCGTCTGCCACCACATTCGCCTTGCTCGGGTGGTACTCGATAGAACAGTCGTAGTCTTTCAACAACTCTATCCACCTTCGCTGCCTCAAATTCGCTTCTTTCTCGAGTCAAGAGATATTTCAGACTTTTGTGGTCCGTATATCACCGACTTTTCCCGTATAAATAATGTCTCCAAACCTTAAGAGCAAAGACTACAACCGCTAACTCCATGTCATGCGTCGGGTAATTAACCTCGTGCGGTCTCAATCGCCGAGACGATATGCAACTACCTTCCCACCTTGCATCGTACACATCCTAATCCGGTGAGAAGCATCACAATACACGATTTAAATCCTTCCCCGCCTCAGTCGGATCAAACCGAGCTTCAGTCAAAACTTTCTTGAGCTTCTCAAAACTCTCTTGTCTTATCGACCCCACACGAAAGGTACTTCCTTTCTCAATAATTTCGTTAAAGGTGCAAATATCGATGAGAATCCTTTGACAAATCTTCGTAATATCTGGCTAATCCCAAGAAATCTGCGAACCTCGATTCATCGACTTAGGTGGTTTCCAATCTAGCATGACCTCAATCTTCCAAGATCCACCCTTATCCTTCCGAGATACCACATGGCCTAAAATGCAACTCTTTCACCAAAATTCACACATGCTGAATTTGGCATACGCTTCTTTTCCTTAAAACTCGCAACACAATTCGGAGATGCTCATCATGTTCCATTTTGGACTTAGAATACACCAGGATGTCGTCTATGAATACCACGATGAATTAATCCAAGTAGGGCTGAAAAATTTGGTTCATCATATTCATGAACGCAATTGGGCGTTCAATCAATTCAATGGCATTACCGTAAATTCATAATGCCCATATCTAGTTCGGAAAGCCATCTTATGGATATCCGCTTCTTTCACTTTAAGTCGATGATACCGACCTTAGATCAATCTTTGAGAATACCGCAGCTCCTTAAGTTGATCGAACAAGTCGTCGATCCTTGGCAAAGGATACTTGTTCTTGATGGTCGACTTATTCAACCTGCCGGTAGTCTATACACATCCTCATTGATCCGTCCTTCTTCTTCACAATAGGACCTGCTCCCCATGGAGACACACTAGGTCGAATGAATCCACGATCAAGCAACTCCGAATCGAGCCTTAAGCTCAACCAATTCTTCGGTGCCATTCTATATGGAGCAATAGAAACTGCGCCTGCCTGCACAATAAATCTATCCCGAATTCTACCTCACGATCCAAAGGCAAACCTGAAAGTTCTTTCGAAAAAACATCTACAAATTCATTCACAGTCCTGACTTCATTAGCAGTTGCTTCCTTAGCCTCCAAAGCACTCACTAACATCAGGAAGGCTTCACATCCCTTTCTAACCATCTTTTCCGCCTTAAGAGCGGATACTACATTAGATAAGTAGTTCTGTCTCTCGCCCAACACTACAACTTCCTTGTAATCAAAAGTTCTTAAGGACATTCTCTTAGCAGCACAATCCACATTTGCACGGTACTTCACAAGCCAGTCCATGCCTAAGATTAGGTCGAATTCTCCGAATGGCAACTTCATTAAATCAGCTGGAAACTGTATCCCTTGAACTTCCAAAGGCACTTCCTTAAAAAGTTTGTCTACAACTACTGTCTGTCCTAAAGGACTAAGTACAATCATCTAGGTACAGTTTCAGAAGTCTCATGCAAAGTCCCAGATACTTCACTAGCGATATAGGAATGAGTTGACCCTATATCTATCAAAGCAATAAAGGGCAACCCAGAAATTAGAAATGCACCCGTGATAACATCAGGTGCGTCACTGTCTTCTCTACGACGAACTGCATACACCAAACCTGGTTGTCTTGCCTCAGAGCTACCACTGCCTCTGCTTGAAGTTCTGCGACCTTTACCGAAACCATTGCCCCTTCCATTTGGACCACGACCCCTTATCGGCTGCTGTCCACCTCTGTCAGCCTGATTAGTACCCTGACTTACTGAACGGTTCTTCTTTGAATTCATCGGGCAATCCTTGATCATGTGATCCTTCGAACCGCACTTGAAACATCCACCGGTCTTTTTCCAGCATTCTCCTGAGTGTATTTTTCCACATTGAGAACAAGTACGATTTTGTCCACCCGTAGCAGTCTGTTGACCTTGCGGTCCATCTTTTCTTGATTTCTTCTGAAAATTCTCGGATGACCCTGAGGACCCAAAGCTTCTCTTATTCTTGCTCTGACCTCTGTCCCGGTTCTGTCTCTCAGTCCGTTTAGCCTCTTCGGCAATTCTTGCCCTTTCCACAAAGATTGTAAAATCTCTTTCACACACATCACTCGAAGCTCATCTCTAAGTCCATCTTCAAATCTGATACACCGTTCATATTCCGTAGCCACTTTCCCTCTGGCATAACGGCTAAGTCACAAAAATTTTGCTTCATATTCAACTATCGACTTGTTTCCTTGTACTAGATTCAGAAATGTCTTCCTCTGGGAGTCGATGTAGCTAGCTCCAACATACTTTCCTTCAAATTTCACTTTAAAATACCCCCAATCCAGACGATCCACGTGGGTACTCTCCTTGATAGTGAGCCACCATCGGTAGGCTTCATCACGGAGAAGTGAAATAGCACCTTTCAATTTCTCTTCATCGGTGCAAATCTATATCGCCCAGGATCCTCTCGATTGCCTCCAACCAATATTCACTACATTAGGAGCTACTCCAGATACTCCTCCGAAAACCTTAGCTCCATTCGATCTAAGTCTCTCATTCCATGACTTTCGAGACCCATTTCAAAACTAGCTTCCGCTACTCGCTCCAAAACTCGCAAAGACACTTGTGATCTGCGTCACCTCCTTCATTTTGTTCTTGAAAGTCTACTCCCAACAAATAGATGGCGAGCTTCATTCTCAAACCTTGACCAGTCGAATCGGTTCCAAAATAGTCATTCTTCCTCTTCCACGTCCACGACGCCCACGCCCCTAGAACTCATGTGTACTACGTGTATTATCTATTTTTACGAAAAAGTCTTATGTATTAGAGTCTTTTCACTTCTTATTAAAGGAAAGTTTTATGAAACAGATATTCAGAGTTTTTTCCGTAGTAGCACACAAACACCTAAGGTCCATGTCTCTAAAGTGTAGTTTCCTTAGCTTATCACATGTTCATATCACTTATCAATAAGGATACATACCGATGGATCTCGGCCGAGAACTCGAAAAGCCATGCTCTTATAAAACTATTTAACATAAGAAAACTTTCAAAAGTCATTTGGGCCAACTTTTGAAAACGTTGTGGGCTTCAAAACCCAAGGCCGAGAGTTTAAAACGGGTTCGATATCAGCGAAACACCCCAAACCCGGCCCAAAAAGCCTAACCGGATTTGGTATGTTCCTCGAGTAAGACTTTAGCGAAATCAAATTTTGTAAAGTAATTTTGTCTTTTAAAACATTATTTTTAGAAGGAATTAATTAAATCAAAAAGGAAACCAACTTTAAGAAAATTTCTTTAAACCATTTATATATTAGTGACAAACACATTTTTAAATTATTTATCGAAAAATCAATTAGTTATTTAATAGATATTTGTTCATGGCAAAATAAAAATAAATCCAAACACAAAATTAAAGATAGTTTATAGTGGCCTTATTACATAAAATTGGCAAATCCATAATAAAGTCTAAATATTAAAAATTAATAAGTTTAAGTAGGAAAATTTCCAAACTTTATTGTTCGAGCAATGGCCACCTCGAAATCTTTCTCGCCTGATCCATCGCACTACTGAATTATCTAAAAGTTATCCCACAAAATGGGTGAGTTATAAACTCAATGTAACACATACATCAAAAAGCCCATTTTATCACATGCTTTAAAGCCCAAAAGTTTCACATATGGCCATAGGCCTATTTAACTCATATTTAGCCCAAAGGCCCACTTAGCTCATAATTAGCCCAAAAGCCCGCTTTCATAGCAGTTAAAAGATAATCAATTAAATAACATGGATATGTATAAATAATGAAATGCAAGCCCGGCCCAACCTAAATATCCATCCGCTACACACCACCCGTACCAACCAACACACCGTGGGGATTACTAAATCGACCCTCCATCCGCTACACACCATCGAAGGCAGTTGCTGCAGTCAACATGCACATCGCCCTTATAATATTGTGGCAAAGCCACCAAACAGATGTGACCGAAGTCACCTGACCGAAGTCCAAATTTCAAATACGTGATCGAAGTCACCAGATTCACATATGTGACCGAAGTCACCGAAGTCAAATATGTGACCGAAGTCACCGGAGCCAAATATACGTGACCGAAGTCACCGGAGTCAAATATGTGACCGAAGTCACTGGAAATGTGGTAAAACCACCAGAATACTTCCTCCATTATCAAATATACCCATATGCCCATGCACATACATATTAAATCAGATTTCATGCTATTTACCCCACAAATCATAATATAGTCATGCTTATTTCACTTTTATGCAAATAGCAAAATGAACAAAATATTGGGGTAAACATACACGAATATCGATACCACCAATGGTATCCAAAATCACAATCATATACATGGTCATATAGTCACATTTAAATATATGTAAATCTTATGAGATTTTTAATGTAAGGTTACACACCTAGTGACAAAGAGAACAATACTCTCTCGCTTGTCAACACCTATTTGATTAACACACTTGGTTAGTATACACTATTGCTAATAAAATTGTACTTATTGATGAGGGATCTAAATCCTTACCCTCGAATTCTCGAATGACAATGAATCTGTGGTTTTCTCCACTAGATGGATCAAAACCACGATATTCGACCAACGTAAAGTGGTTCAATTATGCGACTACTTCAAATAACCGATCCTCTTTAGCAGAGGGTCCAAAACACAGTGGAAAGTCTCTAACCACCGACATCGCCTTCGTTTGTAGTTTGATGGTAAAGGAATACCTCTCTTCCAAACACTCAGACGGCTCTTTTCTTACCTATCTTGTTGATCTTAAATCGCCCTAAAATAACATTGATTAGCGATCCATTCAAAAGATTTGATATAACCAAAGGGAATAATCTTACCTTAGATGATCCGAAAGATCACTTCTTAAAAGTCTTCTTCAACAAGGATCCTTGAAAATCCTTTCCAAGGATTCACCTAGGAGAGAAAATAAGAGATCATGTTTCTAAATTTGCTAAAGTAAAAAGAAATAAATAATGAAAACGATGGACGGAAAGTTTTACTTACTCACTTGAAGATTCTACTAAACAAAAAGAAAAGAAGGATTGATGATTCGCTTGGACAAAAAGATAAAAGAAAAAGATAGTGATTTTTAGTATATAATAGTTTGGTTTTCAATAAAAGAAAATGAGAAAGGAGATTAAAAAGAATATGATTCGGTCTTGAAGAAAAATAAGAAAAGGATTGATGATTCTTGGTATAGAAGAAAATAGTTTCTATAGAGAGAAGAAAGAAAGAAAACAAAAGTGAGAAGGAAAAGAAAAGGAAGAAAAGAGAAAGATAAAAGAGAAAGGAGATTGGTTTTAGGGCTTAGGTGCATTCATTAAGAGGGAGAAATGAAGAAGAAAATGGTGCTTAATCTTTTGTGGTTTCGGCTATGAGAGGGAAGAGAAAAGAGAAATGGAATGAAAAGAAAGAAAAAGAAAATGAAAGAGAAGGCTTTTGGTGAAAGTTAAATTCGACACTAAAAGGAAGAAAAGAAGTGACTTCAAAAGTGACAATATTTTGGCATCAAAGAGAGATAAAATTTTGAGAGGAAAAGATGAAATAAAGGTACCTATTTGGTCAAAATACCAATGCCAAAACAAAGCAAACTTGTACCAAATGCCAATGATAATTTTGGTTTAGGGGAAAGGTTTTGGAGAAGGGAGAAAAGATGGACAATTTGCTAGGATTATTGGTCAACTAGCACCCTAATGGCTACACTAAATTTTCGGTCAACCTAGCCAACATCATCCCCCTTTTTCCTCCTTGTTTCTTCCCCATCATATCCAAAATTTGCTACACAATTAAACCACCCTCTAGCCCTTTATGCCGTCTAGGTTCATGTTCAAATGACCATGAACACACTCCCAAAACATTGCCCAATATTATGCCTTTTGTCCCCTCATCTTATCATCAACTTATGATTCCATACCATAAGTTCCTAGCTTCCTTTTCACATGGTCAAATAGGCAAAATTAAAAGAGTACTCATCCACTCTAGAAGGTTCTTGGCCGACACTTATAGGGAAGAAAACAAAATAAAATCCTCCCTTATGCTAGCTAGAGATTCAACCTCTCTCCTCAAGCACACATCCATGCATCTTAACCACCTTGCCAATTACTCAATTCATGCTAGAAACCTCTTGTCATTAATTCTTAAAGCCTAATTTGCTTAGCTCTCTCTCTTAATTATTAGAAATTAAAAGTTTTACTAAGCATTCACTTAATTATAAAGCTTAAATAACTTCCAAAATACACTTAATAATAATTAAGCATGCAACATCATTCAATTAAGTAAGATGCATAACCCCTAATTATCAGGATGTTACACCCTAAGTTCAAACGCTGCGTGGTGTCAGCCATTCGAGATTTTCCACCGGGTTGTGGACCGGCTCCGAATCTGAATCGACAGATTGTGGTTGTTCCCTCTTTTGAGAGTGTCGATAATATTATGAGCTTAGTCTTCCTCGTATACAGGTGTGTAATTCTCACACCTTTGCCTACTGTTCTTGTTAATTCGTATATGCATTATTAAATGTCGAAACTTCGATATTGACTTTTGGGTTACCCGTGGAAGGTAAAGACGAGACATTAGGTTAGTGACTTCTGATTATGCTAAGTAAGCAATTATGTTGACATGATATTATGTATACTCTGAACATCTTATATATATCAATCTCTGCTGTATTCATACATTATGATTTTATGTTGCATGGAATTAGGCATATGCTATTAATTGAAAGGAAAGCGCATCTAGTGACTATGTCACAATATCCGTATTCTCTGCCAAGACTGCTTCAGTGGCCATGCCACATAATCTGTGACTCACACAATTACGAGGATGAGTAGCTAATTGCAGCATGACTGCCATCGATGGTGAGTAGGGGTGAGGGTCAATTGTAGAAATCCCCACTGGTGTGATTGGCAGGAACGGGTGGTGTTTAGCGGTTGGATATTTAGGTTGGGTTGGGTTTTGCATCACTTTGCATATGCTATCTGCTAAACAATGCTATAGGGCTAAGGCCCAAATGGTATATGAATAGGCTTGGGCCCAGTGATGGTGCATGGCAATTGCACACTGAGTCATTTGACTCACCCTTTCTGCTTAACATTTTTGCAGGTGATACATAGTGCAGTGGATTTGGGCCGAAGAGAACTACGGGGTGGCCATGCACGGTTTATATAGATAGAACTTTATTTTTTTCCTTTCCTTAATTTTCAGGATTTTGTTATGAAATAATCGATAACACGTTTTTGGAAAATGCAAATAAAAAGTTTTCTCACAACTTGCTTAACGATTTTATAAACAAAATTTTTATGGCAAACTTCCTGTTAAATCTAATGTAACAACATGTGTTTTCAAATGTCTTTGAAACACAGGGATTTGGCTTGTTAAAATTCTTCCTTAAATGAATAATGAGGTTTCAAACGAACTACTAATTTGGAGTTTTAAAAAGGGACTTAAAGTTTATCTGAAGTTCGAAAAGCTTTTTTTTAGTTCTTTCCAAGTGACATGCCAGATTCGGTCGTGGTGTTTGGGCCAGGTTTGGGATGTTACAATACTGATCAATGTGATCAAGTGACACAGGTACCTTATTTATTCCACGGGGATGAGACTAATAAGTATCATTTGATATGTAAGAATTAGTATGAGTAAGCTTTATAGCTGAAATCTATGATACCATTGTTTATGTCAAATGGTTTATATTAATCAAGTATGTTGCTATGTGCATTATATACAAACTTACTAAGCTAAATGCTTATGTCTTTTATTCTTTCTTTCTATGTAGTTCCGCCAAGCCAATCACGTGGATCATTGTCATCGGAGTTCAGAACAGACTATCAATCGCTATTTTGGTATAACCAAATTATTTTGCTAAGTATGGCATGTATAGAAAGCATTTCATTTGAGAATATGTTCTAAGAAGAGCCAAAGTGTTGGCTATTAAGTTTATTATTCTTTTGTATATGGCTAAGCGATTGGCCAAAATTGACTAAGTATGTATATTTATTGAGATCAATGAAGCATGTAGTAAAGTTTATGAAAAATGTATTGAATTGAGCATGAGTTTGGTCTTGATTTCAGGGTGGTAATTGGCTTGGTAAATAGCCTCTAAGTACTCACAGTTAGACACACGGCGCAGTGTTCAGCCGTATGCACTCTACTCTTACCTTAGTGTTTTAAGTCGAGATAGGCCACGGAAAATCCCACCGTAATATCTCGGATTTTGGGCTTGTGCATTATTGCTTAATTGTATGAAGTAGCATGCCTATGTATGTTTGAATGTGTTGTATGAATTTTGAGAACTTGAGTGTAGGTAAATGCCTTAGAAAATATCGATTTTAAGTATTAAAGGGAGCTAAGCTTGATAGGCCTTAAGAGGAATTGTAGGGAAATTGGACATAAAATCAGCTTGGTAAAGGTTCAAGTGGCTAAGGGCAAAGGATAATGGTTGATTTATTCAGATAATTTTGAATGGATAAAGAAAAGAGAAATTAGGAGGAAAAGTTGGGATTTGATAGGGAAAGAGTGTTGGTAGGCGAAGGCGCCACTTAAAGCCTTAGTAAGTGACGCCACATTCAATGGTACGACATATTCGCTCTAAAGATCATTAATAGTATTATAAACATTGAATGTGGCATATATGAAAATTGGTTACGAATATGAATAAGGGATATGGCATGATATCTCGCATGATTTGTATGACACATGGGGCATATGGGTGATTATGAAAAGGGAAGTGATCCCCACAATATCTCGTGACTCATGTCACATAATCACGAATGTGGTGACTTATGTCACAAAATGTTATCTGGTGACCTTGTCACATTATCTTGTGGCTATGCCACAATTTATAAATGCAAGTCATCCACTACCTTCGATGGTGTGTAGCGGATGGAGGGTCGATAGTCGCAAAGATCAGACACTGTATGCTCACAAGATTTATTTTATTTTGGCTTAGGTTCCAAAGAAAGGGATGAAAATAGGAGTTTTATTTTGCAGCAAGGAGGAGAGGTAGTGGACGTGGTCGTAATGTGCATGGCCGTGGTAGAGGTCGAATGACTGTGTCAAAACACGTTAGGTCTAGCCACGGGTCCGAAAATAAAATGCCACCACCACTAGTCGCTGATGTGGAATATCAAGATCAGACGGGGGATGATGCAATATCACAGGCGATGTTACAAGTTCTGGAAAGGGTGGCTGGAGCAGGTGGAGGCATGAGAGCTCGAAAGTTTGTACCTGTGCGACTCTGAGCTAATGGAGCTGAGTTTTTCCGTGGTATATCTAGTGTAACGCCCAATACGACTGAGTATTGGTTAGAGGCGATGGAGCGAATTATGGATGATTTGGACCTGTCCGCCGAGGAGAAAATGAAAGGGGTAGTATCGCTCCTCCGCGATGAGTCATATCAATGGTGGCTCATGGTTCGGGATGGTGCTGCCGTAGATGATCTCACTTGGGAGTACTTTAAGGCGGCATATCAGAAGAAGTACATTGGGACTAGTTACATTGATGCGTAGAGGAAGGCATTTTTGAGGCTAGTTCAGGGAAATAAGTTCGTAGCGGAGTATGAGGCAGAGTTCCTAAGGTTGAGCCGATACGCTCGAGTTATAGTGGCTACGGAGCATGAACGATGTGTCCGATTTGAGGACAGACTAAGGGATGACCTGAGATTACTGATTGCCCTACAGTAGGAGCGGGAGTTTGCTGTGTTGGTGGAAAAGGCAAAGGTTGCTGAAGGGATTAAAGAATCTGTGAGATAGAATACGGACCGAAATAGGCAAAAGAGAGGTTTTGGATCATCAGGGTCATCCGGGAATGTACAAAAGAGGCCTAGAGTTGATGGGTCGCGAGGTCAGCAGATTGTGATTGGAGGGCAGTATCGTACTTGTACTCAGTGTGGAAAGATGCATCTAGGAGAGTGTTGGAAGAAGACAGGGGGATGTTTCAAGTGTGGATCCAAGGACCACATGATTAAGGACTATCCTATGAAAACAGATGGGAGCCGACCAGCAGGTTAGGGTTTTATTCAGGCTGGAAGAGGTGGACAGCAGCCACCGCGAGGCCGTGGTCCAATTGGCGAGGTAACGCAGTGCTGGAAGAGGACGGGAACACCGAGCGAGAGGTGTTGGTATCTGAGAGGCAAGGCGTGAAGTCCGTGTATCTGATTCACCGGAGAGAGGATGGAGACGCACCGGGACGTCATAATCGGTACATTCCTTATAGCTGACAAGCCTTACTTTGCTTTAATTGATGTTGGCTCTACCCACTCTTATGTTGCATGTAGAGTAGTTGAAACACTAGGCATAGCCTCCGAACATCTAATAGGGAGATGACGTAGTGAGCCCATTAGGTCAAACCGTAGTGGTAAATAAGATATTTGAGTGTACCTCTAGAGCTTGAGGAGTGGTATTTCTGCCGACTTGATGGAACTACCTTTCGGAGAATTTGATCTTATCCTTAGCATGGACTGGCTAGTGGAACATCGGGTTGTATTGGATTACGCAGTTAAGCGAATGGAGTTAAGGACACTGGAGGATAAGGCGATAATTATGATAGGAGAAAGAAGAAACTACTTGTCTAACGTAGTCTCTGCTTTAAAGGCTAATAAGATGGTTCGGAAAGGGTGCAAGGCATTTTTTACCTTTGTTAGTGTGTTGGATGCAAAGGAAGGGGGAGTTAGTGGAGTTAGAACGGTAAGAGAATTTGTGGATGTTTTTTCGGAGGAGCTGCCTAGGTTACCCTCGGATAGGGAGGTGGAGTTTGGAATTGACTTATTGTGGGTACAGCTCCTGTGTCAATTGCCCCGCACCGAATGGCACCGAAAGAGTTGGTTGAGCTCAAGGCTCAGATCCAAGAGTTGCTTGACCGTGGATTTATACGACCTAGTGTGTCTCCATGAGGAGCACCGGTCCTATTTGTAAAGAAGAAGGACGGGACTATGCGCATGTGCATAGACTACTGGCAGTTGAATAAGTTGACCATCAAGAACAAGTACCAGTTGCCAAGGATAGACGACTTGTTCGATCAGCTAAAGGGGGCTGCGGTATTCTCAAAGATAGATCTAAGGTCTGGATATCATCAACTTAAGGTAAAGGAGGCAGATATCCATAAGACAGCTTTCTGCATAAGATACGGGCATTATGAATTCTTGGTAATGCCATTTGGATTGACAAACGCCCCAGCCGCGTTCATGGACATGATGAACTGGCTTTTCTAACCCTATCTAGACTGGTTCGTTGTTGTGTTCATAGACGACATCTTAGTGTATTCTAAGTCTAAGGAAGAGCATGATGAGCATCTCCGGATAGTGCTGCAAGTGTTAAGGGAGAAGAAGTTATATGCCAAATTCAGCAAGTGTGAATTTTGGCTTGAGGAAGTTGCTTTCTTAGGGCATGTGGTATCTGTCGAAGGGATAAGGGTGGATCCTAGGAAGATTGAGGCAGTGCTTGATTGGAAACCACCTAAGTCTGTGGCTGAGGTTCGTAGTTTCTTGGGTTTGGCAGGCTACTACAGAAGGTTTGTGGAAGGGTTCTCATCAATAGTCGCACCTTTGAGGAAGTTGTTGAGAAAGGAGGTACCTTTCGTATGGTCAGATAAACAACAGGAGAGCTTTGAGAAGCTTAAGAGTGTCTTGACTGAAGCTCCAGTTTTGATTCAGCCTGAGGCAGGGAAGGATTTTATGGTGTACTGTGATGCTTCTCACACAGGTTTGGGATGTGTTTTGATGCAGGATGGGAAGGTAGTTGCTTATGCATCTCGACAATTAAGACCACATGAGGTTAACTACCCAACGCATGATTTAGAATTGGCGGTAGTGGTCTTTGCTCTTAAGGTATGGAGGCACTATCTATATGGAGAAAGGTCAGTTATTTACAGAGACCAAAAGAGCCTTAAGTATCTGGCGACTCGAAAGAGTGAACACGAGGCAAAAAGGTAGGTGGAGTTATTGAAGGACTATGATTGTTCTATAGAGTATCACCCAAGCAAGGCGAATGTAGTGGTAGATGCCCTAAGTCAGAAAGTAGTGTCGGATCTGAGGGCAATGTTTGCATATCTTAGCTTGTATGACGATGGAAGTTTGTTAGCAAAGTTGCAAGTTAAGTCGATGTGGTTGAATGAGGTGAAAGAGAGTCAGTTGGCAGATGATGATCTAAGTGCTAAGCTACGGCAAGTACGGAATGGGGAGTTAGAGGATTGTGGTGTTAATAATGAGGGAGTATTGTGTTTCAAGGGTAAGGTCTATATGCCTAAGAATAAGGAGTTAAGGCAGAGAATTGTTCGGGAATCGCATAGTAGCCATTATGCTATGCATCCTGGAGGTAGTAAGTTGTACAACGATTTACGGGAACAGTTTTGGTGGCCTGGTCTTAAGTGGGAAGTTACCGAATTTGTAGGGAAGTGCTTAACGTGTTAGCAAGTTAAGGCTGAACACCAAGTTCCGTCAGGATTGCTTCAGCCAATAAAGATTCCGCAGTGGAAGTGGGAGAGGATCACCATGGACTTCGTTAGTGGGCTTCCCCTTACGCCTACTAAGAAGGACTCGGTATGGGTGATAATGGATCGATTGACAAAGTCTGCGCATTTCATTCCATTGCGAGTTAACTATTCTTTGCAGAGGTTAGCAAAGTTGTATGTGGCAGAAGTTGTGAGGTTGCATGGAGAACCGATGTCGATTATTTCAGATACAGATCCAAGGTTTACGTCTCGATTTTGGAAAGCACTATATCAGGCTTTAGGCACCAGATTGGACTTCAGTACGGCATTTCATCCGCAGTCGGACGGCCAGTCTGAGCGAGTGATCCAAGTGTTAGAGGATATGCTGAAGGGATGTGTGATAGACTTCAGAGGAAGTTGGGAAGAATATTTGCCTTTAGCAGAATTTGCATACAATAACAACTATCAGGAAAGTATTTGGATGGCACCGTATGAAGCGCTATATGGACGAAAGTGTAGCACTCCTACGTGTTGGACGGAATTGGGGGAACGTCAGATTTTGGGTCCAAAAATTGTGGCAGAATAAAAAAAAATGTTAACGTGATTCGGACACGGTTGAAAGAGGCTTCTGACAGGCAAAAGTCATACACAGATCTTAAGTGGAAGGAGATTGAGTTTGCTGTGGGAGATTATGTGTTTCTTAAAGTTTCACCTTGGAAAAAGGTAATGAGATTTGGTCGCAAAGGGAAGTTAAGTCCCAGGTTTATAGGACCTTATCGGGTATTGAAGCGAGTTGGACCAGTAGTGTATCAGTTAAAATTGCCTTCGGAGTTGAAGCAGATGCATGATGTGTTCCACATATCGATGCTACGCCGATACCGATAGAATCCATCTCATATAATACCAGTTGAGGAGGTGGAGTTGAGACCAGATTTGTCCTACGAGGAGGAGCCGATTCAAATTTTGGAACGGGATGTGAAGGTACTACGGAGGAAATCCGTTCCTCTAGTTAAAGTGTTGTGGCATAATCATGGATCGAAAGAAGCTTCGTGGGAGCCAGAAAAAGCAACGTGATAGCAATACCCTCACTTATTTTAGCCAGGTAATTTCGAGGTCGAAATTATTTTAAGGGGGTAGAACTGTAATATCCGGGATTTTGGGCTTGTGCATTATTGCTTAATTGTATGAAGTAGCATGCCTATGTGTGTTTGAATGTGTTGTATGAATTTTTGAGAACTTCAGAGTGTAGGTAAATGCCTTAGAAAATATCAGATTTTAAGTATTAAAGGGGAGCTAAGCTTGATAGGCCTTAAGAGGAATTGTTGGGGAAATTGGACATAAAAATCAGCTTGGTAAAGTGGCAGGAAGGCGCCACTTAAAGCCTTAGTAAGTGACGCCACAGGCAGTGCAGGCAGGGCTTAGGTTCGAGTAGCAAGGGACACAAATAGGAGTTTTATTTTGCAGCAAGGAGGAGAGGTAGTGGACGGCACAGGGACTTTAAGAGAATGAGCTTTAGATGTGGTCAAATTCCTTTTAAAATTCGGCTAAGGGCAAAGGATAATGGTTGATTTATTCAGATAATTTTGAATGGTTAAAGAAAAGAGAAATTAGGAGGAAATTGTGGGATTTGATAGGGGAAAGAGTGTTGGCCGACCAAGGGGTTCTCTTGGTGTCATTTTCGGTCAAGTTAGTGGGAAGGAATAGCCGAATTTCATAAAGAGATTTAGCCTCTCTATCGCTTACTCCTTTCTCTCCAAAACCTGTCACTTTCTCTTCTTTTTCTTTTACATTGCCTAAGCCGAAATCTCTCCCTCAAACTCACCATTACCGAATCCAATTAAGCCCCACACTCCCTCCATCATTTTGATAAATGCCAAACCACAATACCATTCTTCCCTTTTCCATTGAAGCCAAACCTCTATTTTTCACCATTGCCGAGTTGCTCAATCATCAACCTTTCCCTTCCTCTCTTCACAAATCCATCAAAAGCTGAATACTCAAAGTAACCCCTAGTCGATTGTTTAGTAAATCCTAAAGTTGAAAGTTCACCTCATTGTCACTCTTTGAATTGATTTCTTCTGCAAGTCTTCTTTTCGATTTCTTGAAGGGGGCTGGCCAATTGCGTTCTGGTTATTCTATTTAGGGAATTTCGGGATTCCTATTGCAGTCGACTTCAAGAGGAGATCTTCGGGATTTCTAGATCTAAGATAAGAAAAGTATGATCTTAGGCCGAAGGCCATTTATTAAGTTCATTAAGTGATTGAAAATTGGATCTAACATGAGCCTATAGGTATTTCGACATCTCCATTAGCAAATAGTGATTTCGGGATTTAAATCCGCAAGGTAAGATGGCATGAACATTTGGCCAAGGCCATATTCAGTGATTATTGTTTGGCCGATTCTAACTATGATTTTAGGAGAAGTACAACCTGTTTTGATAGATTTTCGGATTCAAGAACACGATAGTAACCGGTGTGTAGCCTTACACCAATTCCTAATAGATTTACTGGTATTAATTTAATATGTGTGTTATTAAGAATATGAAAGATGTGGCTAAAGGTACCATTCAATGGTACGGAATATTCGTGTCGTTATTCTCTAAAGATCTCATTAATAGTATTATAAACATTGAATGTGACATATGTGAAAATTGGTTACGAATATGAATAAGGCATATGGCATGATATCTGCATGATTTGTATGACACATGGGGCATATGGGTGATTATGAAAAGGGGAAGTGATTTGGTGGTTTTTACCACAATATCTAGTGAGTCATGTCACATAATCTGAATGTGGTGACTTATGTCACAAAATGTTATCTGGTGACCTTGTCACATTATCTGGTGGCTATGCCAAAATTTATAAGGGCGATGTGCAAGTTGTCTGCAGCGACTGCCTTCGATGGTGTGTAGCGGATGGAGGGTCAATTTAGTAATCCCCACGGTGTGATGGCAGGTACGGGTGATGTGTAGAGGATGGTTATTTAGGTTTGGGTTCGGGATTGCATCATTGCCTATATTTGTTATATATATGATTTATTATGTCTAAATCATTGGGAGATTGTGTTGGCTGTTACACATTGAGTCCGTTGACTCACCCTGTTGTGGGATATCTTTTCAGATGACACTCAGTAAATGGACCGGGTCGGCAGGAGCTTAGTGGTGGCCATGCTCAGCTCAGCATTTATTTTATTTTGAATTTTTATATTTAAGTATTTTGGATTTATTTCGGGTTTTGCTTTGATGTAATATGGCCATTAGAATTTGGTTTATCATGATACGATTATTATTAAATCAAGATTAAATAACTTTCCTTAAAAATAAATTTTAAATGTTTTGACACCCAAACACAATTGATTTTCAATTTAATGTTAAACTCTAAAAACCCGGCAATACTTTTAACTTATTGATTTCAAGTACAAATAAAAATACTGTTTAAATAAAATCTAGTCTTCAAGAACAACACCGTTTTCAATTTGAACCCAACACAAATTAAATGTTCTTCAAAACCACCCAAAATTTTCCAATGTAACAAACAAGTTTTGAACTCTTTTACTCAGGGAACATACCAGATCCGGTCGAGGATCGTGGGCCGGGTTTGGGGTGTTTCACCCACTGTCGTTTGTTTAGGCCGTGTGTGATACACGGTCAGAACATGGGCATGTGCCCCAAACCATGTGAATAAGTTAGTATATCAAGGTATAGCACATGGTTTACATCCATGGGCGTGTCAAGGTCGTGTATAATTAGTCAGTGTCGACCACGGGTGGAAGACACGGGCATCTGTTAGGGGTACACGGGTGTGTCCCAAGTCATATAGGCGTGTGACCCCTGTTTTAAGGAAAAGTTCTCATTTGAGTTCTGAAAGTTTCCAGGTACGTGTTTAAGGCCTCGTAGGCCCATGAAATGTATGATTAGACTAAGAAAGAGAAGTTTTTAATTCAGAACAAAATTTTATAGCCCATAAGTATATGTTTTTAGTGAGTTCAAGCATGGTAATGTTTCATATCCAATCTTAGCATCGGACTCGGGTATGGGGTGTTATAGTATCAATCCCATATTCAACCGTGTCTTTCATTTACCCGTTGAATCATTCAGAATACTATCGGATACATGGGAAACTCCCACCTAAAGTGCCACATATATAGGCTAAGCTATCTCAATCACATATAACATATATGCTCACTCTCGAGCTATCAACTAGCCTGCTCACACAAGCTGTGGGTCAAGACTAGCTACACGGTGCTGCTCACACATGCTATCAAATAACTGCAGCACATGCCGATATACTCAGCCATCGATAGGACGCACAGGACCAGCACCCAAATCACATAATCACATAAATCCCCTAATGACATGTCACTAGTATCCTATCTATTCATATTGTTCAACCGAGATTCCCAATGCTGAATCGTCATCAAATCATTATCGAACATGTCTGTACTCTCATATTCACAGTTCATACAATATCAAAGCATTTAAAACATAAATATAACAATGCTTATTACATACGAGCTTACCTCGGATGTAAAAACAGCTAAACTGGTCGATTAGTCGAGAACTTTGTTTTTCCCTCGATCTAGATCCAAGTTTCACTTTTCTTGATCTATATGTAATCAAAATTAACTTATTTAATCATCTCTCTATTCAATTTAGTCCGAATACACTTTAAGGCATTTTTACACAATTGCCCCTAATGTCTTACATCTTTTACAATTTAGTCCTTATTTCATAAAATCACAAATTCATGAAATTCAATACTAACCCATGCTATCCGAATTTCCTTAGTGTACATACCAGCCCATATTTTTTATTTATTTCACATTTTAACCATGAATTTTACACTTTTCACAAATTAATCTCTAATTTGCATTTTCACCAAAAAGCACTTAACAGAACTTGTATAACTATCATCAAACATTCAAAATATTTCATCAAACATCAAAATACATGCTTATTCATCAATGGCAACTTTCTAAATCTTTAATAGTTTTGCAAAATAGTCCCTGGGCTAGCTAGACCTAGTTGCAATGATCTCAAAAACATAGAAATCATTAAAAACTGGACAAAAATCATACCTTAATTAGATATACAAGCATGGCCGAATGTTTGAAGCTTTGTTAATGGTTTCCTTGGGTCAATTTCAATTGAAGCAAGAATAAAGAAAGATGATACCTTTGTTGTTTATTACTTTACTTAAGTTTATTTATTAACTTACCAAAATAATCTTAGTTATTAACATGCTTATTACTCAATTAAATGCCCATATTTGTCCACTTAAACAACCAATGGTCTAACTACCACTTAAGGACCTCCACTTTAAGGTTCCATAGCTATTAGACACTTTTAGCTAATAGAACACAAGTTTTACACTTTATGCGATTAGTCCTTTTTATCAAATTGACCAATGAAACGATAAAAATTCTTAATGAAATTTTCACACAAACATATTATCATGCTGTAGACATTAAAATAATAATAAAATAATTATTCTAACTTTGGATTTGTGGTTTCAAAACCACTATTCCGATTTGACTAAAAACGGGTTGTTACAGAATGTGAATTAAATTGACTCGGGGTCCAAATGTAGCATTGCTTGATTGGGCTATCGAATTAATCTAGGTAAGAGGGTATTTCTCCTATGGACTTGGTATATTTGGCATATTGGGTATGTTTTAGCATATTTTGGAACCTTTGGTTACCTTTGAATTAGATTTGGAATGAAAATTTTGATTATTTTCACAAAAATGTTTTGTAAATAAATTGGTGTTGGTTTAAACACATAAACAACTATTTTTTTTTCCCATTTTCAAGTATTAAATCTAGTAACTTGGTGTGAACCTATATAAATGCAATAATTTTTATTTTACTTTCATATTTTTAATACAAAAATAGTTACCAAATATGTTTTCATTATTGTAATTAATTTTTGTTTTTATTTATCGAATGTGTTTTTATATATATTTTTTAAAATATTGTTTTCTAAAATGGAAAAATGCTTTCAAAACCAAAGGAAGCTTAAAATTCACTAACTTCTTTATATTTGATTTAAAAACCAATTTGATAAACTATTTTAACTTGAAAAGCTAACTGTCTAACATTCTTTATTGGTAAAAGAAACCTAGTTTAACTTGAAAACTGAATTTAAAAAACATTGCTAAAAGATAACATTCTTAAACAATTAATTTATTTGATAAATGTATGATAAGTTTTGAAACTACCAAATATAAATTCCTATGAAAAAATAACAATAATTAGCAGTAGGGTCGAACCCACAGGGATTGGCTATCTAATTTTGCCATTTTCCGTTACCAAAATTGATGTCGCAGTCACGGTCGTGCCCATGACTTGTACGTAAAAATGCTGAAAATAAAAATAAAAAAGGGGGTTTAAATCGATTAAGATAATAAAATAAGGAAATATGAAAACTAAAATAAAAATAAATTTGAAAATGCAAAAATAAATTTAAGAAAATAAAATAAATGGATAAATAAAATATTTTTTTGAGCTTAGCCTTAGCCTCAGTGTGCTCCAATCTTAAAGATCCTTAAAATAGATTTTTCTTTCCAAGTGATAAGCTGGTTATAGCGATCGAGGATCCCTCAGACTACCAACTCTTCCTCTCGTAGTCGATCTCGGTATCACTTACAAATCAACCCTTGTCGAATTTCCAACCACGTGACATGTACTCGTAATTTCAAACATCGACAGTCTTGCGATCTAAAAAGCCTAACTCGAATTAATGGCCTCAACCGTGTGGGTCGTTTAAATTTGATCACTATCTCACTTGACAGAATCCAACTAGTTTTTTTCCAATTGAACACGCTAATTTGTTCATGATATTTTGAATATAGCACCGCCGATTCAACTTCCTAACTGTGCATCAAACGATTCCAACCCAACGCGTGATTTTTGAATTGAAATCTAATCAATTTTGAAGGGTGAATTTGTACTATCCCATATACCGGAGAGATAACGAATAACGAATTGCAAATTGTTTAGTGTGCGTTTATATCTCACGATTAATTTGTCGAAGCGATAATTGGGTTAAGACTAAAAAAGGTTTAGTTAATCATGAAAAGAGTCATGCTTAAAAATAAATGGTTTAAATGGAATTGTGAAAAGTGGGACAGGGAAAGGGCTTGGAAGACAAATAGCCAAAAAATTGAAAGTAAAAGAAAAAGAACTAAAATAGCATAATGGAGCACTGATGCATGAAGGGAGAAAAAAAATAAAGAATTTATTAAATGCCAAAGGTAAAGTGTGTATTCAATTGACTGTAGTCACTAGGTATTTATACACACTTTTAGTGCTAAAATTTAGCTAGATTTTTCCTAAATATTATCACTAAATAATCCTAAATATTATCACTAAATAATTCAAAATTTATAAATCAAATTTAAAGGAGAGATTAAATTTAAACTAATTACAGAGTTGTAACAATATAAAAAATCCTTCAATATTTATCTAGCCACTTTTAAAAAAATCTTCAACCCTTCAATCTTTATCCATTCATCCTTGAATCTTCAATCTTTCAATCAAGCCCTCTCTTTGCTTTTTGTTCCAGTTTAGCCCCTTTTTGTAAGAGTTTGAATTCAGCACACCAACTTCATTCCTAATAAGAAAAATCCAAATTTAATAGCATTTATTTAATAATTAGCCAAAAATAAATATATTAAAAATACGAATTTATCTTACTATCAAATTCCCCCTACTTAGCCGATGTTTGTCCTCAAGCATAATATCCACTAAAAAAAATTTGTCAATCTTTTTCAAAATCAAAACCCTTTTCCTAGTCAAGCATATTTCAAACAATTAGGTGAATAAAAAAATAATCATTTGCTAAATTCAATCAATAAGCATTTTATAAAATCTCGAACAGTATGTCAAATTCAACTATTTCACTAAATTTAGGCTTAATTAAACATGCGAAACGATCGTACCCAATATACTTTTATTTACTATGGTTTTTTCAAACACAGTCAAGTGTTTTGACGCGAAGTGAGATGACAACCCAAGCACCTCACCCCGATTACTCAACCCGACACGTTCTCTTTATTTATTTTTAACAAATTCGAGACATAATCAAACCTTTTGAAGCGAAACAAAATGGCAACCCAAGCACCTCATCCCGGTTACTCAATTTCATATATCCCTAATCGATTTATTTTAAGGCAGCTCGGTTAGCGGAGTGTTATAAGCTTCTGCTCGTCACCAAACCTTTTGGTGCGAAATGAGATGACAACCCAAGCACCTCATCCCGGTTACTCAACTTGGTCACATTTCCAAATCTTCACTCTTAACCAAGCTATTACCAAATTTATTTATTTATTTATTTATTTATTTAAATGAGTACTTTCATTAGGCAAGTTCAACAAAGCCAACAATTTTCATGAAATATCGACTAAGGCATAACATTTTCAATTCTACAAAATATTCATTGATCAAGCAAGCAATAGTTATTCATGATTCACCCACTTATTTAAGTAAACTAAACATAAGAATTAAAGGTTTATTTTCAAAAACAATTAAAATTTTTTTTAGCAAAATACATGCAAAGAATAAAGTATGGCGTGATCCTACGAAGCCCCTACTCAGCCCACATTGTCCCAAATGTGCAAAAAGAATAACAAGAGTGGAGAAAAGGATACTCCCCATGTATATTTAATGGGCCAGAGGATGGTGGAAGTGATCGGTTTGCAAAACAATGAGGATGCTTGAGATGTTGGCTTCTATTATTTGAGGCAAGCTTTAATGCGATGAAGTGGTTCGTCTATAGCTGAAGGTGGTTGCCCCTAGAAAATAGCATGATCAAATGAATTAAAATAATATTTTATTTTATTCTCAAACTAAACTAAAATTCAAAAATAAATAAATAAATAAAAATAAATGTGGGTTGCCTCCCATAAAGCGCTTTTGTTTAATGTCGTTAACTTGATGACCTGGAAAATTTAATCGTTTGACTCTCGAAAAATAATTCCTCTACTACGTGTACTTGAAAATTCTCGTAAAAGGATTTTAACCTTTTTCCATTGATTTTCAAATATTTCCCAGACTCCTCGTTTTTTTAATTTCGACTGCACCATGAGAAAATAGTTTATTAACAACAAATGGACCAAGCAATTTGGTTCGAAGCTTACCTGCAAAAATCCTTAGTGTTGGGTTGTAAAGTAACACTTTTTGACCAACTGAGAATTGTTTGCGAGATATCTTTTGGTCATGAAATGCCCTGGTTTTGTCTTAATAAATTTGGGCATTTTTATATGTGTCACGATGGATCTCTTCAAGCTTTTGAATATCTAATTTTTGATAATTACCTACGGCGTCAACTCCATGTTGCATCTTTTATAGCCCAAAATGCCTTATGTTTCAACTCTATTGGAAGGTGACACAGTTTACTAAATATGAGTCGGTAAGGGACATTCCTATGGGTCCTTTGTAAGTAGTACAGTACGCCCACAATGCATTGTTTAAATGTAAACTCCAATCCTTCCTATTTGGTTTCATGGTCTTTACCAGAATTGACTTTATTTCATGATTCAAAACTTTCGCTAGACCGTTTGTTTGTAGGTGATAAGTCGTGGCCACATGTTGTGTCACCCCATACTTTTTTAGTATAGTATCAATTACCTTGTTGCAGAAATGAGTTCTTCGATCGCTGATTAATGCTCTTGGTGTGCCAAACCTAGAAAAAAATAGAGTTTGTTAGAAAAATCCAATATAGTTTTAGCATAGACATGTAGGGTAGCTTTAGCTTCTACCAATTTTGATACGTAATCTACAGCGAGAATAATGTCAACATTATTAAATGATGAAACAAATGGTCCCATGAAATCGATGCCCCATCCATCAAAAAATTCACATACATGTATAGGTGTTGGGGCATATCATTTTTTTGGCTTAAATTCCCCACTTTTTGACAACTCTCACAAGTTTTGCAAAATAAATAAGCGTCACAAAATATGTGTGGCCAAAACAATCCACACTCAAGTACTTTATGTGCAGTGTGTTTAGGACCGAAATGCCCTCCACAAACATAAGAATAACAAAAGGAAAGGATAAATTGTACCACGGTTTCTATGACACAACGTCAAATTACCTGATCGGAATAGTGTTTCCATAGGATGGATCGTCCTAAATATAATATCGTGAGTCTCTCTTGAGTTTATCCTTTTCAAAACGTGATAAGTTGGAAGAGACTATACCTGTAGCGAGTTAGTTTACCATATCTGCAACCGTGGGTAAACTATCTGAGCTAACAGAAGACTTTCATCTGAAAGTCATCTTTAAGAGGTGTTGTAACACCCCAAACCCGGCCTAGAAGTTAGACCCGAATCTGGCGTGTCACATTGGGGTGCTTTTCAAGAAACCATGGTTCCATTTGAAAACCATTCTTGATATTAAAACTAAAGTCCCAATTTGCATTTGTTTATTATTAATCGACATTTATTAAAAAGTTATTACCAAAAAAAAAACTTTATTTGTTGCGAAAACTTAATTAAAATGACTGACTTATGAAAACGTGATGTTTACGACCTATTCGTGAAAGCGTAGCATGTTGAAAGTAGATATTGTTTTGGAAAACAGTGATACAAAGTTTAGCAGATTTAAAGCATAATAAACTAAAAATCCAAAACTAAAACCAGAATTTAAGAGAGGCCTTATTACAAAATATTAACCCAAGTTAAAAATAAGTAAAATACTAGAGTCCAAAACTGCTCATAGTATGGCCACCTCTGAGTCTTCTAGCACGTCGAACCGCTTACTAAGGATTACCTGAGAAAAAAATATTAAAAAGAGGGTGTGAGTTTACAAAAACTCAGTGTGCATAACCCTCATCAATAAGAACATGAATCACAACAGTTTGGGCTGAAACCCATTTTAGTAACAGTGGCAATTCGGCCTTAGCCCATAAAAGCCTCCGTTGGGCCTTAACCCATAAATGTCACAAATCATATTTATCTGGTCCTGAGCCCATCTCAAATAAAACCACGTATGCAATGCATTAATGCCCATACCAACCTCGCACTCATGAGGATTTAATCGACCCACCCATCCCTACACTCCTTACGTAGCATCGGTTGCGGCACTAACTTATCGGTGCAAAGATAGTCGCTTCTGGCTAAAGCCTTGGTGGATCCATAGTCGTCAGCGACCATGTGATCCTATCTCGCACTTCCCTTTTCGAATAATCCCATCCCCATGCAACATAATAACACATGAATGCAACATACAATAATAATCATACGATAACAATCATAAATCACATACAAGAATAATCATATAACATGTAGGGGCATTTTCGTCATTTTCCCTCTATGGGCATATTGGTCATTTTACCCATCGAGGGTATTTTCGTAATTTACCTACCAAGGGTATTTTTGTAATTTACCTACCAAGCATATTTTCGTAATTTACCTACCAAGGGTATTTTTGTAATTTACCTACCAAGGGTATTTTCGTAATTTACCCACCAAGAGTATTTTCCTAATTTACCTACCAAGGGCATTTTCGTAATTTACCCACCAAGGGTATTTTTGTAATGTACCCACAAAAGGTATTTTTGTAATTTACCCACCAAGGGTATTTTCGTAATTTACCCACCAAGGGTATTTTCGTAATTTACCCACCAAGGGTATTTTCATAATTTACCCACCAAGGGTATTTTCATAATTTACCCACCAAAGGTATTTCCGCAATTCACCCACCAAGGGTATTTTCGTAATTTACCCACCAAAGGTATTTTCGTAATTTACCCACCAAGGGTATTTTTCGTAATTTACCCACCAAGGGAATTTTCCTAATTTACCCACCAAGGGTATTTTCGTAATTTACCTGCCAAGGGTATTTTCATAATTTACCTACCAAGGTTATTTTTGTAATTTACCTACCAAGGGTATTTCGGTAATTTCACAACCCAAGGGTATTTCGATAATTTTGTAAACCAGGGGTATTCTAGTAATTTTACAAATAAGGGGTATTTCAATAATATTGCAAACCTGGGCTATTTCAGTAATTTTACAAATCAAGGTATTTCAATAATTTTGTAAACTAGGGGTATTTTGGTAATTTTATAATTCAGGGGTATTTCGATAATTTCACAAATTAGGGTATTTCGATAAATTTACAAATCAGGGGTATTTTGGTAATTTCACAAAGTAGGGTTATTTTGGTAATTTTACAAACCAGTGGTATTCAATATTTTTACAAATCAGGGTGTTAACAACCCATCAATAAGGTCCACTGTCGCTTCGAATGACTCAAGTATTCTAAACAGAGATAATGATGCGAATGGGCCTAAGCCCCATTCTCGGCCCAAGTGGGGCCACACACTCGTGTGGCCCATTTAGCCCAAACATAGCCACATATATGAGATTCATATAGTCTAGTTCACTATCTTCTACTCAATCATACCATTTATTCATATGGGCTCCTAGGCCCATTGGGCCCACTTGGCCCCTTTCGGGCCAACGTGGCCCAATACCCTAAACCCACAAGAACACCACTGATGGCCTCAACTATCGCGATGAAACCCCACACGTGCGCTCGCACACTCGTGTAGCTACCATCGCCATGTGACCGGCTTATCGCCATTTTTCGCTCTACAACTATAGTAGAGAAATTACACACCTGATAGGAATCTGAAGCTGCTAAACCGTGCTCCAAGCACTCCTATGCCCAATGCCAACCAGGTATGCTCCTTCTCCTCCTAGGCAGCTCCATATATAGCTAGCTTCTCACCTTCCTTCTTTGTATCTTTCCGATGTGGGATCCCTCCGTCAATAGAGTTTAAATCCAACTCAAACCCCTCCCGTCTAATCCGCAAAATAAATACTCTCTTGCTTGTCATGAGATTCAAACCCAAGCTCTCCCATCAGCCAATTCATGCCACTTGCCACTAAGCCACCAGCTCCTCTTGTGTCTAAAACCATGCGCAACTAAATATAACCCTATGGCAAAATTCTAGAGTCCATTTAAAAAGAAAACCAAAATACAAAAGCCAAGACTTGAACCTTGGACCTCCTTCCTTCCTTGTGGCATCACCCCCTTGTCTCTTATGTGGCGTCACTTTGCTACTACACCACACACTCCACTTGTGTCATTTTTCCCCACATTTTATTCTTAAAGCCTACTTACCAACTCTCATGGTTTTTTTTCACCTAAAACCAAAATTTTTCCTATGGCCTAACTTTAACCCGAGACTTCATAAAAGCCTTCTAACCTTCCAAAATCACTCACCTATTAGGTCCAACTTGCCTTAGTACCATTCTCTTATTCTCAAAAATTTTAAACGCTACTACCCCTAAGGCCTATTGGGCCCAATCCTACTAGGCCCAACATTGGGATGTTACAAATCTACCCTCCTTAGAAAAATTTCGTCCCCAAAATTTCCAACTATCTCATAGCCGCACAATACCAGATATACCACTACGCTCATTGCAGACTCTAGTCCTAATTATCCGAATTACAAATTTTATGAATTTAGCTCATAGTTCAATTAATTAAACAAATGATTTATGGAAGTAGTACTTAAGAGTTGTTTTCGAAATTGCCAGCTCACTATAGTTTTTAGTCTCCTACGGGGCTCAGTATAGTCTATCATCTAAAGTAAGCCAAGTATCTACCTACAACAATAACAGTTTAAAATAGATAAGAGAACTTACTTGGTCCGACGCTGGAGACTCGGTGTGCCACACAAAAACCTTTCAAAGCTGCTTCAAAATCATTTGTAAACATCTTTAAAATAAACACTAAAGCCCATCTCACAGCCCGAGGTTTGCAACTTGGGCTTTAATACCATAAAATGTAACACCCTAAACCCGACTAAAAGTTAGGCCCGAATCTAGCGTGTCACATTGGGGTGCTTTTCAAGAAACCATGGTTCCATTTGAAAACCTTTCTTGATATTAAAAACTAAAGTCCCAGTTTGCATTTTTTTTATTAATCAACATTTATTAAAAAGATATTACCAAAAAAATTTGTTTGTTGCGGAAACTTAATTAAATTGACGGACTTATGAAAACGTGATGTTTACGACATATTCACGAAAGTGTAGTATTTTGAAAGCAGATATTATTTTGGAAAACTGTGATACAAAATTTAGCAGATTTAAAGCATAATAAACTAAAAATCCAAAACTAAAACCAGGATTTAAGAGAGGCCTTATTACAAAATATTAACCCAAGTTAAAAATAAGTAAAATACTAGAGTCCAAAATTGCTCATAGTGTGGCCACCTCTAAGTCCTCTAGCTCGTTGAACCGCTTACTGAGGATTACCTGAGAAAAAAATATTAAAAAGAGGGTGTGAGTTTACGAAAACTCAGTGTGCATAACCCTCATCAATAAGAACATGAATCACAACAGTTTGGGCCGAAGCCCATTTCAATAACGGTGGCAATTTGGCCTTAGCCCATAAAAGCCTCAGTTGGGCCTTAACCCATAAATGTCACAAATCATATTTATCTGGCCCTGAGCCCATCTCAAATAAAACCACATATGCAATACATTAATGCCCATACCAACTTTGTACTCCTGTAGGGATTTAATCAACCGACCCATCCTTACACTCCTTATGTAGCAATCGGTTGCGACACTAACTTATCGGTCAACATAGTTCTTTGGGTGGCTAAAGCCTTGGTGGATCCACAATCGTCAGCGACCATGCGATCCTATCTGCACTTCCCTTTCGAATAATCCCATCCCATGCAACATAATAACACATGAATGCAACATACAATAATAATCATACGATAACAATCATAAATCACATACAAGAATAATCATATAACATGTAGGGGCGTTTTCCTCATTTTTTCCCTCTAGGGACATATCGGTCATTTCACCCATCGAGGGTATTTTCATAATTTACCTACCAAGGGTATTTTCGTAATTTACCTACCAAGCATATTTTCGTAATTTACCTACCAAGGATATTTTCGTAATTTACCTACCAAGGGTATTTTCGTAATTTACCCACCAAAGGTATTTTCCTAATTTACCTACCAATGGTATTTTCGTAATTTACCCACCAAGGATATTTTTGTAATTTACCCACAAAGGGTATTTTCGTAATTTACCCACCAAGGGTATTTTTGTAATTTACCCACCAAGGGGATTTTTGTAATTTACCCACCAAGGGTATTTTCGTAATTCACCCACCAAGGGTATTTTCATAATTTACCTACCAAGGGTATTTTCGTAATTCACCTACCAAGGGTATTTTTGTAATTTACCCACCAAGGGTATTTTCGTAATTTACCTACCAAGGGTATTTTCGTAATTTACCTACCAAGGGTATTTTCGTAATTTACCTACCAAGGGTATTTTTGTAATTTACCCACTAAGGGTATTTCGATAATTTCACAACCCAAGGGTATTTCGATATTTTTGCAAACCAGGGGTATTCTAGTAATTTTACAAACCAGGGGTATTTCAATAATATTGCAAACCAGGGCTATTTCAATAATTTTACAAATCAGGGTATTTCGATAATTTTGTAAATTAGGGGTATTTTGGTAATTTTACAATTTAAGGGTATTTTGGTAATTTCACGAATTAGGGTATTTCGATTATTTCACAAATAGGGGTATTTTGGTAATTTCACAAACTAGGGATTTTTTGGTAATTTTACAAACCAGGGGTATTTCAAGATTTTTACAAACCAGGTGTTAACGACCCATCAATAAGGTCTACTATCGCCTAGAACGACTCAAATATTCTAAACAGATATAATGATACGAATGGGCCTAAGGCCCATTCTCGGCCCAAGTGGGCCCACACACTTGTGTGGCCCATTTAGCCCAAACATAGCCACATATATGAGATTCATATAGTCTAGTTCACTATCTTCTACTCAATCATACAATTTACTCATATGGGCCCTAGGCCCATTGGGCCCACTTGGCCCCTTTCGGGCTAATGTGGTCCAACAGCCTAAACCCACAAGAACACTACTGATGGCCTCAACTATAGCGTTGAAACCCCACACGTGCGCTCGCACGCTCGTGTGGCTACCATCGCCATGTGATCGGCTTATCGGCATTTGCCGCTCTACAACTATAGTAGAGATAGTACACACCTGATAGGAATCTGAAGCTGCTAAATTGTGCTTCGAGCACTCCTATGCCCAATGCCAACCAGGTATGCCCCTTCCCCTCTTAGGCAGCTCTATATATAGCTAGCTTCTCACCTTCCTTCTTTGTATATTTTCGATGTGGGATCCCTCCGTTAGTAGAGTTTAAATCCAACTCAAACTCTTCCCATCTAATCCGCAAAAAAAATACTCTCGCTTGTCATGAGATTCGAACCCAAGCTCTCCCATCAGCCAATTCACGCCACTTGCCACTAAGCCCCCAACTCCTCTTGTGTCTAAAACCATGGGCAACTAAATATAACCCTATGGCAAAATTCTAGAGTCCATTTAAAAAGAAAACCAAAATGCAAAAGCCAAGACTTGAACCTTGGACCTCCTTCCTTCCTTGTATGCCACCCCCTTGTCTCTTATGTGGCGTCACTTTGCTACTACACCACACACTCCACTTGTCTCATTTTTCCCCACATTTTATTCATAAAGCCTACCTACCAACTCCCAAGGTCTTTTTTTTTCACCTAAAACCAAAATTTTTCCTATGGCCTAACTTTAACTCGAGACTTCATAAAAGCCTCCTAACCTTCCAAAATCACTCACCTATTAGGTCCAACTTGCCTTAGTACCATTCTCTTGTTCTCGAAAATTTTAAACGCTACTACCCCTAAGGCCTATTGGGCCCAATCCTACTAGGCCCGACTTTGGGATGTTACAAATCTACCCTCCTTAGAGAAATTTCATCCCCGAAATTTCCAACTATCTCATAGCCGTACAATACCAGATATACCACTACGCCTGCAAGCCTCTAGTCCTAACTATCTCAATTACAAATTTTATGAATTTAGCTCATAGTTCCAATAATTAAACAAATGTTTTATGGAAGTAGTAGTTAAGAGTTGTTTTCGAAATTGCCAGCTCACTATAGGTTTTAGTCTCCTACGGGGCTCAGTATAGTCTATCATCTAAAGTAAGCCCAGTATCTACCTACAACAATAACAATTTAAAACAGATAAGAGAACTTACTTGGTCCGACATTGGAGACTCGGTGTACCACACAAAAACCTTTCAAAACTGCTTCAAAATCATTTGTAAACATCTTTAAAATAAACACTAAAGCCCATCTCACAGCTCAAGTTTTGCAACTTGGGCTCTAATACCATAAAATGTAACACCCCAAACCCGGCCTAGAAGTTTGGCCCGAATCTAGCGTGTCACATTGGGCGCTTTTTGAGAAACCATGGTTCCATTTGAAAACCTTTCTTGATATTAAAAACTAAAGTCCCAGTTTGCGTTTGTTTATTATTAATCGACATTTATTAAAAAGTTGTTACCAAAAAAAAATTTGTTTGTTGAGGAAACTTAATTAAACTGACAGACTTATGAAAACGTGATGTTTACGACATATTCGCGAAAGCGTAGTATTTTGAAAGCAGATATTACTTTGGAAAACTGTGATACAAAGTTTAGTAGATTCAAAGCATAATAAACTAAAACTCCAAAACTAAAACCAGAATTTAAGAGAGGCCTTATTACAAAATATTAACCCAAGTTAAAAATAAGTAAAATACTAGAGTCCAAAACTGCTCATAGTGTGGCCACCTCTGAGTCCTCCAGCACGTCGAACTACTTACTGAGGATTACCTGAGAAAAAAATATTAAAAAGAGGGTGTGAGTTTACGAAAACTCAGTGTGCATAACCCTCATCAATAAGAACATGAATCACAACAGTTTGGGTCGAAGCCTATTTCAATAACGGTGGCAATTTGGCCTTAGCCCATAAAAGCCTCAGTTGGGCCTTAACCCATAAATGTCACAAATCATATTTATCTGGTCCTGAGCCCATCTTTAATAAAACCACATATGCAATGCATTAATGCCATACCAACCCTGTATTCCTGTAGGGATTTAATCAACCCACCCATCCCTACACTCCTTATGTAGCACCGGTTGCGGCACTAACTTATCGGTGCAGCATAGCTACTCGGTGGCTAAAAGCCTTCGGTGGATCCACAGTCGTCAAGCGACCATGCGATCCTATCTGCATTTCCCCTTTTGAATAATCCCATCCCCATGCAACATAATAACACATGAATGCAACATACAATAATAATCATATGATAACAATCATAAATCACATACAAGAATAATCATATAACATGTAGGGGCATTTTCGTCATTTTTCCTCCGGTCATATCGGTCATTTTACCCATCGAGGGCATTTTCGTAATTTACCCTACCATTTTCAGGCATATTTTCGTAATTTACCTACCAAGCATATTTTGGTAATTTACCCACCAAGGGTATTTTCCTAATTTACCCACCAATGGTATTTTGTAATTTACCCACCAAGGGTATTTTGTAATTTACCCACAAAGGGTATTTTCAGAATTTACCCACCAAGGGTATTTTGTAATTTACCCACCAAGGGTATTTTGTAATTTACCCACCAAGGGTATTTTCAGTAATTCACCTACCAAGGGTATTTTCTTAATTTACCCACTAAAGGTATTTTCAGAATTTACCTACCAAGGGTATTTTCGTAATTTACCCACCAAGGGTATTTTTCTAATTTACCCACCATATTTTCGTAATTTACCTACCAAGGGTATTTTCGTAATTTACCTACCAAGGGTATTTTTGTAATTTACCCACCAAGGGTATTTCGATAATTTCACAACCTAAGGGTATTTCGGTAATTTTGCAAACCAGGGGTATTCTAGTAATTTTACAAACCAGGGGTATTTCAATAATATTGCAAACCAGGGCTATTTCAGTAATTTTACAAATCAAGGTATTTCGATAATTTTGTACACTAGTGGTATTTTGGTAATTTTATAATTTAGGGGTATTTCGGTAATTTCACAAATTATGATATTTCGGTAAATTTACAAACCAGGGGTATTTTGGTAATTTCACAAACTAAGGGTATTTTGGTAATTTTACAAACCAGGGGTATTTCAGTATTTTTACAAATCAGGGTGTTAACGACCCATCAATAAGGTCCACTGTCGCCTCGAACGACTCAAGTATTCTAAATAGAGATAATGATGCGAATGGGCCTAAGGCCCATTCTCGGCCCAAGTGGGCCCACACACTCGTGTGGCCCATTTAGCCCAAACATAGCCATGTATATGAGATTCATATAGTCTAGTTCACTATCTTCTACTCAATCATACAATTTACTCATATGGGCCCTAGGCCCATTGGGCCCACTTCTAGCCCTTTCGCCAACGTGGCCCAACAACCTAAACCCACAAGAACACTCATCGATGGCCTCAACTATAGCGTTGAAACCCCACGTGCGCCGCATGCGCTCGTGGCTACCATCTCCATGTGACCGGCTTATCGCCATTTGTCGCTCTACAACTATAGTAGAGAGAGTACACACTTGATAGGAATCTGAAGCTGCTAAACCGCGCTCCGAGCACTCCTATGCCCAATGCCAACCAGGTATGCTCCTTCTCCTCCTAGGCAGCTCTATATATAGCTAGCTTCTCACCTTTCTTCTTTGTATCTTTCCGATGTGGGATCCCTCCTTCAGTAGAGTTTAAATCCAACTCAAACTCTTCCCGTCTAATCTGTAAAATAAATACTCTCTTGCTTGTCATGAGATTCAAACCCAAGCTCTCCCATCAGCCAATTCACGCCACTTGCCACTAAGCCACCAGCTCCTCTTTTGTCTAAAACCATGCGCAACTAAATATAACCCTATGGCAAAATTCTAGAGTCCATTTAAAAAGAAAACCAAAATGCAAAAGCCAAGACTTGAACCTTGGACCTCCTTCCTTCCTTGTGGTGTCACCCCCTTGTCTCTTATGTGGCGTCACTTTGCTACTACACCACACACTCCACTTGTGTCATTTTTCCCCACATTTTATTCTTAAAGCCTACCTACCAACTCCCAGGGATTTTTTTTCACCTAAAACCAAAATTTTTCATATTGCCTAACTTTAACTCGAGACTTCATAAAAGCCTCCTAACCTTCCAAAATCACTCACCTATTAGGTCCAACTTGCCATAGTACCATTCTCTTATTCTCAAAAATTTTAAACGCAACTACCCCCAAGGCCTATTGGGCCCAATCCTACTAGGCCCAACTTTGAGATGTTACAAATCTACCCTCCTTAGAGAAATTTCATCCCTGAAATATCCAACTATCTCATAGCCGCACAATACCAGATATACCACTACAATTCAGCTGCGCACTCTAGTCCTAATTATCTGAATTACAAATTTTATGAATTTAACTCATAGTTCCAATAATTAAACAAATATTTTATGGAAGTAGTAGTTAAGAGTTGTTTTCGAAATTGCCAGCTCACTATAGTTTTTAGTCTCCTACGAGGCTCAGTATAGTCTATCATCTAAAGTAAGCCCAGTATCTACCTACAACAATAACAGTTTAAAACAGATAAGAGAACTTACCTGGTCCGACGTTGGAGACTCGGTGTGCCATACAAAAATCCTTTCAAAACTACTTCAAAAGCATTTGTAAACATCTTTAAAATAAACACTAAAGCCCATCTCACAGCCCGAGTTTTGCAACTTGGGCTCTGATACCATAAAATGTAACACTCCAAACCGGTCTAGAAGTTAGGCCCGAATCTAGCGTGCCACATTAGGGTGCTTTTCGAGAAACCATGGTTCCATTTGAAAACCTTTCTTGATATTAAAAACTAAAGTCCCAGTTTGCGTTTGTTTATTATTAATCGACATTTATGAAAAAGTTATTACCCAAAAAAAAACTTTGTTTGTTGCGGAAACTTAATTACACTGACAGACTTATTAAAACATGATGTTTTCGACCTATTCGCGAAAGCGTAGTATTTTGAAAGTAGATATTATTTTAGAAAACTGTGATACAAAGTTTAGCAGATTTAAATCATAATAAACTTAAAATCCAAAACTAAAACCAGAATTTAAGAGAGGCCTTATTACAAAATATTAACCCAAGTTAAAAATAAGTAAAATACTAGAGTCCAAAACTGCTCATAGTGTGGCCACCTCCGAGTCCTCTAGCACGTCGAACTGCTTACTGAGGATTACCTGAGAAAAAAATATTAAAAAGAGGGTGTGAGTTTATGAAAACTCAGTGTGCATACCCTCATCAATAAGAACATGAATCACAACAGTTTGGTAAAAGCCCATTTCAATAACAGTGGCAATTAGGCCTTAGCTCATAAAAGCCTTAGTTGGGCCTTAACCCATAAATGTCACAAATCATATTTATCTGGGCCTGAGCCCATCTCAAATAAAACCACATATGCAATGCATTAATGCCCATACCAACCCCAGACTCTGGGGATTTAATTGACGCACCCATCCCTACACTCCTTATGTAGCACCTATTGTGGCACTAACTTATCGGTCAAAGATAGCTACTCGGTGGCTAAAGCCTTCTATGGATCCACAAATCGTCAGCGACCATGCGATCCTATCCGCACTTCCCTTTTGAATAATCCTACCCTCATGCAACATAATGGCACATGAATGCAACATACAATAATAATCATACGATAACAATCATAAATCACATACAAGAATAATCAGATAACATGTATGGGCATTTTTGTCATTTTTTCCCTCCAGGGCATATCGATCATTTTACCCATCAAGGTATTTTCGTAATTTACCTACCAAGGGTATTTTTGTAATTTACCTACCAAGGGTATTTTTGTAATTTACCCACCAAGGGTATTTTCATAATTTACCTACCAAGAGTATTTTCGTAATTTACCCATGAAGGGTATTTTCGTAATTTATCCATCAAGGGTATTATCGTAATTTACCCACCAAGGGTATTTTTGTAATTTACCCACGAAGGGTATTTTCGTAATTTATCCACCAAGGGTATTATCGTAATTTACCCACCAAGGGTATTTTCGTAATTTACCTACCAAGGGTATTTTCGTAATTCACCTACCAAGGGAATTTTTGTAATTTACCCACCAAGGGTATTTTCGTAATTTACCTACCAAGTGTATTTTCATAATTTACCTACCAAGGGTATTTTCGTAATTTACCTACCAAGGGTATTTTCATAATTTACCCAATGGTATTTCGATAATTTTGCAACCCAAGGGTATTTCAGTAATTTTACAAACCAGGGGTGTTCTAGTAATTTTACAAACCAGGGGTATTTCAGTAATTTTGTAAACCAGGGCCATTTCGGTAATTTTGTAAATCAGGGTATTTTGGTAATTTTGTAAACTAGGGGTATTTTAGTAATTTTGTAATTTGGGGGTATTTCGATAATTTCACAAATTAGGGTATTTCGGTAATTTTACAAACCAGGGGTATTTTGGTAATTTCATAAACCAGGGGTATTTTTGTAATTCCACAAACCAGGGGTATTTCAGTATTTTTACAAATTAGGGTGTTAATGACCCATCAATAAGGTCTACTTTCGCCTCGAACGACTCAAGTATTCTAAACAGACATAATGATGCGAATGGGCCTAAGGCCCATTCTCGGCCCAAGTAGGCCCACACACTCGTGTGGCCCATTTAGCCCAAACCTAGCCCCATCACACCGTGGGGATTTCTACAATCAACCCTCCATCCGCTACACACCTCATACGTTGCATTAGGCTACTTGTGGTTCTAGACCACCGTGATACTAGATCACCGTGAAAGAGTCACTATTAATATACGTGGGCCCAACCCACTGTGGTAACAACCATCGTGACAATCCCTGATGAATATACGTGGGGCCAACCCACTATGGTAACAACCACTGGGACGAGTCACTAGTCATATATAATCGTGGTATTAAACCACCGTGGCATCAAGCCACCGAGACATGGTAACTATTATCATATAAGTATCCGTGGGGCTAAACCACCGTGGTAACAACCACCGTGACAGTCTCAAATACTTCCCCTTTCACATCATTTCCCAACCCATGTAGAACTTACAATCATATGAATGCACATACATATTACAATGCTTATTCCATACCCATCAAGAGATTAATAGAATCACATACCTGGTATTCCCATTTCAATCCACAAGGGTATTACGACTTCTTCTCAGTCATTTCAGCTTTTCAGCCCAAATAGTAAATAACACAACAAAACAAATAATTAAGAAGTGTGAAGTTTACACACATGATAACACGCAATACAACGCTTTATATGTTGACACTATCGCTAGCAGGGACTACTGCCATTTGCCTACTATCCTGTTCTGAAGCCGGTCCACAACCTGGTGGCCAATCTCGAACCGTAGACACCGCTCATTTTTTTAACTTAGAGGCTGGGACTACGGGTCCAACCCTTCATTTGTTTGGTTGGAATTTGTTTCCATGAAAGATATCTTGGTCAGAAGATCGAGTTAAGCCTTTGAACAAGAGAAAATAAGAATATATGTTCCAAATGAAAGTTTCTTACCTAGATCAACCAAACCCAGAGATTAGAAGGCTTGGATTAAGGAGTCAATTGAGCACCTAAACAATACCAAGTGAGAATCAATTGAAAGAAGATAGATTAGGAGAGATGGTCTTTCAATCAAACAAGACGGAACCCTCCTACCACCATTCGACCAACACTACTTACCAAGATTACCAACCATTGATTAAATGTAGATAGGAGTATGAATGCGAAGTCCCTTCCAAAATCGAAGGATGCCCCAAAAATTGGCACAAGTCGACAAAGCAGAGAGGGTTCGATTTGATGATGATACCTCTGGGATAAGAAAGGAACAATAGTCAGACATTCAGCTATAAGAGATGAAGAGTGAAAGCAAAACTAAAAAGGGGTATAGGGAAAAATTTGGCCTAAGGGAGAAAAGAAAAGAAAACAACAGAGAACAATAATTACTTACCAACACATGAGGTGAGGATTTGGTTTGAATGACAAATAGAAGATAGGTCTCAAATAAGAGTATTGAGGGATGGATTCGGCTATGAAGAATGAAACAAGAAAACGAGAAGAAAAGAAGAGCAAAAAGGATCCCATGGCTTAAAATTAGAAGAGAAAAGAACCAAAGCAAATAGATGACAAAAAGGGCTTGAGAACATTTAGCAAAGGTTGGGAGCTTGGGAAGAAGATGTAATTGAGAAAAAGAAAGAAATTAAAGAAAAGAATGCAACTAAGGTTCGGCTAGAGGTCAGAAAAGAGAAGAATGAAGGTTGTTTAACAATATCGGCTTAAAGGAAATAGGGTCACAAGATTATCAAAATTTAGCACTCACCACCCTACTAAATACAAAATCGAAAATGAGCAAAAGCCCCCAACATAATTCGGCACACCCCTAGATACTACTAACTCGAATCCTACATCACCCTAAACAAGTTCCCCAATCGTCCAACATCTTTACCAAGCTTCAACATTCGGTCAACAAGCTCCCAACAAGCCACCACTCCTTGATTCCCTCTTACATTTGCTCCCATTCACCTATTCAAGCTGTGTGACTTCTTCAACTCCCCCATCACCTCTCAACCGTCCATATGAATCCATTTGAACAAGTCAAATCCCACATTTCTCTCATGGCCTACCATTCAAGTTGTTTGACCCTTTCAACACTCCGTCCTTGAAGTGTCCTAGCCGAACTCCACCACCTCCCCTCCTAACGCCAAAATAAATCCCAAAAATGCATTTCATGCAACTCAAACCTGCCCCCCTTCTTGTGGCGTCACTTCAAGCACACAAGGTAGCGCCTCCTTGTCACCCTACCACCTCGTTACTTGTGTCAACTAACCACAAACAATACCTTATAAAGCCTACCCCAGCCAACTCTCCCCTAAAGTGCCTGAAACAAAAATTTTCAGTAAGGCTCAGGCTTAACCCCAAGTGTAATATCCGGATTTTGGGCTTGTGCATTACTACTTAATTGTATGAAGTAGCATGCCTATGTGTGTTTGAATGTGTTGTATGAATTTTTGAGAACTTTAGAGTGTAGGTAAATGCCTTAAAAAATATCAGATTTTAAGTATTAAAGGGGAGCTAAGCTTGATAGGCCTTAAGAGGAATTGTAGCAGAAATTGGACATAAAATCAGCTTGGTAAAGTGGCAGGAAGGCTCCACTTAAAGCCTTAGTAAGTGACGCCATAGGCAGTGCAGGTAGGGCTTAGGTTTGAGCAGCAAGGGATGCAAATATGAGTTTTATCTTGCAGCAAGGATGAGCAGTGGTGGACGGCAATGGGACATCAAGCTGATGAGCTTCAGATGTGGTCAGATTCCTTTTAAAATTCAGCTAAGGTAGGGAGATAATTATTGATTTATTTAAATTATTTTGAAGGGGTAAGGAAGAGGAAAAGTAGGAGGAAAAAAAGGAGTTGATAAGGGAAGAGGAGGTGGCCGAATATGGGGCATAGGAGGATGGTATTTTTAGTTTTGGGAATAGTAGGAAGGGTGTCCCGAAATTCATTCTTTTCTCATCTTTCTCTTTGAGCCGAAAATCTCTAATTCAACTTGTGCTCTTTTCTTTTCAATTCTTCAAAAGCCGAAAGTAGGATTCTCCTAGCCATTGCCGATTCTCCTAAAAGCCTCATACTCTTCCTTTTCATTCTTGTTGAAGTTTAATCTCCTATTGTCCATCAACCCAATCCATAACTCCTTACTATTCTCTTCTAAGCCGAAAGTTCTTTTCATTGTCACCATTGAACCGATTTCTTCTAAGCACCAAGAGCCGATTATCTTGCTCATCTAAAACGATTTCTCCCGCAAGTTCTTCTTGTCGATTTCTTGGAAGGTTTGACCATTTGTGTTTTGGCCTTTCTTTTTAAGTAAGGAATCTCTTCTGTGTCGATTTACTATTCTTTTCTTTCTCTAACTATCAAAAATTAAGGCTTTAATCCCATTATTGCTTTTTGGCTGAAACTATGAAAGAGGTTTCGGGATTTAGTTGTTGTCGACAATAAGGAGGAGATCTTCGGGATTTCAAGATCCAAGGTAAGTCATGTGTGGTATTCAGCCAAGGGCCATTTTCATAGATCTTGTGCAATAGGCTGACCTTAACATGTACCATGTAGGATTTCGACATCTTCATAGCCAAGTAACGATTTCGGGATTTAGATCCACAAGGTAATGGAGTATGAATATTCGGCCAAGGCCATATTTAGTGATTAATGTTGGCCGATTCTGACTTTGATTTTTAGGGAGGAGTACACTCTATTTCAGTAGACTTTCGGGGTTTAGTAAACACGTTAGTAACCATGTGTGCAGCCCTACACCATTTCCTAATAGATTTATGGTATTAATTTAATACATGTGTTAATAAGAATATGAAAGATGTGGCTAAAGGTACCATTCAATGGTACGGCATATTCAGGTACGTTATCCTCTAACGCTCTATTAATAGTAATATGAACACTAAATATGACATATATGAGAATTGGTTATGAATATGAAATAAGGCATATGACATGATATCTGTATGATTTGTATGGCGCATGTGGCATATGGGTGATATTGAAAAGGGGAAGTGATCTGGTGGTTTTTACCGCAATATCTGGTGACTCATGTCACATAATCTGAATGTGCTGGCTTATGTCACATATTTTTAGCTGGTGACTCTGTCACATTATCTGGTGGCTATGCCACGATTTATAAGGGCGATGTGCAAGTCGTCTGCAGCGACTGCCTTCGATGGTGTGTAGCGGATGGAGGGTCGATTTAGTAATTACCACGGTGTGATTGGCTGGTATGGGTGATGTGTAGAGGATAGTTATTTAGGTTTGGGTTCGGGATTACATCATTGCTATACTTGTTATATTTATATATATGATTTGTTATGCCTAAATCATTGGGAGTTTGTGTTGGTTGTTACACATTGAGTCTGTTGACTCACCCGTTAGGGATATCTTTTCAGTGACACTCAAGAATGGACCTGCCTGGGGAACTTAGTGGTGGCCATGCTCATTCGAGTTATTTTATTTTCGTTGGTTTTTTTTATTATTTAAGATTTGGATTTACTTCGGGTTTTACTTTGATGTAATAAGGCCATTACTATTGACTGTTTTAAGCATGCATTTTATTTGGTTTATTATGATACGATTATTGTTAAATCAAGATTAAATAGCTTTTCCTTAAAATAAACTTTAAATGTTTTGACACTTAAACATCAACGATTTTCAAATTAATGGTAAAACTTAAAGCAACGTGGCATTTTATTTTTTATTTTTTTTAACCTATGGTTTGAAAGATAATAATAACGTTTTAATAAAAATATAGACTTCAAGAGCAACACCATTTTCAATTTGATCACAACACAAATCATATTTTCTTCAAAACCACTCAAATTTTCCAAATTAACAAACAAGTGTTTGAAATGATTTACTCAAGGAACATGCCAGATCCGATCGAGGCTCGTGGGTCGGGTTTGGGGTGTTTCAGTTTGGTATCAGAGCCAGGTTTTAAACTCTCGACCTTGGATTTAAAGCCCACAACATTTTCAAAATTGAGCCCAAATAAGTTTTGTGAAAATTTTTATGAAATAAGCAGGTTTTTCTGGCATGGCACCTAAGTCTCCGACCTGAAATCCACCAGGTAAGTACCCCTAACTATTGTATGATTTATTATATGATTTGTATGTTGGTATAATGGGAACGTAGATTAGTATATTAAGTTATTGAACCCAAGGATTAGCTTACTCCAACATAGAATTACATAAAACTTTAAAGCCTAATTAAACCAACATGTGACTGAGTCGTCGAGTTATGGTGTGACAACCATTGTGCGCATCTCTAGGATTGGATTCAGGGAGAGCCTGGTATTTAAGCAGTCCTAGTGACTCACCTCCTCTTCGCTCGAATCCTACAGTGCGTAGTGACGGTTCACCCTAACCAAGAGGACTCAATCACAAAGCTAAATTCAATAATTAAAACCCGAAAGGGACTAGTCACCTTGTTTTGTAAAATTCTAAAGTCAAACCGTGATTATAAAATTTCAAAGTACCCTTGATTTAAAAAAATGACCAAAATACCCCTGATTTGCAAATTAACCAAATTACCCTAACCTGTGTAAATTACCAAAATACCATTAGTATGGAAAGTTGCTGAAATACCCTCGAATTAAAAAAATTTCCAAAATACCCTTATTTCATTAAATCACCTGGAACCATATTTTGTAAAAAAAAAATCACCGAAATGCCCCTGGTTTGAAAAATTACAAAAAATACCCTCAATTTATAAAATTACCATATTACCCTTGAATCTTCCTACCAAGTATTCCTATTTTGCAAAAAGACAAAAGATCTCTATTTTGTAAAATTTTCAAATACCCTAATTTGAAAAATTACCAAAATATCCCTATAGGATAAAATTACGAAAATACCCCTGGTAGTGGAAAACAACAACAATGACAACTACAACACTTTTCTGTAATGAACGCAAGTTCATGAATGTGATGATTGAATGAATGAATTTGAGACTGTCTGTGTGTATGAATTCGAAAGAACTACTCTTAAGAACTATTGAACATAAGACTATTAGCAATAAATCAGTGGAACAAAAACTAATTCATAAAATTCTTTAATCAGATAAATGCGATTCAGAAGCATGAGTTCTAGGGGACGTGGTCGTAATGTGCATGGCCGTGGTAGAGGCCGAATGACCGTGTCGAAACCCGTTAGGTCTGGTCAAGGGTCCGAGAATGAGGTACCACTGCCACCACCACTAGCTACTGGTGTTGAGCATCAGGATCAGATGGGAGATGATGCAGTATCGCAGGCGATGCTCTGGGTTCTTGAGATGGTGGCTGGAGTAGGAGGAGGTATGGGAGCTTAGAAATCTGTACCCGAGCGACTTCGAGCCAATGGGGTTGAGGTATTCCGTGATGTATCCGAAATGGCACCCAGTACGACTGAGTATTGGTTGGAGGCGACAGAGCGAATCATGGATGAGCTGGATCTGACTGCTGAGGAGAAACTGAAAGGAATAGTGTCGCTTCTCCGCGATGAGTCATACCAATGGTGGCTCACAATTTGGGATGGTGTTACAACTGAGGATCTCACTTGGGAGTATTTTAAGGCATTTCTGAGACTAGTTCAGGGGAATAAATACATAGCAGAGTACGAGGCAAAATTATTAAGGTTGAGCTATCAATAACCTCAGGTCATCCCTCAGTCCGTCCTCAAATCGGACACATTGCTCATGCTCCGTAGCCACGATTCCTCGAGCATACCAGCTCAACCTTAATAATTTTGCCTCGTACTCCGCTATGGATTTATTCCCTTAAACTAGTCTCAGAAATGCCTTCCTCTGCGCATCAACATAACTGGTACCAACACACTTCTTTGATGTATGACTGTAGTGAAGGTTAAGGTAATTCGAGCACGGTTAAAGGAGGCATATGATAGGCAGAAGTCGTACGCAGATCTTAAGCGGAAGGAAATAGAGTTTTCTGTGAGAGATCAGGTGTTTCTTAAAGTTTCACCTTGGAAGAAGGTAATGAGATTTGGTCGCAAAAGAAAGTTAAGTCCCAGATTTATAGGACTTTATTGGGTATTAAAGCGAGTTGGACCAGTGGCATACCAGTTAGAGTTGCCTTCGGAATTGTAGCATATGCACGATGTATTCCATGTTTTGATGCTACATCGTTATCGATCGGATCCATCTCATGTAGTTTCGGTTGAAGAGGTGGAGCTAAGGCCAGATTTGTCTTACGAGGAGGAGCCAATTCAGATCTTGGAGCGAGATGTGAAAGTATTGCGAAGGAAATCAGTTCCTTTAGTCAAATTGTTGTGGCGTAACCATGGATTGGAAGAAGCTTCGTGGGAGCCGGAAGAAGCAATGCGACAGTAATACCCTCAATTATTTTAGCCAGGTAATTTCGAGGTCAAAATTATTTTAAGGGGGTAGAACTGTAATATCTGAGGTATTGGGCTTGTGCATTACTGCTTAATTGTATGAAGTAGCATGCCTATGTGTGTTTGAATGTGTTGTATGAATTTTTTTAGAACTTCAGAGTATAGGTAAATGCCTTAGAAAATATCGATTTTAAGTATTAAAGGGAGCTAAGCTTGATAGGCCTTAAGAGGAATTGTAGGGAAATTGGACATAAAATCAGCTTGGTAAAGTGGCGGGAAGGCGCCACTTAAAGCCTTAGTAAGTGACGCCACGAGCAATGCAGTGGTGGCTTAGGTTCGAGCAAAGGGGACGCAAATATGAGTTTTATTTTGCAGCAAGGATGAGCGATGGTGGATGACAATGGGACACCAAGGGGATGAGCTTTAGATGTGGTCAGATTCCTTTTAAAATTTGGCTAAGGTAGGGAGATAATTATTGATTTATTTAAATTATTTTGAAGGGGTAAGGAAGAGGGAAAGTAGGAGAAAAAGAAGGAGTTGATAAGGGAAGAGGAGTTGGCCGAATATAGGGCACAGGAGGATGGTATTTTTGGTTTTGGAAATAGTAGGAAGGGTGTGCCGAAATTTATTCTTTTCTCATCTTTCTCTTTGAGCCGAAAATCTCTAATTCAACTTGTGCTCTTTTCTTTTCAATTCTTCAAAAGCCAAAAGTAGGATTCTCCTAGCCATTGCCGATTCTCCCTAAAAGCCTCATACTCTTCCTTTTCATTCTTGTTGAAGTTGAATCTCCCTATTGTCCATCAAGCCGAATCCATAACTCCTTACTATTCTCTTCTAAGCTGAAAGTTCTTTTTCATTGTCACCATTGGAACCGATTTCTTCTAAGCACCAAGAGCCGATTACCCTGCTCATCTAAAACGATTTCTCCTGCAAGTTCTTCTTGTCGATTTCTTGGAAGGTTTGACCATTTGTGTTTTGGCCTTTCTTTTTAAGTAAGGAATCTCTTCTGTGTCGGTTTACTATTCTTTTCTTTCTCTAACTATCAAAAATTAAGGCTTTAATCCCATTATTGCTTTTTGGCTGAAACTATGAAAGAGGTTTCGGGATTTGGTTGTTGTCGACAATAAGGAGGAGATCTTTGGGATTTCAAGATCCAAGGTAAGTCATGTGTGGTATTCAGCCAAGGGCCATTTTCATAGATCTTGTGCAATAGGTGACCTTAACATGTACCATGTAGGATTTCGACATCTTCATAGCCAAGTAACGATTTGAGTTTAGATCCACAAGGTAAGGAGTATGAATATTCTGCCAAGGCCATATTTAGTGATTAATGTTAGCTGATTCGACTTTGATTTTTAGGGAGAGTACACTCTATTTGATGAGACTTTCGGGTTTAGTAAACACGTTAGTAACTGTGTGTGTAGCCTACACCATTTCCTAATAGATTTACTGATATTAATTTAATACATGTGTTAATAAGAATATGAAAGATGTGGCTAAAGGTACCATTCAATGGTACGGCATATTCAGTCGTTATCCTCTAACGCCTCTATAATAGTAATATGAACACTAAATATGACAAATATGAGAATTGGTTATGAATATGAAATAAGGCATATGACATGATATCTGTATGATTTGTATGGCGCATGTGGCATATGGTTGATATTGAAAAGGGGAAGTGATCTGGTGGTTTTTACCGCAATATCTAGTGACTCATGTCACATAATCTGAATGTGGTGACTTATGTCACATATTATTAGCTGGTGACTCTATCACATTATCTGGTGGCTATGCCACGATTTATAAGGGCAATGTGCAAGTCGTCTGCAGCGACTGCCTTCGATAGTGTGTAACATCCTGAATTAGGGGTTGTTTGAAAATTTAATTATTTTTTTCCCATGTGTGTGTGCTTGAAGAAATGAATACTATGATTATTTGGCATGTTCTAGGGTCTAGAAATAACCCCGAGCTAGGCCTGACTTAGAACTAAAAATTTCTTTTTAAGTGTTTTAAAGGAGGGAATTAGGTGAGATAGGGGTTAAGTAAAATTTCGGGAGAGGCATGACACAAGGAATAAGTTGGCAAAGTGGCTGTCATGCGCTACTTAGGAGCTTGGAGGTGGCAATGGGCGCAGGTCTTGGGTTCGAACTGCCGAGGTTGCGCCTTGGGAGTTTTATTTTCTTTTGCCTTAGGAAGGGAATCGGCCTAGGAAGGTCTTATAAATAAATATCGAGGTTTTATGACATGAAAGTCGAAATGGTGGAGTGGCATGGGGCGTGGTAAGGGGCTGCGGCAGTTGCTCCTTTAGGTCCCAGGTTCGAACCAAAGAAGCAGCAGTGTGGCATTTTATTTTTTTTTGCAACTGGCGTGCATGGGAGAGGGAGCTGGTGGCTTGCATGTAGGACTCTTATTATGATAGGGATAAGCCTTGTTTATTTCGGCTAAGAAGAGTGTTTATTTTTACTTTATTTCTTTTTATTTTTTTAAAATAGATGATAAAGGAGGGGATAGAAGATAGATATTGCTTTTAATTTAACTAAATAGGTGATAATCAAAAGATGAGAGGTGATTAGATAAAGTTTATCAAAAAGAGTGAGAGTTGGCCAAAGGTGGGATTGTAGGCAAATGAGGCTATCGGTTTTGGGAGCTTGGTATAGCCGAATGTCTTCCCTCTTAACTCATTTGATGCTTATTTTTCTTTCTCTCAAGTACCTAGCCGAATCCCTCATCTCCCTCATCTCTTTCTCTTTTGTTTGTTCTTTTCTTTCTACCATTGAGCCGAAAACACCATAATCAAACCCTTACCCTCTTTTTGTCGTTCTCTTCTCTCAAACCCTCTGCTAAATCCCTTTTCTTCCACTTCATTGATCTTTTTCGTCCGTGAACATCTACAGAAAGGGGGCTGAAATTTCAGTTTAGTTCTCTTGTTGGCCAAATCTTTTGGTAAGGATAATCTTTTCTTCCCTTGACCGATTTTGTGTAGTGACTAAACTTTACTACTCTTCTTTCTCCATTCTAAATCTTAGTATTAAAACCCAGTTCTTGTTCTTTGAAGAAGCCGAAAGCTATTGACATCAATTAGGGGTGCCGAATATTGGTGTGATTTGCCGAATCCATCTTTAAGGTAAGGTGCGGCAACTTTTTTCCCCTTCGATTTATGTTTTGGTATGTATGGCCTTTAAGTTCTCTAATGAAGTGATAAAAGCCAATTGTAGGGAAGCCATAGCCGATTGAAGGAAGCTTTCGGGATTTGTTTTCCTAAGATAGGGTGGTAAGTAACATTCGGCCATAGGGCTTGATTATGTGTGATGGTGCAAGCCGATTCTAACAAGTGTTTTGGTAGGGATCTCGACAAGTCAAGTGATAATTTTGGGATTTCGGTAAGTGTGGTAAGTGAATAGTTATATTCGCCAAAGGCCATTTATAGTACCTAAAGTATAACCGATTGTGTGCTATGGATTTGGGCTAATCGGCCAAGGCAAACAAAGGCTTGAGGATTTGGTTGGAAACCAAATCGGCAACCAAGGTGAGTGTTATTTCAAGTACAACATATCCTTGAGATTATTTGGTTTGGCCGAATAGGCCTAAGTCCCTAACCTGTTGTTGGCCGATTATAGGGTCCAGAATCTAGCATCGTAGATCGGATCTTCGGGATCTAAGAATTTCGGTGGTAATAGGTGTGTAAAAACTCACTGCACACTTTATTAGTTAACATGACTATATTGTTACCCTTTTATTATTTTGGTAGTGGTTTGCCTATGGGCATAAGATTGGATTCCGGGTAAGTCCCCTATTTTGTGAACTATGATGTATGTTTGAGTATGTCATCACATGCTGTTAGATGCTATGCTATACATAAATGCATGATATATGATAATTGTTATGTAAGCATGATGATGGTGGGATTGATGAGAGGAGGGGGATGATTTTTATGGACTGTCACCAGTGGTTTTGACCACAAGATGGGTTGGCCCCATCAGATTTATTGTGACTTCGGTCACCAGTGGTTTTGACCACACTGTTGTTAAATTGTGACTAAGTCCTAGTGGTTTGGTACCACCAGTGGTTTTGACCACATTATGATATTTGTGACCTATGGTCATCAGTGGTTTTGACCACACGATGGGTTGGCCTCATCATTTAATTTGTGACTCTAGTCACCAGTGGTTTTGACCACCAGTGGTTTTGACCACACGGGGTAGTTAAAGGAGTACGGATGGTTAGTTGGGTTGCATGTTGCATGTCTATTAATAAATTGTGTATGAGTTGTATTTTTTGGGTGGGGGATTTACACACTAAGTCTTGGTGACTCACCCCTTCCCAAATTATTTTGCAGATGAGTAGATCGCGGAGATGGAGCCGGAGAGGACTCGAGGCGGCCATGCTTATCATTGGATTTGAATTTACTTTGTTATAGTTAATATTATTTATTTTCTAAGTCTTTTTAATTTGGGATGTAATAAGGCCGCTAATTATTATTTGGATGTTTTAATTAGTTGTTTTAATTTACTTATACTATATTACAAAAAAATTTCTAAATGCTAAGTGAACGGTTAAAATAACTTTTCAAACTTAATAACTTCTACGGGTTTTCAAAGATGTTACCATCGGGTAACAAAATACACCAAGTCAACTATAACCTTGACAAATTTAAAAATTTTACATGATCAAACGTTTTCAAAGGGTTTATCAACCCAACCATGTTTATGAAAATAATCCCAATTGAGTTTTATCAAACCCCGTTTTTATACCTTAGCCATACTTTAACAAGTTTTCACCAGACACTCAAAATTACTTAAAGTTATTTTACTCCGTGACATACCAGATCCGGTTAGGACTCATGGGCTAGGTTTGGGGTGTTACATGGAGTGTAGCAGATGGAGGGTCGATTTAGTAATCCCCACGGTGTGATTGGCTGGTACGGGTGATGTGTAGAGGATGGTTATTTAGGTTTGGGTTCGAGATTGCATCATTGCTATACTTGTTATATTTATATATATGATTTGTTATGCCTAAATCATTAGGAGTTTGTGTTGGTTGTTATACATTGAGTTTGTTGACTCACCCTATTGTGGGATATCTTTTCAGGTGACACTCAGTAATGGACCGGGTCGGCAGGAACTTAGTGGTGGCCATGCTCAGCTCAGAGTTATTTTATTTTCATTGGTTTTTTTATTATTTAAGATTTGGATTTACTTCGGGTTTTACTTTGATGTAATAAGGCCATTACTATTGACTGTTTTAACCATGCATTTTATTTGGTTTATTATGATACAATTATTGTGAAATTAATATTAAATAGCTTTTCCTTAAAATAAACTTTAAATGTTTTGACACTTAAACATCAACAATTTTCAAATTAATGGTAAACCTTAAAGCAACGTGGCATTTTATTCTTTTATTTTTTTTATTTTTAGCCTATGGTTTGAAAGATAATAATAAAGTTTTAATAAAAATCTAGACTTCAAGAGCAACACCATTTTCAATTTGATCACAACACAAATCATATTTTCTTCAAAACCACTCAAAATTTCCAAATTAACAAACAAGTGGTTGAAATGATTTACTCAAGGAACATGACAGATCCGGTCGAGGCTCGTGGGCCGAGTTTGGGGTGTTTCACCAAGCCTTTTCGGGACCCATAAACTCATTCAACCAACAACAAAGCATAGCATACACACCTAACACACATTAAAACGAAGCCCCAAAATCTAGTATGTTACATCAGATTTGTGGTCTCGCACCACTATTCTGACTAGGCTTTAAGTTGGGCTGTTACACACAATGGTCGTAGAATCTTAGAAAAGTCTTTTATAAAGCACCTGTAAAAATCTGCATGACTAAGAAAAGAGAAAAGTTCCCACACAGTTGTGGGAATGAAAGTGAGTTGGTAATATTAGTTTTGGCCTTATCGACCGTGACCCCTTTAGTGCAAACAATATGCCCTAAAATCAATCCCTTATATACCATAAAATGGAATTTTTTTTCATAATTAAGAATTAGATTAAATTGCAGGCATTTCTCCAAAATTTTAATGAGGTTTGACAGACATTCATTGTAAGAATTACCATAAACTGTAAAATCATCCATAAATACCTCAATTATTTTCTTGACATAGTTAGAAAATATAGTTACCATACACCTCTAGAATGTGGCTGGCGCATTGCAAAGTCCAATTGTGTAGACGAACGTGGCAAAGGGACATGCAAACATTATTTTCTCTTGGTCATCCGGTACCACTAGAATTTTCAAAAAAAACCTGAACAACCATCAAGACAACAATAGTGCATTTTTCTCGCTAAACATTCTACAATTTGATCAATAAAAGGAAGTGGAAAATAGTCTTTTCGAGTTAAAGAGTTCAACTTACTATAATCTATAGAGATTCTCCACCCATTTTGGACTCGAGTGGGAACTGAATCTCCTATTGCATTTTTCACTACAGTCATACTAGTTTTCTTGGGTACCACATTTCTGAGACTAGTTCAGGGGAATAAATCCATAGCGGAGTACGAGGCAAAATTATTAAGGTTGAGTTGGTATGCTCGAGGAATCGTGGCTACGGAGCATGAGCAATATGTCCGGTTTGAGGACGGACTGAGGGATGACCTGAGGTTGTTGATAACTCCACAGTAGGAGCGATAATTTATCGTGTTGGTAGAGAAGGCTAAGGTAGCCAAAGTGATTAAAGAATCTGTGAGACAGAATATGGACCGAAATAGGCAAAAGAGAGGTTTTAGATCATCAGGGTCATCCGGGAATGTGCAAAAGAGGCCTAGAGTTGATGGGCCACGAGGTCAGCAGGTTGTGATTGGAGGGCAGTATCGTACTTGTGCTCAGTGTGGAAAGATGCATCTAGCAGAGTGTTGGAAGAAGACAGGGGATGTTTCAAGTGTGGGTCCAAGGACCACATGATTAAGGACCATCCTATGAAAATAGATGGGAGCCAACCAGTGGTCGGGGTTTTAATTAAATTTGGAAGAGGTGGATAGCGACCACCGTAGGGCCGTGGTCCGATTGACAGAGGTAACGGTGTTGAAAGAGGACGAGGAACAACTGGCGAGGTGTTGGTATCTGAGAGCAAGCGATCAGTCTAGTGTATGCAATTCACCGGAGGGAGGATGGAGATGCACCGGACATTATAACCGGTACGTTCCTTATAGCTGACAAGCCTTACTTTGTTTTAATTGATGTTGGCTCTACCCACTCTTATGTTGCATGTAGAGTAGTTGAAACACTAGGCATAGCCTCCGAAGCATCTAATAGGGAGATGACCGTAGTGAGCCCATTAGGTCAAACTGTAGTGGTGAATAAGATATTTCGGAGTGTACCTCTAGAGCTTTAGGGAATGGTATTTCCTGCCTACTTGATGGAACTACCCTTTGGAGAATTTGATCTCATCCTTGGTATGGACTGGCTAGTGGAACATCGGGTTGCATTGGATTACACAGCTAAGCGAATGGAGTTAAGGACGCCGGAGGATAAGGCGATAATTATGATAGGAGAAAGAAGAAACTACTTGTCTAACGTAGTCTTTGCTTTAAAGGCTAATAAGATGGTTCGGAAAGGGTACAAGGCATTTTTGACCTTTGTTAGTGCGTTGGATGCAAAGGAAGGGGGAGTTAATGGAGTTAGAACGAAGAAGAGAATTTGTGGATGTTTTTCCGAGGAGTTACAGAATACCCGGATAGAGTAGAGGAGTTCGAATTGACTTGTCACCGTATAGCTCCTAAGTCAATTGCCCGTCTGAATGGCACCAAAGGAGTTGGTTGAGCTCAAGGCTCGGATCCAAGAGTTGCTTGATCGTGGGTTTATCGACCTAGTGTGTCTCCATGGGGAGCACCGTATTGTTTGTGAATAAGAAGGATGAAACTATGCGTATGTGCATAGATTATCGTCGATTGAATAAGTGACCATCAAGAACAAGTATCCGTTGCCAAGGATAGAGCGACTTGTTTGATCACCTTAAGGGGCATGGTATTCTCAAAGATAGATCTAAGGCTGCGGATATCATCGACTTAAGGTGAAGGAGGCGATATCCATAAGAGAGCTTTTCGGACAAGATACGGGCATTATGAGTTCTTAGTAATGCCGTTCGGATTAACGAATGCCCCAGCCACGTTCATGGATATGATGAACCGGTTTTTCAACCTTACTTGGATAGATTAGTCGTTGTGTTCATAGGCGATATCCTAATGTATTCTAAGTCCGAGGAAGAGCATGATGAGCATCTCCAGATAGTGCTGCAAGTGTTAATGGAAAAGAAACTATATGCCAAATTCATCAAGTGTGAATTTTGGCTTAATGAAGTTGCTTTCTTAGGGCATGTGGTATCTGCAGAAGGGATAAGGGTGGATCCTAGGAAGATTGAGGCAGTGCTAGATTGGAAACCACCTAAGTCTGTGGCTGAGGTTTGTAGTTTCTTGGGATTGGCAGGCTACTACAAAAGGTTTGTGGAAGGGTTCTCATCAATAGCCGCACCTTTGACGAAGTTGTTGAGAAATGGGGTACCTTTCTTATGGTCAGATAAGCAACAGGAGAGCTTTGAGAAGCTTAAGAGGGTCTTGACTGAAGCTCTAGTTTTGATTCAGCCTGAGGTGGGAAAGGATTTTGTGGTATACTGTAATGCTTCTCACACAGGTTTGGGATGTGTTTTGATGTAGGATGGGAAGGTAGTTGCTTATGCATCTCGACAATTAAGGCCACATGAGGTTAACTACCCGACGCATGATTTGGAATTGGTGGCAGTGGTCTTTGCTTTTAAGGTATGGAGGCACTATCTATATGGAGAGAAGCCAGTGATTTACACAGACCACAAGAGCCTTAAGTATATGCTGACTCAGAAAGAGCTGAACCTGAGACAGTAAAGGTGGGTGGAGTTATTAAAGGACTACGATTGATCTATAGAGTATCACCCGGGCAAGGCGAATGTAGTGGCAGATGCCCTAAGTCAAAAAGTAGTGTCGGATCTGAGGGCAATGTTTGCACATCTTACCTTGCAATGGAAGTTTGTTAGCGGGAAGTTTGTTAGCGAGTTGTAAGTTAAGTGGCGTGGTTGAATGAGGTGAAAGAGAGTCAGTTGGTAGATGATGATCTAAGTGCTAAGCTACAGCAAATACGGAATGGGGAGTTAGAGGATTATGGTGTTAACAGTGATGGAGTATTGTGTTTCAAGGGTAAGGTCTGTATGCCTAAGAATAAGGAGTTAAGGTAGAAAATTCTTCAGGAATCGCATAGTAGCCCTTGTGCTATACATCCTGGAGGTAGTAAGTTGTATAGAGATCTAAGGGAACAGTTTTAGTGGCCTGGTCTTAAGTGGGAAGTTACCAAATTTGTAGGGAAGTGCTTAACATGTCAGCAAGTTAAGGCTGAACACCAAGTTCGTCGAGAATGCTTCACCGATAAAGATTCCACGATGGAAGTGGGAGAGAATCACCATGGACTTTGTTAGTGGGCTTCCCTTACACCTACTAAGAAGGACTCGGTATGGGTGATAGTGGATCGATTGACAAAGTCGCGCATTTCATTCCAAAAGGGGTTGACTATTCTTCTGAGAGGTTAGCAAAGTTGTATGTGGTGAAGTTGTGAGGTTGCATGGAGTACCGGTGTCGATTATTTCAAATAGGGATCCAAGGTTTACGTCTCGGTTTTAGAAAGCACTATATTAGGCTTTAGGCACCAGATTGGACTTCATTACGACATTTCATCCACAGTCGGACGGCCATCGAGCAAGTGATCAAGTGTTAGAGGATATCTTTGAGGGATGTGTGATAGACTTGAGAGGAAGTTGGGAAGAATATTTGCCTTTAGCGTAATTTGCATACAATAATGACTATCAAGCGAAGATTTGGATGGCACCGTATGAAGTGCTCTGTATGGACGGAAGTGTCGCACTCCTACGTGTTGGACGGAATTAAGGGAACGTCAAGTTTTGGGTCCAAAGATTGTGGCAGAATCCAAAAGAAGGTTAAGGTAATTCGAGCATGGTTAAAGGAGGCATCTGATAGGCAGAAGTCGTACGCAGATCTTAAGCAGAAGGAAATAGAGTTTGCTGTGGGAGATTAGGTATTTCTTAAAGTTTCACCTTGAAAGAAGGTGATGAGATTTGGTCGCAAAAGAAAGTTAAGTCCCAGGTTTATAGGACCTTATCGGGTATTAAAGCGAGTTGGACTAGTGGCATACCAGTTAGAGTTGCTTTCTGAATTGTGGCAGATGCACGATGTATTCCATGTTTCGATGCTACATCGTTATCGATCGGATCCATGTCATGTAGTTCCGATTGAAGAGGTGGAGCTAAGGCCAGATTTGTCCTACGAGGAGGAGCCAATTCAGATCTTGGAGCGAGATGTGAAAGTATTGCGAAGGAAATCAATTCCTTTAGTCAAAGTGTTATGGCGTAACCATGGATCGGAAGAAGCTTCATAGGAGCCGGAAGAAGCAATGCGACAGTAATACCCTCACTTATTTTAGAGGTAATTTCGAGGTCAAAATTATTTTAAGGGGGTAGAACTATAATATCCGAGGTTTTGGGCTTGTGCATTACTGCTTAATTGTATAAAGTAGCATGCCTATGTGTGTTTGAATGTGTTGTATGAATTTTTTTAGAACTTCAAAGTGTAGGTAAATGCCTTAGAAAATATCAGATTTTAAGTATTAAAGGGGAGCTAAGCTTGATAGGCCTTAAGAGGAATTGTAGGGGAAATTGGACATAAAAATCAGCTTGGTAAAGTGGCGGAAGGCACCACTTAAAGCCTTAGTAAGTGGCGCCACAGGCGGTGTAAGCGGGGCTTAGGTTCGAGCAGCAAGGGACGCAAATAGGAATTTTATTTTGCAGCAAGGATGAGCAGTGGTGGACGACAATGGGACACCAAGGGGATGAGCTTTAGATGTGGTCAGATTCCTTTTAAAATTCGGCTAAGGTAGAGAGATATTATTGATTTATTTAAATTATTTTGAAGGGGTAAGGAAGGGGGAAAGTAGGAGAAAAAGAAGGAGTTGATAAGGGAAGAGGAGTTGGCCGAATATGGGGCATAGGAGGATGGTATTTTTGATTTTGGGAATAGTAGGAAGGGTGTGCCGAAATTCATTCTTTTCTCATCTTTCTCTTTGAGCCGAAAATCTCTAATTCAACTTGTGCTCTTTTCTTTTCAATTCTTCAAAAGTCGAAAGTAACATTCTCCTAGCCATTGCCGATTCTCCCTAAAAGCCTCATACTCTTCCTTTTCATTCTTGTTGAAGCGAATCTCCTATTGTCCATCAAGCAATCCATAACTCCTTACTATTCTCTTCTAAGCCGAAAGTTCTTTTCATTGTCACCATTGGGCCGATTTCTTCTAAGCACCAAGAGCGGATTATCTTGCTCATCTAAAATGATTTCTCCTGCAAGTTCTTCTTGTCGATTTCTTGGAAGGTTTGACCATTTGCATTTTGGTCTTTCTTTTTTAAGTAAGGAATCTCTTCTGTGTCGATTTACTATTCTTTTCTTTCTCTAACTGTTGAAAATCAAGGCTTTAATCCCATTATTGCTTTTTGGCTGAAACTATGAAGGAGGTTTTGGGATTTGGTTGTTGTCGACAATAAGGAGGAGATCTTGAGGATTTCAAGATCCAAGGTAAGTCATGTGTGGTATTGACCAAGGGCCATTTTCATAGATCTTGTGCAATAGGTGACCTTAACATGTACCATGTAGGATTTCAACATCTTCATAGCCAAATAATGATTTGAGGATTTAGATCCACAAGGTAAGGGAGTATGAATATTCACCAAGGCCATATTTAGTGATTAATGTTGGCCGATTCGACTTTGATTTTTAGGGAGGAGTACACTCTATTTCGGTGAACTTTCGAGATCTAGTAAACACGTTAGTAACCGTGTGTGTAGCCTACACCAATTCCTAATAGATTTACTATTAATTTAATACATGTAATAAGAATGTGTGGCTAAAGGTACCATTCAATAGTGATATTCAGTGCGATCCTCTAACGCTGGTAATATGAACACTAAATATGACATATATGAGAATTGGTTATGAATATGAAATAAGGCATATGACATGATATCCACATGATTTGTATGTCGCATGGGGCATATGGGTGATATTGAAAAGGGAAGTGATCCGGTGGTTTTACATAATATCGGTGACTCATGTCACATAATCGAATGTGGTGACTTATGTCACATATTATTAGTAGTGACTCTGTCACATTATCGATGGCTATGCCACAATTTATAAGGGCAATGTGCAAGTCGTCTGCAGCGACTGCCTTCGATGGTGTGTAGCGGATGGAGGGTCGATTTAGTAATCCCCACGGTGTGATTGGCTGGTACGGGTGATATGTAGAGGATGGTTATTTAGGTTTGGGTTCGGGATTGCATCATTGCTATACTTGTTATATTTATATATATGATTTGTTATGCCTAAATCATTGGGAGTTTGTGTTGGTTGTTACACATTGAGTCTGTTGACTCACCCTGTTGTGGGATATCTTTTGGTGACACTCGAGAATGGACCAAGTCGGCGGGAACTTAGTGGTGGCCATGCTCATTCGAGTTATTTTATTTTCGTTGGTTTTTTATTATTTAAGATTTGGATTTACTTGGTTTTACTTTGATGTAATAAGGCCATTACTATTATTTGTTTTAAGCATACATTTTATTTGGTTTATTATGATACGATTATTGTGAAATTAATATTAAATAGCTTTTCCTTAAAATAAACTTTAAATGTTTTGACACTTTAAACATCAACGATTTTCAAATTAATGGTAAACCTTAAAGCAATGTGGCATTTTATTTTTTTTATTGTTATTATTTTTAACCTATGGTTTGAAAGATAATAATAAAGTTTTAATAAAAATCTAGACTTCAAGAGCAACACAGTTTTCAATTTGATCACAACACAAATCATATTTTCTTCAAAACCACTCAAATTTTCCAAATTAACAAACAAGTGTTTGAAATGATTTACTCAAGGAACATGCCAGATCTGGTCGAGGCTCGTGGGCCGGGTTTAGGGTGTTTCACCAAGCCTTTTCGGGACCCCTAAACTCATTCAACCAACAACAAAGCATAGCATACACACCTAACACACATTAAAATGAAGCCCCAAAATCCAAGATGTTACATCAGATTTGTGGTCTCGCACCACTATTCTGACTAGGCTTTAAGTCGGGCTGTTACACACAATGGTCGCAGAATCTTAGAAAAGTCTTTTATAAAGCACCTGTAAAAATCTGCATGACTAAGAAAAGAGAAAATTTCCCACACAGTTGTGGGAATGAAAGTGAGTTGATAATATTAGTTTTGGCCTTATAGACCGTGACCCCTTTAGCGCAAACAATATTCCCTAAAATCAATCCCTTATCTACCATAAAATGGATTTTTTTTCATAATTAAGAATTAGATTAAATTGCAGGCATTTCTCCAAAATTTTAATGAGGTTTGACAGACATTCATTGAAAGAATTACCATAAATTGTAAAATCATCCATAAATACCTCAATTATTTTCTTGACATAGTTAGAAAATATAGTTACCATACACCTCTAGAATGTGGCTGGCACATTGCAAAGTCCAATCGTGTAGACGAACGTGGTAAAAGGACATGCAAACGTTGTTTTCTCTTGGTCATCCGGTACCATTAGAATTTGGAAAAAAACCTGAATAACCATCAAGACAACAATAGTGCATTTTTCTCGCTAAACATTTTATAATTTGATCAATAAAAAGAAGTGGAAAATAGTCTTTTCGAGTTAAAGAGTTCAACTTACTGTAATCTATAGAGATTCTCCACCCATTTTGGATTCGAGTGGGAACTGAATCTCCTGTTGCATTTTTCACTACAGCCATACTAGTTTTCTTGGGTACCACATGAATTGGGCTGACCCAATTTCTGTTGAAAGTTGGATAGATCATCCCAGCGTCTAGTAGCTTTTGAATTTCCTTTTTGGCAACCTCCATCATTGGTGGATTAAGGCATCTTTGAGCTTCTCTCTTTGGGCTTGTATTTTCTTTTAACAGTATTTTATGCATACAAGTCAAAGGACTTAGCCCTTTTATGTAGGCAATCGTCCATCTGATAGCCCCTCTATAGTCTCTCAAGACTCAAATTAAATTCTCCTCTTCCAATCCCGAAAGTTTACTAGAAACTATTACTGGTAAAGTGCTTCCATTACCTAGATAGGCATACTTCAAGCATTCCGGTAATGGTTTAAGCTCTATTTCTTGGGCCTATAAAATAGAGGGAAATAGTTTAGTTTTAAAAGGAGAAAGTTCAAAGTACTTACCTTGGCTTCTATTGAATTGAAGAGTCTCCAATAGACCAATGGTTTCTCGAATAAATTCTCTAAACGCAATTATCTCCTCCAATTTATCCATCTATTGATGTATAAACTTTCAAAAGTACAATTTGTAATCCATCCCCTTCATGATATTCAAAATGAAATTTTGTTAGTGGTTCAATAATATCAACTCTAGAAATATTTGACATTGTGTTTGGTTGACCCATCACCTCATAAACATTATATTTTACCACCTCACCGTCAAATTCCATAGTGAGAGTTCCACTTCAAACATCAATATTTGTATGTCCGGTACTTAGAAATGGTCTCCTGAGTAGAATATCATAAGCATTTTTTGAGTGGTCATCCTCCATATCGATGATGTAAAAGTCTGCAGGAAAAATTAGTTCATTTACGTTTACGAGGACATCTTCCAGCACACCATCTGGATATATGCATGACCTGTTTGCAAATTGAATAATCACCATTGTTTCTGTCAAATGACCCATGTTTAGCAATTTAAAAATAGATAAAGGCATTACATTAATAGATGCTCCCAAATCACACATGGCTTTCTTTATTCCAATATTACCTATTTTGCAGGATATAGAAAACATATCTTGGTCCTTACACTTAGGTGGAATTTTTCTTTGTAGTACTACAGAAATGTTTTCTACCACATTTACCCATTCATTTCCTTGGATTTTTTTTCGATGCACAGTTCTTTCAAAAATTTTGCATAGCGTGGAACCTGTTTAATTGCATCAAGTAAAGGAATATTAATTTCTACCTTCCTAAATGTCTTAAGGATTTCTTTTTCCTCTCATTCCTTTTTAACTTGGGTGAACCTTCCAGGGTATGGGGAGGTATAACAAATGGTTTATGAGGTGCTGGCTCAGTGGAAGTTGCTGGTTCGGTTTTTGTTCGACTTTGTGGCCACAACTCGTGCCAGACACTGGTTCTAACTCTGTTCCATTTTTCACGGTCACAACACTCATATTTTGACGTGGGTTTGGCTCAGTTTGAGATGGAAATTTTCCATGGTTCTGCAAACAACTAACCGTAAGTGCTAACTTATTTTTAATCAATTTCTTGGAAGGGCGCCTCAAACTTTTGTTGGAACTTTTTGATGCTAATGGTCAACCTCTCTCCTATGGCTTCAAGAGATGACTTTGGAGGTTAATACTGTTGAGGCAGATGTGGTCTTGGTTGATATGGTTGATTATATCAAGGATTCGATCCATAGCTTAGATTTGGGTCGTCTCTCCAACTTGCATTGTACGTGCTTGAATATGGATTGTAACGCCTTTGAGGTGGCCCTGGGAAGTTTCCACTAGCATTTACTTGTACAGTTGTGTCCTTAAGTAAAATCGAGCACGAATCGGTATGATGATCAAGCTTAGCACAAATCCCGCACAACCGAGTTGGGTTTGCCTATCCTATAAGCATATTTTTAACCACATTAGTAAGTTCATCAATCTTATTTACTATGGAAGAAGTACTTAACTCATGAACCCATCTCTTAGATTCCATAGGTGGTCGATACTATTGAGAATTTGTAGCTAGAGTCGAAATTGGGAGTCATGTTTACAAGAGCCCCTCCACTAGCGGCATCAATCATCTTCATTTCCATTAGCGAGTAACCCTCATAGAAGTACTGTAAGAGTGACTATTTAGATAGGCCATGTTGTGGGCAACTTGCACAACTTCTTATATCGCTCCCAATATTTATAGAGTGACTCTACTTCCTTTTGTTGAATTTTGACTATACTCCTACTTAATTCGGGTGCTCTAGCTGCTAGGAAAAACCTGTCAAGAAACATTCGAGTCATATCAGTCCAAGTATTATTAGATCCTAGAGGTAAACAAAACAACTATTCTCTAGTAGAGTCAGCTAATGAAAAAGGAAATGCTTGTAGTTTTATTTGATCCTCAGTTACTCCTTCTGGTTTCATGCTTAGACAAACCATGTGGAACTCTTTCAAATGAGTATGGGGGTTCTCATTTTCAAATTGTGGAAAGTAGGCAATAAATGTATTAATCCCGACTTCAACTCAAACGGTGTTTCGCCCGTCGGATAAGTTATGCATAGCGGTTGTTGTTCATCTGGTGCAGCTGCAAGTTGACTTATAGTTTGATATACCATGTCGTTTAAATCTTTGAATGAGTAAATATATTCGGTGTAAGATCCTTTTTCAAAGTCAGGTTGTGGTTGTTTACTGCGCTGAATAGCTTCTCTTCAAAGTATTCGAGCCAACTTTTCTATTTTTGGTTCAAAAGGTAGAGTCCCTAATTCTGATCTGGTCATAAATAAAATAAATAAAAAATTAAAATTTTTACCAACCCCCAAAAACGGTGCTAAAATTTGATGGGCATCGAAACCTTCAAATATAAATTCTTATGAAAAATAACAATAATTAGTAGTGTAAAATAGTAGGGTCGAAACCATAGGGACTGGCTATCTAATTTTGCCTTTTTCTGAGACCAAAATTGTTGTCACAGTCACAGTCATGCTCACGACCTGTGCGTAGAAATTCTGAAGATAATAAAATAAGAAACTACGTAAAATAAAATAAAAATAGATTCAAAAATACAAAAAGAAATTTAAGAAAATAAAATAAATGGATAAATAAAATATTTTTTTTAGCTTAGCCTTAGCCTCGGTATACTTCATCCTTGAATCGATCCTTGAAATAGATTTTTCTTCCCAAGCGATGAGCTGGTTATAGCAATCGAGGATCCCTCAAATCGCTAACTCTTCCTTTCATAGTCAATCCCAGTTTCACCTGCAAATTAACCCTTGTCGAATTTCCAACCACATGGCACGTGCCCGTAAATTAAGACTTCGACAACCTTGCGATCTGAAAAGCCCAACTCGAGTTAACGGCCTCAACCATGTAGGTCGTTTAAATTCAATCACTATCTCCCTTGACGGAATCCAACTAGCCTTTTCCAATTGAACACGCCAATTTGTTCCCGAGATTTTGAATACAGCACCGCCAACTCAACTTCCCAATTGTAGGTCAAACGATTCCAACCCAACATGCACTTTTTGAATTGAAATCAAATCAAATTTGAGGGATGAATTTGTACTATCCCATATATCGAGAGATAATGAATACCAAATTGCAAAGTGTTAAGTGTGGGTTCATATCTCACGATTACATTTTCTAAACGATAACCGGGCTAAGACTAAAAAGGGTTTAGTTAATCATGAAAATAATCATGCTTGAAAATAAATGTAACATCTGAAAAATCAAAATTTTATGTTTTGAAGTATATCTTGCGTTAGTCTAGTTAAAAATGTTAATTTTGCTTGTTTAGGGGTTCTAAAAAGGCTTTGGGTTAAATTGGGCCTTAGTAAAAATTATGTGTGCACTTTAAGGAGAGAAGGTAAGTGGCATCAATGCTTAAGGAAATAAGTGTGTTTGTTTCTAGCATAAGTGAGCATATGGCAAGGAGGTTGTGGCATCATATGAAGGGCTTTAGGCGAGGAGTTTGAATCCCACCTAGTGTAAAATCTCCCTTCCAAGTGTCGGCCATGGTCTTAAATAAGGTAAGGAAGACTTTTTATTTATGGAAAGATGACAAAGGATTATGGTAATGAGGAAAACAAGGGAAAATGAAGGAAAGAAATCAAAGAAAAGGGATAAGGAAGGGAACATGTTGGCCGAATACTAGGAGTTGCCTTGGGGAGGAATTTTTGGTAAACATTCATCTTTTGGTAAAGATGATACATGATTTTGGGAGGGGACTTGAGAGCCAAATTTTCCTAGAGTTATTTTAGAAGTTTGGTGCATGAGAGGCATTTTCTTTGGTTTGAACATTTTGTGTTTCTTTTCTAATCTTTTTCCTTTGACTTGCCGAAACACTAAAGTTATTTTGGTACTTTCTTTTCCAATTTCTTTTCTCCTTGTTTTGGCCAAAACCTCCTAGTCCATTTGTTCATCATTCTCCTTTGTTTTGTGGAAACCCTCGATTCATTTGGTTCAAATTCTTTTGATTGTTAATCGAAACTATTTATCTTTATTTTCTCTCCATCCTTTCTTTTCTTTTTGACACTTCTTCAACCATTTCACTATTTATTTTCTTTCTTTTCTTTCATGTTGGGCACTCTCTTATTGACCGAATCGATAAGTGACCTTATTCTCCTCTTTTCACTTTATTTTTATTTTCTTTTTAGCTGATTATGTATGTCCATCACTATACGACTATTTCACTTTGTTTCTATATCGAAACGTCTCTTTCTCCCACACTCTCTTGTAATGATCAACTCTTTTTCGTAGTGCTTTGGTGGGTGGTCGAATACCACATCTTAGCCAAATCATTTCTAGCCTTACGCCCAATCGATAAAAGTGGATCTATTATTGTCAAGGGACTATATCGATCGTTTTTATTCACTTGTTGATCCTACAAAAATAGTGGTAAGCCAAACCTTCTCCTTAGACAATCGATTTATATCATCGTAATATCATTTTGATTGGTATCGATTTGAAAGGAAAAGCGATTAGATAACACAAAAGGAGTGGATTTATGATTCCTACTCCCAAGTTCAAACGAAGGGCGGTATCGGTAGTTCAAGATTTTCCACTAGGTTGTGGACCATCATCCGGTGAAAATAGACAAATCGTGGTCGTTCACGATACTAAGGGTAAGCGCTTCAATAGATCGTTTGATTTAGATTAAGATTAATAAAATCTCGTTTGTTGGATTAATCGAGTGTAATGGTGATTTAGGTGTGTAATCTCACACCGAAATTTCGTAGATTCATGATTCAATATTATGTTGGAAAAAAAGATTGTTATTAATTATATGGCTAAAAGCGTAATATGGCATAAATCAAGAAATTTACTTAAATTTCATTATTTCTAAATATTTGTCAAAATCGGTGTTAATTTGTAGAAAAGATGAAAATGCCCCTATGGGTCGAATTACCGAAATGCCTCTATGGGCCGAATTACCAAAATGCCCCTATGGGCCAAATTACCAAAATGCCCTTATGAGTCGAATTACCGAAATGCCCCTATGGGCCAAATTACAAAAATACCCCTATGGGCCGATTTGCTAAAATGCATTAGTGGGCCGAATTATCAAATTTGCTTCAATGGGCCAATTCATTAAAAGTGTTTAATAGATTAATGGTTGTCATTTATATGTAGATATTTTATGTTATTATGTATGTTGCATCTCTACATATTGCATGGGATGGAAAAATTGTATAGAGAGCAGTATAGCCTGGTGGCATTTCCATAATTCATTTATTACCGTTCTTAAATATGATTTGGTGGCTTGACCACAAAAATATTATAAATGGAAGCTTGACTGCAAATTGGAGTGAGCGGCGGGGTGGGTTGACTTGATCCCCACAGGAGAGATTGGCTGGTCGGGGGAGCGATTGGTTGGATGGGACGAGTTCCATTCATATCATATAATTATTGGTATGTAAATGGGCTTAGGCCTAAAATGGTCCAAAATGGGTTCAGGCCCAGTGAATGACGGTAAAGGGATTATACACTGAGTTCTTGTAACTCACTCTTTTCCTTAACCCTTGCAGGTAATGCTCAGTGATGTGGACTTGGGCCTTGGATGACTCGGTGGAGGCCATCTTCAGAAATGGTGTTTTTAAACTTTATATTTATATTTACATTTACTTTATTACTTTTACTATTTTGGGTTTTTAAGTGATAATAAGGCCTCTGGAATAATTTATTTTTGCTTTATTTTTGACGTACTTATTAGCTTGCTTGATTTATTTTAAATGGGAATTTTCTAAAAATCATTAATAGTGGTTTCCAAAATTGATTAACAAAAGGTTTTTATATAAATATGTAAAAATATTTTAACTCGAATTCTCTTTCAAATTACCAACGACATTTTCAAAAGTACTGTTTTAACGTTCACTACCTCGATTTTTGACTCATCAATAAACCTCTCAAAAATAGTTGTTTTTCATTATAACTTGTTTTTTTTTTCTTAACCATAACCAAATAATACTTATTTTAGTACAATTTAAAAGGATTCAACATGTTTTCCTCGTGTGACATGTTAGATCAGGTCATAATGCATGGGCCGGGTTTGGGGTGTTACATTTTATGCTATCAGAGCCCACTTACAAAACTCGGCTGTGGTTTGGGTTCAAAAGAGTTTTTCCCAAGCTGTTTAAAATTTTAATTTACAAATGTATGTTCTAAAGGAAGTATGGCACCACGAGTATTCGACACCAAGTCAGTAAGTATTTGTTCTCATTTTATGATTATTGTGTTATGACTATGGAAAGAAAACTCCACAAAATAGAAATAATCTAGAATTTTTAGCTTTAGGAGCTGAAACCATAGAGATTGAGGCCTTAAGATACGTTTTGCGAAAATGACTTTACTTCTTATACTTCATAAAACATTATTTAATAAACATTGGATAATATACTGATTCATAAGACTTGTAATCAGATTAAATCGATTTAGCAAATATTAGTTCTAGAGGACGTGGACGCGGTAGACGTGGACGTGGTAGAGGCCGAGGTGCTAGAGTTGTATTTGAGGCATCGAGGCATATGCCAAAAATGGAAGCCCCTACGTCACTAGTGACTGAAGTTGGGTTACATGATCGTATGAGTGAGGACGACGCTCTGTCTCCAGTAATGTTGCGAGTTCTGAAAAGGGTCGCTAGGGCGAGAACTAGGTCGGCAGCTCGTGGGTCGGTATCTGAGTGACTTAATTCGAATGGGGTTGAAGTCTTTAGGGGAATTTTGGGTGTAGCCCCAAGTGTAGCGAACTACTGGCTTGAGGCAGTGGAGCGGATTATGGACGACCTGGATTGCACCGCTGAGCAAAAGCTGAAAGGAATTGTGTCATTACTGAAAGAAGAGGCGTATCAATGGTGGCTCACTGTTCGAGAAGGCACTCAGGCTAGTCCTATTACCTAGGAATTCTTTAAGACATCATTCCAGGGGAAATATGTCGGGGCTAGTTATGTAGATCCCCGAAGGAAGGAATTTCTGAATCTGGTCCAAGGAGGTAAATCTATCGCAGCAAATGAGGCAAAATTTTTGCGTCTGAGTCGGTATGCCCTGGAAATAGTGTCGACTATTTATGAACACTGTTTGCATTTTGAGGACGGGTTGCGTGACGAGTTACGGGTACTTATAGCCCATAGAAGGAGAGGAATTTTGCTACATTGGTGGAAAAGGTAAGATAGCTGAAGAGGTTAAACACTCGGAGTGGAAAAATCGAGACAAGGATAGGGGCAGAATAAGAGAGACTCTGGGTACTTTGGTCCTGCTAGAGGCATTCAGAATAGGCCCAAGAATGAAGGACCAGTATGAGCGGGTGCTCCAGCTGCTACCAATCAGTTACAGCCTTGTGTGGATTGTGGGAGACTTTACTAGGGTGAATGTTAGAAGAGAATTGGTGGTTGTTTCAGATGTGGTTCCAAGGACCATCGGTATAAGGATTGTATTCAAGATCCCGCTTAGACTCATGTAGCTTGTAACAGATTTGCACACCCAGCAGGAGGTGCTCAGCAGTAGCCGAGAGGTCGTGGGCCAGGTCAAGTTGGTAATGGTGTTGGATGAGGTTAGGGTGCACCTGGTAGAGGTATCGATAATAGGGGTAATACGGAGGCAAGACAGCCAGGGTTGGTCTATGCAGTCAGACGTCAGTGGATGGCGATGCACCTGATGTCATAACCGGTACGTTCTTTATATCTTATGTACTTGTTACCACTTTGATAGATATTGGATCCACCAATTCTATGTTGCATGTGTTGTGTCTAGAACTCTGAACATTAGATCTGAGATTATTGTTAGAGAAACAATTGTGATTAGCCCTTTAGGACGGTCGGTTGTAGTAAATAAGTTGTTTAGGGATGTGCCCTTAGAAGTTTAGGGGGAAGTATTTCTGGCGGATTTGATGGAATTACCATTCAGTGAGATCTATCATATTTTAGGCATGGACTAGCAGGTTATGCATCGTTCGAATTTGGACTGTGCTGCAAAGCTAATGGTACTAAGAACTTCAGAGGATAAGGAAGTGAAGATGATAGGTGAAAGAAGAAACTATCTGTCTAATGTCGTATTTGCTTTAAAGGTAGAAAAGTTGGTACGAAATGGGTGTGGAGTGTTCATAGCCTTTACCAGTGCTTTGGATGCCAAAGAGTCGTCGGTAGAGAGTGTTAGAACGGTGAAAGAGTTCTTAGATGTCTTTTCGAGGAGCTTCCAAGATTGCCTCTGGATCGAGAAGTGGAATTTGGCATTGAGTTGTTGCCAGGAATGCCTCCGGTGTCTATTGCTTCTTATAGAATGGCGCCAAAGGAGCTAACAGAGCTTAAAGCTCAAATTTAGGAGTTATTGGATCGTGGATTTATTCGACCAAGTGTATCACCGTGGGGAGCGCCAGTCTTGTTTGTTAAGAAGAAGGATGGGTCGATGCATATGTGCATCAATTACAGACAGTTGAATAAGTTGACAATCAAGAATAAGTATCCGTTATCGAGGATCGATGATCTGTTAGATCAGTTGCGAGGAGCTTCAGTTTTCTTGAAGATAGACTTGAGTTCGGGGTATCACCAGTTAAAAGTTAAGGAGGTGGATATTCATAAGACTGCGTTTCAGACTCATTATGGACATTTCGAGTTCTTAGTGATGCCGTTTGGGTTGACTAATGCACCAGCTACATTTATGGACATGATGAACTGGGTCTTCCAACCCTATCTATATCGGTTTGTGGTAGTGTTCATAGATGACATCTTGGTGTACTCAAGGACTAAAGAAGAGCATGATTCGCATCTGCGAGTAGTATTGCAAATTTTAAGGTAGAAGTAACTGTATGCCAAATTCAGTAAGTGTGAATTTTTGCTGAAAGAAGTGACCTTTGGGGTATGCTGTGTCTGCCGAAGGAATTAGAGTTGATCCTCGAAGGTCGAGGCTGTGTTGGACTGGAAGCCACCGAAGCCAGTGGCTGAAATTCATAGTTTTCTAGGTTTGGCTGGGTATTACAGGAGATTTTTTGAGAGATTTTCATTGATTGCTACACCCCTAACTAAGCTATTGCGTAAAGGAGTACCGTTTGTGTGGTCATATAAGTAGCAAAAGAGCTTTGAGAAATTGAAGAAGATTTTGACAGAAGCACCAATATTGATTCAGCCTGAGATTGGTAAGGAGTTTATTATTTATTATGATGCGTCACACACGGGCTTAGGATGTGTGTTGATGCAAGGGGAAAAGTAGTGGCTTATGCATCTCAAGCCGCATGAGATGAATTATCCCACTCATGATTTTGAGTTAGCTGTAGTGGTGTTTGCTCTGAAGATTTGGAGACCCTATCTATACGGGGAGAAGTCGATTATCTATACGGATCATAAGAGTCTAAAGTACCTCCTTACCCAGAAGGAGTTGAACTTAAGACAGCGAAAGGTGGATAGAATTGTTGAAAGATTATGACTTCTCAATCAAGTATCACCCAGGTAAAGCTAACGTAGTGGCTGATGCGTTGAGTCGTAAGGTGATATCGGACATGAGAGTGATGTTCGCTCATCTCAACCTTTATGAAGATGGTAGCCTTTTAGCCGAACTTCATGTGAAGACTGCATGGGTAAATCAGATTAAGGAAAAGTAGTTGTTAGATGAAGTGTTGGGTTCCCGACTTCAGCAAGTAGAAGGCGATGAGATAGGGGATTTTGGATTGAACAGTGATGGAGTATTGTGTTTCCATGGAAGAATTTGTATGCCTAGGGATTCGAAATTGAGACAAATGATTCTGCATGAGGCACATAGTAGCCCATATGCTATGCACCCTGGGGGAAATAAGATGTACCGAGACCTCCGTGAGCAGTATTGGTGACCAGGGTTGAAATAGGAGGTTACTAACTTCGTGAGCAAATGCTTGGCATGTCAGCAGGTGAAGGTGGAGCATCAACTACCGTCAAGGTTGCTACAACCGGTGAAAATTCCACTATGGAAATGGAAAAGGATAACGATGGACTTTGTTAGTGGGTTACCCTTAATGCCTACTAAGAAAGATACATATGGGTGATAATGGATCGTTTAACGAAGACTACTCCGTTGGAACAATAACAATGAGTTACAGTATGATTTATTTCTCTTACAATTTAGTCAATACCTCAGATTTAGTTTTCACAACATACGTGTCTTTTCAGTTACCTTAAGTATCTATCTTCACCCTCTACCAACACTGGTAATTTCTATTTTATGACCTTCTCAAATTCTAACACATTTACTCTCGATTTAACACTCTTCTCAACTCCGGGGTATTAGGGATGCTACACTTCTCCCTCCTCTTTCAAAATAATAATTCACCCTCGAAATTTACCTGACTCAAATAGTTGAGGATATTGTCTCATAGCTTCTTCGCTTTCCCATGTTGTTTCTTCAACATTACGGTGTCTTCATAATATACTTTGACCACACCTCAATGTGCATACGTTGGGTGTAACACCCTCAACCCAACCTAATTCACCAAATCCAAATCTCGAGTGTTACTAAACAATACAAAACATTTAATGAAAAAATATTACATTTTCTCATTTAATTTAAACCTATTATTAGAATTCCAAAAGAAGAACTTAACATTTGGAAAGTTAAAGTAGAATATATGATAAATAATTTATTACATCAAATTTGATACAAATATTTACAAGTTAGAAACTATTTCAAGACAAACTCTAAGGCGTGTTCAAAACTGTGTCACATATCCACTGTATGCATAACAACTCACCCGCCCACAACCTTGGCGTACTCCTGACGTTGTCCCTCCAAGTGAAGTCTCTTCTCAATTCCTAAAAAGAAATAACAAATGTTGTAAGTACAAAAGTACTTAATGAGCTCATTATACCTCGATGGAGACTTTGCCTATTTTAGTTCTTTTTCTTTTAGTTTCAACTTTTTGGTTTTTTTACCTTCTAAGCCCTTTCCCTTTCCCACTTTCCACAATTTCATTTAAATAATTTATTGTAACACCCCAAATTGGCCCATGCGTTACGACCAGATCTGACATGCCACATGAGGAAAACGTGTTGAATCCTTTTAAATTGTACTAAAATAAGAATTATTTTGTTATGGTTAAGAAAAAAAACAAGTTATGATGAAAAATAACTATTTTTGAGAGGTTGATTGATGAGTCAAAAATCGAGGTAGTGAACGTTCAAACCGTGACTTTTGAAACTATCATTGTTAATTTGAAAGAGAATTCGAGTTAAAATATTTGTACATAATTATAAAAAAACCTTTTGTTAATCAATTTTGGAAACCATTATTTATGATTTTTAGAAAATTCCCATTTAAAATAAATCAAGCAAGATAATAAATACGTCAAACATAAAGCAAAAATAAATTATTCCAGATGCCTTATTATCACTTAAAAACCCAAAATAATAAAAGTAATAAAGTAAATGTAAATAGAAATCTAAAGTTCAAAAATACCATTTGGGAAGTATGGCCTCCACCGAGTCATCCAAGGCCCAAGTCCACATCACTGAGCATTACCTACAAGGGTTAAGGAAAAGAGTGAGTTACAAGAACTCAGTGTATAATCCCTTTACCATCATTCATTGGGCCTGAACCCATTTGGACCATTTTGGGTCTAAGCCCATTTACATAACAATAATTGTATGATATGAATGCAACTCGTCCCATCCAACCAATCGCTCCCCCGACAAGCCAATCTTTCTTGTGGGGATCAAGTCAACCAACCCCGCCGCTCACACCAATTTGCAGTCAAGCTGCCATTTATAATATTTTTGTGGTTCGAGCCACCGAAATCATAGTTAAGCATGGTAATAAACGAACTGTTGCAATGCCACCGGGCTACACTGCTCTCCATACAATTTTCCCATCCCATGCAATATGTAAAGATGCAACATACATAATAACATAAAATATCTACATATAAATGGCAACCATTAATTTATTAAACACTTTAATGAATCGGCCCATTAAAGCAAATTTGATAATTCGACGCACTAATGCATTTTAGCAAATTGGCCCATAGGGGCATTTTCGTAACTCGACCCATAGGGGCATTTCGTAATTTGACCCATAGGGGCATTTTAGTAATTCGGCCTATAGGGGTATTTTGGTAATTCAACCCATAGGGCATTTCGGTAATTCGACCCATAGGGACATTTTGTCTTTTACAAATTAACACCGATTTTGACATATCTTTAGAAATAATAAAATTTCAGCAAATTTCTTGATTTATGCCATATTACGATTTTAGCCATATAAATAATAACGATCTTTTTTTTCCAACATAATATCGAATCATGAATCTACGAAATTTTGTGTGAGATTACACACCTGATTACGATAAGGATTAATTCTTCTGGATCGTCGGCACCTAAATTACCATTACACTCGATTAATCCAACAAATGATATTTTATTAATCTCAATCTAAATCAAACGATCTATTGAAGCGCTTACCCTTAGTATCGTGAATGACCACGGTTTGTCTATTTTCACAAGATGATGGTCCACAACCCGGTGGAAAATCCTGAACTTTCGATACCGCCCTTCATTTGAACTTGAGAGTAGGAATCACAAATCCACTCCTTTTGTGTTCTCCAGTTGCTTTTTCTTTCAAATTGATACCACTTGCCTCTATTGGAAAAATCTTAATCAAAATGATATTACGATGCTATAAATCGATTGTCTAAGGAGAAGGTTCGACTTACCACTATTTCTATAGGATCAACAAGTGAATAAAATGATCGATATAATCCCTTGACAATAATAGATCCACTTCTATCGATTGGGCATAAGGCTAGAAATGATTCGGCTAAGATGTGGTATTCGGCCACCCACTAAAGAACTACAAAAAAGAGTTGATCATTACAAGAGAGTGTAGGAGAAAGAGACGTTTCGATATAGAAACAAAGTGAAATAGTCATATAGTGATGGACATACATAATTGGCAAAAAGAAAAGAAAAAGAAAGTGAAAAGAGGAGAATAAGGTCACTTACCGATTCGGTCAAGAAGGGAGTGCCCAACATGAAAGAAAAGAAAGAAAAGAAATAGTGAAATGGTTGAAGAAGTGTCAAAAAGAAAAGAAAGGATAGAGAGAAAACAATGCTAAATAGATTTGGTTAACAATCAAAAGAAGATGAACCAAATGTACGAGGGTTTTGGCAAAACAAAGGAGAATGATGAACAAATGGACTAGGAGGTTTTGGCCAAAACAAGGGGAAAAGAAGTTGGAAAAGAAAGTACCAAAATGACTTTAGTGCTTCGGCAAGTCAAAGGAAAAAGATTAGAAAAGAAACAAAAAATGTTCAAATCAAAGAAAATGCCTCTCATGCACCAAACTTCTCAAAATGACTCTAGGAAAATTTGGCTATCAAGTCCCTGTAACACCCCAAACCCGATCAACACACTACGACCAGATTCGGCATGTCACATGGTGAAAACGTTTGAATAAAACACATTTCCGGTTTATTTTCGTGAAAAACTATCATTGAAACATTTTGCTGTCTAAAGTTTTTAAACAGTAGGAAAAGAATCCCTTGAGAAAACCCATTCATCGCATCTCATTACCAGGAAAATCGTTCGATTTTAAGAAAAACCCATCCTCGCTTAAATGTGAGGTTGAAAACCATTTCCCATTAGGTATCAGAGTAAAACTAAATTTTACGAAGAAATTTGAGTTTGGTTCGTTGTCATCACTTGTTTGTTATTACCCGATGGTAAACCCGGTAAGATGTGTGAATTTAGAAAAACATTGATTTTACAGGTTATTTAGACATTCCATGCTGTGTAACTTAAGCAATGTATGAGAAAACTTAACGAGATTAAACAACCCAGAAATATTAGTTAGTGGCCTTATTACAAACCCAAATAAAACCAAATTAAAAATAAAGTACCCAAAAGAGTGAACAAACTAAAACCAAACGCAATATGCATGGCCACCACGAGTCCGCCTGGCTCCACATCCGCGATCTACGAGTCATCTGCAAAATGCAAGGCAAGAGGTGAGTCACTGAGACTCAGTGTATAATCCCTCTCCCGAATATAACAACACTTTTGCACAGTTTCATAATCAAGTAAGAATGTCATGCAACCCAAACCTAGCCATCCAACACTCCATATTCTACCTTGTGTGGTACCAAACCACTGGTGGTGCCAAACCACTGGTGACCCAAAGTCACAATCAAGTATATACAAATGTGGTACCAAGCCACTGGTGGTGCCAAACCACTGGTGACCCAAAGTCACAATTATCCATATGTGGGACGAACCCACTTTGTGGTACCAAACCACTGGTGACAATCCCTTTAATGTAATATGTGGGGCCAACCCACTATGGTACTAAGCCACTGGGACGAGTCACTAAAATATCCAATGTGGTGCCAAACCACTGGTGACCCAAAGTCACAAATATCACGTGTGGTACCAAACCACTGGTGACCCAAAGTCACAAATATCACATCTTCCCCCTCCACTCATAATACCCATTTTAGTGCACATGCTTATACATACATTACTTACATGCTTTATCAATTAATAACATACTACAACATAGCATATACATATACATCAGCAATAAAATATAATTAACTATTGGAACGGACTTACCCGGAGTCCTCGCTCATACCCATAAAGGTAGCATATCGATATCCATATTTATTCCGGCTTTCAACAGTGTTTAAGTTAATAACATAGCAACACATTGATTATGAAGTGTGTAAGAGATACACACCTGATTATGCGTAAAACTACACTCTCTATGTCGGTACTATCATTAATCGACACAACCGTGATTCGTCTACTCTCCCGCTCGGATGCTGGTCCACACCCCGATGGCCAATCACGAACCGCTGAGACTGCCCTTTTCTTGAACTTAGGGGCTGGGGTCTCAGATCTAACCCCACTCACTGCTTGATTAGCCTTTGAATCCATAATATACCTTATAACTAAATTGGGTTAAAGAAGTGAACTAAAATATAATGAACTGGAATCCTGGAGTTAGATCCTTTACTTAAGTTGACAGATCCGAGGGTTCTAGGCTTGTCTTACGACTAACAAACTCTGAAAACTCCACCTCGATGGCGTCAACCCCTCCTTCCTGCATTCGGCCAAACACCAAAGAAATGCAGAATATCTGCATTCAGCATTTAAAAAAGAGATGTCGAACAATTGAAACACTTACCCCTCTATACTAACGAAACCGGTTAGGAGTGATGACAAATGGTCCACGATGATTCTGCTTCCACAAAACCCGAAAGAACACTTATGAGTACCAAAAGAATTCGGCTATAGATCCAATAAAAAGAGATCGAACAAGATGACGCACACCAAGAGAGGGTGATTCGACTTTAGCAAACAAGAGAAGAAGACTTGTGATTTTCAGTACAAGAGAGGGATTGAGAGAAGAAGAGTAGTCGGTTGAGACACTTACTATTTCAGCTATGAAGAACAAGAAACAAATGGCTAGGGAGATTCGGCTATGACCAAAAGAGCAAAAAAAGAAGAAGAAACAAAAGGTATTTTGGTTAGGAAGAAGAACAAGTGAACAATGGTGAAATGAAAATGAGGACACAAGGTTCGGTTGAAGAGAAAGAAAAGTGAAAGGAGGAAGAAAACAAAGAGAGAATAACCACAGAGAGAGTTGAAGTTTTGGTTTAAGCAAAAGTTGAAATGCTAATGCCCAAATTGCAAAGAATAAACTAGATGCTCCTAAACAAAATTTTGGCACAAAGGGAGAATAGAAAGAAGAGAAACAAATAAGAAAAAGAAAGAAAGATAAAAACAAAGACTTAAACAAGCTTGCAATAATCGGCACACACCCCAAATGACCGAAAGTGCACACAAGAAAAGAAAGAAAGGAATACCTAAAACAACTTTTGGCACACCCCTAGATACTACTAACCCGAATCCAACATCCCCCTAAACAAGTTCCCCAACCGGCCAACACCTTACCAAGCTTCAACATTCGGTCACCCAACAAGCCACCACTCCCTGATTCCCTTCCAATCACTCCCATTCACCCATTCAAACTGCTTGACTTCTTCAACTCCCTCATCACCTCTCAACCATCCCTTTGAAACCATTTGAACAAGTCAAATCCCACCTTTCTCTAATGGCCTCCCATTCAAATTGTTTGACCCTTTCAACACTCCCTCCTTGAAGTGCCTTATTCGAACTCCACCATCTCTCCATCCAACACCAAAATAAACTCCAAAAAGGAAGACTATGCGACTCGAACCTACTCCCACCTCCTCCAAGCTCCCCTTGAGGCGTCGTCCCCCTTGCTTCCTAAGCAACACCTTGCCACTTTACCACATCACTTCTTATGTCAACAAACACTAGCAATGATCCTTAAAGTCTGCCCCCGCTAGCTTTCCTTTGAAGTGCCCAAAATTGAAATTTTCACCAAAGCTTAAGCTCATCCCCGAGCCTTCCCAAGAACCTCAAACATAAAAATTAATAGATAGAGCATACCAAACAAACAGAAACATAATAAATGCAAAGCACCTAATTCCTGGATGTTACAGTTCTACCCCCTTAAAGAAATTTTGGCCTCAAAATTACATGGTCAAAAGAGTTGAGGGTATTGCTGTCGCATCACATCCTCTAGTTCCCACGTGGCTTCTTTCGTACCATGGTTCCACCATAATACCATTACCAATGGAACCGACTTCTTACGCAAAACCTTAACATCCCGATCTAGAATCTGCACTGGTTCCTCTTCCATGGTCAAATTTGGGCTCACCTTGATCTCTTCCACTGACACAACATGCGACGGATCAGATCGATAGCGCCTAAGCATGGAGACATGAAACACATAGTGAATCTGACTCAATTCTGCTAGTAACTCGAGCTGATAAGCTACTAGTCCCACCCGTTTCAACACCTTATACGGCCTGATAAACCTAGGGCTCAACTTGCCTTTCTGACCAAACCTCAGCACTTTCTTCCACGGTGAGACCTTCAGGAAAACCTTGTCAACTACTGCAAACTCGATACCTCTTCGCTTAAGATCGGCGTAAGACTACTGCCTATTCGAAGCTTCCTTCAGATGAGCTTGAATCAGCATAACCATTTCCTCTGTTTCAGCGACCAACTCCAGACCCAACATCTGATGCTCACCCAACTCTGTCCAGCACGTAGGTGTACGACACTTCCGGCCATATAACGCCTCATATGGTGCCATCTTAATTCTTGCCTAGTAACTATTATTATACGCGAATTCGCCAAGTGAGAAATTATTCAGTACCTCTGAAATCGAAGACGCAACCTCTCAACATGTCCTCTAGAATTTGTATTACCCTTTCTGACTGCCCATCTGACTGCGGATGAAATACTGTACTAAAATCCAATCTCGTACCCATTGCCTGATGCAACACTTTCTAGAACCTCGAATTGAATCTGGGATCCCTATCAGAGATAATCGATATCGGTACCCCATGCAGTCTCACTATTTCCACCACATACAACTTAGCCAACCTTTGGAGCGAGTAATCCACTCTAACCGGTATAAAATGAGCCGACTTAGTCAAACTATCTACTATCACCCAAACTGAATCTTTCTTGTTAGGCGTAAGGGGTAACCCAGTGACGAAATCCATCGTAATCATTTCCTACTTCCACTGCGGAATCTTGATCGGATGTAACAGACCCGAAGGTAATTGGTGTTCATCTTTGACCTCCTAACACGTTAGACATTTATCCACGAACTCAGTTACTTCCCGTTTTAGACCCGGCCACCAGAACTGCTCCCGTAGATCTCGATACATCTTGCTACCTCCAAGGTGCATAGCATAGGGACTACTATGTGCCTCTTGAAGAATCTTCTACCTTATCCGGCGTCCCTCGGCATACAAACCCTTCCTTGAAACACAACACTTCATCATTGGTCAAGCTGTAACCTTTCAATCCACCACTCTACACTTACACCCTCCGAGCACTTAGGTACTCATCCATTAGCTGTTCTTCCTTAACCTGACCAACCCATGACGGCTTCACCTACAATTCTACTAATAGACTCCCATCATCATACAAACTGAGATGAGCAAACATTGCTCTCAAGTCTGACACTACCTTATGGCTCAACGCATCTGCCACCACGTTGGCCTTACCTGGATGATACTCAATTGAACAGTTGTAGTCCTTCAACAACTTGATCCACCTCCACTGCCTCAAATTCAAGTCCTTCTGAGTCAAGGGTACTTTAGACTCTTGTGATCTATATAAATTATTGACTTTTCCCCATACAAATAGTGCCTTCATATCTTCAGGGCGAAAACCACTATAGCCAATTCCAGATCATGCGTCGGATAGTTAACTTCGTGTGGTCTCAGCTGTCGGGACGCATACGCCACTACCTTCCCCTCTTGCATCAGCACACATCCAAGACCAGTATGCAATGCATCACAGTAAACCGTGAACTCCTTCCCTACTTTAGGCTGAATCAAGACCGAGCCTCTGTCAAAATCCTTTTTAGCTTGTCAAAACTTTTCGTCTGCTTGTCTGCCCACACAAATGGCACCCCTTTTCTCAACAACTTTGTTAACGGTGCTACGATCAAAGAAAACCCCTCCACAAATCTTCTGTAATATCTTGCCAAACCCAAAAATTCCAAATTTCTGCCATCGACTTGGGTGGTTTCCAGTCCAACACTGCCTCAATCTTCCGAGGGTCCACTCTAATCCCCTCGGCTGACACCACATGACCTAAGAAAGTTACCTCCTCCAACCAGAACTCGCATTTACTAAACTTTACGAACAACTACTTCTCCCTCAAAATCTGCAGAACCACACGGAGATGCTCATCATGCTCTTCCTTAGACTTCGAGTACACCAAGATGTCATCTATAAATACTACTATGAATCGGTCCAAATACGGCTGAAACACCCAATTCATCATGTTCATGAATGCTCACGGCAAGATTGGTCACCCAAACGGCATTACCAAAACTCAGTAGTGCCCGTGAACTTGTACTGAAATGCCATTTTATGGATATTAGCCTCCTTCACCTTGAGCTGGTGGTACCCTGACCTCAAATCAATCTTGGAGAAGACTGATGCACCCTTAAGCTAATCGAACAAATCATCTATCCTTGGCAACGGATACTTGTTCTTGATCTTCAACTTATTCAGCTATCGGTAGTCTATACACATCCGCATTGTACTATCCTTCTTTTTAACAAAAAGCACAGGTGCTCCCAAGGTGAAACACTCGGCCAGATAAAACCCCGATCCAACAACTCTTGAATCTATGCTTTCAACTCCACCAATTTCTTCGGTGCCATCCTATATGGAGTAATAGATATTGGCGTGGTTCCTGGTAACAGATATATCCCAAACTCAACCTCACGATCTGGGGTAAACCCGGAAGCTTTTCTAGAAACACATCAGAAAAATCCTTCACCGTTCGGACCTCCCCTACAGTTAATTCCTTGGCCTCTAATGCACAAACATGAACCATGAACGCCTCACAACCCTTCCTCACCATTTTCTTGGCCTTCAGAGCAGATATAACGTTAGATAGATAATCCCTCCTATTACCTATCATTACCAGTTCTTCACCTTCAGCTGTTCTCACTACCATGCGCTTAGCCGCGCAGTCCAAACTCACTTGATACTTCACCAGCCAGTCCATCCCAAGGATCAGATCGAACTCACCGAATGGCAGTTCCATCAGATCAGCCACAAACACTACCCCTTGAAGTTCTAGGGGTACATCCCTATACAGTTTATTTACTTCTACAGAGTGACCTAGAGGGCTTATTACTGTCATCTCCCTAGAAGTAATCTCAAAGTCTAAGTTCATGGTTTCCACTATGCTACTAGCAACATACGAGTGCGTCGAACCAACATCTATCAAAGTAATATAAGGTAGTCCAAAAATTAAGAATGTACTAGTTATGACGTTTGGTGCGTCGCCCTCCTCACGTCACCTCATTGCATATACCAACCTGCATCGCTTGCTTCAAGATACCTACACCTCTGCCGGTGCTCATGACCTCGACCGTAACCATTACCTCACCGATAGAACCACGACCCTCTACGCTTCTTTGTCCACCATTTCTAAACTGAGCACGCCCCTAACTCTCAGATTGCACCTTGGCTAGCTTACGCGGACAATCCCTCACACGATGATCCAACGACCCACACTCAAAGCATCCTCTACCACCAGTCCAACATTCCCTCCAATAGAATTTCCCACATCGAGCACACTGCGCTGGTCCCTGAGTAGCAGCAACATGCCTCACAGATTGATTCGGCCTACATACCTAGCCCTTTTCTGAGAATTTTTGGCCGACCCTGACGACCCAAAACTCCTCTTGTGCCTATTTTGTCCAGATTCTATTTCGTAGACTCCTTCACCCCTTCGGCTATTTTAGCCTTCTCTACCAGTACAGTAAACTCCCTCTATTGCTATGGAGCGATCAATAACCTCAGTTCATCTCTCAGCCCGTCTTCAAACCTGACGCATCGCTCATGTTTCGTAGCCACGATACCCCGAGCATAATGGCTCAACCTTAAGAATTATGCCTCATACTCAGATACTGACCTACTCCCCTAAACCAGCCTTAGAAATACCTTCCTCTGAGCATCAATGTAACTGGACCCAATGTATTTCCTCTGATAAGCTGCATTAAAATAGTCCCAAGTGATATCATCCACCATTGCTCTATCCTAACCGTGAGCCACCACTGATATGACTCATCTCGAAGAAGAGATATTATACTCTTCAGCTTCTCCTCAACCGTAAAATCTAGGTCGTCCATGATACATTCTGTTGCCTCTAGCCAATATTCCACCGTACTAGGAGCCACACCAGATACACCTTTGAATACCTCTACACCATTAGCCCGGAGTCATTCGACCACGATTTTTGAGCTCTCGCTCGATGCACGCACCTGAGACTCTTTTAGAACCCGCACATCGCTTTACAACATTGTATCATCACCACCATCGATCTTGAAATTTTATACCATAATCTGGCGGTGGGTACCTCGTTCTCTGACCCACGACTAGACCCTACCAGTTTCGACACTGTTGTCCTACCCCTACCTCATCCACATATATTATGCCCACATCCTCGTGCACTCATGACTGCCGATACGAATTGATCTGATTTAATAGTTTTATGCGTTAGACTTATTCCACTATTATTAAGCACAGTCTTATGAATAGTTTAATACGGGGATTATTTTGTAAGTTCACACAATCCTACGGTTGGAGGCTCTAAAGTACTTCCCTTTTACTACTAGGCATAACATCAACATTACAAACATATTAACACAAATAAGGGTACTTACCTGGGCAGATCGGTGCGGAGACTCGGTGCCATGCTTCCAAGACCATGTATTTCCCAACAAAAACCTTCATAACCCATTTTAAAACATTTTTGGGGCCTCGAGCCCATAGTCGAGCTTTTGGACTTAGCTCTGATACCAAAAATTATAACACCCCAAACCCGGTCAACACACTACGACCAGATTCGGCATGTCACAGGGTGAAAACATTTGAATAGAACACATTGTCGGTTTATTTTCATGAAAAACTACCATTGAAATATTTTGCTGTCTAAAGTTTTTAAACAGTAGGAAAAGACTCCCTTGAGAAAACCAATTCGTAGCCTCTCATTACCGTGAATTGTTTTTTTAAGAAAAACTCGCCCTCACTTAAGTGTGAGGTTGAAAACCATTTCCCATTAGGTCTCAGAGTAAAACTAAATTTTACGAAGAAATTTGAGTTTGGTTTGTTGTCATCACTTGTTTGTTATTATCCGATGGTAAAGTTTAGAAAACCCGGTAAGATGTGTGAATTTAGAAAAATATTGATTTTACAGGTTATTTAGACATTCCATGCTGTGTAACTTAAGCAATGTATGAGAAAACTTAACGAGATTAAACAACCCAGAAATATTAGTTAGTGGCCTTATTACAAACCCAAATAAAACCAAATTAAAAATAAAGTACCCAAAAGAGTGAACAAACTAAAACCAAACGTAATATGCATGGCCACCACGAGTCCGCCCGGCTCCACATCCGCGATCTACGAGTCATCTGCGAAATGCAAGGCAAGAGGTGAGTCACTAAGACTTAGTGTATAATCCCTCTCCCGAATATAACAACACTCTTGTATAGTTTCATAATCAAGTAAGAATATCATGCAACCCAAACCTAGCCATCCAACACTCCATATTCTACCCCGTGTGGTACCAAACCACTGGTGGTGCCAAACCACTAGTGACCCAAAGTCAATATCAAGTATATGCAAATGTGGTACCAAACCACTGGTGACCCAAAGTGACAATTATCCATATGTGCGGCCAACCCACTTCGTGGTACCAAACCACTAGTGATAATCCCTTTTAATGTAATATGTGGGGCCAACCCACTATGGTACTAAGCCACTGGGACGAGTCACTAAAATATCCAATGTGGTGCCAAACCACTGGTGACCCAAAGTCACAAATATCACATCTTCCCCCTCCTCTCATAATACCCATTTCAGTGCACATGCTTATACATACATTACTTACATGTTTTATCAATTAAAACATATCGCAACATAGCATATACATATTCATTCGCAATCAAATATAATTAACTATTAGAACGGACTTACCCGGAGTCCTCGCTCATACCCATAAGGGTAGCATATCGATATCCACATTTATTCCGGCTTTCAACAGTGTTTAAGTTAATAACATAGCAATACATTGATTATAAAGTGTGTAAGAGATACACACCTAATTACGCACAAAACTACACTCTCTACGTCGGTACTATCGTTAATTGACACAACCACTATTCGCTCATCTCTCCGCTTTGGATGTTTGGTCCACATCCCGGTGGCTAATCACAAACCGCTGAGACCGCCTTTTCTTGAACTTAGGGGCTGGGGTCTCAGATCTAACCCCACTGACTGCTTGATTAGCCTTCGAATCCATAATATACCTTATAACTAAATTGGGTTAAAGAAGTGAACTAAAATATAAAGAACTGGAATCCCGGAGTTAGATGCCTTACCTAAGTCGATAGATCCCGATGGTTCTAGGCTTGGCTTACGACTAACAAACTCCGAAAACTCCACCTCAGATGGCGTCAACCCCTCCTTCCTGCATTTGGCCAAACACCAAAGAAATGCGAAATATCTGCCTTCGGCATTTAAAAAAAGAGATGTCGAACAATTGAAACATTTACCCCTCTATACTAATGAAACTGATTAGGAGTGATGACAAATAGTCCATGATGATTCTGCTGCCAAAAAACCCGAAAGAACACTTATGAGTACAAACAGAATTCGGATATAGATCCAATAAGAAGATATCGAACAAGATGACGCACACCAAGAGAGGGTGATTCAGCTTTAGAAACAAGAGAAGAAGACTTGTGTATTTTTGGCACAAGAGAGGGATTGAGAGAAGAAGAGTAGTCTGTTGAGACACTTACTATTTCAACTATGAAGAACAAGAAGCAAATGGCTAGGGAGATTCGACTATGACCAAAAGAACAAAAAAAGAAGAAGAAACAAAAGGTATTTTGGTTAGGAAGAAGAACAAGTGAACAATGGTGAAAAGAAAATGAGGACACAAGGTTCGGTTGAAGAGAAAGAAAGGTGAAAGGAAAAAACAAAGAAAACAAAGAGAATAACCGAGAGAGAGTTGAAGTTTGATTTAAGCAAAAGTTAAAATGCCAATGCCCAAATTGCAAAGAATAAACTAGATGCTCCCAAAGAAAATTTCAGTACAAAGGGAAAATAGGAAGAAGAGAAACAAATAAGAAAAAGAAAGAAAGAGAAAAAGAAAGACTTAAACCAGATTGCAATAATCGGCACACACCCTAAATGACCGAAAGTGCACACAAGAAAAGAAAGAAAGGAATGCCTAAAATAACTTTCGGCACACCCCTAGATACTACTAACCCGAATCCAACATCCCCCTAAACAAGTTCCCCAACTCGCCAACACCTTACCAAGCTTCAACATTCGGTCAACAAGCTCCCAAAAGCCACCATAACATCCCCAAACCCCCCCACGAGTCTTGGCCGGATCTGGTTATGTCACTTATGGAAAATGTTGAAAATCTTTGTCTTTAGAATAAAACTTGAAAATCTTGTTTATTTAGGAAGTAATTCCATTAAAACTATTAAATAATATAAGCTTAGTTTGAATTAAAACTTTATTATGTTTTATTATAATATAAACTATTTGGAAAAGATATATCTAAGTATAATATAAACTTCAATAATCATAAATAGAACACTTTAAATAAAAGTGGCCCTTATTACAAAAATAATGAATTCAAGTACTTCAAATTAAAATGCATAAAGAAAATGTTTAAAACGTCCTTTGCATGGGCCACCACATATCCACTCCAACCCGGTCAGATCATTACATTACTGCGATGTTGGATAAATAATTGGGTGAGTCATACAGACTCGGTGTGTAATTAAAACCATGATATCCACCCACATGCTAGCCACAAATCAACCCAATTATCAAATGCAACATATAAATATAATCATTTAGACATTACCACAATGCAGGCTTGGCCCACATTCAATCCACATTCAAATCTTTGGCTCGGCCCTTTTCTCATTAATCCACGATTCTTTGGGCTTGGCCCATTTCACGTATGTTCACATAACATACCAATCCACATGTCATATTGGGCTTGGCCCATTTCCATAACATCTCATACCAATCTAAGTCACTTACTAACATCTTTACGAAATAAATTGAAATCCAGAAGGCTTCCTTTGCTACATCGATTGCCCTATAAACCATAGTCACCATTGGTCAACACCAAAACACAACCAATGGCCTAAGTAGAATATCAAACCACTTACCCTTTTCTTTGAATCCCGAAACACCAATGGAGCTGCAGAAAATCTGTTACAAGACTATTAGAATCGGCCATACAAAATCCATGGAAAGGCCCTTTGGCGAATACCTTGCCACCCTTACCTTGATGAGTTCAACAATTGAGACTTTCCTTTAGACTCCTTGGCGGCTACAAACAAGCAAAACACATCACTTATAGTCTTTAGAGCATTCGGCCAACCCACACTAAGGCCAACCATTCGGTTTGGCTATTAAAACAAGTAACTAAAACACTTATCCACAAGCTTTAGATGTAAACAACACCACACTTCTGATTAAGCTTCAATCTTGGCGAAAAAGAAAAGAAGGTAGAGAGGTGAAGGTTTGGCTAGGCTTCTAAAACAAGATGGAATATTAAACTAAAACGAAAAGAAATAAAAGTAGACAAAATATAAGGTTTAGGGGTTCAAGTGGACATTCGACTATTAGCAAAATTTGGGAACACAACTACTACTTTTTGATCAAGAAACTAAAAGAATAATTTTGGCACTTGCAATAAAAGAAGGGAAAAAAATATGAAAAAGGGTGCTCTCCCTATTTATAAAATTGACCACTATCCGTATGAAGAACCCATCATTGACCATCGACTACTAATTCAAATTAATTTGAATTAGTTCAATTTAAAACAATTTGAATTATTCCACTATTATCCCACTTATCCAAATAAAAATAAATAATAATTATCCTCAATAAAATAATAATCCTATAATTATTTAAAATAAAAACTAATCACATGTTTATCACCTCTACCAGTGAATTCAAAATGATTAAACAACCTTAGTTTAATCCTTATCCAATAAAGCTCCATGTGCAGTCCACTTAGCAAAAGCCAAAGAGAAAAAATAAAATCAATTACGACCTCAAGGTTGAATCCCAGGGACCCATCTTCTTTGCCGCCTCTCCTCCAATGCCGAGCCACTCGGCTACATTGCATTTCTTACCATAAAGCCCCCACATTTATCTTTAAAGGCTTCATACTCAAGCCCCTAGCCGCATAAGAAAAATAAAACACATAAAAATTTGCTTAGTCACTCGAACCAGCCGCCTTGCTCTCCTTGATGCCTAGGTGGCGCATGAGAGCCACTTGCATGATTGGACTTTCATGTCCACCAACACAGCCAATTATTTTTAAGGCCTACGACCCAGTCCCTTAGGCCTTAAAGTAAAACAAAATTGCTTGCCTTAGCAATCAACCTTGACCCCTTAGGCGTCACCTTCCCAAGCCCCAAGCAGCGCCTCCATGCCACTTTGCCAACTCCTTTCTTGCGTCATAAACTCCATAAAATTATTTTAAGGCCTTCCTGCCCTATTCCCCTTTTTGCCCTAAAAATCAAAAATTTTCCAAAGCCTTCCCTTTTCATCCGAGCATTCTTAAAACTCTAAAACACATCCAAAACACCCCAAAAACCCTCCAACACTTGAATTATACCCAAATTGCCTAGCCCCTAAACCAGGGTGTTACAATTCTACCCTCCTTAAAATAATTTCGTCCTCAAAATTACTTTACTAACGAACGTCCGTACAACCTGTCTTACCACCTTACGCTTATGCTGCGCACTCTGATCTTACTAAGACTATCATACCTTCCCAACACAGTTTCTAAGTTCGCATTCAAAAATTCAAAACACCTCTCTTAGCAACCTGAAAAAGACTAATTCACAAGCAAGCAAAGCAATCAAAGCATGTACCAAAGCAAAGGAGCTTACCCGCTATCACATCCTTGGTTGACTCGACTAGAACCATTCCTTCCATGGCTTGAACCACGACCCTCGTCGTGTGATAGATTTCAAGGAAGTTGGGAGGAATTCTTACTGCTATGCGAATTTGCGTACAACAACAGCTTTTCAATCCAAGATTCGGATGGCACCATATGAAGCACTATATGGATGTAAGTGTCGCACTCCTACGTGTTGGACGTAATTAGGGAACGCCGATTTTGGGTCCGTAAATAGTGGTGAATCAAGAAAAGGTTAAGGTAATCCGGCTCGGTTAAAGGAAGCATCCGATGACAAAAATCGACGCCGATCTTAAGCGGAAAGAAATAGAGTTTCTTTGTGGGGACCAAGTTTTCCTAAAGGTTTCACCTTGGAAAAAGGTGATGAGATTTGGACGCAAAGGAAGCTAAGTCCTGTGTTCATTGGACCTTATCGGATTGTGAAGCGGGTCGATCTGTGGCATATCAGTTAGATTTACCTTCGAAATTGAAGCAAATGCATGATGTGTTCCATGTTTCAATGTTACGCCATTACCGTTCAAATCCATCTCATGTAGTGCCAGTTGAGGAGGTGGAATTAAGATCAGATTTGTCATATGAGGAGGAGCCAATTCAAATTCTGGAACGAGATGTAAAGGTTTTACGGAGAAAGTCAGTTCCTCTCGTCAAAGATTTATGGCATAATCATGGATCAAAAGAAGCTTCGTGGGAACCAGAGGAAGCGATGCGACAGCAATACCCTCACTTATTCCAGCCAGGTAATTTCGAGGATGAAATTATTTTAAGGGGGTAGAACTGTAACATCCTGATAATTAGGGGTTACGCATTTTCTACTTAACTGAATGATGTTGCATGCTTAATTATTATTGAGTGTATTTTGGAAATTATTTTGAGCTTCATTAAGTGAATGCTTAGTGAAACTTTTAATTTCTATTAATTAAGAGAGTGCTAAGCAAGTTAGGCCTTAAGAATTAATGACAAGGAGTTTTAAGCATAAGTTGAGTAATTGGCAAAATGGTTAAGATGCATGGATTAGTGCTTGAGGGGAGAGGTTCGAATCCCTTAGCTAGCAAATGGGAAAAATTTTATTTTTGTTTCCTTCTCTTTAGTGTCGGCCAAGAATGTTCTAGAGTGGATGAGTATTCTCTTAATTTTGGCTATTTGACCATGTGAAAAAGGAAGCTAGGAACTTATGGTATGGAATCATAAGTTGATGATAAGATGAGGGGGGCAAAAGGCATGATATTGGGCAATGTTTTGGGAGTTTGTTCATGGTCATTTGACCATGAACCTAGACGGCATGAAGGACTAAGGGAGTGATTAATTGTCTTGGAAATTTTGGATATGATGGGGAAGAAACAACGAGAAAAAAGGGGGATGATGTTGGCTAAGGTTGACCGAAAATTTAGTGTAGCCATTAGGGTGCTAGTTAGCTGAATTTTGACTTGAGTTAGGGGGATGAAAGTTGGCCAAAAGTTCTAGCAATTGTGCATCTTTTCTCATTTCTCCAAAAACTCTTCTCTTAGCCGAATCTTGCTTTGAACATTAGTTAAAAATTTCTCTTTGTTTTGGTTCTTATTTTGACCATTTGGTTAAAATTCCTTTCTCTCAAAATTCTTGTCAAAAGCCTCAAAAGTTGGAAAGCATTTCTTCTTTTCTTTCTTTTCTCTCATTGCCGAAATTACCAAAGTTCAAGCACCATTTTCTTCTTCATTTCTCCCTCTTGGCCGAATGCACCTAAGCCCCAAAACCTATCTCCTTTCTCTTTGATCCTTCTCTTTTTCTTCCTTTTTTCTTTCCTTCCCATTTTATTTTCTTTCTTTCTTCTCTCAATAGAAACTATTTTCTACTAAAACCAAGAATCATCAATCCTTTTCTTATTTTTCTTCAAGCCGAATCATATTCTTTTTCAATCTCCTTTCTCCTTTTCTTTTATTGAAAACCGAAACTATTATATGCTAAAAATCACTATCCTTTTCTCTTTCTTTTGTGTGTCGAAATCACCAAGTTACTTTTTATTCTCTTCTTTTCTTATTCAAGGCCGAATCTTGAAGAACTCAAAAGTAAGGTTTTGTCAATCATTTCATCATTTCTTTACTTTGGCAAATTTAGAATTATGATCTCTTATTTTCTCTCCTAGGTCAATCCATTGAAAAGATTTTTCAAAGATCTTTGTTGAAGACAACTCTTAAGAAGTGACCATTCAAATCATCAAGGTAAGGTTATTAATTTAGATCATATCGATTTCTTTAGATAGACTACTAATCGATCGTATTTTTAGGGCGATTTAAGACCAACAAGATAGGTAAGAAAAGAGCCGACGGAGAGTTTGGAAGAGAGGAGGCATTCCTTTACCATCAAACTTCAAACGAAGGACGATGTCGGCGTTAGAGACTTTCCACGGGTTGTGGACCCTCCGCTAACGAGGATCGGTTATTTGAAGTAGTGCGTATAACCGAACCACTTTACGTTGGTGGAATATCGGTGGTTTTGATCCATCTAGTGGAGAAAACCACAAATAACTGCTGCTCGAGAATCCGAGGGTAAGGATTTAGATCCTCATCAATAAACATAGTTTTATTAGTAAAAGTTTATACTAACCAATTGTGATAATTAAATAGGTGTTGACGAGCGAGAAAGTATTGTTCTCACCGCTCACTAGGTGTGTAACCTTACATTAAAAATCTCATAAGATTTACATATATTTAAATGTGACTATATGACCATGTATATGATTGTGATTTTGGATACCATTCGTTGGTATACGATATTCGTGCATGTTTACCCCAATATTTTGTTCATTTTGCTATTTGCATAAAAGTGAAATAAGCATGACTATATTATGATTTGTGGGGTAAATAGCATGAAATCTGATTTGATATGTATATGCATGGGCATATGGGTATATTTGATAATGGAGGAAGTATTCGGTGGTTTTACCACATTTCCGTGACTTCGGTCACATAAATAAAATAAAATGTGTTTGTCACTAATATACAAATGTTTTATATATAATCAACTTTACTTTACGGCTTTTTGGGTAGGGTTTGGGGTGTTTCACGATTAGTGGAATTTGACAGTGTCAAGAAATTTCATAAATTGTCTTCCTAATTGTCTACAGAATCCAAAAGAAATATAAATGAGAGTCTTATCCATATGCTATTTGACCAGTCAGTTAAGTTGGTTTATAACCAGATCTAGTTACCAAAACCTACTATTCACAGTGCTTGAGCAAACTAGGAATACTATACCTTTGGCGGTAACCTACTCAAGGCTTACTTTTCTTTTATCGAATTCTTTCTTCCATTGAAGAACTCGTCAAGAACTAAATCTTGGTATACATCCATAGGCAAATACTCAATCTGCCAAAACACAAAGTCACCAAAAGCTTACAATTTGGTGAATTAACTAATATAGTGTGCCAAAACAGACAACTTCGTGTCCATGTGCCTTAAATTCAGATTAGCCAGTTTTTGGGGTATGACAATGTATATGGAATATTATGAGATAGTGTGTTATATTTCATTTGCAAAAAAAAAAAATATATATTATTATAGTGCTTAGTGAATTTTTATAGCAATGACTAAATTGAAAAAAAAAATCTAAAGTTTTTAAGTTTTGTTCTGAAATGTGGATGTAAAGCTATTTCTGTTACATTTTCCCATGTAAACAATAAATGAACTAGTAGGATATAGATGACATGTCATTAGTAAACAGTTAACGTGCTCTTTGTTCTATTAATGCACTTTGGTGCCACTCTGTTCTATTATTGCACTTTGTTTCATCTCCGTTTTATTTTTGTACATCACGTATGTTCTGTTAAGTCTACATTGGGCATATGTTAAATATTAAAAGACAAAATACAACTATGATCAATGTGACAAGCTTTTGTGTTAGTGAAAGGGAATGATAGTGAATTGAATTATATTGAATAAGTTATAATATGAAATTCTAATATCATAATGTTCCAAACTTATTTAGTATGATATTATTGTACATTGTTTTTATTTATTTAGTGTAAAGGTAAGTTTAATTATCGGTGTACTTCCTAAGTTTTTCACAAGCTTAATGTGTGCTTCCTAACGTGTAGGTAAAGTACTGAAGTGAATCTCTATTTCGAGGATTTGAGTCTAACGCATCTCATCACTTCTCCAACCTTGGAAGAAAGTATATGGATATATTTTTCGTTTAAAGTATGGAATGTACACAGGCTAAATTAAGATATTATTAAAGTTCTAGTAGAAACACTTGGGGTATCATAAGTATTTTGACATTTAGTGAACTTATTTGAACTTAATTGAGCAATACAATGATATATGTGATAATTTTAGGGTTTTAAAATGATTTATGGATGATTGGGAATGAGTTAGATTGATTATGGCATTAAAATAAGTGTTTTGGGCATGATTTAGGGTCTTTTGCAAATAAGTATAGATACTTTTATAACTTGTATCAATACATGTACTCCATAGAGAAAAAATGAATAGTGTCAGAGGATTTGTACTTACACTTGGAATAATGAATATCGATATAAGTGTCCTATTTTACCCTGTTCTTGCCTAATTTGTCCCGAAAGGGCCCAACAACCTCTGATCGCAACCAAACCATAGGGGATGCCCGAAAATAACCCGATATACATCAAAAGAGTTTAAAATGATAATAGTAAAGTCTATAAATGGAATGTGAATTAAATTGACTCAGGGTCCAAATGTAGCATTGCTTGCTCAGGTTATCGAATTAATCTAGGTAAGAGGAGGTTACATTTTTAGTATTTTTCCTATGGACTTGGTATATTTTGTAATGCCCCAAATTTGGGCCTAGAAGGAATGGGCCTTGAGAGTGGGAATAGCTAGGAGACTGCACATAAAAATTTATGTGTGCAAGGAAATGACAACTTGCTTGTTTGCTTTAATGGCTAAGTGATTTAGGAAGAGTTGGGAGTGTTGGAGAAGTCTTGGGTTCAAACCTGGGCTTTAGCAAAATTTTTAATTTTTGCTCTTAATTGAATATTGGCCTTAGCTTGAAGGCTTTATAAATATTTTTGTGAAATAATGACACAAGGAGTTTGTTGGTAAAGGTGGAAAGTGGCGTGTTGAGTGTACTAGTGGTCTGAAGTTTGAATCCATATTCATGCAAATGGATATTATTTTTACTGTTGGCCATGAGAGGAGTTTGTGTTTGACTGAAACACCAGAAGTTTGAACAGATTTGAATAGGGTTGTTGTTAGCCAAATTTGGGGAGTGAAAAGGGGGATTTTCTGTTGTTGAGGTTTGTGAACAAGAGTGATTTTAGGAGGAAAGAGGGGAATTCAAATTTGGTGGGAGTAGTGGTGCTGAAATAGGACTCTAAGGCCTTAGGAATTTGGCTGAGGAGTTTTCCTCATTTTGGTCAGCTTTTGTCACTAGTTTTGGACTTTTCTTCCTTTTCTCTCTAGTGCCGAAACTTCAACTTACCACTCATGCATTTTTCTTTTTCTCTTTCAATTGACCATTCCTTTCTTTCTCTAGTATCAACCTCTGCCGAAACTCCCTCTTCCTTTCAAATTTTGATCTACTACTGTAACAGCCCGATTTTGGGGCTAGTCAGAACACTTATCACGAGATCACTAATCTAATGTTAGAGAAAATTATTTTCATGTCATTTTATGAGCTAGAGCATGATTATATGCGTGCATGAAAATTTTGGTGCCTTCATTTTAGCGATTTCTTGCTTAATCGCAAAAAAGGACTAAATCGCATAAAGTCTGAAAGTTCTATTTTATAAGCTAAAGGTTCCTAATAGCCATAGAATATTAATTTGAGGTCTTTAAAGTGCAATTATACACCTAAGGAAAGGGTGGCTGGCCATAGGAGACAAAAATTGACAAATTGGTCAAAGTTGGTAAAAGTTGGTGACTAAATTGACTAGTATTAATAAAATAAAAAAGAAAAGATATCATCTTTTCTATCCATCTTCCTCCATTGAAAATAGAAAGAAAAATAGGGGTTTTGAAAGCTCAAAATTTCAGAAAAATATTCTCCATTCAAGTAAGTGATTTTAATGGTTTTTCTTAATGATAGTTCTACTTTTAGAACCCTTATTACTTAAGCTTTCTAAAGAGGGGACAAATTTGCAATATGGTGAAAAGTTTAGAGTTTTTTCATGATAGATTTCATTGTTATTTTCTGCATTTTTATGGAAGAAAATGAGTCTTATTTGTTAGATGAACAACTTTAGTGAAAGGTGTTGCCATGAAAACACCTAAATGAACCTTTTTGCAAAGGTTATAAAATTAGTAGTAAATGTGTGAAACATTGGGTTTTGATGATACCCATAAGAGAAATAAATGTTCACCTAGGCTCATTAAAGGTAGAAATTTGATTAGAATTGATTTTTGAGCCTAGGGGTAAAATGGTCATTTTACTAAAGTGTAAGGGTAAAATAGTAATTTTGCCAAAGCATGGTTATTAAAAATGCTTTTATTAATGTGATGATTGAAACGGGCTGATTTGCTATTATAGAGCAAGAAGAACCAATAATCAACCTTGATCGGGCAAGAATAAAGTCTCAAACTAGATTGACAATCTAGCTTGTTCTGAAAATAAGGTAAGTTTGTATGTGATAAATTCAACATTTATGCTCGTATTGTTTGAGAATGTTTGATATTTTATTTATGTACGATATTATAAGAAATTGAAATGCTGAAGTCCTGGTTAGGCTATAATGAATGTGAGTATAATATTATCGAGACATGAGATAGATAAAGTCTCGTATAAGACCATGTCGAGGGCATGCGGCACCAAATTGAGTATTTTTGTATAAGACCATATCCGGGATATGGCTTCGATATTGAATATGAGAATCGTATAAGACCGTATTTGGGATATGGCATCGATACTTAAGTTGAGGTCTCATATAATACCAAATCTGGGATATGGCATCGGTAATCAAATGTAATCTCATGTAAGACCGCATCAGGGATGTGGCATTGGCTTCGCGCTTATAATAATAACGATGAGTATGCATCTTTGAGTATCCCTAGTGATTAATGGGATAAGTAGATAAGCTTGGAAATAGAAATGAGATTAGTACTAAAGTCATGTGATTGAGTGAATACAGCTACCCGTGAGAAATTCACGAGGAATTTTACGATATGTGGCATGGTATGTTCTAGATAAGAACGAGTACGAGTAAGTTATGGCAAAGTGTTTATGACCTTGTATGGTTATCTAATGCCATGGTTTGATGTCATTGTGAACCTATTGTTGCTATTTATTTTCATGTGAACTTACTAAGCTTTATGCTTACCTCTCTCATTTCTCTTCTCCTTGTAGTATTGCCAAGACAACTCGAGGATCGTGGGACTCAGGAGTTCGAAATCACACTATCAACATCACTTTGGTATAATAATTTAGACTTATTTTAAGTATGGCATGTATAGGACTGGGGTGTTTTGTTAGGTTGTAATTGTTAGCCAAAGTGTTGTCTATGTATGTTCAAAGTCATTTTGTAAATGGTCATTGGAAATGGGCCAACACTTGATAAGTTTATATATATTCAAGGATGATGAAATTGTGAAGTTTATTCTTGTGTGAATTCTTGAATTGAGCTCTTAAAGGTATCATATGGTCAACTTATGTATTAAATTGTTTTAGTATGAGTGTAATTGCTTGTAGGGTGGCAAGTGGCTTGGTAGATTGCCATAATATTGTCCACACGGTCAGCCCTATGGGTTGGTGCTCGACCGTGTGTCCTCTTGCATGCTAGAATTGCAAGTCAATACGCTCAGTAGTAAACACACGGGGTAGAGACACACCGTGTGTCTCAGCCATCTGGGAGACACGGCCAGGAACATGGGCGTGTGCCCAAGCCGTGTGAAGTTTGCACTTAAAATGTGGAATTTAATTCGACACACGGTCTATAGACACGGACGTGTGCTTTGTCCATGTGACCATAGTGATATGATGATGCCATAAAAAGAATGCCAAGGTTTTGGCACATGGGCTAAGACACATGCGTGTTGAGGCCGTGTGAGGGACACGGGCCAGGGACCCCGTGTGTGTCCGGTCGTGTGTATTAAGTTAGTGTCGACCATGGGTGAGGAGCATGGGCATGTCTCAGAGACACACGGGTGTGTGGCCCCTACTTAGGCAAAATATTTCTAAGTGCACAAAAGTTTCCGATTAATTCCCGAAACATTTCGGAGGTCGATTTAAGGTCTCGTAGGCCAAGAATGAGAATGTTATGGGTTTAAATGGAAAGTTTTTGAGACAAAATGTCATGTTTAAGCAAGTTAAGTTAGGTAATGCATCATATTCGATTCCGGCTTCGAACCCAAGTAAGGGGTGTTAAAACTGCCTTTTTATTATTTGGCTTATTTTGTTTCAGCCGAGCCCCACCTTTGCCTTTCCCTTGTGCTTCTTCTTCTTTTTCGATATTTGGTAGGTGGTGACCGAAAGTCCCTCTCTTCATTTCTTGATTTGGTTTCTCTTCTTACTTAGGCTGGAACTTAAGTGTTGTTCCCTTTATGTTTCGTTTTCGCAACGACTCTAACAATCGGTAAGTGATCAAAGGCTATTCTCTAGTTTCTTTTAAAACTGAATGCACCTGTGTTCTTCTTTTCTTTTCCAAACCTGAATAGCCCTATTAACCGATTTTTATTTCATTATTTGCATACTACACTCATGGCGACTTAAGGGTCTTCCTCGAGGTGTGGTGAAGTGTGAACGGTTTGGAGGAGTCACACTCTCGTTCTCAAACGTCCGGTAAGGTAATAAGTTTACCTCTTGCTTTTAGGGATGGTCGAATATGCCCTACCACCTTCTAATCGATTCTTCATTGTACTTTAGGAAAGCAGTGAAGGCGTGTGATCGTTTCTGAACAGCAAGCGTTGAGGGATTAAGGTCACCCTTATTCAAACAAGGTATGAAAAATATTTTGGGTTAAGTGTTATCGAGAGGGTGTTACCTTAACAATTAAGGACTAACATCAGATCTCGATGATTCTAAGTTGGGTGCTCGTAGATTTTGGAACGACTTCGTAAAAAGGTGTGTAATCACACTATCGTTTTTGTGAGTCGGCAAAAGCCGAAAAGTCAAAACTTTAGCGTTTGAGGCCTCACGAGCATGCGATCGCTTGTGCGGTAAACCGAGCCCAACAATCATGGGTGATAGACTGTAGACGCTGCCACGAGCGTCATTGTGCTATTAGGCCATTATGGGCCTCGTTTGGTGAAATGGGCCGTGTGGGCTTTACACGGACAAAATCCTTGATAAGTGGAAAATACTGGACTGGGCTATGTAGTTTGCATAGCCATGATTGAATTTGGGCTAAATAGGCCACACGATCGTATGGGCCCACGTGGGTCGAATAATGGGCCTTGGGCCCAAATACACTATTTTGACCATATATGTTATATGTGTCGCTTGAGACGACTGTAGACCTTCGGGAAGGTTGTTAAATGATCGTAATACCCCTGAAGAGTAAAATGATTGAAATACCCCCATAGGGTAAAATGATCATAATACCCCTGGAGAGTAAAATGACCGAAATACCCCCATATGGTAAAATGATCGTAATACCCTTGAAGAGTAAAATGACAGAAATACCCCTATAGGGTAAAATGTCCGTAATACCCTTGAAGAGTAAAATGACCGAAATACCTCCATAGGGTAAAATGATCGTAATACCCCTAAAGAGTAAAATGATCGTAATACCCCGGAGTAAAATGATCGAAATACCCCTATAGGGTAAAATGACCTAATACCCCTGAAGAGTAAAATGATTGAAATACCTTAATAGGGTAAAATGATTGTAATTCCCCTGAAGAGTAAAATGACCGTAATACCCTTGTAAGGTAAAATGACCATAATACCCCTATAGGTTAGAATGATCGTGATGCCTCTGTAGGTAAAATGACTGTAATACCTCTGTTAGATGTAAGTGACGGATTATCCCCAAAGGGTAATATGATTATTTTGCCCATCGAGGGTAAATGATTGATTTGTCTGTGACGTAAATGATTGATTTGTCTGATTTGTATGACTGATTTTGAGCATGGCATTTTGCATACACGACATACTGCATGGGGTTGGGATACTATTATGGAGGAAGTATCAGATCGGTAGCTTTGCCACGATCATCTATTCTCGTGGCTCTACCACATATATCGTTATCGGCGACTTTTATCGCGATACCATTGTTGATAACTTTGTCGCGATGCTATCGATGGTCGTGTCTTGATCATATCATCTTGATGGCTTTGTGCCGATCATATTACCGTTACAAAATGGCTTTGTGCCGATCATATTACTATTACTGATAGCTGTGTGCCAATCATATTACTACTACCGATGGCTTTGTGCCAATCATATTACTGTACTCATGGCGTTATAGCTATCTCGTTTACGGCTCTTAGCCATTCTAATTACTGCCAGCTTTGTTGCGATATTGATTAGTACCGCAAATGGTGTTGATATTGGTGTGTTGGCTAGGTGGGTCGATTTTATCCCCACATGGTGTGTTGGTTGGTACTAGTGGTGTGTTGGCTGGATTGGGATGGGTTGCATGATTGCATTGTTGCATTTCAGTTACTGATACTGTCACTGTATTGGGCTTAGGCCCACATGTATTCTGTTTCTGATTCTAAAACTATAATAGGTTAAGGCCCACACTACACTGTTACTGTTTTGGGTTAAAGCCCACACTATACTGTTACTAAATCGGGCTCAAGCCCAGACTATTACCGCACATGTTACTGACTGAATGATAGGGGATTGCACATTGAGTTCTCATAACTCACCCTTTCCTTTTAACTGTACAGGTAATCCCCAGCCTTAGATAATTTAGAGCTGCGAGGGACTCGGAGGTGGCCACATGTTCACAAGTAATTTAATTAAGACCTGGCTATTGAAATATTTTATACTGGGTTGATATTTTTGTAATAAGGCCTCTTGTGATTTTTTAATTTCTTTAAGTGGGTTTTAATTTCTTATTTTGAACTGCCAAATGGATACAAACAAGTTTTCACAACTAATAATGATTTTACAAGGCAAACACATATTTTCAACTTTAAGATATCTATAAATAGGGTAGCGTCCGTGATTTTAAACCAATAGTAGCAAACATGGTAATCGTTTTACTAAGTGTTGGTTTTTATAACTTACCAATTATTTCCCAAGAAATAAGAACTAAATGGGTTTTAACTCAAACGATTTTTCCCATCAAACTTTGATTTCGAAAAATGCTTCGATGTGACACACCAGATTCGACCGTAACGTCTAGGCCGGGTTTGGGGTGTTACATTTAGTGGTATCAGAGCCTAGTTACAAAACTCAGTGTAGAATGGGTTTTTAAATTTTTGGATTTCAAAAGGTTGTTTTCGAATATGTGAAGCGTTTTGAGATACTTCTGATCGTTGTTTTGTCGAGTTTTAAAATTTATAAAGAGAATGATCGAACCTGGAAACTAACTCTAACAACGACTTAAGGCAAGTGCACCTATCGAACAGTAGTATAGCTTAGGCAAGACCGGATTGTCAAACCTAAAGGAACTAAAAGTACTAATAATAACCTTCTTTCTATTATTTAGCCTAAATATTAAGTGATTGGTTGTTTAATCCAAAACTAACTAACTACTAAGCTAAAGACATAAAGAAAAAAGAATGAATTGAGGAAATACTGTTGGGAAAACTCAGTTGATTAAGACGATACCCTCAGGAAGAATCCACCTAGATTTCACTTGTTATCTAACACTGAACCAGATGATTTATTCTCTTGACTTGATCCATAAGATTCCCTAATTTATATTAAACCCTCTCTTGAGGCGAATAACGTCTAACCCTAGGTTGATTAATTGAAACCTCTTTCTAATAAAACCCCTAGTCTCGCATTAACTCGATCTATGGACTCCCATATTAGGTTTCACCCTAATCTGACAAAATCTCGTCACCCTATCTCTAGGCGCGCGAACGACTTCACTTTAATTATGCTAGATCTTTGTTTAAGGAGGGAATTTTGCTCCACCACCTAAGCACATCACACTTGAATCAGTATCCCAAAAATATTAACACAAGAATTAATCACACATAATTAAGAATAAATCAAGTATTTATCATATAGTTTAGAAAATAATAACAAGATCCATCTTAGGTTTCATCCCCTTCAGGTATCTGAAGGGTTAGTTCATAATAATAAAAGAAAACATCTCAGAAGAAAAGATAAAACAAAACATAAGAAATCCCTAAAACCCTTGAAGGAATTGAATGAGAGATCCGCCGTCTTGAGTAGAATTATGGCTTCTTGAGATGAATCAACTGGCTATATTTAAGTGATTCCTACAAATCTGACCTTTCTGGCTAAGCTTATTGGCCTAGCTGACCGCCCGCGACAAAAGCCCTGGCAGAAGGCTTCTGTCGAGCCTCCCTCTTAAGTTGCCCCCTAGGGTGTTTATATAGACTTTGAGATGCTTTACTTGGCCCCTATATATCCTAATTCAAGTAGAATTCCTACTAGGGGGTTTGAATAGGCATTAGAATGTGTTTCTTTGCCTCTAAGTACCCTATTCCGAATAGAACTACTCTTTCTACGGCAGAGACATGCCCTAGGGCACACGCCCGTGTGTTTCGTAACTAAGCCATGTGCAAGCCTATTGATGAGGTACAGCTGTGTGAATCATGGTCAGGCCGTGTTTGGACTTCTCTTAAGAGGCACTGCCGTGTGGGCTTAAGTACAGGGCGTGTCGATTTCGTGATATGGCCCATTTGGTTCGTTTTTGGTTCGTTTCTCATTCTTTTCATCCTCCGATGCTTTCCTGAGTATAAAACATGAAAAGAAAGGATTAAGAGCACCTTTTTACACAAATCAAGGGATAAATCATCCAAAAGTATGCTAAATGTGGGATTAAAATATGTTACTTTTACGGTTTATCAAATACCCTACACTTAAGCTTTTGCTTGTCCTCAAGCAAAATTCTCAACTTACAATTAAAATGAACTTTCCACAATTCGTAATTCTCATCAACAATGTCTCATCATAATTCATAGAAAATTCATACATGGATAATTTAACTCAAAGACTCCTAAAGATTCAAACAATTCTAAGTCATATATTTTGTAGCTCGAAAACATAGATGTCTCCCCTTATCTAAATGATTACCTTTAATTCAAAATCGACAAGGATTGGCATCCTTACAAAAGATTCACTCAAAGCACTCGAAGTATTTAAGGTTCGGAAAAAACACTCATAAGTCAAACCTGAAAAGTTAATCCTATAGGCTTGCCTGAAATCAAATCTCCACCACTGTAATATGAGATGATACACAAATCAAAAGGTCTTTAACAGGGTTGTAACGGGGCTTGGGTTAAAGGTGTGGATAAAGGCTGAATTGGAAGGTTTAGAATCGAGATTGAATTGACAAATTAACTAACTTTGGAAAAGAATTGATAACCCGAATAATTACATCACATGAAAAATTAAAATACTAATAATACGAGCTTCTTCTTCAAGATGTTGAATTTAAACATGTCAACTCACTTAATTACATGAACTAATACTGAATATACTTCAATTTTTTTTGTTTTTATTTTTGGTTTTTTTTAAGAACAGATCAAATAAATACATAATATAAGAAGGAACTTTATCAACTTAAATAAAGTAATTCGACAACTGATCAAATCAATTCTCGATAGAAGGGTAGTCAAAGGAATGGTGATAACAAATACGAGCGGGGTTTTGGGTTAATATTAGTGGGTAAATCAATAAAAAGGGTTGTTAGGATCAAAGAGGTTCACTAGGGTTAATTGTGAAGGTAGGCTTTTTAGTGAAGTGAATGAGTTAAAGCCTAGGTGCCTTTATCATCTCAGTATATCAAATAAAAAATGTGGTCTTGACATGTTAATCGAGGCAAGTTCTAGAATAACAATTCAGTGTTGACACACTCATAATCAATAAAGTGATAATGAAAAAGAATATATGCTCTATAAGGCTCAAAATCTCACAAAAATTATGTGTGTTCTTGACATCAATCCCTGTAAATTTCAAACTTGTAATATTCAAATTCAGTTCAATAACCTAGAAAATTTTTAATTCTGAAAAATAGACTTATCATGCTTGATTCTCTAGTATCTTAAAGTTTAAATAATCAATGTACAATTATCTATAACTTAATCTAAGACATATTAATAAAAATCATAAATCATAAGAAATTTCATCTTAATTAGTAATATGAGAAAATTACTTAAGAGCTAGCTATGATTCAGGGATTTGAGAATGATGCAAAAATTTAGGCACTTTTACCCCCCACATTTAAGATGTACATTGCCCTCAATGTACAAAGATAGATAAATATCAACATAGTAGAAAATCAAAAGATAGGGAGAATTGAAGCTTCCTAAATTTTTTTGGGATCACTATTCTCGTCCTGATTTAAAGGAGGAGGCGGTGATACTGTGGTGGATGACAACAGTCACTGTGTTAGATGAAGAAATTGGGAAACTCGTGACGTATTAGCCATGAACTAATAAGAAAAATTCAAAATAAACTAATTATGTATTTAAGGAAAAGAAAAATAAAGAGAAGGAGATTAAGAAGGAAAATAGAATTAAAAGAAAATACTAACAGACTGAAGAGTCCTTATTGATAGATGGTTCGCGAGGTGTGTATGACCTCTAAGGCTGTGGTGTGTGATTCCCTAGCAGCCTGAAGAACCTAAAACCAAGAAACTAGAATAAATAAACTAAATTAAGCATAAGATAGTCAAAGGGGAGGAAAATAAAAGAGTTGAGAAAAGAAAAATAAAATTGAAAATGTCTCGAAGACCCTTGGCGTGTTGGAGGGTTGAAGCGGCCGGCATGAACTCATGTGAATTGGTCTCCTTTGAGGAGATTGTGGTTGGCCTCTTACGCTTCTTCGGCATGGCTTTGGTGTCTCAAGTGTTGTAAGAATGGTAGGAGAAAAGGAGAGAAATTTAAGGGAAAGAAGATATGGATGAAGGTTAATGGGTGAAATAGGGAGGGGTGGGGAGGTTTAAATAGAGTTTTGGATCCTGACACCGTCCCATGCCCGTGTACCATGGGCGTGTCGAGGCACACGACCACCTTGCACGACCATGTTGTGGATCAAATCGCCCGTGTGTGATAAGTCAGTGTCGACCATGGCCACATCGCACAGCCATGGTATGGGGCATATCATTTTTCCCACGCCCATGTGTAGTTTACCACGGCCGTGTATGAACTCTTAATGTCGACCATGGCCTCATCGCACGGCCGTGGCGTGGTGGTTGTGTTCGTGACTCTGAAAAAATGATTCGTTTTGACTCGTACCATCCCTGCCATGTCAGTACGGTGATTCGGAGTACCCACACGACCACGGTCGTGTTCGTTCCTCATATATTTCTTCTTTATTGGGATGAGGTTTATGATTCAGCTCAGGTTTGTAGCTTTGTTCTTTTTCCTATGGTAAAATTTGAACAGAATTGTTATCAACTAAATTTACTTTCTCATGTTCATCAGTTGATGTCTTGGTCGAGTCAAGAGCTTGTAGACTGATCGATTCGTCACCTACACAAAGAATGAGTTCTCCCAACATTAATTTTAGTCCTGGCAGTTGCTAAAAGGGTCTTCCTAAAATTAAAGGAATCGAATTATCCTAATCCATGTCTAAGACAACAAAATCTACTGGGAAAACAAAATTTTCAATTTTTACGAGAAAATCTTCGATAATACCCCTAGGAATTCTAACAGTTTTATCAGCTAATTGTATACTCATCCTAGTTTGTTTTGGTTTCCCTAGACCTAGCTGTTTAAACATTTTACAAGGCATGACATTTATAATTGCCCTAAATCAGCTAAGGCATTTTCAACAGTTAAACTACCAATTAAACATGGAATTGTAAAACTCACTGGATCTTTTAGCTTCCGTGGTAGTCTGCTTTGTAGAATTGCTGAGCACATTGTGTTTAGCTCCACATGCGACTCCTCGTCTAACTTACGCTTGTTCTTCAGGAGTTATTTTAAAAATTTCCTCGAATCTGGCATCTGTGACAGAGCTTTAAGAAGTGGTAAGTTAATATGTAATTTCTTTAAAAGTTTAAGAAACTTACAGAACTATTCCTCTGTATTGTCTCTCTTCAACGCTTCGGGATAAGGTATGCGAGGTTGGTACTCTTTAATTGTCGATTTTGGCTTTTCTTGGGTTACCTCAATTTTACCTTCTTCTACCTCACTTTCTTGTATTGAATTGGGTGCATCTAACCCTACATTTTCTTGAGCTGTTATGGCTTGGATTTCCTCCTTTGGGTTAATCTCGGTGTTGCTTGGTAGAAGCACTTACTGTCGTTCGGACATTAACTTGGCAAGTTGTCCAACTAACTTTGTAACTTCCCCGACTGACTTAGTAAGTTCCCCAACTTGGTTCTTGATCCCTTCCATTGATGTTTGTTGGTTTTTAAGTGTTGCCTCAATGTCTTGGAGACGGTTTTCTGTGGCTGCCATGAATTTTGTCAACATCTCTTTGAGGTTTGGCTTCTTTTCCTGTGGATAGAGCTAATTTTGGAAAGGAGAAGGTTGTTGTCTTTGATTTCTTTGATTTCCTTGTCCTCCTCACAAAAAATTTGGGTGGTTCCTCCAACCTGGATTATAGGTATTACTATAAGGATTATTATTAGATCTAAAATTATTACCTATATAGTTCATTTGTTCGCTCTCTGTGCCCGGTTCGTAGGGTGGGTACTCAGGATTCGCCACAATTCCACTTGCGTCGCTCTGCATTACTGGATGTACATGTGAAGAACACAAACCATCAAGCTTTTTATTCATCATCTCTACCTACGTTGATAGCATGGTTACTACGTCGAGGTTGAAAACTCCGGCTGATTTCGTTGATTTTGTCCTTGTAACTTGCCACTAATAGTTGTTTAGCGACATCTCTTCAATGAACTTGTAAGCTACTTCAGGAGTTTTGTTGTTCAGGGTTCCACTGACGGTTGAATCTATTAGTTGTCTCGTTAAGGGATTTACACCATTGTAAAAAGTTTGGACTTGTAGCCACAAAGGTAATCCGTGGTGTGGACATCTCCTCAAAAGATCCTTGTAGCTCTCCCATTCGCCGTATAATGTCTCTAAATCCATCTGCACAAAAGAAGAAATATCCTTCCGTAATTTGGCCATTTTGGCCGGTGGAAAATATTTTAATAAAAATTTCTCAGTCATTTGATCCCATGTGGTTATTGACCCTCGTGGTAACGAGTTTAACCATTATTTAGTTTTATTCCTTAATGAAAAGGGAAATAACCGAAGCCGGATGACATCGTCAAAAATGCCATTTATGTTGAAGGTGTCACAGAACTCTAAAAAATTAGCTATATGAGTATTCGGGTCTTCTTCTGCAAACCATCAAATTGAACAAATTGTTGAATCATTTGTATAATGTTAGGCTTTAATTCAAAATTATTAGCAGCTATAGTAGGCCTAACAATACTAGATTCTACTCCTGTTAAATTAGGTTTAGCATAATCATACATAGTACGTGGAGCATCTGCCACATCTCGTGGTGGATTATTTTCATCCATCCCTTCAGTAGGATTGGATTCGCCTTATTGTTGTTCTTCTTGGTAATTTAAGGCTCGCCTGATTTCTCTGTGATTCCTATGAGCAGTAGCTTCGATATCACTATCGTATATTAGAGGTCCTGTCGGGTTCCTTCTAGTCATAAACTAGAGGTACCTGCTAGGCAAAGAAAGAAATAAAATTAGCAAAAACAAAAATAAAATAAATTGCAAAAAATAAAAAAAATAAAAAAATAATGGCTAAAGTAATAAAAATAGAGTTTTCTTAATATTTTAATTCCCCGACAACGGCGCCAAAAACTTGATCTTTGTTTTGTCGAGTTTTAAAATTTATAAAGAGAATGATCGAACCTGGAAACTACTCTGACAACGACTTAAGGCAAGTGAATCTATCGAACAGTAGTATAGCTTAGGCAAGACCGGATTGTTGAACCCAAAGGAACTAAAAGTACTAATAATAACCTTCTTTCTATTATTTAGCCTAAATATTAAGTGATTGGTTGTTTAGTATAAAACTAACTAACTACTAAGCTAAAGACGTAAAGACAAAAAGAATGAATTGAGGAAATACTGTTGGGAAAACTCAATTGATTAAGACAATACCCTCAGGAAGAATCCACCTAGACTTCACTTGTTATCTAACACTGAACCAGACGATTTATTCACTTGACTTGATCCTAAGATTCCCTAATTTATATTAAACCCTCTCTCAAGGCGAATAACGTCTAACCCTAGGTTGATTAATTGAAATCTCTTTCTAATTAAAACCCCTAGAATTGCATTAACTCGATCTATGGACTCCCATATTAGGTTTCACCCTAATCCAACAAAATCTTGTCACCCTATCTCTAGGTGCGCGAACGGCTCTGCTTTAATTATGCTAGATCTATGTTTAAGTAGGGACTTTTGCTCCACCACCTAAGCACATCACACTTGAAACAATATCCCAAAAATATAAACACAAGAATTAAGCACACATAATTAAGAACAAATCAAGTATTTATCATATAGTTCAGAAAACAATAACAAGATCCATCTTAGGTTTCATACCCTTTAGGTATCTGAAGGGTTAGTTCATAATAATAAAAGAAAACATCTCAAAAGAAAAGATAAAACAAAACATAATAAATCCCTAAAACCCCCTGAAGGAATTGAAGGAGAGATCCGCCGTCTTGAGTAGAATTTCGGCTTCTTGAGATGGATCAAATGGCTATCTTCGAGTGATTCCTACAAATTTGACCTTTCTGGCTCGGCTCTTTAGCCTAGCTGACTGCTCGTGACAAAAGCCCTAGCAGAAGGCTTCTGCCGAGCTCCCCTCTTAAGTTGCCCCTTAGGGTGTTTGTATAGACTTTGAGATGCTTTACTTGGCCCCTACATATCCTAATTCAAGTAGAATTCCTACTAGGGTGTTTGAATAGGCTTTGGAATGTGTTTCTTTGCCTCTAAGTACCCTATTCCAAATATAATTACTCTTTTTGTGGCAGGGACACGCCCTAGGGCACACGCCCGTGTGTTTCATAACTAGGTCGTGTACGAGCTTGTTGATGAGGTACGGCCGTGTGAATCATGGTTAGGCTATGTTCAGACTTCTCTTAAGACGCACAGCCGTGTGGGCTTAAGTCCAGGTCGTGCCGATTTTGTAATATGGCCCATTTGGTCCGTTTTAGGCCTGTTTCTCGTTCTTTTCATCCTCCGGTGCTTTCCTGAGTATAAAACATGAAAAGAAAGGATTAAGAGCACCTGTTTACATAAATCAAGGGATAAATCATCCAAAAGTATGCTAAATGTGGGATTAAAATATGTTACTTTTACAGTTTATCAACTTCCTCTGAAAAGTGTGGCACACCGAGTCTCCGGCGCCAAATCTGTAAGTTTTTGAATACTTTTGTCTGTTTAGAAACTGAAATGCAGTAAGTTAGGAAGAACTGTGGCTATACCACTCTAGATAGACCAAACTGAATCTATAGGAAATTGAAAACTATAGTGAAACTTTGATCTACATAAAATTATTAGTTCTGATAAAACTCAAATAGACTATGGGCACAAGAGATACACACGGACGTGGTTCAAAAGGTGGTAATAATGTTTTGAAATCAGAGTGCGCAGTGGAAGCGTGGTAGTGAAGTTTGTGTGGTGTGACTATTCAGATAGTTGGAAATTTTGGGAACGAAATTTCTTTAAGGAGGGGTGAATTCTAACTCCTCGAATTTGGGCCTAAAAGGAATGGGCCTTAAGCGTGGGAATAGCTAGGAGATTACATAAAAATTTATGTGTGCAACGAAATGACAACTTACTTATTTGCTTTAGTGGCTAAGTGATTTAGGAAGAGTTAGGAGTGTTGGAGAAGTCTTGGGTTCAAACCTGGGCTTTAGCAAAATTTTTACTTTTTGCTCTTAAGTGAATCTTGGCCTTAGCTTGAAGGCTTTATAAATATTTTTCGTGAAATAATGACACAAGGAGTCTGCTGGTAAAGGTGGAAATTGGCGTGTGGAATGTACTAGTGGTCTGAGGTTCGAATCTCTGTTCATGCAAATGAAGATTATTTTTACTGTTGGTCATGGGTGTAACATCCTAATTTTGGGCCTAGTTGGAACAGTGGTTGCAGGATGACAAACCTGACATCAAAAAATTTATTTTATTATTATTTAGATGTCTACAGTAAGATACTAAAGTTGTGTGAAATTTTCATAAAGAAATTTCCTCGTTTGAGTGCCCAATTTGATAAAAAGGACTAAATCGCATAAGGTGCAAAACTTGAGGTCTAATTGTTAAAGGCACTAATTAGCCATAGAATTGAAAAGTATGAGCACTTGCATGGTAATTACACCAATAGAAAATTGAGGAGACAAAGATGGACATGTAGTAGGTGGATTTGGTGAAGTTATTAAAATGTTTAATTTGGTAAATAAGTTAATAGGGTAATAGGACAAAAATAGCAAAAGCTATCATCTTTTTTATTTCTCTTTCTTCTCCACTGATTCTTACCCAAGGAAATGGCTATGGAAGCTTGAAAATTTCAGCAACTTCTAACTCTCACAAGTAAGTGATTTTGATGGCCATTTTGATGATTTTTGTATTTTTGGAACCCTTGTAGCTTAATCCAGCTAATGAGGGAACTATTTTACAAAATGGTTGAAAGTATACGGTTTTTCCATGAGAATATTCATGTTGTTTGCTGCATTTTTATGGAAGAAAATGAATCTTGGTTGTTAAATAAACAACTTTTGTTAAGTGATTTTCATGAAAACACCTAAAATGGACCATTTTGTAAAAGTTGTAAAATAGGTAGTAAAGGATTGAAATAATGCAAATTGTGGGCTGCTATAGTTATAAAAATGGTTCATCAAGGCCTAAAATACAAGGAAATTGAATAAATATAATTTTACAAGCCTAGGGGCAAAAGTGTAAATATGATAAAGTTTAGGGGCAAAAATTTAATTTTTCCATAATATGATTTTTTGACTGAATTGAATAGTATAATAACTAAATAAGTCAAATGTGATATTCTAGATAAAGAAAATGAGTTTCAGACTTAGAATGGAGGAAAGATGAATATTGGACGACTTGGTCCCTTTCGCCATTTTAAGTCAAAGTAAGTTCATGTGTAAATAATACAACATTATATAATGTAATTAATATTTTGATATTGCATGAATTGTATATATATGTTTCTATAGATTCGATTGATGATGATTTGGTGAAGAATCGAAGAATGAGAATCCCGGTTGAACATTAGGAATAGATAGGATACAAATGCCATGACATTTGGGTGATATGTGTGCTAGTGTAAAACCATGCCGGGGACATGGCATCGGTCACATTATAAGAGCTAGTGTAAGACCATGTCTGGGACATGGCATCGGCATTGAGACGAGAGCTAGTGTAAGTGTAACACCCCAAACCCGGCCCATGCGTTACGAGCGGATTTGGTATGTCACATGAAGAAAATGTAAAACATCATGTGATTGTTACTAAAATAGGCGTTACTTGGTTGTGTTTAAATAAACAAGTTTTTATGTAAATACTGGATAAAATACATCTATTTTTTGAATGATTGATTGATGAGCCAGAAATCGAGGTAGTGAACTTTAAAACCATGACTTTTGAAAATGACGTTGAAAATTTGAAAGAGAATCCGAGTTAAATTTGTAACATCCTAGATTAGGGGTTATGCATTTGTGCATAATTCATGAGTAGTAGGTTTTGGCAGTGTTTGGAAGTGAATTAAGGGTTTTTAAAATCCTAGGATGGAAGAGAAAGCTTTGGACAATTATTGGTTTTAAGTTAAAAACAAAAGTGATGTGGAAAAGTGGCAAGGGATGCCACCTAAGGTGCAAGGGTTATGGCATCAAGTGAAGTACTTTGAGGAAGAGGTTCAATCCCATTGTGTGCATTTTGCTTAATTTTATGAAATAGCATGTTTATTGTGATATGGATGTGTGGTGTGCATTTTAGAACCTTGGAAATGTAAGGAAATGTATGGAAATGCATGGAAATGTATGGAAATGTATGGAAATATATGGAAATGTATGGAAATGTATGGAAATGTAAGGAAATGTAGAGAAATGCAAGGAAATGAAAGGAAATGTAAGGAAATGTAAGGAAATATAAGGAAATGTAAGGAAATGAAAGGAAATGTAAGGAAATGAAAGGAAATGAAAGGAAATGAAAGGAAATGTAGGGAAATGTAAGGAAATGTAAGGAAATGTAAGGAAATATAAGGAAATGTAAGGAAATGAAAGGAAATGAAAGGAAATGTAAGGAAATGAAAGGAAATGTAAGGAAATGTAAGGAAATGTAATGAAACTTGGAAATGATTTAGAAATGTTAAGTTTCAAAAGGAGGAAAGTAAACATTTTGGAAACCTAAGCTAAAAGAGAAAAGTAAACATTTTGGAATCTTAAGTTAAAAGAGGAAAGTGAACATTTTGGAAACCTAGGAAATGTCAAGCTTAAAGAGCCAAACGAAAATTTTTGGAAACTTAGAAATGACCTAGAAATGTTGAGTTTTAAAGTTTAAAAGAGGAAATTAAGGCAAGGTGGCCTTAAGAGAAAAAGTATGTGAAAATTGACACACAAACAGGCTTGGAAAAGTGGCCTGAAGATGCCACTTAGGGCCTTTGGAAATGGCGCCACATGCAAGTGTATTTGGGCCAGGGATCGAGTCACTTAGGAAGCAAATAAAAGAAGTTTTATTTTGCTACAAAGAGCAGAGAGGTGGACGGCATGTGGGCTCTTAAAGAGGAGTTTTATTTCCTTTAGAATTTCGCTAATTAGGAGATAATTGTTGGATTAATTTTTTGATAAAGTGATAATTATCACATAGGAAGAGTGGTGGCCAAGTTAAGGACTCTAGCTAGTAATTTCGGCTATAAAAGGAAGAGAAGGCCATTCATTCATTCATTCACTCTTCCTTTGTCAATTTCTTAGCAGATTCTCCTCTCTCTGTCGAAATTCCTCAGCTTTTATTCTTCCTTCTCTTTCTTTCTAATCCTCCAAAAGTCGAAAGTTGTGAGAGCACCATTTAGCCATAGCCGAATCTCTCAAGGTTGAAGTGAAGGTGCAATCGATTCCTTCAAATAAGGGTAAGATCCAAGTTTAGTTTCCATTCTTTTATATTTTAGACTTATCGAAATTTAGAGACTAATTTCGATTATTAATCTTGGCCGAATCATGGAAGGAGAAGTTCTTTTCCCGAAGGTACACTATAGGCTGCGTGTTCCCTAGTTATTCGGTGAATTTCGGGATTTAAGATCCTTAAGGTAAGTGACTATGAATATTCGGCCAAGACCCTATTTTTGTAGTAGATCTATTATTATGTGTTTTAAGCTGAAAACTAACCGATTCAAGGGATCTAGTGATTTGCCGATTTCAAAGGGGAAGAATACAAGTTTTTGGGATTTGATTTTTTATTCAATCGGCATTAAGGTAAGTACACAAATCCTACTAGGATTTGGTTTTATGGCCGAATAGGCCTTTGCTAAATATTACCATGTTGGTAGAGTGTAGGCATTAAAACCTAAAGCAAGAGATCGGATTTGAGATTTCGAGTGAAATCGTTTTAATCGAATCATGTGTACCCACACTAATCTTAATAGATTTATGGCTTAAACTTGATATATGTGTTAATATGAAAGTGTAAGAATGTGGCTAAAGTACCATGTTATGGTACAAAGTACTGTGCACGCTTTTCCTACTCCTACTAGGATTACGAAATATGTTATACTTAACATGTGAAAAGTGACATGAATGTGAATTTAAGTATGATATGCATGATATGAATAATATGGGGCATTCGAGTTATTTGAGAAAGGGGAAGTGAATGTGATGACTTCGGTCTCACTATCCGAATGTGGTGACTTGGTCACATTATCTCGAATGTGGTGACTTGGTCACATTATCGAATGTGGTGACTTGGTCACATTATCCGAATGTGGTAACTTTGTTACATTATCTCGAATGTGGTGTCTCATGACACAATTATCTGGTGGCTATGCCACAAATTTTATATGGGCGATGAGCACGTCGACTGCAGTGACTGCCTTCGATGGTGTGTAGCGGATGGAGGGTTGACTTAGTAGTCCCCACGGTGTGTAGGATGGTACGAGTGGAGTGTAGCGGATGGCATATAGGTTTGGGTTCGGGATTGCATCATTATCTTGAATTATTATATGAACATGATATGTATGGTATGCCTAATTCTATTAAATTTTGGTGTTGGTTACACATTGAGTCTGTTGACTCACCCCGTTGTGGGAACATGTTTCAGGTGATGAACAGTGATGGACCGGGACGGCAGAGCTTGTGGTGGCCATGCTCAGCTGAAAGTTTTATTCAATTTGGACTTTTTATTTTATTTAAGTACTCTACAATTTTATTTTGGGTTTTATTTTATGTAATAAGGCCATAGTGATGATTTTATTGATGTTTTAATTACTATGTTACGTATTTATGTTATTTAAAGATTAAGTCAAGTTAATTTAAAATAAACTTTAAATATTTTGTCACCTGAAATAAATGGGTTTTCAATATAAAAATAAACTTGTTTTCAACTCGAGCCCAACCCACTAACAAACTATCTTCAAAAACACACAGTTTTCAATTTAACAAAAGAATTTTGAACCGGGTTATATCGAGGAACATACCAAATCCGGTTCAGGCTCGTGGGCCGGGTGTGGGGTGTTTCAAAATTATTTGTACATTTTAATTTTGAAAACCGTTTATTAATCAATTTTGAGAAAAAATCGTTATTTATGATTTTTTAAAAAATACCCATTTAAAATAATTTAAGCAACATAATAAGTTCGTCAAAAAAAAAGCAAAAATAAAAATATTTTAGAGGCCTTATTACAACATAATAACCCAAAATAGTAAAAGTAATAAAGTAAACGTAAATGGTAATCTAAAATTCAAAGCACCATTTCTGAAGTATGGCCTCCACCGAGTCATCCATGGCCCAAGTCCACATCACTGAGCATTACCTGAAAGAATTAGGAAAAGGAGTGAGTTACAAGAACTCAGTGTATAATCCCCTTACCGTTATCCACTGGGCTTGAACCCGTAAAGCAATATCTTGGGCCTGAGCCCATATATCATAATCTTGGACCTAAGCCCACTTTCATGTAATAAAGAAATGATATGAATGCAACCCATCCCATCCAGCCAATCTCTCCACCCGTACCAACTAATCTCTCCTGTGGGGATCAAGTCAACCCACCCCGCCAGTCTCTCCACCCGTACCAACCAATCTCTCCAGTGGGGATCAAGTCAACCCACCCCGCCAGTCTCTCCAATTTGAAGTCAAGCTGCCATTTACAATATTTGTGGCTGAGCCACCAGAATCATATACGGTAATATAATCGGCACACAGCCTTAATCACGATGGCAGAAAAGCCATATTTAAATTGGCACATAGCCATTATCAGAATTTGTGGCAATGCCACCGGTCTACTCTTCTCTTCATTCAAGTTTCCCATCCCATGCAATATGTAAATATGCAATATACATAGTAACTCATGATATTTACAGATACAAAAAAACAATAATTAATTCAGAGATTCATTACAAAAATTTGGCCCATTATAACACTTTACAAATCGGCCCATTAGGGCAATCTATCAAATCGGCCCATTAGGGGAATTTTCGTAATTCGATAATTTTACCCACTAACGGTATTTCGGTAATCTTAACCACTAAGGGTATTTCGGTAATTTTACAACCCCGAACTTAACAACTAATTTGGGGCATAAAAATTGAAACTATCCATCTGCGTTATACTGACTAAATTGACTATAACATGAGTTAGAAATCTCGAACTTTAGATCCGTAAATTTTCCTTGAAACTAGACTCATTTATCTTCTTACTACAATTTTTCCAGAATTTTTGGCTTAACCATTTAGTACAGTTTATTCATTAAAGCTTCCCCTGAATCACTGACCATTGATTCTGACCTCTTTTACCATAAATTTAAATATCTCATTTTACAGTTTTCATATGTTGCTCCCACTTATTTCTATTGAAAATAGACTCACTAAGTAATCTATATATATAAATTATAACTTCTAACTCACTTTGTACAAATTTGAATGATTTTTCCAAGATAGAATAGGGAACCACGAAGTCATTCAGAACCAGTCTTACTAAAATTTAAAAATCTCAAAATATACTAATCCTTTGCTTGCTATGTTTATTTTATAAGAAAATAGACTCAATTAGCTTGCAATCCATATCTCCTTCACTTTCTAATTCCCTTTCTCCTATTTTTCATGAATTTTTTCGAGATCACATCACTGCTGCTAACCAAAAACTATTTCATTGCAAAATATGGTTACCACTACGAACATACGCATGCCCAAGTGATCACCGATGCCGGCTTCTGGTTTTTCAGTCTTTCAACCGAATCACAAACATTTCATGCAAATATTCAGAGAGACGTGAGATTACACACCATTTCACACATGTATTTAGAAGGGTGCGGAATTACACACCTTATTCGAAATCTGAAACACGATACTCCCCGCGGCACCTAAAGGTACAATCGGTCAACAATTAGTCCAAAGCCCGATTTACAACTTCAACCAAGTATTGCGATTGATTAACAATCTATATCACTTACCAACAATCCGAGTCTCTTATTACAAAGAATAGGTGTTCGATTAGCCCTCTGTTAAAGTACTTCGAGCCCTTAGAAGTGATTAACACAAGAACAAATGTTAGCCACAGCTTATTCGGCTTGAGTAAGAATCACCCAAACAATACACCCCCTTCACCTATATTCAGCTTGGAAGAAAAAGAAAAAGAAATGAAAAGAGGGATATACGATCACTTACCGATTCGATTAAGAAGAGATTGTCCAACACGAAAGGAAAAGAAATGGTGAAGAAGTTGGGTGGTAATAGGTTCGGCTATGGAGAGAATTGAACAAGAAAATTTAATCACAAGATAATGTAAATTTTAAGAAAAGAGAAAAGGTTGATGAAATGATCAAAAGAAAAGAATGGATGGAGGAAGAGCGCCTTGGTAGTCTCGGCCAAAGCAATGAGAAAATGAGGTGAACAAATGGCTTTAGAATTTCGACAAGCAAAGGGAAGAATTAGAAAAGAAAACGTCAAAATGCTAAAAGAAGAAAATAAAACTTACAAGCATCAAAATTTGCTAAATGCCTATAGGAAATTCCGCTATACCTTTTTCTCCCTACCAAAACCTTGTATCAACTTATCCAGAAAGATGAGTGTTGACCCAAAATATACTTTCCAAAACATCCTCCACATAATAGGCCAACATGTCCCCTTCTCTTGCCTTTTCCTTTTGATTCTTTCCTTCCTTTTCCCTAGTCTTCCTCCTTACCATAATTCTTAGCCATCTTTCCATTAAAATAAAAGTCTTCCTTTCCTTCGTTGATGCCATGGCCGACACTTACCTTAAAGCACCAAAAAAATATTAATCCAATATAAGTGCACTAGGTGGGATTCGAACCCAAGCTCTCCCCTCTGCCATTCACGCCACTTGCCACTAAGCCACAAGCTCCTCTCGTGCTAGCAAGTTGCCCAATTACTCCCTTATGCTAGATGCCACTTGTCTTCTCCCCTTTAAATGCTTCAACACTATAATTTTCCTATGGCCTAACTTGAACCCGAAACTTCCTAGAAACCTCGTAACTTTCCAAAATCACCTTCCTAATAAGTTCAACTTGAAATAAAGCCATTCTCTTGTTCTCCAAAAATTTTAAATGCTTCCGTGCTTAAGGCCCAATGGGCCTAATCCTACTAGGCCCAATTTTGGGATGTTTCAATTCTACATCCTTAAAGAAATAGTTGAACATCCTAACCTAGCATACTACACTTTCGCTGCGCACTCTGATCTTAATAGCACTAATTCGTTTTCTATCTTAATCTTGGAAACTCTTCACATCATTAAATATCTAATCCTCAGAAGTAAACAGGTATTTATCACTCATTCATAAAATTTTCTACATTCAACCAAAACATATCTGTCTTAATGGTGATGGAACAATCCCGAGCCTTATGCTTTTGACCTTCTCCAACAGCATTACCACCTCGACCTGGCCCATGGTCTCTCGGCGGCTGCTGAGCACCTCTAGCTGGCTGCGTAAAATCATTACGAACCCCCTGAGTATGAGCAGGCTGTCGAGAACAATCCTTAAACTGATGATCCTTGGAACCACATCTGAAACAACCACCGGTTCTCTTCCAGCATTCACCCGAGTAAAGTCTCCCACAATTCGCACAAGGCATAACTGATTGGTAGCAGCTTGTACTCTCGCTTGAGCTGGCTCCTCATTCCTGGGCCTCTTCTGAAAACCTCTATCAGGACTTGAGTACCCAGAGTTGTTCTTACTCCTGCTCCTATCCTTGTCTAGGTTTTGCCACTCCAAGTATTTAACCTCCTCGGCTATTTTAGCTTTTTCCACAAGTGTGGTAAAATTTCTCTCCTTCTGTGGGGCAATCAATACTCACAATACATCGCACAATCCATCTTCAAATCGCACACAGCGTTCATAATCAGTCGGCACTATTCCCAGGGCATACCGACTCAAACGTAGAAATTTCCCCTCATATGTTGCCAGATTTATCTCCTTAAACCAGATTCAGGAACTCCTTCCTTCGGGCATCCATATAGCTAGCCCCGACATACTTTCCTTGGAATGCGGTCTTGAAGAATTTCCAGGTAATGCGATCGGCCTGAGTTCATTCTTGAACAGTGAGCCACCACTGATACGCCTTTTCTCTTAGCAAAGACACCACTCCTTTCAGTTTTTGCTCGGCGGTGCAATCCAAATCGTCCATGATTCGCTCCACCACCTCAAGCCAGTACTCCACTACATTTTGGGCTACACCCGAGATACCCCTAAAAACCTCATCTCCATTAGATCTGAGTCGCTCCGATATCGACCCACGAGCTGCTGACCCAGTTCTTGCCCCATCAACTCTTTCCAGAACTCGCAACATTGCTTGGGATAGTGTGCCATCCTCTCTCGTAAGATCGTGTGACCCAGCTTCAGTCACGGGTGATGCAGAGCGTCCATTTCTGGCATATGTCTCGATGCCTCAAATACAACTCTAGCACCTCGGCCTCTACCACGACCATGTCTACCGCGTCCACGTCCTCTAGCGGTCATATTTGCTAATTCGATTTAATCTGGTTAAGAGTCTTATGAATCAGTTATACTATTTCAGTGTTTATTAAACGATGTTTTATGAAGTATAGGAAGTAAAGTTGTTTTCGCAAAATGCATCCTATAGTCTCAATCTCTATAGTTTCGACTCCTAAAACTAAAAGTTCTAGAGTGTTTCTATAGTCATACCACAATAATCATAATCATAAAACATATATTTACTTGACTTGGTGCCTGATTCCCGTGGTGCCATACTTCCTTTAGAACATGTATTTATAAATCAAATTACAGACAACTTTGGAAAACACTTTTGAACCCAAATTACAGCCGAGTTTTACAAACTAGGCTCTGATACCATAAAATATCACACCCCAAACCCGCCCATGCATTACGAGCAGATTTGGTAAGTCACATGATGAAAATGTAAAACATCATGTCATTCTTACTAAAATTTGCGTTACTTGGTTATGTTTAAATAAACAAGTTTATATGTAAATACTGGATAAAATACAACTATTTTTGAATGATTTATTGATGAGTCGAAAATTGAGGTAGTGAACTTTAAAACCATGACTTTTGAAAATGACGTTGAAAATTTGAAAGAGAATCTGAGTTAAATTATTTGTACATTTTTATTTTGAAAACCGTTTATTAATCAATTTTAAAAAAACCATTATTTATGATTTTTAGAAAATTCCCCATTTAAAATAATTTAAGCAACGTAATAAGTTCGTTAAACATAAAGTAAAAAAAAAATATTTTAGAGGCCTTATTACAACATAATAACCCAAAATAGTAAAAGTAATAAAGTAAACGTAAATGGTAATCTAAAATTCAAAGCACCATTTCTAAAGTATGGCCTCCACCGAGTCATCCATGGCCCAAGTCCATCTCATTGAGCATTACCTGAAAGAATTAGGGAAACGGAGTGAGTTACAAGAACTCAGTGTATAATCCTCTTAACGTTATCCACTGGCCTGAACCCGTAAAGCAATATCTTGGGCCTGAGCCCATATATCATAATCTTGGGCCTAAGCCCATTTTCATGTAATAAATAAGTGATATGAATGCAACCCATCCCATCCAGCCAATCACTCCACCCGTACTAACCAATCTCTCCTGTGGGGATCAAGTCAACCCACTCCCCCAGTCTCTCCACCCGTACCAACCAATCTCTCCTATGGGGATCAAGTCAACCCACCTCGCCAGTCTCCCCAATTTGTAGTCAAGCTGCCATTTATATTATTTGTTGTTGAGCCACCAGAATCATATACGGTAATATAATCGGCACACAGCCTTAATCACAATGGCACAAAGCAATATTTAAATTGGCACATAGCCATTATTAGAATTTGTGGCAACGCCACCAGTCTACTCTTCTCTTCATTCAAGTTTCCCATCCCATGCAATATGTAAATATGCAACATACATAGTAACTCATGATATTTACAAATACAAAAAACAATCATTAATTCAGAGATTCATTACAAAAATTTGGCCCATTATAATACTTTGCAAATCGGCCCATTAGGGCAATCTACCAAATCGGCCCATTAGGTGCATTTTCGTAATTCGATAATCTTACACACTAAGTGAATTTCAGTAATCTTACCCGCTAAGAGTATTTCGATAATCATAACCACTAAGGGTATTTCGGTAATTTTACAACCCCGAACATAATTACTAATTTGGGGCATGAAAATTGAAACTATCCATCTGCGTTATACTGACTAAATTGACTATAACTTGAGTTAGGAATCTTGAAATTTAGGTCTGTAAATTTTTCTTGAAACTAGAGTCATTTATATTCTTACTACAATGTTTCCAAAATTTTTGGCTTAACCATTTAGTACAGTTTATTCATTAAAGCTTCCTTGAATCACTGACCAATGATTCTGACCTCTCTTACCCTAAATTCAAATATCTCATTGTACAGTTTTCATATGTTGCTCCCACTTGTTTCTATTGAAAATAGACTCACTAAGTAATCTACACATATAAATTATAACTTATAACTCACTTTCTACAATTTTGAGTGAGTTTTCCAAGATAGAATAGGGAACCACGAACTCATTCAGACCAGTCTTACTATAATTTAAAAATCTAAAAATATACTAATCCTTTGCTTGCTCTGTTTCTTTTATAAGTAAATAGGCTCAATTAGCTTTCAATCCATATCACCTTCACTTTCTAATTCCCTTTATCCTATTTTTCATGATTTTTTTGAGATCACGTCACTGCTACTAACCAAAAACTATTTCATTGCAAAATATGGTTACCACTACGAACATACGCACGCCCGAGTGATCACCGATGCCAGCTTCCTGTCTTTCAGTCTTTCGACCGAATCACAAAACATTTCATGCAAATATTCACAGAGATGTAAGATTACACACCATTTCAAACATGTATTTGAAAGGGTATAGAATTACACACCTTATTCGAAATCCGTAACACGATACTCCTCGCGGCACCTAAAGTTACAATCGGTCAACAATTAGTCCAAAGCCCGATTTACAACTTCAACCAAGTATTGCGATTGATTAACAATCTATATCACTTACCAACAATCTGAGTCTCTTATTACAAAGAATAGGTGTTCGATTAGCCCTCTGTTAAAGTACTTCGAGTCCTTAGAAGTGATTAACACAAGAACAAATGTTAGCCACAACTTATTCGGCTTGAGTAAGAATCACCCAAACAATACACCCCCTTCACCTATATTCAGCTTGGAAGAAAAAGAAAATGAAATGAAAAGAGGGATATACGATCACTTACCGATTCGATTAAGAAGAGATTGTCCAACACGAAAGGAAAAGAAATGGTGAAGAAGAAGGGTGGTAATAGGTTCAGCTATGGAGAGAATTGAACAAGAAAGTTTTATCACAAGATAATGTTAATTTTAAGAAAAGAGAAAAGGTTGATGAAATGATCAAAATAAAAGTATGGATGGAGGAAGAGTACCTTGGTAGTCTCGGCCAAAGCAAAGAGAAAATGAGGTGAACAAATGGCTTTAGAATTTCGGCAAGCAAAAGGAAGAATTGGAAAAGAAAACATCAAAATGCTAAAAGAAGAAAATAAAACTTACAAGCATCAAAATTTGCTAAATGCCTATAGGAAATTCGGATATCCCTTTTTCTCCCTACCAAAACCTTGTATCATCTTTTCCAAAAAGATGAGTGTTGACCCAAAATATACTTTCCAAAACATCCTCCACATAACAGGCCAACATGTCCCCTTCTCTTGCCTTTTCCTTTTGATTCTTTCCTTCCTTTTCCCTAGTCTTCCTCCTTACCATAATTCTTAGCCATCTTTCCATTAAAATAAAAGCCTTCCTTTCCTTCTTTGATGCCATGGCCGACACTTACCTTAAAGCACCAAAAAAAAATTTAATCCAACATAAGTGCACTAGGTGGGATTCGAACCCAAGCTCTCCCCTCTGCCATTCACGCCACTTGCCACTAAGCCACAAGCTCCTCTTGTGCTAGCAAGTTGCCCAATTATTCCCTTATGCTAGACGCCACTTATCTTCTCCTCATTATATGCTTTAACACTATAATTTTCCTATGGCCTAACTTGAACCCGGAACTTCCTAGAAACCTCATAACTTTCCAAAATCACCTTCCTAATAAGTTCAACTTGAAATAAAGCCATTCTCTTGTTATCCAAAAATTTTAAATGCTTTCGTGCTCAAGGCCCAATGGGCCCAATCCTACTAGGTCCAATTTCGGGATGTTACAGTACGACCATGTCTGGGACATGGCATCAACATGTGATCCCATGTAAGACCATATCTGGTATATGGCATTGGCATCCTACTACGTGTATGACAATTTTCGAGTGTCCTTCGATATTCAAAAGGGTTCAACGGTGTAAAGAATTAAAGTTTATGTTAAAGATGGAAAATGACTAAAGTGTAAATGAATGTGATTATCTGACGATTAAGTGTAGGTATATGTATGTATACACTCATGAGCAATGTGTTTGGTATGTAATCGAATTTTGGTAAGAATGTAAACGAGTAAGTTATACCTATGAGAATGGCCTTGTGATTATAAGTCCATGCTTATGAGGTATGAATACGTGGTAAACGTGATTGATGATCGTGTGTGAGGCTTTTAGGCCAAATTAATTTGAGAAATGATATGTTTAAGTCTTTGTTGTTAATGAATAGGTTAAATTGGCCAATGATTGACTTGTAAATATTTGATAATGACTAGTTATTGGAATGGCTAACCATGGATATACTTTGGTGTTATATGTGTGTAAATGAAAAATTAATATAAAGGAAACATGAAAGAGTTAAATTAGCAATAGAATAGTTTGGACAGCAGCAATTGTATCACTTTGAAAAATCACCAAAAATGGTGGAAATTTAATTAGAGGTTGAATGAGATATGAAATTAAAGCTTATTGATTCTATTACTACATAAAAGAAACAAGATAAGGAAAATAATTTCATATGGTGAGATATTTGGATTTTAGTTAGATAGGGTTAGAATGATCTTGGAATCCCCTGTTATGGCTTTGGAAATTCATTAAAAATTGTAAAAAATATTAATGGGATAAAATTTATATGCTTGAGTTTAGTAATGAGTCTATTTTCAAGAAAAACAAATGGGAACATCATTAAAGTTCTTTACAATGAGATAGTTTATTTTTAGTGAAGAGGGGTCGGAACTATCAGACAGTAAAACAAGGGAGACTTTAAAGAATAAATTGTATTGATTTGCTAAACCAAAAATTCTGGGAATTTTATGGTAAGAAGATATGTGAGTCTAGTTTCAGGGAAAATTAGTGGAAATTAATTTGGAGTTCTACAGCTCTAGATAAAAATAATTTAGTGACTGTAACTCAAGTAAACAGCTCAAGATGAACATAAATGAATTGTGAAATTTTATGTAATAATGATGGTATTATCTTGAGAGTTTGCATTGAGGATTGTTAAAAGCATTGTAATCAATTGTTTATTATTTACATATGTAGTTACTAAGCTTTATAGCTTACTCTGTTGTTTTCCATGTTTATAATGTACTCAGGTTAGTTCGGGTTGGAAGTCGCCGGAGAATCTATCACACTATCAAGCTTACAATTTCGGTATCGATGATGTTATACTTAAGGTTATGGCATGCATAGGAACTTGGTCATGTGTGTATGTTACTATGAGTTGTCCTAGAATAATGAACCTTGATGCTTGGAGTTCATTGTTGTATAAGGTCATTTAATGTGACCAAATAAATTGGTTGTGCTATAAACCCATGAGGATGCATTCTATGGTTGAGTAAATTGTATGCTATAACTCGTTACGTGTGTGTGGTGTATGTTTTGGTAGCTTTAATATGTCGTGAAATGTGTCATTCAAGTTATACTCAAGTATGGGCATGATAGGGTAGAAATTGGCTTGGAAAATAGCTAACTTTTTTACCATACAGGAAGAGACATGGCCGTGTGTCTCAGCCGTGTAGAGGACACAGTCTAGCACACGGGTGTGTGACTTGGTCATGTGATCCAAAGAGAATGATGTCATAAATAGAGAGTTACACGGGTGGAAGGCACAGGCGTGTCCTGGGCCACGCAGTGGGTGTAACCACACGGCCTACCCACACGGGTGTGTGACTCTCCAAAACAAGGAGATTTTCTAAATGTTTCAGTAGTTTTAAAAGTTCTTGGTTTAGTCTTGAATCGCTCCCAAAGCTTGTTTTGGGCCTCATAGGCCCATTTTAGGGACTTGATGATATAGGATCAAAGTTTTAAATTTTTAAACGAAAATTTATGCCTTGAAATTATTCAGTCACAAATGTTATTGTTCGGTAACGCCTTGTACCCTGTTTGGCGTTGAACACGGGTAAGGGGTGTTACAATGGGAGGAGTTTGTGTTTGACTGAAACACCAGAAGTTTGAACAAATTTGAATAGGGTTGTTATTAGTCAAATTTGGGGAGTGAAAAGGGGGATTTTTGGTTGTTGAGGAAAGAGGAAAGAGGGGAATTAGAATTTGGTGGGAGTAGTGGTGCTAAAAAGGATTCTAAGGCCTTAGGAAATTTGGCTGAGGAGTTTTCCTCATTTTGGTTAGTTTTTGTCACCAATTTTTGGAATTTTCTTCCTTTTCTCTCTAGTACTGAAACTTCAACTTATCACTCGTGCATTTTTCTTTTTCTCTTGCAATTAACCATTCCTTTATTTCTCTGGTATCAACCTCTGCCTAAACTCCTTGTTCCTTTCAAATTTCGATCTACTGCCTTTTCATTCTTTGGCTTATTTTATTTCAGCCGAACCCTACCTTTGCCTCTCCCTTGTGCTTCTTTTTCTTTTTCGGTATTTGGTAGGTGGTAACCGAATGCCCCTCTCTTCCCTTCTTGATTTGGTTTTTCTTCTTACTTGGGCTGGAACCCAAGTGCTGTTCCCTCTCTGTTTTGATTCCGCAACAGCTCCGACAATCGATAAGTGATCAAAAGCTATTCTCTACTTTCTTTTAAAATCGAATACACCTGTGTTCTTCTTTTCTTTCCCAAAATCGAATAACCCTATTAACTGATTGTTATTTCATTCTTCACGTACTGAACTCATGGCGATTTAAGGGTCTTCCTCGAGGAGTGGTGAAGTGTGAACGGTTTGGAGGAGTCACACTCTCGTTCTCAAACATCTAGTAAGGTAATAAGTTTACCTCTTGTTTTTTGGGATGGCCGAATATGCCCTACCACCTTCTAATCGATTCTTGACTGTAGTTTAGGAAAGTAGGGAAGGCGTGTGATCATTTCTTAATAGCGAGCGTTGAGGGATTAAGGTCACCCTCATTCAAACAAGGTAAGAAAGATATTTTAGATTAAGTGTTATTAAGAGGGTGTTACCCTAACAATTAAGGACTAACATTGGATCTCGATGATTCTAGGTTAGGTGCTCGTAGATCTTGGAATGACTTCGTAAAAAGGTGTGTAATCACACTATCATTTTTGTGAGTCGACAAAATCTGAAAAGTCAAAAGCCAAAACATCAACATGTGAGGCCTCACAAGCGTGCGATCGCTCATGTGGTAAACCGAGCCCACAATAATGGGAGATAGACTATAGAGGCCACCACGAGCATCCTCGTGCTCTTGGGCCGTTATGGGCCTCGTTTGGCTAAAATGGGCCGTGTGGGCTCAATAGGCTTGTAGGCCTCACATAGACAAAATCCTCGATAAGTGGCAAATACTGGACTGGGCTATGTAGTTTGCATAGCCGTGACTGAATTTGGGCTAAATGGGTCACACGAGCATATGGGCCCACATGGGCCAAATAATGGGCCTTGGGCCCAATTACACCGTTTTGACCATATATGTTATCTATGTCGCTCGAGGCAACTGTAGACCTTCGAAAAGGTTATTAAATGACCATAATACCCCTGAAGAGTAAAATGTCCAAAATACCCTCATAGGGTAAAATGACCATAATAACCCTGAAGAGTAAAATGATCGAAATACCCCAATAGGGTAAAATAACCATAATACCCTTAAAGAGTAAAATGACCAAAATACCCCCATAGGGTAAAATGATCATAATACCCATAATACCTCTGAAGAGTAAAATAACCAAAATACCCTCATAGGGTAAAATGACCGTAATACCCCTAAAAAGTAAAATGACTGCAATACCCTTGTAGGGTAAAATGACTGTAATAACCCTATAGGGTTGAATGACCTTGATGCCTCTGTAGGTAAAATGACTGTAATACCTCTATTAGGTGAAGTGACCGATATACCCCGAAAGGGTAATATGACTATTTTCCCCTTGACGGTAAATGATTGATTTTTCTGTGACGAAAATGATTGATTTGTCTGTGATTTGTATGACTGATTCTGAGCATGGCATTTTGCATACACGACATACTACATGGGGTTGGGATGTTGTTATGGAGGAAATCTCAGATCTTGGTGGCTCGCCACAATCATCAATCTTGGCGACTTTCTTTGCGATACCATCTTCGACAACTTTCTTTGCGATGCTACTGATGGTTGTGTGCCAATCATATCACTACTATTGATGGCTTTGTACCAATCATATTACCGTTACTAATGTCTTTGTGTCGATCATAATTCTTTTACTAATGGCTGTATGCCGATCATATTACTACTACTGATGGTTTTGTGCCAATCATATTATTGTACTCATGGCATTATAGCTATCCTTTTTACGACTCTTAGCCATTCTGATTACTGGTAGCTTTGCTGCGATACTGATTAGTGTCGCAACCGGTGCTGATATTGGTATGTTGGCTGGGTGGGTTGATTTTGTCCCCACATGGTGTGTCGGTTGGTATGGATGGTGTGTTGGCTGGATTGGGATGGGTTGCATGATTGCATTGTTGCATTTCTGTTACTGATATTGTCACTATATTGGGCTTAGGCCCACATGTATTCCATTTCTGATTCTTATACTGCAATGGGTGATCGTATCTGTCGAGTCTTAAAAATTTATAAAAAGAATGATCGAACCTGGAAACTAACTAAGACAACGATGGAGGTAAGTGCACCTATCGAACAGTAGTATAGCTAGCGGTAAGACTAGATTGTCGAACCCAAAGGAACCAAAAGTACTAATATTAACTCTCTTTCTATTATTTAACCTAATAATTAAGGGAATTTTTTTCTAATCTAAAATTAACTATTTAACTAAGCTAAAGGTGCTAAGACAAAGAAGAAATTGGGGAAAAGACTTGAGAGAGAACTGACTGATTTGGATAATACCTGAGGAAGAATCCACCTAGACTTCACTTGTTATTAACTTTGAACCAGACGATTTATTCATTTGACTTGATCCGTAGGATTCCATAATTTATATTAATCCCTCTCTTTAAGGCTACTGACGTCTAACCCTAGGCTGATTAATTGAAGTCTCTTTCTAATTAAAAACCCTAGAATTGCATTAATTTGATCTATGGACTCCCATATTAGGTTCGACCCTAATCCGTGGATATTCGTCATGCTATCTCTAGACGCGCGAGCAACTCTGCTTAACTATGCTAGATCTACTCTTAGACAGGGTCTATTCCTCCTCTACCTAAGCATATTATACTTGAATCAATATCTTGGAAATACCAAAATAAGAATTAAGAACACATAATTAAGAACAAATCAAATATTTATCATTCAGTTCAGATAACAATAACAAGATTCATCTTAGCTTTCATCCCCTCAAGTATTTGAGGGTTTAGTTCATAATTGTAAAAGAAAACATCTCAAAAGAAAATCCCTAAAATTAAGGAATTGCCTCCGCTTGAGTACTCTAGCTCTTTGGCCTACTCAAGAATGCCCCTTAAAGGTTGGCCTCTAGGGTCCTTATATAGGCTTTTGGAATATGTTTCTTTGCCTCTAATTACCCTAATCCGAATAGAATTCTTATTTCCTGCAACAGAGACACGCCCATGGCACACACCCGTGTAAATCATGGCCAGACCGTGGTCAATCCTGTTGATGAGGCACGACCATGTATTTCGAGGTCCAGGCCGTGGTCGACTTTTCTTGTGAGGCACGACCGTGTGGTCTTGGGCCCAGGCCGTGTGGATTTTATGCTTTGGCCCATTTTCTCTGTTTTTAGCCTGTTATTCATTGTTTTCATCCTCCGGTGCTCTACTAAGTATAAAACATGAAAAAAAGGATTAGGAGCACCTATTTCCATAATTAAAGGGATAAATCATCCAAAAACGTGCTAAATGTGGGATTAAAATATGTTATACCCCCACACTGAAGCTTTTGGTTGTCCTCAAGCAAAATTATCAAGTCATAATTAAAATCAACTTCCTCAATTCAAAATATTCATCAACAATGCCTCATCATAATTCATTGATAATTTATACATGGATAATTCAACTCAAAGAGTCCTAAAGATTCAAACAATCAAAGTCATGAGTTTTTAGCATGAAAACATAGGTGTTTCCCCTTACCTAAATAATCACCTTTAATTCAAAATCGAAAAAAGTTGACATCCTCACTAAAGATTCACTCAAATCACAAGGTGTTTAAGGTTCAAAAAAAGCACTCAAAAGTCGAATATGAAAAGTTATTACCATAGGCTTGCTTGAAAATCAAATCTCCACCACTGTAAAATGAGATGATACAGAATCAAAAGGTCTTTAAAAGGGTTGTAACAGGGCTTGGTTAAAGGTGTGGATAAAGGCTGAATTTGAAGGGTTAGGATCGAGATTGAATTGACAAATTAACTAACTCAAAAATTGACTAATAACCTGAATAATTACATCAATTGAAAACTTGTAGTACTAATACTACGAGCTTCTTTTTCACGATGTTGAAATTAAACATATAGGCTCGCTTAAATCTCATAATTAATAATGAATATACTTTGATAATAATGAATATACTTCTATTTTTTGAAATATATATATTTTAAGAACAAATCAAATATTTAATAGAACTTGAACAACTAAAATATAGATAATTAGGTAACTAATCAAAACGAATCTCGATAGAAGGGTAATCAAAAGGAATGGTGATAACAAATACGAGATGGGTTTTGGGTTAATATTAGTGGATTGAGTCAATAAAAAGGGTTTTTAGGATAAAAGGGGTTCATTAGGGGTCAATTATGAGGGTAGGCTTTTAGTGAAGTGAGTGGGTTGAATCCTAGGTCCCTTAATCATCTCTGTACATCAAATCAATAGTGTGGTCTCAACATGTATAATCGAAGCAAGTTCTAGAATAACAAATCAATGTTGGCACACTCATAATCAATAAAGTGAGCACAAAAAGAATGTATGCTCTAAAGGCTCAAAATCTCACAAAAATTATGGGTATTTTGATGTCAACCTTGTAAATTTCAAACATCAAGGTAACAACTTAGATTCGGTAGACAACCTAACAGACTTTTAATTTTTGAAAATAGACTCATCATGCTTGATTCTCTAGTATCTTAAAGTTTAAATCATCATTGTACAATTGTCAATGACTTAATCTAAAACATATTAATAAAAATCATGAATCAACAAGAATTTCATTCTAATTAGTGATATGAGAAAATTACTTTAAGATAGAATTTTATTCAGGGATTTAAGAATAATGCAAAAAGTTAGGCACTTTTTCTAATAAATTTTCACCCCCACACTTAAGATGTACATTTCCCTCAATGTACAAAGATAGATAATAATAATATAGTAAGAAAATCAAAAGAGAGGGAGAGAGGTGAAACTTCCTAAATTTTTGGATGGATTCCTTGAGTTGGAAGTGTGGAAACTTGATTCGGAGGGTAAAGATAAGTTGGAGGGTCACCTCTAATTCCTGTGCTAGATGAAGAAATTGAGTAACTTGTAAAAAATTGGACAGGAAATAATAATAATAATTTGAATTATACTAATTATATAATTAAAGTAAATAAAGATAACAAGAAAGAAAATATGAATTAAAATAAAACTAAAAGGGAAGATGAATGAACTAAAAAGTCCTTATTGGTAGATGGTTCGTGAGGTGGGTGTGGTTTCTAAGGCCGTGGGTTGTGATTCCCTAGCAGCCTTTAGAACTTAAAACCAAGAAACTAAAATGAAATAAACTAGATTAAGCATATGAATAATAAAGAAAAGGAAAGTAAAGGAGAAGAGAAAAGTAAAATAAAAGCTAAATGGTCTCAAAGACCCTTGGCTTGTCGAGTTAATGAAGTGGCCGACATGAGTTTATGTTGAATTGTTTCGTATAGGGAGACATGACTCGAATCTTTCCATTTCTTTGTCATTATTGAAGCGTGGATTTAAGGTTTTTATGGAGTAAAGAAAGGAGAAAGTGTAGATGAAGGGAAGTGAGAGAGTGGATGCAGAATGGGTGAGAAGGAGAGGGGTGTTTTAAATAGAAAATTTCAACTCTGGTACATCCCCACGCCCATGTATCATGGGCATGTTGTAACAGCCTGATTTAGGGGTTAATCAGAATAGTGATCTCAAAATCACTAAATCGAGGATAGAGAAAATTATTTTCATGTTATTTTAAGTGTTATAACATGTTTATAAGGGTGCATGAAAATTTTGGTGCCTTAATTTTAGCAATTTCTAGCTAAATTGTGAAACAGGACTAAATTACATAAAGTGTGAAAGTTTTATTTTATTTGCTAGAGGTGCCAAATAGCTATGAATTATAAATTGGAGGTCCCAAATGTGCAATTTGGCCTTGTTAAGTGAGTTGGCCGATCAAGGAAAGTTAAGGGACAAGGCCATTAAATGTTGGTCATGTTAGGTGATTAAAAAGAATAAAATAAGATGAAATAAGCAAAAAGATATCATCTTTTTTATTTCTTCTCTCTTTCCACCTAAAATATTAGCCATGGGAGGGGTTTGAAAGCTTCAAATTTTCAGCAAGCTTTACCCCATTCAAGTAAGTTATTTTGATGATCTTTCTTGAAAATTTTTGTACTTTTGGAGTCCCCAAAGCTTAAGCTAGCTAATGGGGGACTAATTTGCAACATGGTTGACAGTCTAAGGACTTGCCATGAGATATTTTATGCTAGTTGTTGAGTTTTTATAGAAGAAAATGAATGTTAGGAAGATGAGAAACAACTTTTGTGAAAGGTGTTGTCATGAAAACACCTAATTGGGACTAAAATGCAAAAGTTGTAATGTGTTCATTAAGGCATGAAATAGTTGGAATTGTGAGTAGTTGTAAGAGGATTAAATGTTCAACTAAGTTTGTTTAACAAGAAAGTATGATGAAAATTCATTTACGAGCCTAGTGGCAAAACGTAATTTTACCAAAGTGTAGGGGCAAAATAGTCATTGTTGCCTAAAGTGTAGTTTATGGTGAATTATGAATTATAAGTGATTAAATCAATAAATTTTATTGTTCTAGATCAAAGAAAATGAGATTCGAACCTAGAACGGGTGAAAAGAAAAATATGGGCAAAAAGTCCCTTTCGGCCATTTCGACATCGAGGTAAGTTCATGTGTGAATGTGGCAATTATGTATAAGTTAATTTAGTATTCCAATGTTGTATGGAATGTATACCTACTCGATGATTGTATGAAATATCTTTCAATGAGATGTCAAGAGAATTGAATTTGGGAGTAATGGGAAACAGATATAGCATTATATGATGATAGTTATAGTTTCGTGTAAGACCCTATTGGAATATGGTCACGGTGTAAGAATTCGTATAAGACCATGTCAGTGACATGGCATCGGCATGTTAATGCGTGTAATACCTTATTGGGGTATGATGTTAATGAGAACTATGTGTATGAAACTCAAGATAGTTACTTAATAATTTGAATGATTCAACGGATATGTTGAATGTATGTGATTGTACCACGAGAAGCACATGTATGTGTTAGAACTAAATTGATATGAATTCAATATATGATGAACCCTAGTGGGATATGTATAATTAATGCACCTTAGTTGCATGAGATAGATTTGTTAATGCATTGTGTGAATGCGAATGAGAATCGTAGAAAGTTAAGCAAGAATGATAGTGAGTGAGGATGTTTACGAATGAACATTTGAATTAGAGAAATGTATGAGGATAGATATTTGTGAATGTATATATCGGTGGGATGTGTATGATACTACCTGATATATTATTATTAGTTGATAGGCTGTGTGCGATACCATCAACCATATTACTATCGATGGGCTGTGTGCGATACCACCTGATTAATTAGAAATCGATGGGCTGTGTGCGATACCGTCGCTTATGAATGGTTGGTGAGCTAAGTGCAAAATCACCATAGGTATAAATGAATGGTCTGCTGTGTACAATACCACCCTATAAGAGATTCAATAGTGGGCTAAGTACATAACCACCGAGAGATTAGCAGTATGAGTGGCTTATTGAAAATGCTTGATGTGTTGTTTTTATATGATCATGTGGTGATCAGTGCAGGAATGTTGTTAATTAAATGGGCATTTGGCTTATGGCACGGTAAGAATATGGTAAAAGATAGAATGAGTAAGCTTTAAGGATGATTGAGTAGGCAACCATGAGTTCATAAGAAAAGCTCATCGTAATAACTTGCGGTCACGTATATTCAATGAATATCAGTGTTTATCAGTCGTATACAGATGAACTTACTAAGCATTATTGTTTACTCCTTTCCCTTTTTCATCTCTTATAGGTTAATTTAGCTAGCTCGAGTTGGAGACTGCTGGAGATGTTTTCACACTATCGAATAAATGCTTGGTATGGTGTTCCAAGTCCTTATGAGTCATGGAATGTATAGGGATTCTTTTAGAGTTAACTAAGTTCTAATTGATGTAGCCAAATTGTGTTGGCCTAAAAGAACTTAGAGTTTTGGTTGTGTATAGCCATAGATGATGGCTTAAGTTGTTGTAATTGTATTGGAAGTAGTTCTCCCTAGTGTATGGGATGAAGACTTAATTTGTCTTATGATTAAGTGTCTATAATTTAAGAGTTAAATTGATGCAATATGGAGTTATGTGATGATGATTGTATGTATGTATGTATGTATGCAAATGAGAGTGGCAAAAAGGTTGGAAGATAGCCTCTAAGTGCCCACACGGTTCGATACACGGGCGTGTGTCTAGATCGTGCGAACCCTGCACTATAGTGTTTTAAATTAGGATAGACCACAAGCAAAATCCACTGCTGTTTGTGTGAACTATGGGTGAGACACGGTTAGGAGACACGGGTGTGTCCAGTCGTGCTAAATTAGTTAGTAACCCCTACGGGTAGAAGACACGGGCATGTTGTAAGGGTACACAGGCATGCCCCCAATTCACATGAGCGTGCCCTAGCCGTGTGAGTTTTGGCAGAATATTGGGGTTTTTAGGCACGGTGTGAGCACATGGGCGTGTGTGACTACACATGGGCGTGTGTCATCTAGCATGGGCATGAACTCCCTGTCTAGATGAAAAGAAATTTATAGACCATAAGATTTCTGATATGATCCCGAGAGTTCTCGTTGGTACGATTGGGATGTCATAGGTTGAGTGTGAAGTAGTTGAAGCGATTTGAGAAGAGTAGTCATGTTGAGCCTAAGTGGCGATCAGGTAAATTGTTCAGTAACGTCTCGTGCCTGATTTCGACGAGGATTATGGGTAAGGGGTGTTATATTTAGTGATATCAGAGCATGGTTTAGTCAGTTCTCGGACTAACCTAGCGTGACTAAGGGTCTAGCTATACATGCCATAGGTGGACTGTGATAGTGTGATATCTCCCGGCACTAACGAAATTATTTTGTTAAGACAGGGTTGGTTCCCAACCGAGCTAAATTCAATAATGTTGCAAGTGAAAATGAGGTAATTGAGATGCTCTTATATATTGATGAGATTCAAAGAGGTATAAATAGAAGTGTATGACATGTGTGTGAAAATGCATGAAATGAGAATTATAAAGTGGTAAGCTTATCTGTAATGGTGGGATGTGCATAGGTGTTATATACTAAACCTATTGGGTTAGGCACATATAGTGAGTAAATTTACCCAGAGAATGGGGTATACGTGTATGTACAATTGTCTGGATGATGTATAATCAATATGTCTACATAGTTAAATCTCATGTACGAATACTAAAGTAGATGATGTATAATGTTTTATTTCGTGACTCTGTATGAAACTACAAGTATTATGGTGTGAGAGCTAAACAGGGAAGTTTGACTAAAGAGAATGTAGGGGATGAGTACGGTCGTTCAATGATAAGATGATGAATAAGACCATGGTTGGACCATGGCTATACATGTGATCCCATATAAGACCATGTTTGGGACATGGCATTGGTGACGATACGTGATCCCGTGTAAGACCATATGTGGGATATGGCATCAGCATCAACATGAATTCCTATATAAGACCGTATCTAGGATATGACATTGGTATTGATATGAGATTTCGTGGAAGACCATAGCGAGGCTATCGCATCGTGATGACATGTAAAGTAATAGTTGGGCTATGATGTTGTGATACGAGCGAGACCATAGTTGGACTATGGCAATCAAGTAAATGATGTACTCAAACCCGTAAGACATTCTTTAATTGATTAGTAATAGTAAGAGGAATTAGAGTGAAATGTTGAGTACTTGAGTAGATGTTAATGTAGAACATGAGTATGAGAAAGTCTCGATTGAAGTTGAATTACTTAGGATACTCAATCACTCACATGAGACGAGAGATTCCGTATAACACCAAGCTAAGGAATGGCATTGGCAAACAGTAAAGATACCAAGTAAGTCCATGTCAAGACATCGCGTTGAAGGCGAGTTAAGAGATCCCATGTAAGACTATACCAAGGATATAGCATTGGCACTGAAATATATGTGAGATGAGATTCAGTATCCTCGGTCATACATCGTAATTCATCAGGCAAAAGAGTGAAGATTGAATGGGAAAGCAAGGAAATCAAGTGAGTAAAGTTGTTATTAAGTTATGCTAGTTAAAGCTAACTAAAATTATTACGCATGTTATGAATGATGAAGATGAGATTATATTTACCATATCAAAGTATGCTGATATGTGTGAATAATACAATATTTATGATAGCACAATTCAGAATGCCTTGTATCACATTGATACATAATACTCTACCAGATAGAGTAATTATTATTGAACATGAGGTTGAAGTCCTAGAGGACTAAAATGAAAAGGTTATCAGTGAGATATGAAATAGATAAGGTCCCGTATAAGACCATATCTAGGATATGGCCTCAGTAAGGAATAGGAGAATCATATAAGACCATATTCGAAATATGGCATTGATACTTGATGTGCCAGTCCATATAAGACCATATTTTAAATATGGCATTGGCATTGGCATTTAAAAGTGATTCCATATAAGATCACCTCTAGAATGTAATATTGGCTCTGAACTTGTTTTAATGATGATATTATGTGTTTTTGAGTATCCCTAATGATCATTGGGACTGATAGATGAGCCTAGAGGTAGAAAGGAGGAATGTACTAAAGTCATAGGAATGAGTGAATACAGGCACTCATGAACGAGTCGCAAGGAAATGAGTATGGAGTGTGGCACGGTATGTGCTCATTAGAGGCAATTGTAAGTGAGTATGTCTGAATGCTTTGACGATTGTATTATTTATACAATGTTAAGAACAAAAAGAAAGTTAGCCTAGGCTATTTGACTCAAGTGAGTAGGAAGCCTGAGATGTATGTTTATCGAGATCTTCTTAAATTGATGTTCATTAATGAAAGGAATTGTTAAGGAGTTTGAGGATGAAATGGTTAGAGAAACAATGTTTGAACTGTAGGAGTGTTCAATTATGATAACCATAGTTGTATGGATTATAATGACCTCTTTAGGTATTACGCGTTAATATCTTTTGCCTTCAGGAGCGGTGTAGTTGTTTATCTCAGAAATTGAGATCGTGCGAGAATGTTAGCTGATTGAGAAATCAGACTAAGCGATTGTTGATTTAGTTAATTGAAATCAACATTTCATTATCTCCTCGTAACCCTATTCGAGTGCTTAGAGGGAAAAGTTGGGAATCATTCTAGTATAAGAAGTGAAATCATGAGTTTCGCATTGTATGATGAGTTTTCGGGCAAGCCGAACAGAGTTAACAAATTTGATAGAGATGTCCCTGCTATCGTGAGATATGATTCAAGTTCTATGTATAATTGCGCGTGAATCAGTGAAGAGAATAAAATTTTGTGTGCACGAGAGTAGAGAGCATGATATAAGGATGTGCTCATCGAAATGTTCAAATCGTGCTGGTTGAGTTGAATGCTATAGAAGGAACTATTAATTGAAAGTTCTAATACCGAGTTTAGTCTGAATCGAGAAAAAGAGTTGACTGGTTAGTGATCCAGAGATGATCACTTTTGTGTCTGTGTTGTGAGTTAGGTGTTATGAAATGATTCATGGGAAACTTGATGTGTACATTCTAAATTTTAATGAGTGGGGGGTATCTTATGCTACAGAAGATCTTGAAAATGAAATAGTGGAAAGGGCTTGAGCTATTACAATGAAGAGTACAGTTATTGTAATACTTCTTAGATAGTAGACAAAATACAGGTGTTGAATGAAAGATCCATGTTAAGTAAAGCGAGTTAGTTACTCGGTGGATCTTAGTTGGTAATATCCTAGTTTCAGCAAGGTTAACGACTAGAACGAGTCTTCCTTTTTGAGTAAAGGAGTTAAAAAAAAGCGTACAAGTCAAGAGTATTAAAGTTGGTGAAAATTTAACGAGGAAGTGAGATAAAACCTTGTTGATTTCAAATTTGGCTTGACAAAATTCCCAAGAAGGGGAATGCCATTCGAATTGTCGTAAATCGACTGGTAAGGATCCTAATGATCATTTGGACGTGTACAGAGTTCTAAATTAGTGGATTGGATTACTGAGTATATGCCTTGGAGGAAGAAATACCTAGGTCGCAAGTGATGCTTCGACCTTGTGAATGATAGCTTAAAGGTTGTTGACAAGAGAACTTGAGGATAAGTAGATTTGTGATTTTAAAGATTTTATGGAAACGATTTAAGGAGGTGAATAGCAACTCCTCCTGATAAGATTTTCGGGGACGAAAATCCCTAAGGGGGAGAATTGTAACAGCCCGATTTAGGGGTTGTAAGAGCAGTGATCTCAAAATCACTAAACCGAGGATAGAGAAAATTATTTTCATGTTATTTGATGTGTTATAACATGTTTATAAGGGTGCATGAAAATTTTGGTGCCTTAATTTTATCAATTTCTAGCTAAATTGTAAAAAGGACTAAATCGCATAAAGTGCGAAAGTTTTATTTTATTTGCTAGAGGTGCCAAATAGCTATGAATTATAAATTGCAGGTACCAAATGTGCAATTTGGCCTTGTTAAGTGAGTTGGCCGGTCAAGGAAAGTTAAGGGATAAGGGCATTAAATGTTGGTCATGTTAAGTGATTAAAAAGAATAAAATAAGATGAAATAAGCAAAAAGATATCATCTTTTTTATTTCTTCTCTCTTTCCAATGAAAATATCAGCCATGGGAGGGGTTTGAAAGCTTTAAATTTTCAACAAGCTTTACTCCATTCAAGTAAGTGATTTTGATGATCTTTCTTGATAATTTTTGTACTTTTGGAGTCCCCAAAGTTTAAGCTAGCTAATGTGGGACTAATTTGCAACATGGTTGAGAGTCTAGGGACTTGCCATGAAAGATTTTATGCTAGTTGTTGAGTTTTTATGGAAGAAAATGAATGTTAGGAGGATGAGAAACAACTTTTGTGAAAGGTGTTGTCATGAAAACACCTAATTGGGACTAAAATGCAAAAGTTGTAATTTGTTCATTAAGGCATGAAATAGTTGGAATTGTGAGTAGTTGTAAGAGGATTAAATGTTCAGCTAAGTTTGTTTAACAAGAAAGTATGATGAAAATTCATTTACGACCTAGTGGCAAAATTGTAATTTTACCAAAGTATAGGGCAAAATAGTCATTGTTGCCTAAAGCGTAGTTTATGGTGAATTATGAATTATAAGTGATTAAATCAGTAAATTTTAAGGTTCTAGATCAAAGAAAATGAGATTCGAACCTAGAACGGGTGAAAAGAGAAATGTGGGCAAAAAGTCCCTTTCGGCCATTTCGACATCGAGGTAAGTTCATGTGTGAATGTGGCAATTATGTATAAGTTAATTTAGTATTCCAATATTGTATGGAATGTATACCTACTCGATGATTGTATGAAATATCTTTCAATGAGATGTCAAGAGAATTGAATTTAGGAGTAATGGGAAATGGATATAGCATTATATGATGATAGTTATAGTTTTGTGTAAGACCCTATTGGAATATGGTCTCGGTGTAAGAATTCATATAAGACCATGTCAGTGACATGGCGTCGGCATGTTAATGCGTATAAGACCCTATTGGGTTATATGTCAATGAGAACTATGTGTATGAAACTCAAGATAGTTACTTAATAATTTGAATGATTCAACGGGTATATTGAATGTATGTGATTGTACCACGAGAAGCACAAGTATGTGTTAGAACTGAATTGATATGAATTCAATATATGATGAACCCTAGTGGGATATGTATAATTAATGCACCTTAGTTGCATGAGATGTATTTGTTAATGCATTGTGTGAATGCGAATGAGAATCATAGAAAGTTAAGCAAGAATGATAGTGAGTGAGGATGTTTACGGATGAACTTTTGAATTAGAGAAATGTATGAGGATAGATATTTGTGAATGTATATATCGGTGGGCTGTGTGCGATACCACCTGATATATTATTATTAGTTGATGGGTTGTGTGCGATACCATCAACCATATTACTATCGGTGGGCTGTGTGAGATACCACATGATTAATTAGAAATCGGTGGGCTGTGTGCAATACCATCGCTTATGAATGATTGGTGAGCTAAGTACGAAATCACCATAGGTATAACTGTGTGCGATACCACGCTATAAGAGATTCAATGGTGGGCTAAGTGCGTAACCACCGAGAGATTAGTAATATGAGTGGCTTATTGAAAATGCTTGATGTGTTGTTTTCATATGATCATGTGGTGATCAGTACAGGAATGTATGTTAAATAAATGGGCATTTGGCTTGTGGCATAGTAAGAATATGGTAAGAGATAGAATGAGTAAACTTTAAGGATGATTGAGTAGGCAACCATGAGTTCATGAGAAAAGTTCATCGTAATAACTTACAGTCACGTATATTCAATGAATATTAGTGTTTATCAGTCGTATGCAGATGAACTTACTAAGAATTATTGCTTACTCCTTTCCCTTTTTCATCTCTTATAGGTTAACTTAGCTAGCTCGGGTTGGAGACTGCTGGAGATGTTTTCACACTATTGAATAAATACTTGGTATGGTGTTCCAAGTCCTTATGAGTCATGGCATGTATAGGGATTCTTTTAGAATTGACTAAGTTCTAATTGATGTAGCCAAATTGTGTTGGCCTAAAAGAACTTAGAATTTTGGTTGTGTATAGCCATAGATGATGGCTTAAGTTGTTGTAATTATATTGGAAGTAGTTCTCCCTAGTGTATGGGATGAAGACTTAATTTCTCTTATGATTAAGTGTCTATAATTTAAGAGTTAAATTGATGCAATATGGAGTTATGTGATGATGATTGTATGAATGTATGTATGTATGTATGTATGCAAATGAGAGTGGCAAAAAGGCTTGGAAGATAGCCTCTAAGTGCCCACACGGTTGGATACACGGGCGTGTGTCTAGACCGTACGAACCGTGCACCTTAGTATTTTAAATTAGGATAGACCATGGGCAAAATCCATGGCCGTTTGTGTGGACTGTGGGTGAGACACGGTTAGGAGACACGGGTGTGTCTAGGCCATGCTAAATTAGTCAATAACTCCCCACAGGCAGAAGACACTGGCATGTTGTAAGGGTACACGGGCGTGCCCCCAATTCAGATGGGTGTGCACTAGCTATGTGAGTTTTGGCAGAATGTTGGGGTTTTGAGGCACGGTGTGAGCACATGGGCATGTGTGACTACACACGGGCGTGTGTCATCTAGCACAGGCGTGTACTCCCTGTCTAGATGAAAAGAAATTTTATAGATCGTAATATTTTCGATATGATCCCGAGAGTTCTCATAGGTACGATTGAGTTCTCATAGGTTGAGTGTGAAGTAGTTGAAGCGATTTGAGAAGAGTAGTCACGTTGAGCCTAAGTGGCGATCATGTTAATTGTTCGATAACGTCTCATGCCCGATTTCGACGGGGATTACGGGTAAGGGGTGTTACATGTGTTATATCACATGGCCATGTCGCATGGCCTTGTGGTGGTTCAATCTCTTCTCCGTGCCTTTTTTTTTTAAATTGCCATGCCCATGTTGGTTCAACAGTGTTGGCCACGGCTATGTCGCACGGCCGTGGTGTTAGGTGAGTCCGTGATTCAAAGATATTTTTATCGTCCTGTCTTGTACTATTCTTCCATGTCAGTACGGAGATCCATGGCATCCACACGGCCACGACCACGGCCGTGATGTGAAGATCTGTGCTTCATTAACTTGGTTAGTCTGTAGTTAGGTGCTAGAAGAAAAAAAATGAAAAATGGGTTACTACTCGGGTTGCCTCCCGAGAAGCGCATGTTTAAAGTCTTAAGCTAGACTTACCTTTCATTCGCACCTTCATGGTGGTTTAAGGAGTGAAAAGTCCTTTTCCATGCTATCATCATATAATTTGAGTTGACTTGAGTTTACTTTGAAAGTACCGATAGTAGAATTACTTACCTCAACTGTTTCGTAAGGGAAAACATTAAGTACCATAAAGGGGATCTCTTCGGTTATCTTCTGGCCTGTTGTGGTGATTCGCTGGTCTGTACTATCTAATAGTACCTAATCTCCTATTTTGAAGTGATTAGATGTTCCTTTAAGTTCTTCTTGGGTTTCCTTTGGTTTCACTTCGGGTGGGTCTAATTCCTCCTTTAGATGTATCTCCCACTCATCTAGCTCATCGGTCTGAAGCCATCATTCCTCATGAGATATTTCCTTGTTGGTACGAGCTATAGGATCTGGTTCTATAGTGTAATTTCGTGGTGTTTCCTAAAAAGGAATTTTAATTGAATGCTTATTAATGAAATTTACATCCTCACCTTTCTCGTAGCTGAGTCGAGAGCTTGAAGACTGATTGATTCGTCACCTACATGAAGTATGAGTTCACCTGTGCTAACATCAATTTTAGATCTAGCAGTTTCTAGAAAAGGTCTTCCTAAGATTAAGGGGATACTATTCTCTTCATTCATATCTAAAACAACGAAGTCTAAGGGGAATATGAATTTGTCAACTTTAACTAGTACATCTTCAATTATACCCTTAGGGATGCGAATAGTCTTATCGGCTAGTTGAACACTCATCCTAGTTTGCTTGGGTTTCCCTAGACCTAGTTGTTTAAACATTTTAGATGGAATAACATTGATGCTTGCCTCTAAATCAGCTAAAGCATTATCAACAGATAAACTACCGATTAAACATGGAATTGTAAAATTCTCTGGATCTTTTAATTTTTGTGGTAATCTTTTTGTAACATTGCTGAGCATATTGCGTTTAGTTCAACATGCGACTTCTCGTCTAACTTTTACTTGTTTGTTAAGAGCTCTTTTAAAAATTTCCTTCAATCTGGCATCTACAAAAGAGTTTTAAGAAACGATAAGTTAATATGTAATTTCTTTAAGAGTTTAAGGAACTTACCGAACTGTTCTTCTGTGTCGTCTTCCTTTATTACATTGGGGTAAGGTATACGAGGTTTGTATTCCTTAATTACTGGTTTTGGCTTTTCTTGGATTTCCTCGACCTTGCCGTCACTTACCACAAGTTCTTGCCTTGGCTCAGGTTCAGATTCGACTAACCTTTCACTATCATGAGCTGTTATGGCTTGAATTTGCTCCATGGGATTATTCTCAGTGTTACTTGGCAAGCTACCTAGTGGTTGTTCTGAGATCAGCTTTGTGAGTTTCCCTAATTGGTTCTCGATTCCTTTGATCGATGCTTGTTGATTTTTTAGTGTTGTCTCGATGTTTTGAAATCGAGTTTCAGACACCGCTATGAATTTTGTCAACATCTCTTCAAGGTTCGGCTTCTTTTCTTGTGGGTATGGTTGTTGTTGGAAGTTTGGAGGAGGAGGTTGTTGTCTTTGATTTCCTTGGCCACCCCACGAGAAATTGGGGTGATTCATCCAACCTGGATTATAAGTATTACTAAAGGGATTATTTTGAGGTCTAAAATTGTTACCCGTATATTTTAATTTTTCGCTTTCCATGCCCAGATTGTAGGGTGGGTACTCAAGATTCGCCACACCTCTTAGGTTTGAATCACATTGCATAACTGGATGTACCTGCAAAGAACCACATAAACCATCAATCTTTTTATTCATCATCTCTACCTGACTTGATAGCATGGTGACTGCGTCGAGATTGAAAACTCTAGCTACTTTAGTTGGCTTTGCCCTCGTAACTTGCCACTGATAATTATTCATTGAAATCTCCTCTAGAAACTCATAAGCTACTTCAGGAGTTTTGTTATTAAGGGTTCCGCCAATTGTTAAGTCAATTAACTATCAGGTTGAGGTGTTCACACCATTGTAAAAAGTTTGGACTTGTAGCCATAAGGGTAAGCCATGGTGTGGGCACTTTCTCAACAGATCCTTGTATCTCTCTCATGCATCGTATAATGTTTCTAAATCCATCTGCACAAAAGAAGAGATATCATTCCTTAATTTAGCTGTTTTGGCCGGTGGAAATTATTTTAGTAAAAATTTTTCGGTCATTTGGTCCCATGTAGTGATTGATCCTCATGGAAGAGAATGTAACCACTGTTTGACTTTATCCTCAAAGAAAAAGGAAATAACCGAAGACGAATGAAATCATCAGAAACACCATTTATTTTGAAGGTATCATAGAATTCTAGAAACTTAGCTAAATGAGTATTTGGGTTTTCGTCCTGCAGACCATCAAATTGAACAAAGTGTTGAATCATTTGTATAGTGTTAGGTTTTAATTCAAAATTATTAGCGGCTATAGCAGACCTAACTATACTCGATTCAGCTCCTGTTAAATTAGGTTTAGCATAATCATACATAGTTCGAGGAGCATGATGGTTGGCCATATCTTGATGTGGCGGATTATTCTCAGCCATCCTTTCTGTGTTATCAACTTTGTCCTCTTGCTCTTCTTGTATGTAATTTAAGCTTTGCCTTGCTTCTCTACGATTTCTGCGTAGGTTCCTTCAATATCACTTTCGTAAAATAGTGGTCCTGTCGGGTTCCTTCTAGTCATAAACTAGAGGTACCTGCTAGGAAAAGAGAAAAAGAAAGAAATTTTAAAAGAACAAAAAATTTTAATTGCAAAAAATAATAAAATATAATATGGCTAAAGTAATAAAAATTGAGCATTATTAATATTTTAGTTCTGTAACACCCCAAACCTGATCTATGCGTTAAGACCAAATTTGACATGTCACACAAAATGAACATACACCTAGTCTTTTAAAGATTTAAAGAAAACGGATTTAAAAAAAAAAAACATGTTAACGTGGAGTTATTGAAAACTAAGTTTGATTACTAAATCTAATAATTTGGGTCATAAAATTTATAAATTGAAACTTTGGAAAAATTGATTTAATATTTTGAGAAATTTTAAAGAGTTCAAAGTAATTTGAAAACAAAATTTAAAAATATTGTTATAGAAAAATTATCGAGTTAAAACTATTTAAGAATGAAACCCTTTTTTGTGCGTTTATTTAAGAAAACGTTTATTTCTATTTTAAAAAAAACATAATCCCACTTAAGTATTTAAAGCATATTATAAAATCCATCCACAAGTAAAACATCCATAAAAATTTAACTAGAGGCCTTATTACAAAATAGCAAAAATAATAAAAAGTACTTAAAAAGAAATCTGAAATTTAAATAACCTATAATTCGTAGTATGGCCTCCACTGAGTCGTCCCCGGCCCAAGCCTCCTTCACTGTGAGGAGGGTAAAGAAAACGGGGTGAGTTACTTCGAACTCAGTGTGTAACTCACTTACCATTGTCACTGGGACAAAAATTCAATTAAGCATTTATTGGGCCAAAGTCCATTTACAATCATAACATAATATCATATATAACATGCATGTGTTATGCAATTTCCCAACCAAACCTAATTTTCCATCCGCTACACACCACCCATACCAACCAACACATCTGTGGGGAGCTTTAGTCACCCACCATGCCAACACACCAAACTGGGCATTAAGCCATATATCAATTTGTGGGCAAGCCACCAGAATTTTGTAGCAAAGCTACCAGAACTTCTCTTCGTCAAATATCCCAACCCATGTAAATCATGTATATAATATGCACATTATACCACCCATTAAAAAATTTTCATAATCTGGCCCATATCACATTTTGGCCCTTATAACTCATATCACACTTGGCCCATATATCAAATATCACATTCGGCCCATATATCAAATATCACATTTGACCCATATATCAAATATCACATTTGGCCCATATATCAGATATCACATTTGGCTCATATATCAAATATCACATTTGGCCCATATAGTCACTTTTATCTATTTGGCCCATTGAGGGCAATTTTGTAAAATTCACAGTCTTAAAATCGATTTCATAGTCTATGCCGATAAATTGATAAATATGCTAGTTTACCCGATTTCAATATCTTGTGATTTAATCAAGCGATTAATACAATATAGTTATTTAACCCATGAGATACAGTGTGAGATTACACACCAGATTGCGGTAAGCACTACACTTTCCTGATCGTCAACACCTAAAAATATTTTAACCCTCGATTAGATCATTAACATTTATAATAAATCTATTCTAAGATAAGCGGTCTAGATTTTTACCCTCGGAATCTCGAATAACTACTATTTTCCGGTTCTCTCCGGATGACGGTTCACAACCTGGTGGAAAATCCCGGATCATCGATGCTTCACGATTACGAACAACCTCGAATAATTGATTTTCACCGGATGAAGGTCCACAACCCGGTGGAAAATCCCAGATCACCGAAACGGCCCTCATTTGAATCTAGAGGAGATCACGAATCTGCTCCTTTTCCTATCACTAATGACCACTCCTTTTGAGTCGATCTTGTTTGCCTCCATTGACAAATGAATATTAGTCCAAACTGATATTTCATAATTAAAAACAATTGGTCTTATGAGTGAAGTCGGCTTACCACAAAATTCTTACGATCACAGGATGAAAATCGAGTAATAGAGTCCCTATGATAAAGTCGGTTAATAAACCCTATCTTTAATGAAATAAAAAGTAATATGGAATCCTTGAAAGAAATCCTTACCTTAAAGTTTTTGGACCGATTCCTAGTGATAACACGATGATTTCGAACACTCCAAGTTTCAACCTTCCACTACGTTTCTATGGCAAAGAAAAAGATTTTGAATAAGGTATGGTATGATGATGTTCTCGATCTAAAAAGGCCATCCCATACCAAAATATAGATTCGGCACAATAGAAAGGGTAAAATAAAAATACCAAAATATTGTAACTAGCCACTTACCGATCGATCACGTGTGAGTAGATAAAAATGGTTGAGAAAGAAATATGTGTGAAGTAGGAGATTTGGCTATGGTGAAAAATTGGAGAGGATGATGCTTGATGATATTCGACCATGGTGAATATTAAGGAGGGAATGATGTTGAGAGTTTTTGCAAGAAGAAAAGATGGTGTCTATATTTCAGTTCTTCAAGAATGGGAGATGAACAAAGAAGAAGGTTTGAGACTAAAGTGCATTCGGCAAAGAAGAAAAGGAGAGAAAAGAAAAATGACCCTTCAAGGTTATGTGGTTTTGGCACAAAGAGGAAATGGTTTGGAGAGAATGAGCAAATAAGACCGAAATGGTCAAAAATGAAATGGCCAAAAAGAAAGCAAAAGTTTACCTATTGTTCATGATACATTCGGCTAGGGAGAAGAAATTGGAGAGAAAATTTTGATGAGAAACACCAAAATGCCAAAATGAAAAGTGACCAACTAGCACCTAAACCTACCAAAAGCCAACCAAAAATTCGGCCACCCCCTAGCCCTAAAACCGTCCAAGTGCATGGCCAAAATGTCAAAGTTTGGCCACTCCAAACTTTCCAAAACATCTTCCTTGTTGTAATCCTTGTGTTCCCCCTACATACCTTTTTCATATGATTCCCTTCCTTAAGTTTAAAACTTGTCTTTTCTCTTAGCCACCATACCATAAAAATAAAAGTCCAACTTACCATATGTACTAGGCTTGACCGACACTATGAAAAAGGAAAGCAAAAAAATAAAATTCTCACATGCACATCAAAGGATTCGAACTCCTTCCCTCTAGGAACAATTATGGCGCCATCTCCTCTTTACTACTAGCTCACTTATGCTAACTTTCACCACTTAATTACCTTAAGATTTAACGTCACTTTTTCCACTTCATTAAAGTACTATTACCAAAAATTATTCCAAAACCAAATAAATCCCGAGCCTTCTCGAGACTATTTAAACATACACATGGGATTATTTAACTAGCTAAGCACCAAAATAATGCAACATATAAAAACTCAAATTTTAGGATGTTACAATTCTACCCCCTTAAAGAAAATTTCATCCTCGAAATTTACCTGGTTAAAAGGGGTGAGGATATTGCTGCCGAATTGTGTCCTCAGGCTCCCACGTAGCTTCCTCCACTCCGTGATTATGCCAAAGAACCTTTACTAACGGTACTGACTTCTTTCTCAGCACTTTAACATCTCGATCTAAAATTTTCACTAGTTCTTCCTCAAACGATAAGTCAGGCCTTAATTCAACTTCCTCTACTGGTACTATGTCAGATGTATCCGATTGATAACGCCTCATCATAGAGACATGGAAAACACTATGAATCTGACTCAACTCCAGAGGTAATTCAAGCTGATAAGCCACTAGTCCTACACGCTTCAACACATGGCAACTTGCCCTTCCTTCCAAATCGAAGATCTTCTTCCAAGGTGAGACCTTTAGAAAGACTTGATCTCCTACCGCAAACTCAATATCCCTCCACTTCAGATCCACATAAGATTTCGCTCATCCGAAGCTTCCTTTAACCGTGCCCAAATTACCTTTACATTTTCTTCCGTCTCTGATATCAATTCAGGACCCAATAACTATCGTTCTCCCAGTTTAGTCCAACAAGTAGGAGTATGACACCTACGACCATACAATGCTTCATAGGGTGCCATTTGGATACTGGAATGATAACCGTAAACTCTGCCAACAGTAGAAAATCCTCCCAACTCTCTCTGAAGTCAATCACACAGCCCCTTAACATGTCTTTCAGGATCTGGATTACTCTCTCCTACTAACCATCCGTATGAGGATGAAATGACATACTAAAATTCAACTTGGTTCCCAAAGCTTTATGTAAAGCCTTCCAAAACCGTGATGTAAACCTAGGGTCCCTGTCCGATATAATAGACATTGGTACCCCATGCAACCTCTCGATCTCTACTACATACAACTTGGCCAACTTCTACAATGAGCAATTCATTCGAACAGGTAGAAAATGGGCAGTCTTAGTCAACCGATCCACTATTACCCAAACAGAGTCTTTCTTAGTAGGCGATCAAGGTAACCCACTAACAAAGTTCATCATTATCTGTTCCCATTTCCATAATGGAATCTTTATCGGTTGCAATAATCCCGATGGTAATCGGTGTTCTGCCTTCACTTGTTGACAAGTCAATCACTTACTTACATTTCAGTAACTTCCCGTTTCAACCCTAGCCACCAATACTGCTCATGAAGGTCTCAATACATTTTATTTCCCTCGGGGTGCATAGCATAAGGGCTACTATGCACCTCTCACAGAATCATTTGTCTCAATTCTGAATCTTTGGGTTCCATGAAAACACAGCACTCCATCCTTATCAAATCCAAAATCCCTATTACCCCACTTTCAACTTGTTGAAGTAAGGGACCCAACTTTACATCTGATAACTACTTCTCCTTGATCTGTTCTAACCATATAGGCTTCACCTGAAGTTTCACTAGTAGACTGCCATCTTCATACAAACTGAGATGAGCAAACATTGCTCTTAACTCCGATATTACCTTACGACTCAACGCGTCCGCCACCACGTTAGCTTTTCTATGGTGATACTCGATTGAGAAGTCGTAATCCTTCAATAGCTCTACCCACCTCTATTGTCTTAAATTCAACTCCTTTTGGGTAAGGAGGTACTTAAGACTCTTATGGTCCGTATAAATAATCGACTTCTCATTGTAGAGATAGTGCCTCCAAATTTTCAAAGCAAAAACCACCGCAGCCAACTCCAAATCATGGGTAGGATAGTTGACTTCGTGCAGCCATAACTAACGAGATGCATAAGCCACCACTTTTCCACCTTGCATTAACACACAACCTAAACCCGTGTGTGATGCATCACAGTAAATGATAAACTCTTGTCCAGCCTTAGGTTGAATCAGTGCTGGCACTTCCGTCAAAATCTTCTTCAATTTTTCAAAACTTTCTTATTGTTTCTTTGCCCACACAAATGGTACTCCCTTTACAATGCTTTAGTTAGGTGCGAGAATTAAAGAAAACCCCTCAACAAAACGTCTATAATAACCAGCTAATCCTAGGAAACTCCAAATCTCAGCCACTGACATCGGTGGTTTCCAATCCAACACAGCCTCTACCTTCCGAGGATCAACTCTGATTCCTTCGATCGACACAACATGTTCCAAGAAAGTCACTTCCTTCAGCCAAAATTCACACTTACTGAATTTAGCATAAAGTTGCTTTTCTCGTAGCATTTACAATACTATGCGCAGATGTGAGTCATGCTCTTCTTCATTCCTCGAGTATACTAAGATATCGTCTATGAACACCACCACAAATTGATCTAGGCAGGGTTGAAAGTCTCGATTCATCATGTCCATAAATGCAGCTGGTGCATTGGTCAATCCAAACGGTATCACCAAGAACTCATAATGTCCATAACGAGTTCGAAATGTTGTCTTATGAATATCTGCCTCCTTAACCTTGAGTTGATGATAACCCAATTTTAAATCTATATTGGAAAAGACTGAATCTCCTCTCAACTGATCAAACAGGTCATCGATTCTCGGCAATGGATACCTATTCTTGATCGACAATTTATTCAACTGCCTATAATCAATGCACATACGCATCGACCCATCCTTCTTCTTGACAAACAAGACCGGTGCTCCCCACGAAAACACGCTCAGTCGAATAAATCCCCGATCCGACAATTCTTGAATTTGTGCTTTAAGCTCCGCTAACTCCTTCGGCGCCATTTTATAAGGAGCAATGGACACCGAAGCCTCTCCGGGCAAAAGCTCAATGCCAAACTCTACTTCCTGATCTGGAGGTAGACCCAGAAGCTCCTTGGGAAAGACATCTAAAAATTCTTTCACTATTCTAACACTTTTCACCAATAATTCCATGGCATCCAAAGCACTAATGAAGGCTAGGAATGCTCCATGCCCTTTTGCACCAATCTTTCTACCTTTAAAGTAGATACCACATTTGCTAAATAGTTTCTCCATTCACCTATCATTACTACTTCCTTATCTTCCAAAGTCCTTATCGACATCTACTTTGCAGCACAATCCAAGTACGCACGATGCTTTACCAACCAATCCATGCCCAAAATAAGATCGAACTCACCGATACACGGTTCATCAAATCAGCCAAAAATAATTCTCTTTTAATTTCTAAAGGCATGTCTGTATACAATTTGTTCACTACCACACACTATCCTAAAGAGCTAATTATCATCATCTCTCTATCGGTAATCTCAGATCTAATTTTAGATTTCTAGATATAGCACTAGCAATATACGAATGGGTAGATCCGATATCAATTAAAGTAGTAACATGTACATCGGAGATTAAGAACGTATTGGTTATCACATCAGGTGCATCACCATCTTCTCGGTGTCTAACCGTGTAACATCTTAAAATTTGAGTATTGATATGATGCATGTTTTGGTGCTTAACTTGTGTATAATTAAAATTTGAATGATTAGTATAGTCTTGAGAAGACTTGAGAATTATTCGAATTAGAATAAATTTTAGTAAGGGTATTTATTTGAAGTGGATCAAGTGACTTTGAGGTTTAAGTAAATTTAAGTGTCAAAAACTAGCATAAGATGAGCTAGTAGCAAGGTGGTGTTGGCGCATGTATGTTTGCTTGAGGAGAGAGGTTTGAATCTCCTAGCATGTAATTTGAAAGCTTTTATTTTTGCTTTTTCTTAGCATGTATCGGTCATGGATAAGGATTAGGATGAGTTGGATTAAATTTTTATGGCAAGAAGACCATGAGAAAAAGGCAAGTGTTAACTTAGGGAAAGGAATCATTTGAATAAGGTATGTAGGGGGAACACAAGGCACATATCGAGGAAGATGTTTTGGAAAGTTTGGAGTGGCCAAACTTTGACTTTGAGGCCATGTACTTGAAAGGTTTTAGGGGCTAGGGGGTGACCGAAATTTTGAAGGCTTTGGTAAGGTTTAGGTGTCAGTTGGTCATTTTGGCATTTGGACATTTTTGTGCTTTTCTCCAAAACTTTTCTCTCTATTTCCTCTGCTTAGCCGAATGCACCTTAAGCAATAGGTAATATCTTTGCTTTTCTTTAATCATTTCATATTTTGACCATTTTGGTCTTATTTTGCCTATTCTCTCAAACCATTTCTCCCTAGTGCCGAAATCACCAAGACCTTGGAAGGCCATTTTCTCTTTTCTTTTCTTTTTGCCGAATGCACACAAGACTTAAACTCATTTCTTTGTTCATCTTCCATTCTTGAAAAGAACCGAAATCGAAACACCTTATTTTTCTTTACCCTTCTTCATCTCTTTCTCCTTACAAAAATCTCATAAACATTTTTCTCCCTTTTATTTTCACCATGGCCAATGTTACAAAGCACCATCTCCTTCAATTTTCCTTCATAACTGAATCTTCTACAACTCACATATCTCCTTCTCAATCATTTTTCTTTCTACTCACACTTTAATCAATCGGTAAGTGGCTAGTAAAATATTTTGGAATTGTTATTTTCCCTTTCTTTTGTGTCAAATCTATACGTGGTGTGGGATGACCTTTTTGGATTGAGACCATCATCATACCATATCTCATTCTAATCTTTTCTCTATCATAGAATCTTAGTGGAGGACTAAAACTCAAGTGTTCGTAAACATCATAAATCGTTGGAATCAAATTAAGGTGTTAAGGTAAGGGATTATTAAGGATTTTCATATTACTTGACATATGGATATAAATGGTTTATTAATCGATTTTGTTTTAGGGGACGTTATCGCTCGATTGTCATATTGTGGAACGAGGATATTTGTAAGACAATCAAGATAGGGACAAAAAGGGCAGTAAATAGTGTTCGGAAAAGGGGTGGTTCTGCTATTCCCCCTAAGTTTAAGAGAAGGACTGTTTCGGGAATCTGAGACTTTCCATCGATTTATGGACCCTCATCCGGTGAAAATCAATTATTCAAAGTCGTACATACCCCCGAACCATTGTTTACTCGTGGTTCTAAACATTTGATCGGAAAGAAATCACAAATAGTGGTTGTTCGAGATTTCGAGGGTAAGATTTAGATCGCTTAACATTAGAATAATTTTATATTAAATATTAGTGTTCTAATCCATCGTGATATGTGTTTATATATCGACGAGCGGGAAAGTGTAGTTCTCACCATAATCAAGTGTGTAATCTCACACCGTATCTCATGGGTTAGATGACTATATCGTATAAATCAGTGGATGAAATCACAAGTTAGTGAAATCGGGAAGAATAGCATATTTATCACCTTAATGATAAAATTTTTGAAATTGGTATTAAGATCATGAAAATTATAAAATTGCCCTTAACGGGCTAATTCGATAAAAGTGATAAATGGGCCATATGTGATATTTGATAATTGGGCCATATGTGATATTTGATAATTGGGCCATATGTGATATTTGATAATTGGACAATTTGGGCCATATGTGATAATTGATAAATGGGCCATATGTGATAATCGATAAATGGGCCATATGTGATATTTGATAATTGGGCCATATATGATAATTGATAAATGGGTCATATGTGATATGAGATTTAAATGGGCCAAAATGTGAAATGGGCTAGATTGTAATAACTTTTATAATGGGCCTTATGTTGGAATAATTATATGAATGGATTGTTATGCATATTATATACATGATTGCATGGGTTGGGCTATTTGACGAAGAGAAGTTCTGGTAGCTTTGCTACAATATTTTGGTGGCTCGCCACAATTACTCAAAATGGCAAATTCCATGCAAACTCTATGAATCGGGTGGCTTGTCCACGAAATTTGAAATACGGCTTAATGCCTACTTCGGTGTGTTGGCGGGGTGGGTGACTAAAGCTCCCCACAGGTGTGTTGGTTGGTATGGGTGGTGTGTAGCGGATGGAAATTTAGGTTTGGTTTTGGGAATTGCATATCACTTGCATTTTATACATGCTAAATTATTATAATTGTAATGGGCTTAGGCCCAAATTAATGCTTAAATGGTTTTGGCCAGTGGACTAAGGTAAGTGAGTTACACATCGAGTTCTAAGTAACTCACCCCAATTTTTTACCCTCTCGTGTAATAATAATTGATGGAGACTTGGGTCGAGATGACTTCGTGTGGAGGCTATACTACAAATGGTGGTTTATAAAATTTTAAGACTTCTTTAATAAATTTTATTAAGTACTATTTTTATGGCGATGTAATAAGGCCTCTTTAATTATGGATTTTATTATGTGGATGGATTTTATTATGTTTTAGTTTTCCTAAGTAGGATTGGTTTAGTTTTTATAAATGTTTTTCTATAACTCTCGTATAAAATAAAGGTTTTTCTTAAATGTTACTGAATCTTAGGAAAGTCTTTTAAAACTTTTCGATGAAATATTTCAACTAAATAAATCCAAAGTTTTAATCAATTACTACTCTATAGATCAAATGATAAACTCTTGTGTTTTTAATTATGGTTTTCAATGAACTTCGATTTTTCGATAAAGTCACTTCTTAATCATTTTGGAATTTGATTTCTACATTGTTAAATAATTTGAATGTACATTTAATTTATGTGGCATGCCAAAATCCGGACTTAATACATAGGTCGAGTTTGGGGTGTTACATTTTATGGTATCATAGCTCATTTTCAAAACTCAACTGTGGTTTGGGTTCAACAATGATTTCTGTTTAAAAACTATTTAAATTTCTAGACTTTATGTTTTAAAGGTAGTATGGCACCACGAGCATCCGGCACCAAGTCAAGTAAATATTTGTTTATTAAATGTTTATTATTGTGGTGAGACCTTAGGAACACTCTAGAACTTATAGTTTTAGGTGTTGAAAATGATAGAGATCGAGACTATAGGATCTGATTGCGAAAACAACCCTATCTCTTATATCTCATAAAATATCGTTAATAAACACTAAAATAATATTCTGATTCATAAAACTTGTAATCAAATTAAAAGCGAATTAGTCATTATGAGCACTAGAAGACGTGGTCGTGGATGCGGTAGACGTGGCCGTGGTTGAGGACGAGGTGCTGCGTCTGAAGCACCGGGTCATATACCGGAAATGGATGCACCTGCGTCATTTGAGAGCAAAACTGGATCTCATGATCATGCGAATGAGGATAATGCTTTGACTCAAGCAATGTTACGAGTCTTAGAAAGAGTAGCTGGGGCCAGAACGGGGCTAGTAGCTCACGGATCAATATCGAAATGACTCAAGTCTAGTGGTGCAGAAGTTTTTAGAGGTGTCTCTGGTGTAGCTCTGAATGTGGCAGAATATTGGCTTGAGGCTGTAGAACGAATTATGGATGATCTAGAGTGTACCGTCGAGCAGAAACTGAGAGGAGCCGTGCCTTTGCTAAGAGACAAGGCGTATCAATTGTGGCTTACTGTTCAAGAAGGCACCGAGGCTGCATTGGTTAATTGGGATTTCTTTAAAGCTGCTCTCCAAGGAAAGTACGTCGGGACAAGTTATGTAGATGCCCGGAGGAAGGAATTCCTAAATTTGGTTCAAGAAAGTAAGACTGTGGCAGCTTACGAGGCAGAATTTCTTCGTTTGAGTCGTTATGCTCGTACTATAGTGCAGACTGATCATAAGTGTTGTGTACGCTTTGAGAATGGGCTGAATGATGAGTTGAGGTTACTGATAGCCCCACAACAAGTACAGACTTTTACCTCGATTGTAGAGAAAACTAAGATAGCCGAAGAGGCTAAGAATTTAGAACGCTAGAACAGGGAAAAAGTCAAAGGAAAGAGGGATTTTAAGTACTCTTGTTCTTCTAAAATGTTTCAAAAGAGGCCACGGAATGATGAGCTAGTTCAAACTAGGGTAGCTGTGACTACCAATCAGAGTCGAGAATGTGCCAATTGTGGAAGACGACATCCCAGAGAATGTTGGAGGAAAATTGGTGCCTACTTTAAATGTGGTTCCAAAGATCATCAGTTTAAGAATTGCCCCCGACGGACTGATACGACTCAGGGTGAAATACCCCAAACCCGGCCCACAAGCCCTGATCGGATCTGGCATGCTTCTAGGAATAACCTTTCGAATATTATTTGGATCTTTGCTAAAATTTTTCATTTCTTTTTAAAACAGTTGATTTGGGTTCAAGTTGGAAACATAGAAATTTTTCAAAGATTTCGTTTAAGAAAGGTTCGTGGTTATATTTCAAAACCATGAGTTACAGGTAAAAGTCGAGGCTTTAAAGTTTGTTAATTAATATTGAAGATCATTTGTATTTTAGATATCAAAACATTTTTCATTTATTATTAAGAAAATTTGCTTACTTTAATTTGATAAGTATTGTGCCATAATAAAATAATTTAAGTGCATGCATGAAAGTTCATACTATAGTCTTATTACATCAAAAATAAACCCAAAATAAAATTTAAAGTACTTAAATAAAATAAAATGTCCAACTAATAAAATTTGTCTTTGAGCATGGTCACCACTAAGCTCCTGCCACCCGGTCCATTCTTGGCGTCACCTAAAAAATATTCCCACAATGGGGTGAGTCAATGGACTCAGTGTGTATAACCAACACTAAGTCCCAATGATTTAGGCATATCATAACATATCATACATATACACATAGCAAATAAATTTAATGATGCAATCCCGAACCCAAACCTAGGTACCATCCACTACACATCACCCGTACCAACCTGCACACCGTGGGGACTACTAAGTCAACCCTCCATTTGCTACACACCATCAAAGGCGTTCATTGCATTTACATGCTCATCGCCCTTATATATTTTGTGGCATAGCCACCAGATAATTATTCGTAACCTAAGTCACCACATTCAGATATTGTGACATAAGTCACCACATTCGTATATTGTGACATAAGTCACCACATTCAGATATTGGGGTATAAAACCACCAATTCACTTCCCCTTTACGTATCACCCATATGCCTCATGTCATACAAAACATGCAAATATTATGCCTTATGCTTTATTCACATTCTTATAGTTGCACTTATGTGCCATGACAGATATTTATCACTATATACTCATAGTAGGAGTAGGAAAACGTACCTGAGTAATTTGTACCATTACATGGTACCTTAGCCATATTCTTACACTTTCATATTAACACATATAATAAATTAGAGCCATAAATCTATCAAAATTTAGTGTGGAGTACACACCTAATTTACTTAGCGCTTTATTGAAATCCTGAAAATCCCGATCTAACGCTTTAGATCTTAGTTCCTATATTCGATCATTGTTAGACATATTAGCAAAAACCTATTCGGCCATATAACCAAATCTCGAAGGAAACGTAATCGAAATCTTACCTTGCTTGCCGATTTGAGTACTTCTCAAATCCCAAAAACTTTGTGATACTTTTTTCTTGCAATTGGCCAAGCACTAGATCACTTCACAGGTTAGTTTCGGCTTCTAAATGAAGTAAAGAAATAGATCTAAGTTCCTAAATAGGCCTTGGCCGAATGTGTATGTGCACTTACCTTGCGATTCTCAAATCCCGAAATTAATCCCATGGCTATGAAGATGTCGAAATACCTATAGGGTATATGTTAGATCCGATTCCAACCTTAAACATAATAGATGGCCTTTGGCCTAATCCACACTTTGCTTACCTTAGATTTTGGAATCCCGAGTGATCTCCTACTTGTAGTCGACACAACCAAATCCCGAAAGACCCTTCAAAGTTTCGGCCATAGATCATTAATGGTATTAGAGTTTTGATTTTGGCTTTAAGGAAAAGAAATAATATGACAACAATCGAATCCTTACCATTAGTGTTGTAGTCGACGGCACCTTTACCAAAAACCCACAGAGATATTCAGCTAGGACTACTTGTTGATCACTCAAATTTCGTCTTTTGAGAGTTTAAAGAACCAATCGGCTAGGAGTCCCTTGAGTATTCAGCTTTTGATTGGGTTGAAGAAAAAAGGGTTGAGCAATTCAGCAATGAGGATTCGGCTATCACAAGGAGTATTTCGGCTTTTTGGAAATCAAAAAGAAAAAAAGAGAAGAGAGTGTATGAGACCTAGAAAGAATCGGCTATGGTGACCTTTAGAGAGGGTTTCGACTAAAATAAAAGAAAAAAAAAGAAAGGTGTTGGCTTTGGAGAGAAAAGGAAAACGAAAAGAAGGCTAAATTGCTTAATGAAATTCGACTATCCCCCTCCTTACTAAACTGGCCGATTATCACATCAAAGGAGTCCCTAGGCCGGCCAACTCTTTCTCTTTCCATTCAATCCCCCTTTTTACTCCACCTTAGCCGAATCTTTAAGTCTTTAACTTGGTCTTCACTTCATCTTTGAAGTGTCCCTGTGCCATCCAGTTCTTCTCTTCCTTGTAGCAAAATAAAAACTTTTATTTGCTTCCCTTGTGACTCGAACCTAGGCCCATTTGCACCTACTTGTGGCGTCACTTACAGAGGCTTTAAGTGCCACCTCCAAGCCACTTAACCAAGCCCAATTTCATGTCATAATTCCTCTACTATTTCTTTTAAGGCCTTATCAGTCTAGCTTCCTTCTTTTAGATTTAAAATCTAATAATTTCTAAAGCATTTAACTATACACTAAGGTTCACAAAAATTCATAATGCACATCCACAACACACATAAGCATGATATTTCATATAATTAAGCCAATAATGCATAAGTCATAATCCGGGATATTACAGTTCTACCCCCTTAAAATAATTTCGTCCTCGAAATTACCTGGCTGAAATAAGTGAGGGTATTGCTGTCGCATTGCCTCTTCTGGCTCCCACGAAGCTTCTTTCGATCCATGATTTCTCCATAATACCTTGACTAGGGGAACTGATTTCCTTCGCAACACTTTCACATCTTGCTCTAAGATCTGAATTGGCTCCTCCTCGTAGGACAAGTCTGGCCTTAGCTCCACCTCTTCAACCAGATCCACATGAGATAGATCCGATCGATACCGACGTAGCATGGAAACATGGAATACGTTGTGCATCTACTTCAACTCTGGAGGCAACTCTAACTGGTATGCCACTGGTCCGACTCGCTTCAATACTCGATAAGGCCCTATAAACCTTGGACTTAGTTTTCCTTTGTGACCAAATCTCATCACCCTCTTCTAAGGTGAAACTTTAAGAAACACTTGATCTCCCACAGCAAATTCAATCTCTTTCCGTTTGAGATTTGCATATGACTTTTGCCTATTAGATGCCCCCCTCAACCGTGCTCGAATTATCTTAACCTTCTCCTTGGATTCTACCACAATTTTTGGACCCAAAATTTAACGTTCCCCTAATTTCGTCCAACACGTAGGAGTGCGACACCTCCATCCATACAGTGCTTTGTACGGTGCCATCCGTATACTTTCCTGGTAGCTGTTGTTGTAAGCAAATTCTGCTAAAGGCAAATATTCTTCCCAACTTCCTCTAAAGTCTATCACACAGCCTCTTAGCATATCCTCCAACACTTGTATTACTCGCTCAGATTGACCGTCTGACTATGGATGGAAAGCCGTACTGAAGTCCAACCTGGTGCCTAACGCCTGATGTAGAGCTTTCCAAAATCAAGACGTGAACCTCAGATCCCTATCCGAGATAATTGACATCGGCACTCCATGCAATCTTACAATTTTCGCCACATACAGCCTTGCTAACTTTTGTATGGAGTAGTCAACCCAAGACTGAATAAAATGCACGGACTTTGTCGGTAGATCCACTATCACCCATACTGTGTCCTTCTTAGTAGGCGTGAGGGAAGCCCACTAACGAAGTCCATGGTAATTCTCTCCCACTTCCACTGCGAAATTTGTATTGGCTGAAGCAATCCTGACGGAACTTGATGTTCAGCCTTAACTTGCTGACATGTCAAGCACTTCCCTACAAATTCGGTAACTTTCCGCTTAAGACTAAGCCACCAAAATTGTTCCCTTAGATATTTATACATCTTACTGCCTCCAGGATGCATAGTATAAGGGCTACTATGCGATTCCCGAAGAATTCTCTACGAAGTTCTTCATTCTTGACATCTGAGACCTTACCCTTGAAGCACAATACTCCTCATCATTAATGCCATAATCTTTCAACTCTCCATTATGTACTTGCCTTAACTTAACCCTTAGATCCCTATCCATTAACTAACTTTCTTTCACCTCATTCAGCCATGTCGGCTTAACTTGCAACTCTGCTAACAGACTTTCATCGTCATAAAGGCTCAAATGTGCGAACATCGCCCTCAAATCTGACACAACTTTTTGACTTAGGGCATCTACTACCACATTCGCCTTTCCCGGGTGATACTCTATAGAGCAATCGTAGTCCTTCAATAGTTCCACCCACCTTCGCTGTCTCAGGTTCAGCTCTTTCTGAGTCAGCAGATACTTAAAGCTCTTGTGGTCCAGATAGATCACTGACTTTTCTCCGTAAAGATAGTGCCTCCATACCTTAAGGGCAAAGACCACTGCCGCCAATTCTAAGTCATACGTCGGGTAGTTAACCTCGTGTGGCCTTAGTTGTCGAGACGCATAAGTGACTACTTTTCCATCTTGCATAAGAACACCTCTCAATCCTGTATGGGAAGCATCACAATACACCACAAAATCCTTCTCTGCCTCAGGCTGAATCAAAACTGGAGCTTCGGTCAAGACCTTCTTAAGCTTCTCAAAGCTCTCCTATTGCTTATCAGTCTATATGAAAGGCACTTCCTTCATTAATAACTTTGTCAAATGTGCAGCTATTGATGAAAACCCTTCCACGAACCTTCGGTAATAGCCTGCTAAACCTAAGAAACTCCAAACTATTGCCACAGACTTAGGGGGTTTCCAATCCAAGATTGCCTCAATCTTCCGAGGATCCACCCTTATCCCTTCAGCAGATACCACATGCCCTAGAAACGTAACCTCCTTAAGCTAAAATTCACACTTGCTGAATTTGGTGTAGAGCTTCTTTTCCCTTAACACTTGCAACACAACTCGAAGGTGCTCTTCGAGTTCTTCCTCAAACTTTGAATACACCAAAATATCGTCTATGAACACAACAACGAACCGGTCCAGATAGGGTTGGAAGATTCGGTTCATCATGTCCATAAATGCGGCTGGGGCATTCGTCAATCCAAACGGCATTACTACGAACTCAAAATGCCCATACCTTGTTCGAAAAGCTGTCTTATGGATATCAGCCTCCTTCACCTTAAGTTGATGATATCCAGACCTTAGATCTATTTTTGAGAATACTGCGGCCTCCTTCAGCTAATCAAACAAATCATCTATTCTTGGCAAAGGGTACTTGTTCTTGATGGTCAGCTTATTCAACTGACGATAATCTATGCACATACGCATAGTTTCGTCCTTCTTCTTCACAAACAAGACCGGTGCTCCCCATGGAGACACACTGGGTCGAATAAACCCACGGTCTAGCAACTCTTGGATCTGAGCCTTGAGCTCAACCAACTCCTTTGGCGCCATTCTATATGGGGCAATTGACATGGGAGCTGTACCCGACAGTAAGTCAATTCTGAAATCCACCTCCCTGTCTGGGGGTATTCTAGGTAATTCTTCCTGAAAAACATCCACAAACTCCCTTACGGTTCTAACTCTACTAACTCCCCCTTCTTTGCATCCAAAACACTAATGAAGGCTAAAAATGGCTTGCACCCTTTTCATACCATCTTATCAGCCTTCAAAGCAGAAACTACGTTGACAAGTGGTTCCTTCTTTCTCCTACATAACTATCACCTCATCCTCTAGGGTCCTTAACTCCATTTGTTTGGCTGCACAATCCAATACAGCCCGATGCTCCACTAGCCAATCCATGCCAAGTATAAGATCAAATTCCCCGAAGGGTAATTCCATTTAGTCGACAGGAAATACCGCTCCTTAAAGCTCAAAGGCACACTCCGAAATATCTTGTTCACTACTACGGTTTGACCTAGTGGGCTTACTACAGTCATCTCCCTATTAGATAGTTCAGAGGCTATGCCTAGAGTTTCAACTACTCTACATGCAACATAGGAATGGGTAGACCCTACATCAATCAAAACAAAGTAAGGCTTGCCAAATATAAAGAATGTACCGGTTATGATGTCCGGTGCGTCTCTATCCTCCTTACGGTGAACTGCATACACCAAGCCCAGCTGTCTTGCCTTTGTGTTACTAGCACCTCTACCAGGTGTTCCACGTCCTCTTCCTGCACCGTTTCCTCTACCATTCGGACCACGCCCTCGCCGAGGTCATTGTCGCCTCTTCCACTTAATTAACACCACAGTGTGGTCGATTCCCATCTGGTGTCATAGGACAGTCTTTAATCATATGATCCTTAGATCCACACTTAAAACATCCTCCCGTCTTTTTCCAACACTCACCCAAGTGCTTCTTTCCACACTGATCACAAGTACGACATCGCCCTCCCAGAAGTAGATTCTCGACCTCATGACCCATCAACTCTAGGCCTCTTTTGAACATTCCCAAATGACCCAGATGATCCAAATCCTCTTTTCTGCATATTTCGATTAGTGTTCTGCCTTACAGAGTCCTTGATACCCTCGACTACCTTAGCCTTCTCCACCAACATAGCAAACTCCCACTCCTATTGCGGGGCTATCAATAACCTCAGGTCATCCCTCAATCCGTCCTCAAATCGGACACACCGCTTATGCTCCGTCGCCACTATCCCTCGAGCATACCGGCTCAACCTTAAGAATTCACCTCGTGCTCGATTCTGGACTTGTTCTCTTGAACCAGCCCCAAAAAAGCCTTTCTCTGTGCATCAATATAATGAGTGCCTACATACTTCTTCTGGTATGCCGCCTTAGCATAATCCCAAGTGAGTTCTTTAGCTGTAGCACCCTCCCGAACCGTGAGCCACCATTGATATGACTCATCGCGGAGAAGCGACACCAACCCTTTCAGCTTTTCTTCATCAGTTAAATCGAGCTCATCCATAATCCGCTTAGTCGCCTCCCACCAATACTCAGTGGTACTGGGTGCCACACCAGATACACCACGGAACACTTCACCGTTGGCTCGGAGTCATTCAGGTACCAACTTTTGAGCTCCCATGCCTCCACCTGCTCCAGCCACCCTTTCCAAGACCCGCAGTATCGCCTGTGACACTGCGTCATCCCCCATCTGATCCTAATATTCCACATCAGCGGCTGGTGGTGGTGGTGGCATTTCATTTTTTGATCCTTGACCCGATCATTCGGCCTCTTCCATGGCCACGCACGTTACGACCATGTCCCCTTGAATTCATACTTCCAATTTTGCGCTTATCTGATTTAAAGAATTTTATGTATTAGTTTTATTCCACTGATTTATCATGAACAGTTTTATGTTTAATACTTCTAGGAAGTAGTTCTTTCGATTTCATACACATACAGTCTCAAATCATTCATTTCGTCACACACATGAACTTGCATTCATTACAGAGAAATGTTATAGTTGTCGTTGTTTATTGTTCTCCACTACCTAGGGGCATTTAGTAATTTTGTCCTATAGGGTATTTTGGTAATTTTCCAAATTAAGGTATTTGAAAATGTTGCAAAAATAGAGATTGTTGATATTTTACAAAATTAAAATACTTGCTTTGGAAAAACTTCAAGGGTGAAATGGTAAGTTTATACACTAGGGGTATTTTTGTAATTTTTACAAGCCAAGGCCATTTTGGTATTCTTTATAAAATAAGGTTCTGGTGACTTTTCAAAACAAGGATATTTTTTAAAAGATTTCTAATTTGAGGGTCTCAGGTAATTTTCCTTCTTGAGGTATTTTGGTCATTTGTACGGGTTAGGGGTAATTTGGTCATTTTGCAAATCAGGGGTAATTTCGTAAATTTTCCAAATCAGAGTATCTTAATATTTTGTAAAAATAGGGTTTTTGGATATTTGTAAGGTAAGAGATTCTTGATAAAAACTGTGGGTAGTAAGGAAATTTTATGAACCATGGGCATTTTAGTAATTTTTTCCAACGAGGGGTATTTAGATCATTTTAGTAAATCGAGAATATTTTGGAAAATTTTTCAATATAGTTTTTCCTACACATCAAAGGGGTAATTTGGTGATTTTAAAACTAGGGTTTTTATAAAAATATGGCTGGTCCCTTTCGGGTTTTAGTTATTGGGTTTAGCCTGTGTTTGAGTCCTCTTGGTTAGGGTGAGCCATCACTAAGCACCAAGTAGGATTCAAGTGGGTAGGAGGTGAGTCACTAGAACTGCTTAAATACCAAGCTCCCACCGAAACCAATCGTAGACATGCGCACAACGGTTGCCACACCCTAACTCAGTGATTTAGACACAGGTTTGTTTAATTGGGCATTAAAGTTTTATGTCATTCTCATGTTGGGGTAAACTAGTCCTAGGGTTTAATTCCTAGTCCACTAACCTATGTCCCTATATATTCCCACATACAATTCACAGAAGAGTTGGGGGTACTTACCTGATGGACTTCGGGCCGGAGACTCAGGTGCCATGCTAAAAAACCTGCTTATTTCTTAGAAAAAGTCCAATTTCAAAAGAAAGAAAACATTTTGGGCCCAAAAAGCCCTCAAGGCCGAGTTTTGAACCGGGCTCTGATACCAAATTGAAACCCCCAAACTCAACCCACAAGCCCTAACCGGATCTGGCATGCTTCTAGGAATAACCATTCGAATCTTATTTGGATCTTTGCTAAAATTTTTCGTTTTTTTAAATAGTTGATTTGGGTTCAAGTTGGAAACATAGAAATTTTTCAAAGATTTCGTTTAAGAAAAGTTTGTGGTTATATTTCAAAACCATGAGTTATCGGTAAAAGTCGAGTCTTTAAAGTTTGTTAATTAATATTGAAGATCATTTGTATTTTAGATGTCAAAACATTTTTCATTTATTATTAAGAAAATTTGGTTACTTTAATTTGATAAGTATTGTGCCATAATAAAATAATTTAAGTGCATGCATGAACAGTTCATACTATAGCCTTATTACATCAAAAATAAACCCAAAATAAAATTTAAAGTACTTAAATAAAATAAAATGTCCAACTAATAAAATTCGTGATGAGCATGGTCACCACTAAGCTCCTGCCGACCCGGTCCATTACTGAGCGTCACCTGAAAAATATTCCCACAACGGGGTGAGTCAACGGACTCAGTGTGTATAACCAACACTAAGTCCCAATGATTTAGGCATATCATAACATATCATACATATACACATAGCAAATAAATTTAATGATGCAATCCCAAACCCAAACCTAGGTATCATCCGCTACACATCACCCGTACCAACCTACACACCATGGGGACTACTAAGTCAACCCTCCATCCGCTACACACCATCGAAGGCAGTCGCTGCAGATGACATGCTCATCGCCCTTATATATTTTGTGGCATAGCCACCAGATAATTATTCGTGACCTAAGGCACCACATTCAGATATTGTGACATAAGTCACCATATTCACATATTGTGACATAAGTCACCGCATTCAGATATTGGAGTATAAAACCACCAATTCACTTCCCCTTTACATATCACCCATATGCCCCATGTCATACAAAACATGCAAATATTATGCCTTATGCTTTATTCACATTCTTATAGTTGCACTTATGTGCCATGACAGATATTTATCACATATACTCATAGTAGGAGTAGGAAAACGTACCTGAGTACTTTGTACCATTACATGGTACATTAGCCATATTCTTACACTTTCATATTAGCACATATAATAAATTAGAGCCGTAAATCTATCAAAATTTAGTGTGGAGTACACACCTGATTTACTTAGCTCTTTATTGAAATCCCAAAAATCCCGATCTAATGCTTTAGATCTTAGTTCCTAAATTCGGTCATTGTTAGACATATTAGCAAAAACCTATTCGGCCATATAACCAAATCCCGAAGGAAACGTAATCAAAATCTTACCTTGCTTGCCGATTTGAGTACTTCTCAAATCCCGAAAACTTTGTGATACTTCTTTCTTGTAATCGGCCAAGCGCTAGATCACTTCACAGGTTAGTTTCGGCTTCTAAATGAAGTAAGAAAATAGATCTAAGTTCCTAAATAGGCCTTGGCCGAATGTGTATGTGCACTTACCTTGCAATTCTCAAATCCCGAAATTAATCCCTTTGCTATGAAGATGTCGAAATACCTATAGGGCATATGTTAGATCCGATTCCAACCTTAAACATAATAGATGGCCTTTGGCCTAATCCACACTTTGCTTACCTTAGATTTTGGAATCCCGAGTGATCTCTTACTTGTAGTCGACACAACCAAATCCCGAATGACCCTTCAAAGTTTCGGCCATAGATCATTAATGGTATTAGAGTTTTGATTTTGGCTTTAAGGAAAAGAAATAATATGACAACAATCGAATCCTTACCCTTAGTGTTGTAGTCAACGGCACCTTTACCAAAAACCCACAGAGATATTCGGCTAGGACTACTTGTTGATCACTCAAATTCCATCTTTTGAGAGTTTAAAGAACCAATCGACTAGGAGTCCCTTGAGTATTCGACTTTTGATTGGGTTGAAGAAAGAAGGGTTGAGCAATTCGGTAATGAGGATTCGGCTATCACAAGGAGTATTTTGGCTTTTTGGAAATCAAAAAGGAGAAGAGAAGAGAGTGTATGAGACCTAGAAAGAACCTGCTATGGTGACCTTTAGAGAGGGTTTCGCTAAAATAAAAGAAAAAGAAAAGAAAGGTGTCGACTTTGAAGAGAAAAGGAAAATGAAAAGAAGGCTAAATTGCTTAATGAAATTCGGCTATCCCCCTCCTTACTAAACTTGGCCGATTATCACATCAAAGGAGTCCCTAGGCCAGCCAACTCTTTCTCTCTCATTCAATCCCCTTTTACTCCACCTTAGCCGAATCTTTAAGTCTTTAACTTGATCTTCACTTCATCTTTGAAGTGTCCTGTCAAATCCACTTCTTCTCTTCCTTGTAGCAAAATAAAAACTTTTATTTGCTTCCCTTGTGACTCGAGCCTAGGCCCATTTGCACCTATTGGTGGCATCATTTACATAGGCTTTAAGTGGCGCCTCCAAGCCACTTAACCAAGCCCAATTTCATGTCACAATTCCTCTACTATTTCTTTTAAGGCCTTATCAGTCTAGCTTCCCTCTTTTAGATTTAAAATCTAATAATTTCTAAAGCATTTAACTATACACTAAGGTTCACAAAAATTCATAATGCACATCCACAACACACATAAGCATGCTATTTCATATAATTAAGCCAATAATGCATAAGCCATAATCTGGGATATTACACAGGGAAGTCGTAACCTTGATGCTCAGCCAGCTAGAGGTACTCAGCAGCCACCAAGAGGTCATGGATCGGGTCGTGGTTGTAATGGTAACAGACATGGACAGGGTATACCGGGTCGAGGTAATGGTGTTAGAGGTAATACAGAGGCAAGACAGCGAGGATTGGTCTATGCTGTCAGGAGTCACGAAGACGGTGATTCACCTGATGTATAACTGGTACGTTCTTCATCTCTGATGTACCTGTTACTGCTTTGATAGATATTGAGTCTACTCACTCGTATGTTGCTAGTGCCATATCTGGAAACCTAAATATTAGATCTGAGATTATCGATAGAGAAATCCCGGTAATTAGTCTTTTAGAAAAGTCGATAATAGTGAACAAATTATTTGGAGATGTGCCCTTGGAGATTCAAAGAGAGGTATTTTTAGCGGACTTGATGGAATTACCTTTCGGTGAGTTTGATCTTATTTTGGGCATGGATTGGTTGGTGAAGCATCCGGCACAATTGGATTGTGCCAAAAAGTGGATGTCAATAAGGACTATGGATGATGAGGAGGTAATAATGATAGGCGAAAGAAGAAACTTTTTGGCAAATGTGGTATCTACTTTGAAGGCAGAAAAGTTGGTGCGAAAAGGGAATAGAGCATTCCTAGCATTCATTAGTGCTTTGGATGCCAAGGAATTATCAGTAGAAGGTGTGAGAACGGTGAAATAATTTCCACATGTCTTTCTCGAAGAACTTTCGGGTCTACCTCCAGATCAAGAAGTAGAATTTGGCATTGAGCTTCTACTTGGAACGGCTCTGGTGTCCATTGCTCCTTATAGAATGGCATCGAAGGAGTTAGCGGAGCTTAAAGCTCAAATTCAAGAACTGCTAGATCAGGGATTTATTCGACCAAGTATGTCTCCGTGGGGAGCACCGATTTTATTCGTCAAGAAGAAGGATGGGTCGATGCATATGTGCATTGATTATAGGCAGTTGAATAAGTTGACGATCAAGAATAGGTATCCATTGTCGAGAATCGATAACCTGTTTGATCAATTAAGAGGAGCTTCAGTTTTCTCTAAGATTGATTTGAGATCGGGTTATCATCAACTCAAGGTGAAAAGGCAGATATTCATAAGACGGCATTCCGAACTTGCTATGGACATTATGAGTTTTTAGTGATGTCGTTTGGTTTGACTAATGCACCAGCTGCATTAATGGACATGATGAACCGAGTCTTTCAACCCTATTTAGACCGGTTCGTAGTAGTGTTCATAGATGACATCTTGGTATATTCGAGGAATGAAGAAGAGCATGACTATCATTTGTGCACTTTGTTGCAAATTTTGCGAGATAAGCAACTTTATGCCAAATTTAGTAAGTGTGAATTTTGGTTAAAGGAAAGTGACTTTCTTGGGTCATGTAGTGTCAGCTGAAGGGATAAGAGTTGATCCTCGAAAGGTAGAGGCTGTGTTGGATTGGAAACCGCCGAAGTCAGTAGCTGAGATTCAGAGTTTCTTAGGTTTGGCTGGTTATTATAGACACTTTGTTGAGGGGTTTTCGTTGATTGCTGCACCCTTAACTAAGCTATTGTGGAAGGAAGTATCGTATGTATGGACCAATAAACAATAAAAAAGTTTCGAGAAACTAAAAAAGATTCTAACGAAAGTGCCAGTACTGATCAACCAGAGGCTGGAAAGGAGTTTACTATTTACTGTGATGCATCACACACGAGTTTAGGATGTGTACTGATGCAAAGTGGAAAAGTGGTAGCTTATGCTTCTCGACAGTTGAGGCCGCATGATGTCAACTATCCTACTCATGACTTGGAGTTGGCTGCGGTGGTGTTTGCATTAAAGATTTGAAGGCATTATCTCTACATTGAGAAGTCAATTATTTATACAGACCATAAGAGTCTTAAGTATCTCCTTACCCAAAAGGAGTTGAATTTAAGACAACGGAGATATGTGGAGTTGTTAAAGGATTATGATTTCTCAATCGAGTATCATTCTGGAAAGGCTAACGTTGTAGCAGACGCGTTGAATCGAAAGGTTGTATCAGAGTTAAGAGCAATGTTTGCTTATCTCAGTTTGTATGACGATGGCAGTCTGCTAGCGGAACTTCAGGTGAAGCCTCTGTGGTTAGAGCAAATCAAGGAAAAGTAATTATCCGATGAAAAGTTGGGTCTTTTAATACAACAAGCTGAAAGTGGAGTAATAGGGGATTTTGGTTTGAACAAAGATGGTGTACTGTGTTTTCGTGGAAGGGTTTGTATGCCCAAGGATTTGGATTTGAGGCAAATGATTCTTCTTGAGGTGCATAGTAGCCCTTATGCTATACACCCCAGAGGAAATAAGTTGTATCGAGATCTCCGTGAATAGTATTGGTGGCCAAATTTAAAGCGTGAGGTTACAGATTTTCTAGGAAAATGTTTGACTTGTCAATAAGTGAATGTGAAACATCAATTACCATCGGGTTTATTACAACAGGTAAAGATTCCTCTATGGAAATGGAAGCGAATAACGATGGATTTTGTTAGTGGGTTACCCTTAAAACCTACTAAGAAAGATTCTATCTGGGTGGTAGTAGATCGATTAACGAAGACTACTAATTTTCTACCAGTTCGTATGGATTACTCGTTGTAGAAGTTGGCTAAACTATATGTATCTGAAATCGTGAGGTTGCATGGGGTACCAGTGTCTATCGTATCGAACAAGGATCCTAGATTTACATCACGCTTTGGAAAGCTTTACATGAGGCTTTGGGAAAAAGTTAAACTTGATCGACTTTTCATCCTCGGTCGGATGGTCGGTCGAAAGAGTAATTGATTTTGGAAGACATGTTACGAGGTTGTGTGATCGACTTGAGGTAGTTGGGAGGAATATCTACCATTGGCGAGTTCGCTTATAATAACAAATTATCAATCCAGTATTCAAATGGCACCCTATGAAGCGTTATATGGTCGTAGATGTCGTACTCCTACTTGTTGGACTGAATTGGGGGAACGACAGTTGTTGGGTCCTGAACTAATATCTGAGATGGAAGAAAAGGTAAAGGTGATTCGAGCGTGATTAAAGGAAGCCTCGGATAGAAAAAAGTCATTCGCGGATCTGAAGCGTAAAGATATTGAGTTTACGGTGGGAGATAAGGTCTTTTTGAAAGTTTCACCATGGAAAAAGATTTTTAGATTCGGGAGGAAAGGCATGTTGAGCCCTAGGTTCATTGGACCGTATCGTGTGATGAAGCGTGTAGGACCAGTGGCCTATCAACTTGATTTACCTCCAGAATTGAGTCAGGTTCATAGTGTTTTCCATGTTTCTATGTTGAGACGCTATAGATTGGATCCATCGCAACATAGTACCGGTAGAAGAAGTGGAATTAAGGTCAGATATGTCTTTCGAGGAAGAACAAGTGAAAATCTTAGATCACAATGTTAAGATGTTAAGAAAGAAGACTGTGTTGTTGGTTAAGGTTCTTTGGCGTAATCATGGAGTGGAGGAAGCTACATGGGAGCCTGAGGATGTGATTCGACAACAATATCCTCATCTCTTTTAGTTAGGTGAATTTCGAGGACGAAATTTTCTTTAAGGAGGGTAGAGTTGTAACATCCTAAAATTTGGGTATTGATATGATGCATGTTTTGGTGCTTAACTTGTGTATAATCAAATTTTGCATGATTAGTATAGTCTTAAGAAGACTTAAGAATTATTCATAAATAGAATAAATTTTAGTAAGGGTATTTATTTGAAGTGGATCAAGTGACTTTGAGGTTTAAGTAAATTTAAGTGTCAAAAACTAACATAAGATGAGCTAGTAGCAAGGTGGTGTTTGGTGCATGTATGTTTGCTTGAGGAGAGAGTTGAATCTCCTAGCATGCAATTTGAAAGCTTTTATTTTGCTTTTCTTAGCATGTGTCGGTCATGGATAAGGATTAGGATGAGTTGGATTAAATTTTTATGGCAAGAAGACCATGGGAAAAAGGCAAGTGTTATCTTAGGGAAAGGAATCATTTGAATAAGGTATGTAGGGGGAACACAAGGCACATATCGAGGAAGATGTTTTGGAAAGTTTGGAGTGGCCAAACTTTGACTTTGAGGCCATGTACTTGGACGGTTTTAGGGGCTAGGGGTGACCAAAATTTTGAAGGCTTTAGTAAGGTTTAGGTGTTAGTTGGTCATTCTGGCATTTGGACATTTTTGTGCTTTTCTCTAAAACTTTTCTCTCCATTTCCTTTCCTTAGCCGAATGCACTTTGAGCAATAGGTAATATCTTTGCTTTTCTTTAATCATTTCATATTTTGACCATTTTGGTCTTATTTTGCCTATTCTCTCAAACCATTTCTCCCTAGTGTCGAAATCACCATGACCTTGGAAGGCCATTTTCTCTTTTCTTTTCTTTTTGCCGAATGCACACAAGCCTCAAACTCATTTCTTTGTTTATCTTCCATTCTTGAAAAGAACCAAACCTAAACACCTTATTTTCCTTTACCCTTCTTCATCTCTTTCTCCTTACAAAATTCTCTTAAAAATTTTTCTCCTTTTATTTTCAACATGGCGAATGTTACTAAGCACCATCTCATTCAATTTCCCTTCATAACCAATCTTCTACAACTCACATCTCCTTCTCAATCATTTTTTCTTTCTACTCACACTTTAATCAATCGGTAAGTGGCTAGTAAAATATTTTGGAATTGTTATTAAGGTGTTAAGGTAAGGATTATTAAGGATTTTCATATTACTCGACATATGGATATAAATGGTTTATTAATCAATTTCATTTTAGGGGATGTTATCGCTCGATTGTCATATTGTGGAACGAGGATATTTGTGAGACAATCAATATAGGGACAAAAAGGGCAGTAAATAGTGTTTGGAAGAGGGGTGGTTCTACTATTCCCCCTAAGTTTAAGAGAAGGACTATTTTGGGAATCCGAGACTTTCCACTGGGTTGTGGACCCTCATCCGGTGAAAATCAATTATTCGAAGTCGTACGTACCTCCGAACCATTTTTTACTCGTGGTTCTGAACCTTTGATCGGAGAGAAATCGTAAATAGTGGTTCTTCGAGATTTCGAGGGTAAGATCTAGATCGCTTAACATTAGAATAGTTTTATATTAAATACTAGTGTTCTAATCCATCGTGATATGTGTTTAGATGTCGACGAGTGGGAAAGTGTAGTTCTCACCGTAATCAGGTATGTAATCTCACACCGTATCTCATGGGTTAGATGGCTATATCGTATAAATCGGTGGATGAAATCACAAGTTAGTGAAATCGGGAAGAATAACATATTTATCACCTTAATGATAAAAGTTTTGAAATTGGTATTAAGATCATGAAAATTAAAAAATTGCCCTTAACGGGCTAATTCGATAAAAGTGATGAATGGGCCATATGTGATTTTTGATAATTGGGCCATATGTGATATTTGATAATTGGGCCATATGTTATATTTGATAATTGGGCCATATGTGATATTTGATAATTAGGCCATATGTGATATTTGATAAATGGACAATTTAGGCCATATTTGATAATTGATAAATAGGCCATATGTGATAATCGATAAATAGGCCATATGTGATATTTGATAATTGGGCCATATATGACAATTGATAAATGGGTCATATGTGATATGAGATTTTGTGGGCCAAAATGTGAAATGGGCCAGATTGTAATAACTTTTATAATGGGCCTTATGTTGGAATAATTATATGAATGGATTGTTATGCATATTATATACATGATTGCATGGGTTGGGCTATTTGACGAAGAGAAGTTCTGGTAGCTTTGCTACAATATTTTGGTGGCTCTGCCACAATTCTGAAAAATGGCAAATGCCATGTAAACTTTGTGAATCCGTTGGCTTGTCCATGAAATTTGAAATCTGACTTAATGCCTACTTGATGTGTTGGTGGGTTGGGTGACTAAAGCTCCCCACAAGTGTCTTTGGTTGAATGCAATTGGTGTGTAACGGATGGAAATTTAGGTTTGGTTTTGGGAATTGCATATCACTTGCATTTTATACATGCTAAATTATTATAATTGTAATGGGCTTAGGCCCAAATAAATGCTTAAATGGTTTTGGCCCAGTGGACTAAGGTAAGTGAGTTACACACTGAGTTCTAAGTAACTCACCCCAATTTTTTTACCCCTCTCAGGTAATAATAATTGATGGAGACTTGGGTCGGAGATGACTTCGTGTGGAGGCTATACTACAAATGGTGGTTTATAAAACTTTAAGACTTCTTTAATAAATTTTATTAAGTACTATTTCTATGGCGATGTAATAAGGCCTCTTTAATTATGGATTTTATTATGTGGATGGATTTTATTATGTTTTAGTTTTCCTAAGTTGGATTGGTTTAGTTTTTCTTAAATGTTACTGAAACTTAGGAAAGTCTTTTAAAACTTTTCCATGAAATATTTCAACTAAATAAATCCAAAGTTTTAATCAATTACTACTCTATAGATCAAATGATAAACTCTTGTTTTTTAATTATGGTTTTCAATGAACTTCAATTTTTCGATAAAGTCACTCTCTTAATCATTTGAATTTGATTTCTACATTGTTAAATGATTTGAATGTACGTTTAATTTGTATGCCATGTCAAAATCTGGGCTTAATGCATAGGTCGGGTTTGGGGTGTTACAAACTGCATAAACTAACCCTGGCTGTCTCGCCTCCGCGTTAGCCCTAAAGCCATTACCTCTACCCGGTGCACCATGACCTCAAACTGCGCCATTACCACCTCGACCTGGTCCATGGCCCCTCGATAGTCTTTGAGCACCTCTAGTGGTCAGGCATCGAGTTACGAGCTTTTGAGTCGAGAGCGACTGTCGAGGACAATTCTTAAGCTGATGATCCTTAGAACCACATTTGAAGCATCCATCGGTTCACTTCCAGCATTCACCAGAGTGTCGTCTCCCACAGTCAGCACATGGTTGAATCTGATTGGTAGCCGCAAGTACTCTAGCTTGAATTGATTCATCATTCTTGGGCCTCTTCTGAAACCTTTTAGCAGGACCCGAATACCTAAAGCCCCTCTTGTTCCTGCTTCTATCTTTTTCTCAGTTTCGCCTCTCTTAGTTCTTATCCTCTTCAGCTATTTTGGCTTTCTCCACAAGTGTGGCAAAAGTCCTTTCTTATTGTGGGGCAATCAGTACCAGCAACTCATCATTCAATCCATCTTCAAAATGCACACAGTGTTCATGGTCAGTTGGCACTATAGTCCGAGCATAACGACTCAAACGTAGAAATTCTGCTTCATAAGCTGCCACCATCTTATTTCCTTGAACCAGATTTAAGAATTCCTTCCTTCGGGCATCTACATAGCTTGCCCCAACATACTTTCCTTGGAATGCAGTTTTGAAGATATCCCAAGTAATACGTTCAGCCTGAGTGCCTTCCCGAATAGTGAGCCACCATTGATACGCCTCGTCCCTCAACAAGGACATAGCCCCTCTTAGTTTCTGCTCGGTAGTACACTCCAGGTCGTCCATAATCCACTCCATAGCCTCAATCCAATACTCCACAACATTTGGGGCTACTCTCGAGATACCCTTAAAAGTCTCAGTACCATTTGATCTGAGTTGCTCTAGATATTAATCCACGAGCTAGTGGTCCCGATCTAACCCCAACAACCCTTTCCAAAACTCGTAACATTCCTTGAGACAGAGCAATGTCTTCTCTCATACGGTCATATGATCTATTTTTTGACACAGGTGATGCCGGCGCGTCCATTTCGGCATATGCCCCGATGCCTCAGACACAACTCTAGCACCTCGGCCTCTACCACGACCACGTCTACCACGTCCACATCCTCTAGCGCTCATATTGACTATTTTGGTTCAATCTGATTACAAGTTTTATGAATTAGTATTCTATTTCAGTGTTTTATTAACGATATTTTATGAGATATAAAAGGTAGAGTTGTTTTCATAAACGCATCCTATAGTCTCAATCTCTATAGTTTCAACATCTAAAACTAAAAGTTCTAGAGTGTTCCTATAGTCATATCACAAATAATAATCATTAAATTTCAATACACTTACTTTACTTGGTGTCGGATACTTGTGGTGCCATACTACCTTTGAAACATACATTCTATAACTCAAAACAGTTTTGAAAAAAAAATGTTTTAAATCCCAAACCATAGCCGAGTTTTTAACCAGACTTTGATACCATAAAATGTAACACCCCAAAACCAGTCTATACGTTGAGACCAAATTTGACATGTCACACAAAATGGACATACTCCTAGTCTTTTAAAGATTTAAAGAAAACAGATTTTAAAAAAATATTTTAACGTGGAGTTATTGAAAACTAAGTTTGATTACTAAATCTAATAATTTGGGTCGTAAAATTTATAAATTGAAACTTAGGAAAAATTGATTTAATTTTTGAGAAAATTTAAAGAGTTCGAAAGTAATTTGAAAACAAAAATTTAAAATTATTGTTACAAAAAATTACCGAGTTAAAACTATTTAAGAATGAAACCCTTTCCGTACGTTTATTTAAGAAAAACATTTATTTCTATTTTTAAAAAAATAATCCCACTTAAGTATTTAAAGCATATTATAAAATCCATCCACAAGTAAAACATCCATAAAAATTTAACCAGAGGCCTTATTACAAAATAGCAAAAATAATAAAAAGTACTTAAAAAGAAATCTGAAATTTAAATAACCCATAATTCGTTGTATGGCCTCCACTGAGTCGTCCCCGGTCCAAGCCTCCACCACTGTGAGGAGGGTAAAGAAAACAGGGTGAGTTTCTTAGAACTCAGTGTATAGCTCACTTACCATTGTCACTGGGCCAAAAATTCAATTAAGCATTTATTGGGCCAAAGCTCACTTATAATCATAACATAATATCATATATAACATGCATGTGTTATGCAATTTCCCAACCAAACCTAGTTTCCCATCCGCTACACACCACCCGTACCAACCAACACACCTGTGGGGAGCTTTTGTCACCCACCCCGCCAACACACCAAACTGGGAATTAAGCTATATATCAAACTGGGCATTAAGCCATATATCAAACTGGGCATTAAGCCATATATCAATTTGTGGGCAAGCCACCAGAATTTTGTAGCAAAGCTACCAGAACTTCTCTTCGTCAAATATCCCAACCAATGCAAATCATGTATATAATATGCACATTCAATTACTACAATCCATTCATATAATTATTACAAACATACTACCTATTATAAAAATTTTCACAATCGCCCCACATTTTGGCCCTTATAACTCATATCACACTTGGCCCATATATCAAATATCACATTTGGCCCATATATCAAATATCACATTTGGCCCATATATCAGATATCACATTTGGCCCATATATCAAATATCACATTTGGCCCATATATCAAATATCACATTTAGCCCATATAGTCACTTTTATCTATTTGGCCCATAATTTCGATAATTGTAACATCATAATTGGGGTTATGCATCTTTACTTAATTGAATGATGTTGCATGCTTAATTATGATTGAGTGTGTTTTGGAAGTTATTTTGAACTTCATTAATTAAGTGAATGCTTAGTGAAACTTTTAATTTCTAATAATTAAGATGGAGCACATAGGTTTTAGAAATAATGATAAGGAGTTTTAAGCATAAGATGAGTGATTAGCAAAGTGGTAAGGACACTTGGATGAGTGCTTGAAGGAGAGGTTGAATCCCCTTAGCAAATGGGAGGATTTTATTTTGTTTCCTTCCTATAGTGGCCCAGACTCTTCTAGAATGGATGAGCAATTTTGTTTATTTGACCATATGAAAAGGTAAGCTAAAACTTATGGTATGGAATCATGAAAGGATGATAAGATGAGGGGGAAAAAAGACTTGAAGTAAGGGCTTTGTCTTGGAAACTTTTTCATGGTCATTTGACCATGAATCTAGTCGGTTTTAGGGGCTAAAAGGGATAGTTAATTGTGATAGCAATTTAAGGGTTGATGGGGAAGAAACATGGAGGAAAAAGGGGGATAATGTTGGCAAGCTAGTTGGCCGAATTTGACTTGGGTTAGGGGATGATAGTTGGCCAAAAAGTCTTGCATTTTTGTGCATCTTTTCTCATTTCTCCAAAAGTTTTTCTCCTAGCCGATTTTTGTTAGTGAGTTTAGGTAAAAATTTCTCTTTGTTTTGGCTTTCATTTTGACCATTTTGGTTAAAATACCTTTTCTCTCAAATTGTGGTCTTCTTTAGTCAAAAGCATCAAAAGTTTGGAAAAACATTTTCTTCTTTTCTCTTTCCCTCATTGCCGAAACTACCAAAGTTCAAAGAACCATTTTTCTTCAATTTCTCCCTCTTGGCCGAATGTGCATAGGTCCTTAAACCTATCTCTTATCTTTTGAGAATCAACATCATCATCATCATCTTCTTCTTTTAATCTCTCTTTCTCTTTCTCTTTTCTTCCATTTCTTTTCCTTCTATTTTCATTTTCTTTCTTCTTCACTCTCAACCAAAACTATTTTCTACCAACATCAAAATCAACATACTTTCCTTCTCTTTGTCAAACCAAATCACCTTTCTTTTCATCTAAATCTTTCTTTTCTTTTATTGAAAATCAAAACCATTTTAGCCATAAATCACTATCTTTTTCTTTTCTTTTTTGTGCAAGTGAATCATCATTTTATTCTCTTCTTTTGTTCAAGGCCGAATATTCAAAGTGATCAAGTAAGGTTTTGTCAATTGTTTTCTTTATTTCTTTTTACTATAGTTGATTTAGAAAACATAAATCCTCTTATTTTTCTCTCTTAGGTAGAATCCTTGGAAAGGATTTTAAGGATCTTTGTTGAAGCCAACTTTTAAGAAGTGACCTTCGAAATCATCCAAGGTAAGAATATCACCTTCTTGTTATATCGATTTCTTTAAATAGACAATTAATCAATCTTATTTTTAAGGTTGATTTAAGACTAACAAGATAGGTAAGAAAAGAGCGGTCTGGTGTTTGGAAGAGAGGAGGCTTGCTTTACCATCAATTTCAAAAGAAGGGTCAGATGTCATCGGTAAGAGATTTTCCACGGGTTGTGGACCCTCCGCTAACTAAGATCGGTTATTTGAAGTAGTACGCACAAGTGAACCACTTTACGTTGGTGGGATATCGTGGGTTTTGATCCATCTAGCGGAGAAAAACCACAAATAACGGTTGTTCGAGAATCCGAGGGTAAGGATTTAGATCTCTCGTCAATAAATATAGTTTTATTAGTAATAGTATATTCTAACCAAGTGTGATAATTAACTAGGTGTTGACGAGCGAGAATGTATCGTTCTCACTATCATAAGGTGTGTAACCTTACAATAAAAACTCATAATATCTATTTTTATATGTGATTTATGACAATGTGTTTGATAATGATTTTGGATACCATTCAGTGGTATACGATATTCAGGTATGTTTACCCCAATATTTCGTTAATTTTGCTATATGCATAAAATGTGAAATAAGTATGATTATATTATGATTTTGGGGTAAATGGCATGAAAACTAAATAATATGTATGTGCATGGGCATATGGGTATTATTGATGAAGGGGAAGTATTCTGGTGGTTTTACCACAATATCCGGTGACTTCGGTCACATATTTGAAATCCGGTGACTTTGGTCACATATGTGAATCTGGTGACTTCGGTCACATATTTGAAATCCGGTGACTTGATCACAATTTTGTCTGTGGCCTTGCCACAAAATTATAAGGCGATGTGCATGTTGATTGCAAAGAATCGCCTTCGATGGTCTGTAGCGGATGGAGGGTCGATTTAGTAATCCCACGGTGTGTTGGTTGGTACGGTGGTGTGTAGCGGATGGATATTTAGGTGGGCGGGTTTGCATTTCATTATATGTTATATCCATGTGATTTGAAATGATTATTATTTAATCTGCTATGAAAATGGACTTTTGGGCTAAAAATGACTTAAATGGGCCTATGGCTATATGTGTAATTATTGGGCTTTAAGGCATATGATCAAATGGGCTTTTTAATGTATGTGTTACACATTGAGTTTATAACTCACCCATTTTTGTGTGATAACTTTTCGATGATTCAGTAGTGCGATGGATCGGTCGTTAAGGACTCGTGGTGGCCAATGCTCATATCAAGTATTTTGAAGATTTTCCAATTTAAACTTATTAAATTTTATTACTTAGACTTTATTATGGGTTTGTTATTTTTGTAATAAGGCCACTATAAACTGCTTTTAATTTTTGTGTTTGGACTTTTATTTTGCCATGAACAAATATCTATTAAATAACTAAATGGTTTTTCGATAAATAATTTAAAAATGTTTTTGTCACTAATATATATATATGTTTTAAAGTAATTTCCTTAAATTTGGTTTTCTTTTAATTTATTAATTCCTTCTAAAAATAATGTTTTAAAAGACATAAATTTACTTTACAAATTTGATTTCAACCTAAAATATTAAGTTAATCTGTTTTTTACAAAATCATCAAGTTTTTCTTAAATAAAACGAGAATTTGCTAAAGTTAGATTCGAGGAACATATCAAATCCAGTTAGGCATTTTGGGCCGGGTTTGGGGTGTTTCATTAATACCTATTTCATAGTCTATACCGATAAATTGATAAATATGCTAGTTTACCCGATTTCACTATCTTGTGATTTAATCAAGTGATTTACGATATAGTTTTAACCTATGAGATACAGTGTGATATTACACACTTGATTACAGTAAGCACTACACTTTCTTGATCGTCAACACCCAAAAATATTTTAACACTCGATTAGATCATTAACACTTATAATAAATCTATTCTAAGAGAAGCGGTCTAGATTTTTACCTTCGAAATCTCAAATGACTACTATTTGCTGATTCTCTCCAGATGACGGTTTACAACCCGGTGGAAAATCCTGGATCATCGATGCTTCACGATTACGAACAACCTCAAATAATTGATTTTCACCGGATGAAGGTCCACAACCCGGTGGAAAATCTTGGATCACCAAAACGGCCCTTCGTTTGAATCTAGAGGTCGCGAATTCGCTCCTTTTCCTATCACTAATCACCAATCCTTTTGAGTCAATCTTGTTTGCCTCCATTGACAAATGAATATTAGTCCAAATTAATATTTCGTAATTAAAAACGATTGGTCTTATGAGCGAAGTCGGCTTACCATAAAATCCTTACGATCATAAGATAAAAATCGAGTAATAGAGTCCCTATGATAAAGTCGGTTAATAAACCCTATCTTTAACGAAATAAAAAGTAATATGGAATCCTTGAAAGAAATCCTTACCTTAAAGCTTTTGGACCGATTCCTAGCGATAACACGATGATTTCAAACACTTCAAGTTTCGGCCTTCCACTACGTTTCTATGGCAAAGAAAAAGATTTTGATAAGGTATGGTATGATGATGGTCTCGATCCAAAAAGGACATCCCATACCAAAATATAGATAAGGCACAATGGAAAGGGTAAAATAAAAATACCAAAATATTGTAACTAGCCACTTACCAATCGATCACATGTGAGTAGATAAAAATGGTTGAGAAAGAAATATGTGTGAAGTAGGAAATTCAGCTATGGTGAAAAATTGGAGAGAATGATGCTTAATGATATTCGGCCATGGTGAATATTAAGGAGGGAATGATGTTGAGAGTTTTTGCAAGAAGAAAAAGAAGAAGAAAAGAGGGTGCCTATATTTCAGTTCTTCAAGAATAGGAGATGAACAAAGAAGAAGGTTTGAGAATAGAGTGCATCCGGCAAAGAAGAAAAGGAGAGAAAAGAAAAATGGCCCTTCAAGGTTATGTGGTTTCGGCACAAAGAGGAAATGGTTTGGAAAGAATGAGCAAATAAGACCGAAATGGTCAAAAATGAAATGGCCAAAAAGAAAGCAAAAGTTTACCTATTGTTCATGATACATTCGGCTAGGGAGAAGAAATTGGAGAGAAAATTTTGATGAGAAACACTAAAATACCAAAATGAAAAGTGACCAACTAACACCTAAACCTACCGAAAGCCAACCAAAAATTCGGCCACCCCCTAGCCCTAAAACTGCCCAAATGCATGGCCAAAAGGTCAAAGTTTGGCCACTCCAAACTTTCCAAAACATCTTCCTTGTTATAAGCCTTGTGTTCCCCCTACATACCTTTTTTCATATGATTCACTTCCTTAAGTTTAAAACTTGCCTTTTCTCTTAGCCACCATACCATAAAAATAAAAGTCCAACTTACCATATGCACTAGGCTTGACCAACACTATGAGAAAGGAAAGCAAAAAAATAAAATTCTTACATGCACATCAAAGGATTCGAACTCCTTCCCTCTAGGAACAGTTATGGCGCCATCTCCTCTTTACTACTAGCTCACTTATGCTAACTTTCACCACTTAATTTCCTTAAGATTTAAGGTCACTTGTTCCACTTCATTAAACTACTAATTACCAAAAATTATTCCAAAACCAAATAAATCTCGAGCCAAAATAAAAACTAGCTAAGCACCAAAATAATGCAACATATAAAAACTCAAATTTTAGGATTTTACAAGTTCCCCGACAACGGCGCAAAAAAGTTAATCGTGATTGTCGAGTCTTAAAAATTTATAAAAAGAATGATCGAACCTGGAAACTAACTAAGATAACGATGGAGGCAAGTGCACCTATCAAACAGTAGTATAGCTAGCGGCAAGACCGAATTGTCGAACCCAAAGGAACCAAAAGTACTAATATTAACTCTCTTTCTATTATTTAACCTAAGAATTAAGGGAATTTTTATCTAATCTAAAATTAACTATTTAACTAAGCTAATGGTGCTAAGACAAAGAAGAAATTAGGGAAAAGACTTGAGAGAAAACCGACTGATTCGGACAATACCTGAGGAAGAATCCACCTAGACTTCACTTGTTATCTAACTCTGAACCGGACGATTTATTCATTTGACTTGATCCGTATGATTCCCTAATTTATATTAATCCCTCTCTTCAAGGCTACTAACATCAACCCTAGGTTGATTAATTGAAATCTCTTTGTAATTAAAAACCTTAGAACTGCATTGATTCGATCTATGGACTCCCATATTAGGTTTGACCCTAATCTGGCAGATTTTCATCACCCTATCTCTAGGCGCGCGAGCAACTCCGCTTAACTATGCTAGACCTACTCTTAGACAGGCTCTCTTCCTCCTCTTCCTAAGCACAACATACTTGAATCAATATCCTGAAAATACCAAAACAAGAATTAAAAACACATGATTAAGAACAAATCAAATATTTATCATTCAGTTCAGATAACAATAACAAGATTCATATTAGGTTTCATCCCTTTCAAGTATTTGAGGGTTTAGTTCATAATTGTAAAAGAAAACATCTCAGAAGAAAAGATAAAACAAAACATAAGAAATCCCTAAAACCCCTTGAAGGAATTAAAAGAGAGATCCTCCATCTTGAGTATGATTCTGGCTTCTTGAGATGGATCAACTGGCTTTCTTCGAGTATATCCCTGAAATTAACTACTTTGGCTCGGCTCTTTGGCCTAACTGAATGCCCCCTTAAAGGTTGGCCTCTAGGGTCTTTATATAGGCTTTTGGAATATGTTTCTTTGCCTTTAAGTACCCTAATCCGAATAGAATTCTTATTTCCTACAACAGAGACACGCCCATGGCACACGCCTGTAAATCGTGGCCAGGCCGTGGTCAATCCTATTGATGAGGCACGGTCATGTATTTCGAGGTCTAGGCCGTGGTCAAATTTTTTTACGAGGCACGGCCATGTGGTCTTGGGCCCAGGCTATGTGAATTTCATGCTTTGGCCCATTTTCTCCATTTTTGGCCCGTTATTCGTTCTTTTCATCCTCCAATGATCTACTGAGTATAAAACATGAAAAAAAAAAGGATCAGGAGCACCTATTTTCATAATTAAAGGGATAAATCATCCAAAAACATGCTATATGTGGGATTAAAATATGTTACGATTTTGGTTTATCAATGGGCTAAGGCCCACACTATACTGTTACTGTTTTGGGTTAAAGCCCACACTGTACTGTTACTGAATCGGGCTCAGGCCCAGACTATTATCGCATATGTTATTGATTGAATGATATGGGATTGCACACTGAGTTCTCGTAACTCACCCTTTCCTTTTAACAGTATAGGTAATCCCCAGCCTTAGATGATTTGCAGCTGCGAGGGACTCGAAGGTGGCCACATGTTCATGAGTAATTTAATTTAGACCTACTATTTAAATATTTTATATTGAGTTAATATTTTTGTAATAAGTCCTCTAGTGATTTTTTAATTTCTTTAAGTGGGTTTTAATTTCTTATTTTAAACTGGCAAACGTTTACAAACAACTTTTCGCAACTAATAACTGTTTTACAAGGCAAACACATGTCGAAACCATTTTTTTCGATCGGGTTTTGAAATGCGGAATCGACTTTAAAAAATATGGAGTCGCCACCTATCCTTTTTGTTTAGGTGTGATTGGGTCACCTATAAAATAAATTTTGGTCTATGAATTTCAAGATGAAAATGGATTCGGGAGTCGGTTACGTGCGAGGAAGGGTTAGCACCCTCACAACGCCCAAAATTGGTACCAAATTGATTAGTTGATGTCCTAATGTTGAAAAACTTGAAATGATTTTGAAATTCTGTTCTTCTTTCTATAATTTTAAATAACTTGATTGAATATTAAGATTCCCTTGTTTCGAAGGAATAGAGTATCACATCCAGCACGATTGGACACAACAATCTGAGTCCTCGAATTCAAGATCATCCCAAAAATTCTCCAAGTATATGTATTCAAATTTTGAAAGGGTATTTGGTTATTTAGATAAACAAGAAAAAACCACACCCAGCACGATTGGGCACGATTTCTTCGAATTTCCAAACACAAAAATATTACCTTATTTTGAAAATATGGATAAAATTTGAGAGGATATTTGTTTATTTAGTCAAACAAAAACCACACCCAGCACGATTGGCCACAATTTCTTCGAACTTCCAAATGCACAAATATTACCTTGTTTTGAAATTATGGATAAAATTTGAAAGGATATTTGTTTATTTGATCAAACAAAAACCTCACCTAGCACAATTGGGCACGATCTCTTTGAATTTCCAAACGCATAAATGTTTTCCTATTCTGAAAATATGAACAAAGTTTGAAAAGGTATTCGTTTATTTGGTTAAACAAAAAACCACACACAACACGATTGGGCACGATTTCTTCAATTTTCAAACGCACGAATATTACCTTATTTTGGAAATATGAACAAAATTTGAGAGGATATTTGTTTATTTGGTCAAACAAAAATCACACCTAGCACGATTGGGCACCATTTCTTTGAATTTTAAAACGAACAAATGTTTTCCTATCTTGAAAATATGAACAAATTTTGAAAGGGTATTCGTTTATTTGGTTAAACATGAAACACCCCACACCCGGCCCACGAGCCTGAATCGGATCTGGTATGTTCCTAAAGTAAACCGATTTCAAAATCATTTTCGATACTTAGAGAAAATTGTAAATTTTTAGAAAAACTATTATTTTGAGCTGGGCTTAGATTGGAAACCCATTTATTTAATCTTGTAAGCCCATTTAATAAAATACATCCAATATAGTTCTTAGCATGAAACTTAACAGTAAGCAAACATAAAGTATAATCCACTGGGCCTTAAGGCCTTATTACATCAAGTAAAACCCAAAATAGAATAAAAGTAACTAAAAAATAAAATTAAGTCCAAACTAAATGAAATTTTCGCATGTAGCATGGCCACCTCACGGTCCACCGGCCTACCTCAAATCACACCATCACCGAAAAATAATTCCCACAATGGGGTGAGTCAACAGACTCAATGTGCACACAATACTAACATTCAATAAATCAGGCATTCATGTTTAAATCATCAAGTCCATATAATAATGAAATTATGATGCAACCCAACCCAATCCTAATGGTCCATCCGCTACACACCACCCATACCGCCATTTACACCGTGGGGACTACTAAGTCAACCTCCATCTCACTACTCTCCATCGAAGGCATTCGCCCATATACGTTGTGTCATTAGACACTATAATCAAATTTATACGTTGTGTCATTAGACACTATTGTAACCGGTTACCAAAATTTCGCAATGTGACCGTAGTCAACATATTTCGTTAGTGAGACCAAGTCAACACCTTCAAGCAGGAGACCAAGTCAACACTGCTCTCCCCTTTCACATAAATCCCAAATGCCCCAAAAACATATATATTGCATAACTTAATTTCATGTTCATATTCATATATTCGCATGTTATTAAATAACATTTTCACAATCCTATCGAGTAGGAAACGACTGGTACTTTTGCCACATTTGTGGTACATAGCCACATTCACATTCTTATTCATAATCATATATTAAAATAATAGCCATATGAAATATCAAGGTTAGTAAGGGTACACACTGCTTCGCTTAATAGATTTCTTGAGATCTCGAGAATCCCGATCTAATTTTAGATCTATTAATTCCTATATTCGCCCACCAAATAGAACACATTAATAAACCCTTTGGCTTAAAACAAAACCAAATCCTAGTAGGATTTGTAGAGAGACTCACCTTTGCCGATTTGGTGTTTATACAAATCCAAAGTTTGGTTTTTCCTCTACCTGATATTCGGCCAACCTTGTATTTCAATATGGGTTAGTTTTTTGACTTTTCAATAATTAAGGAATTGATCTAGATACTCACATAAGCCTTGGTCGAATACTTTTAGGGGCTTACCTTATGGACTTCAAATCCCGAAAGTTTCCTTTGTCTTGAATATCTGTCGAAAATCCTAATATTTATAAGTTAGATCTGATCTAATTTTAATAAGTAGTAATTGGCCTTTGGCCGAATGTGTCTCACTTACCTTGGATCCTTGACCCTTCAATTTGATGATGGTAGAAACCTAAGAGATCATGGTAGGTTCGACCATGAACAAAGTTAGGATTAGTACCTCAATTTTTGGTAAGAAGGAAAGAATAGATGTTGATTGACCATAGATCTTACCCTTTTTTATGTTGTAATTGACTGCTCCTTTACTTAGAATCGACAGGGATTTGGCTTTGATAGTAGAAACGGAGGAGAAGAGAAGAAAAGAAGATGGTTTTTGTTCAAAGAAAATTCGGCAAAAGGGAAGGGAAGAGAGCTATGAAAATTTCGGCACACACTTAAGAAAGATGAGAGAATGGCCTTAATTCTCCTCTTTAATCTGAAATTGCTTTGCCAAGAGTCCTTGACTTGGCCACCACTCCCCACAAGTGATAATATTATCATTTAATTATCACTTTAATTAAATTAGGAGTCTTTAATCCATCCTTTATCTCCTTATTTATTTTATTAAAAGAAATTCCTTTACTTAACACTTAATTAAACAAGTTTTAACCGAAGTAAAACTCCTCTAATTCAAGAAGCTTGTGCCGTCCACCTCTTATCCTTGGAAGCAAAATAAAGCCTTCATTATTTTCTTCCGGATGACTCAAACTCGAGCCCAAAACCTCTTGTATTTGGGCCATTTCCTAAGGCCTTAGGTGGCATCTTCAGCCACATTTCCAAGTCCGTTATTGGGTCGAATTTCATGTACTTTATATTTTAGGGTCACTTGGCCCTAAGTTCCCTTTGGGCTCTTAAATTCAACATTCGGTCAATTTTAAGTTTCCTAAAATTTTTGCGTGGCTCAGATTTTCCGTGTTTCCAAAATGTTTAGGTTTCCAAAATGTTCAAGTTTCCAAAATGTTCGTGTTTCCAAAATGTTCGTGTTTCCAAAATGTTCAGTTTCCAAAATGTTCAAGTTTCCAAAATGTTCAGGTTTCCAAAATGTTCAAGTTTCCAAAATGTTCGGTTTCCAAAATGTTCGTGTTTCCCAAAATGTATAAGTTTCCAAAATGTCTAAGTTTCCAAAAATGTCCATTTCCATTTCCATTTTCATTTCCATGCATTTCTAGGTTTCAAAAGTATCAAAATTTATTCATAGTACTTGAAACTTGTCATTTCATACAATTGAACTAGAAATACATAGGCCCTATTCAGATGTTACGCTCTACTCCCTTAAAAATAATTTCGTCCTCGAAATTACTTACTATCGCTCATCCGTATAGTCTAACTCACCACACTACGCTATTGTCACAGACTCGATCTTAAAGAACTATCTTACTTTCTAGGCACATTCTCTAAGTTCACAATCAAGGTTCCATATACTTCATTAGCAACATAAGATCGAACTAATCTTATAGCGAGAAAAGTAATGAAGTATAATCCATAAATAAGAAACTTACTCATTGTCTCGTCTGCAGCGTCACTATCCTCGCGACGGCCGAATCGCATAAACTAACCTTGGCGCTTTGCTTCAACCTTCAACATCTTCGCATGGTGCTCCACGTCCTTGGTCAAACCATTACCTCTCATTATCGAACCACGACCCGCTTGAGGTCATTGCGCCTCTACCCATTCAGCTAGCATTCGAACTACCGCCGGCTCTCGCCTAATTGTTTGGGACAATCTTAAACATATGGTCCTTGGACCCACACTTAAGACATGCTCCTATCTTATTCCAACACTCCCTAGATGCCTCTTTCCACAATGCTCACAAGGACGAATCACAACTGTATCAGCTTGGTCGATCCTTTGGCCCATCGCCTAGGCCTCTTATTCCCGATGATCCAAAACCTCTTTCCGCCTATTTCGATCGGTGTTCGCTTGATAGAATCCTTAATTCCCTCGCCACTTTAGCCTTATCCACCAAAGCAGAGAATTCCGTGCACGATGCGGTGCTATCAACAGCCTTAGATCATTCCTCACCATCCTCAAATGGACACAGCGTTCATGCTCGATTGCCACCACCCTCGAGCATAGCGGCACAACCTCGTAAATTTCGCCTCATATTCTCATGACGGACTTACTCCCTTGTACTAACCCTAGAAAAGCCTTCCTCTGCTCATCTCAGATACCGGTTCCCACATACTTCTTCCGAAGGCCTCCTAACATATTCCCAGTGTCAAATTTTCAGCTATAGTACCATCACGAATAGTTAACCACCATCGACACGCTTCATCGCAGAATAACGCCACCATCCCTTTCAACTTTTCCTCCTGAGTCGTCAAGCTCATCCATGATACGCTCTTGCTTCCAACCAAGATCACCAGACTGGGTGCCACATTAGATACTCCTCGAAACATTTCTGCTCCATTAGCTCGGAGCCGTTCAGGTACCGACTTTCGATTTCCTCCATTTCCTCCTGAACCGGCCACCAATTCCAAAACTCGCAGACGTACTGCGACATGCCTCTTCCCGTCCGAGCTGCTTGCTCAACATTAACAGCTGGGGGTGGTGGTGGCGGTGGTATTTCATTGTCGGACCCTTGACCCGACCTAACGGGTTCCGACACAGTCATCCTTCCTCTTCCTCGACCACGACGACCACGTCCTCTATAGCTCATTTTCTAACGTCGAGATCCGATTAAGAAATTTTATGGATTAGTCAATGTTCCACTTATTTATCAAATAAGAAGTTTTATGAGAAGGATTTTAGAGTGGTTCTTTCAGATCATACAAACACATAGTCTTTTCCATTCATTCATCCATCCATCAAACAAATATGAACTTCCGTTCATTCAGAGAAACGTTGTAGTTTTTGTTGTTTGTTGTTGTTTTCCACTACCCGGGGGTATTTTCGTAATTTTTTCCTACATGGTATTTTCGTAATTTTCGTAAAAAACATTTCTTGGGGTTTTGTCAAAAGTTATTCTTGAAAATTTTGAAGTCTAGGGTGATTTGAAAATTTTGAAACCGGGTATTTTGGTAATTTTTCACAAATCTGAGTAAATTTGTAAAGTTTTATAGATTTAGGTATTTCAAAAGTTGTAAATCTTTGAGGGTTCTTTTCAAAAGTGTTCCTTCAAAAATGGGATGTTGCAAAAATTTTGGAAATTAGGGTCATTTTGGTGATTTTGTAAGTTAGGGGCAATTTGTAATTTTTCCAAAATCACGGTATTTTGGTATTTTACAAATTAGGTTTTTGAATGTTTATGAAATGTTGAAATTTTGGTAAAGTGTTGAGTAGTTGAATATTTTATAAACCAAGGCGCTTTTGGTAATTTCACCCCAAGGGCATTTTTGTAATTTTCAGAATCAAGAGTTTTTCGTAAAAATGTTGTAAAAATAATTTTCTTACATTTAAAAGAAAAGTTTTAAAGGTTTGAATAAAACTAGGGTTTGTTGTTTTGTTCTCTCTCTCTTTTTTTTTTTTTTAAAATGGGCTAGTTCCTTTCTAGTTTTAGTCATTATGTTTAGCCTATGACCGAGCCCTCTTGGTCGGGGTGAACCAAAGCTACGCACCAGGCAGGATTCGTGTGGAGAGGAGGTGAGTCACGGATCGCTTAAATACCAAGCTCCCACCAAATCGCTCCTAGACATGCGCATGAGGTTGCCACACCACCGAGCCTCTCGAGTTATGGTGAACTGCTACGCACTGCAGGATTCTGCAAGAGGAGGTGAGTCACTAGGACTGCTTAAATACCAAGCTCTTCCTGGATCCAATCCTAGACATGCGTCTGGGGTTACCACACCACTAGCTCAATGACTTAGCCATAGGTTGATTCAGTGTATTAAGTCTTATGTATCTGTGTTTGAGTAGACTAATCCTAGGGTTCAAGTTCCTATCATTCTATTCTACGTTCCATGCCTTTTCTACCCTTATATAAATCACAGAATCACACATATAGTTAGGGGTACTTACCTGGTGGACTGCGGGTCGGAGACTTAGGGGCCATGCCAAAAGCCTGCTTATTTTTCAAAGAAAATCATTTGGCTCGCTTTGAAAACGTTTTGGGCCTTAGCCCACAGGCCGAGAGTTTAAAACTGGGCTCTGATACCAAACTGAAACACCCCACCCTTGCACCACGAGCCCGAACCGGATCACCGATTTCAAAATCATTTTCGATACTTAGAGAAATTGTAAATTTTAGAAAAACTATTATTTTGAGTCGGGCTTAGATTGGAAACCCATTTATTTAATCTTGTAAGCCCATTTAATAAAATACATCCAATATAGTTCTTAGCATGAAACTTAACAAGAAGCAAACATAAAGTATAATCCATCGGCCTTAAGGCCTTATTACATCAAGTAAAACCCAAAATAGAATAAAAGTAACTAAAAAAATAAAATTAAGTCCAAACTAAATGAAATTTTCGATGTAGCATGGCTACCTCACGGTCCACCGCCCGGTCCACACCGCTCATCACCGAAAAATAATTCCCACAATGGGGTGAGTCAATGACTCAATGTGCACACAATACTAACATTCAATAAATCAGCATTCATGTTTAAATCATCAAGTCCATATAATAATGAAATTATAATGCAACCCAACCCAATCCTAATGGTCCATCCGCTACACACCACCCGTACCTGCCATTTACACCGTGGGGACTACTAAGTCAACCCTCCATCCGCTACTCTCCATCGAAGGCATTCGCCCATATACGTTGTGTCATTAGACACTATAATCAAATTTATACGTTGTGTCATTAGACACTATTGTAACCGGTTACCAAAATTTCGCAATGTGACCGTAGTCAACATATTTCATTGGTGAGACCAAGTCAACACCTTCACAGGTGAGACCAAGTCAACACTGCTCTCCCCTTTCACATAAATCCCGAATGCCCCAAAAACATATATATTGCATAACTTAATTTCATGTTCATATTCATATATTCGCATGTTATTAAATAACATTTTCACAATCCTATCGAGTAGGAAACGACTGGTACTTTTTGCCACATTTGTGTTACATAGCCACATTCACATTCTTATTCATAATCATATATTAAAATAATAGCCATATGAAATATCGAAGGTTAGTAAGGGTACACACCTGTTTCGCTTAATAGATTTCTTGAGATCTCGAGAATCCCGATCTAATTTTAGATCTATTAATTCCTATATTCGGCCCACCAAATAGAAAACATTAATAAACCCTTTTGGCTTAAAACAAAACCAAATCCTAGTAGGATTTGTAGAGAGACTCACCTTTGCCGATTTGGTGTTTATACAAATCCCGAAAGTTTGGTTTTTCCTCTACCTGATATTCGGCCAACCTTGTATTTCAATATGGGTTAGTTTTTCAGCTTTTCAATAATTAAGGAATTGATCTAGATACTCACATAAGCCTTGGCCGAATACTTTTAGGGGCTTACCTTATAGACTTCAAATCCCGAAAGTTTCCTTTGTCTTGAATATCTGTCGAAAATCCTAATATTTATAAGTTAGATCTGATCTAATTTTAATAAGTAGTAATTGGCCTTTGGCCGAATGTGTCTCACTTACCTTGGATCCTTGACCCCTTCTATTTGATGATGGTAGAAACCTAAGAGATCATGGTAGGTTCGGCCATGAACAAAGTTAGGGATTAGTACCTGAATTTTTGGTAAAAAGGAAAGAATAGATGTTGATTGACCATAGATCTTACCCTTTTTGATGTTGTAATTGACTGCTCCTTTACTTAGAATCGACAGGGATTCGGCTTTGATAGTAGAAATGGAGGAGAAGAGAAGAAAAGAAGATGGTTTTTTGTTCAAAGAAAATTCGGCAAAAGGGAAGGGAAGAGAGCTATGAAAATTTCGGCACACACTTAGGAAAGATGAGAGAATGGCCTTAATTCTCCTCTTTTAACTGAAATTGCTTTGCCAAGAGTCCTTGACTTGGCCACCACTCCCCCCACAAGTGATAATATTATCATTTAATTATCACTTTAATTAAATTAGGAGTCTTTAATCCATCCTTTATCTCCTTATTTATTTTATTAAAAGAAATTCCTTTACTTAACACTTAATTAAACAAGTTTTAACCGAAGTAAAACTCCTCTAATTCAAGAAGCTTGTGCCGTCCCACCTTTAGCCTTGGAAGCAAAATAAAGCCTTCATTATTTGCTTCCGGATGACTCAAACTCAGGCCCAAAAACCTCTTGTATTTGGGCCATTTCCTAAGGCCTTAGGTGGCATCTTCAGGCCACATTTCCAAGTCCGTTATTGGGTCGAATTTCATGTACTTTATGTTTTTAGGGTCACTTGGCCCTAAGTTCCCTTTGGGTTCTTAAATTCAACATTCGGTCAATTTTAAGTTTCCTAAAATTTTTGCTGCTCAGATTTTCCGTGTTTCCAAAATGTTTAGGTTTCCAAAATGTTCAAGTTTCCAAAATGTTCGTGTTTCCAAAATGTTCTGTGTTTCCAAAATGTTCAGTGTCCAAAATGTTCAAGTTTCCAAAATGTTCGTGTTTCCAAAATGTTCAAGTTTCCAAAATGTTCAGGTTTCCCAAAATGTCTAAGTTTCCAAAAATGTCTAAGTTTCCAAAAAATGTCCATTTCCATTTCCATTTTCATTTCCATGCATTTCTAGGTTTCCAAAAGTATCAAAAATTTATTCATAGTACTTGAAACTTGTCATTTCATACAATTGAACTGGAAATACATAGGCCCTATTCAGGATGTTACAAAACAAATAACCACACCCAGCACGATTGGGCACGATTTCTTCGAATTTCTAAATGCAGGAATATTACCTTATTTTGGAAATATGAACAAATTTTGAAAGGGTATTCATTTATTTGGTTAAACAATAAACCACACCCAGCACGATTAGGCACGATTTCTTCTAATTGCCAAACGCACGAATATTACCTTGTTTTGGGAATATTAAGTAAAAATGATTTTAAAATTCGAATAGTGTTGAAACATGATGTTTTTAATTGAATACAATGCAATGGCATATAACATACAATATGGAACAATTATTTACAAATGAAATACAATACTATTGAATCTCAAGCAACAAATAAATATAGAACAAGAATTAAAACATACATAATAACAATAATTATCAAACATTAGATCAATGATAAAGAAAATTAATTAAATTCATAAAAGCATGACATATGTAAGGAGCATAAAATGATTTTAAATGTATTATAATGATAAATAAAAATCATTTATACATATATAAAATGATAACGGTATTTGAAAGTGTTTGGAAATAAATATAGAGTATAGTCTTTTAAAAGAGACAAATTATATGCATAATAATATAAAATCAATAGTATATGTGTAAAAATAATTTAATGTAAATAATTGAAAATAATAGTAAATTACTAAGTGTATAATATACTATATATAATAGTTTAAATAAAATAATAATAATAATAATGATGATAAAAACAAGAATTTATTACGATAATAAAATAGTAATATTAACATTGACTAAAAGTAACAATAACAATATTAAAAATAATATTCATAATAATGTTCTAAAATAACATCAATAATAATAACAATATTAATTTAATGATAACTAAGATAATAATAATAAAAAGAACTAAATTAAAAGGCATTCAAACAATCAGGGATTAAAATAGCAAATACTTAAAACAACCAAAACGCAGTGTATAAATCGGACTAAATCGAAACAGTGCAAAAATTAAAGAGATTAATTGAGAAAATAAATAAAACATAATAAATCGAATTGAATGGCAATGCGAGACTCAAAGGACTAGGCGCACAAATATTCCGTCGTTTCCAAAAGCACGCGGAACTTCGGAGTATAGAGTCGGGTCAGTTCGAGCTTGCTTTATATGACGTCGTATTGAGGCTATTGTAATGAGCCCCAAACGATGCTGTTTTCCTAATCAGCCTATAACTCCCACTTTTAAGCTAAATTAGAACTAAAAGACGCCTTTTGGTTTTTAAAACCCTAAAATCAGATGAAAAACCAAACGTCATTCCCCTTAGCCGAATCTAACCTTTCCTTTCTCAGCAACGACCTAAAGGAAATCTGACCACTAAAGCACCATGTAATCAGCGATTAATGGTAGGTTCCGTCGTTTGCAAAACCCCTTTTAAATCTGTTCCAAATGTTTCAATATCTCCGCCCCCAGCGGCTTCCTATATTTCGATTTCGATGAAAAAAGAACCCGCCGATTCGACTCGCAGGTAAGTCTTTGCCCCCTTTTTTATTTCCACACGAATGATAAAAAAGAATTTTTTTGATAACAAAGAACAAAAGGAAAAAGGATCTTAAAAGTCGAAAAAGGTCACCTTTAAAAAATTGTCTCTCTGATTTCTTTTCTCTTTCTTTTGTATTCAATATCTATATTTGTCTGCGTAATCGATTTCAGTGTTTTCTCTGACTTTTTATAGTCGGTTGAATAAAAATGAAAAAAAAATATAGTCATTTATTTTTTTTTTTTTTTTTTTTCTTGTTGTTGTTTCTCTGCCATTGGTTTGTAGGTACGGAAGGTGGACGTGGCATACGGAGGCGCGAGAGGGTACAGGAATACGTGCGGTCGTGCACGCGTGGTATGCGTGTGAGGACCTAGGCAGTCCAAACCCCTGGCTAGGGTTGCGGGGCGCGCATGGGGACACGCGCGATGGAAGCTAAAACGACACTGGAACCTTGTGGAAGCTTTAAGGTTTCCTGAATATTTTTGAAATTTTGGGGCATTTGGGCTTGCTCTATTATCGGGCCATTCGAGCCAGCTTTGGGGTTGGGTCTTTAAGCCTGTTTTAGGTTTGTAGGTGGGCTAGGAATTTAGGCTTAGAAAATGGGTAGTGGTTTATTTAGTATCTGGGCCAATTGGGCTTACTGTTGGGTTGTAAAATGGACTATGGACTGATATGTATTGGTTTTTTAATACTTTTGTTTTAATTTGGTTATGACATGGGCCGACAAATTTTGGGCCCTACAGCTACCCTTATTTGCACATTGTTGTGTAACGAGAATGAAGCAAAGACTTTAAAGAGGGCCAAATTTGCCTGGTCTCGTGAGATCTTAACTTCTTGGCACTTCTTTTCTTCAAATAGCTTCATTGTATCCGACAACACCTTCAAGGGCATAGGAACTAGCGATTCGATCTGCTCCAATGTAATTTCGTGGAGAAGAGATTTGTAGCTTCGATCTACTCCACTGGAACTTCGAGGAAATGAGAATTCAGAGAGAAGACATTCGTAGTTTCTATCCTCTTACTAAAACTTCTCAAAATGATAGTTAATCCTTAATACACTCAGGGAGGAGAGATTTGTAATTTCAACCTACTCCACTAGGCCTTCAAGGTGATAAGAATCCAAAGAGAAGAGATGTGTAGTCTCGATCTTCTCACTGAAACTTCTCGAAAATAAAGTTGGATCCTCGTTGTAAACTCAGGGAGACGGGATTTATAATTTTAACTTATTTCACTAGAACTTCGAGGAAATAAGACTTGTATGGCTTTGATCTGCTCCTATAACTTCAGGGCCACCAGATCTACTATCTTCGATCTGCTTCGCTCAGGAAGGCAAGATCTTTGAATTCACCGATGTTGCGACAACGTCCTCTAGGGGACCTGTGCTGTAAAATCAGTTTTGTTTTTATGCTTATACAAAATGATTAGGATGTAATGATCAGAATGAATCTAATGCTCCTAACTAAATGTAGTATGGACGACATGTGCATGAATGCGGAATGTCATGAGGATGATCTTTTTACAAAGATTAGGATGCGATGATTGGAATGAATCAAATGCCCCTAAATAGATGTGTCTTATGACATGAGAATGATCCTTTTCAAATGATTAAGGGCATCCTTGCTCGCATCATGCTATCCTTGTTTGGCTGGTAATTTGACCCCAAAATTTGAAGGAACCACTATTTTGCTCAATTGATTTGCCCCTATTGTAACTTCAAGGTTTATTCCCTCACACTTTGAAGGCGAAAGGTTTGTATTATTGCACTGCCACTTACCGTGACTCAAGTGTATAGGATACAAAATAATCTGTTACACCATTCTCTAGGTTTTTAGTCTGATCACAGAATTTTATCTTCGAGAAGAGCCTTCTTCTTATTAAAGTCTCACCTCTACCATGGGACTTTAAAAGGAGAGAGTTCATCAGTATGTAAACTCTTTCTTCTCAGATATTACTAAGCCCTTAGACCTGGCAAGTTCTAACCAATAGTCCTATTTTAGGTTCTCGTATTATTTAGAAACTTCCAGAGTAATATGCGAAACTTCTTTCATGAATGTATTATTAGTTCATCCATCATTATTTCAATGCGATATGCTTGCATAAAGTTAATGAGAATAAAATTGGTATGAAGTAAAGATTTAGACAATTTATCAAAAGAACTTAATCACAAATGCTCGTCTTGAAAAGAACAGAGTATTCAAAGACAGCAAAAAAAAATGCATACTATGGGCCCTCTAGATATCGCAGCCCTGAGCTTCTCTGTTCAAGCGTCTAGAAGACCATTTTGAGTTTGACATGTGTTTAGGAGATCTTGAGTACTTTGTCGATGTACCAAGACGCAACATACCCTTTCCTTATTAATTCAAATATAGCAGGATCACCACATGTCATAGTTTGAGCCGCCCTTTTTGGGTTTTCAACTCAAACCCCCTTTGGTCTCAAAGCGCCCTTTGCGGGTTTTCGCCTTGGCCTTTCCTTTTCTTTTCTTTTCTTTTCTTTTCTTTTTCTTGAAGAAGGTCTCAAAGAACCCTTTGCGGGTTTTCACTTTAGTCTATTTTCCTCTTCAAGAATAGTATTTCTTGACTAAATTCAAATTTATAGGATTGGGCAAGTTTTTCCCTTCCATTTCGGCCAAGATCAGTGCTCCTCCGGAAAAAGCCTTTTTCACCACATAAGGTCCTTCCCAATTTGGCATCCACTTCCCTCTGAAATCCTTTTGTATGGGGAAGATCTTTTTCAAAACTAGGTCTCCCTCGTGAAATTCTCTTGGGCGTACCTTTTTGTTATAAACCCGCATCATTCTCTTTTGGTATGTCTGACGATGACGAATAGCCCTTAACCTCTTCTCCTCAATCAAGTTCAACTGATCATATCGAGACTGGATCCAATCTGCTTCATCTAACTTTAACTCTGACAAGGCTCGAAGGGAAGGTAATTCAACTTTAATGGGTAATACTACCTCTATTCCATAAACTAATGAGAAAGGGTTGCCCCAGTAGAGGTTTTGACTGATGTTCGATAAGCATAGATAGCAAATGGTAGCTTCTTGTGCCAATCTTTATAGGTTTTAGCCATTTTCTCTACAATCTTCTTAATGTTTCTATTAGCTGCTTCCACTGCACCATTCATTTTTGGGCGATACAGTGACGAATTGTAGTGTTTGATCTTAAATTGACTGCAGACCTCCGAGATCATACTGTTGTTCAAGTTTAGCACATTGTCAGATATAATCGTCATAGGCATTCCATATCGACATATGATTTCCTTGTTTAGGAATCTGTTGACTGTTGACTTGGTAACACTGGCATATGAAGCTATTTTTACCCATTTAGTGAAATAGTCGATAACTACGAAAATGAACCGATTCCCATTTGAAGCTTTTGGAGAAATCAGTCCGATGACATCCATGCCCCACATGGAGAAAGGCCATGGGGAAGTCATAACATGCAATGGTGAAGGAGGTACATGAATTTTGTCCCCATATATCTGGCATTTGTGACATCTCTTGGTGTAGTTGATGTAGTCACCTTCCATGTTTGACCAATAGTATCCAAATCTCATAATCTGCTTGGCCATTGTAAAGTCGTTAGCGTGATTCCCACAGACACCCGCATGTACTTCTTCTAGAATTTTCTTAGCTTCAATAGCATCCACACACCTCAAAAGTACTTGATCATTTGCTCTTTTGTATAGAACCTCCCCATCCAGGACATAATCATAGGCTAGCCTTCTCAATGTCCTTTTGTCATTTTCTGTTGCTTGATCAGGGTATTCACAGCTCTTCACATATCGTAGAATGCTATGATACCAAGGATGCTCATCTCTCCTCTCCTCTTCATCTATATTACAGTAGTGGGTCGGAGCCTCACAAACACTCATTTCGATGGGCTTCATATTTTCATGCTCATTTACTCTGACCATAGAAGCTAATGTGGCCAGGGCATCAGCCATTTGGTTTTCATCACGCGGGAGGTAAAAGAATGTGATATCCTCAAACTCTTCAATCAACTCTAGAATTAACTTTCAGTAGCCGATCAATTTGAGGTCCCTCGTTTCCCATTCTCCTTTGAGCTGATAGATCACCAATGCGAAATCCCCATATACCTCTAGTACCCTGACTTTGTAGTCTATGGTCGCTCTAATTCCCATAATACAAGCTTCGTATTCTGCCATATTATTTATGCAATCAAAGTCCAATTTTCAAGTGAACGAGTAATAATCTCCATTTAGGGATATTAGGATTGCCCCAATTCTATTACCAACGGCATTTGATGCTCCGTCAAAGTTCAACTTCCAAGTACAATCTTCTAGGGTACCTCCCCCAATAGCTGCTACAAACATCATATCCTCATTGGGAAAATCGAAGTTCAAGGGTTCGTAATCGTCTAGCACTCTATTGGCTAGAAAGTCTGCTATTGTACTTCCTTTCATAGCTTTCTAGCTCACTGTAACACCCTAAACTCGATCAATACACCATGACCGAATCTGGCATGCTACGGAGTGAAATCCATTTTAAACCAAAAGTTTGTCGGATAATTTTCTTAGAAAACCCTTTTGTAGTATGAAAAGTTTAGAAAACCTTGTTTAAGATAATTTTGAAATCGTGTGATGGCTGCTTTAAAACTCATGCTTGAAAATTCACTTATTGTTGCAAGTTTTAGAAAACATACAAGTTACCTTTGTTATCATCTTATAAGTGGTGTTACCCGATGGCAACGTTTAGAAAATCGAAGGAGTTATAGCTTTTAAACATTGCTTTTTATCGGTTAATTTAACAAGACCATATATCCAACATATGTATAATATAATCAGGATAAAAGCAAATAATAAAAACCCAAAATAATACTTAGCGGCCTTATTACAAACCAAAACCAACTTGAGGTTAATAGAAAAAATTGAAATAGTAACTAAAAGAAATCAAAACCCAAACGAGCATGCATGGCCGCCTAGATCCTTCCCAACTCCGTATCCGTAATCTACGCCTCATCTGCAAAATATAATGGAAGGGGTGAGTCGCCAAGACTCAGTGTATAAATCCCCAACCCGATAGTGCAAGCACTTACACAGATTATCAGTAAATGTGCAAATTATGCAACCCATAACCTAACCATCCAATCTCCTTTATCTACCTCGTGTGGTCAAAACCACCGGTGGTCAAAACCACCGTGATCGTCATAAATATATAATGGTGTGGTCAAAACCACTAATGACCGACGTCACAAATCAAGTGATGGGGCCAACTCATCGTGTGGTCAAAACCACTGATGACAATCCCATAATTAACATGTGGGGCCAACCCACTGTGGTACCAAACCACCGACGAGTCACAATATTCATATGTGGTCAAAACCATCGTGGTCAAAACCACCGGGACTTAGTCACGAAATATAATATCAAGATAGGCCAACTCCGTCGGTGGTCAAAACCACCGGTGACACCAAATATCTCTTCCCTCATCTCAACAATCCCACCATCATGTCCATATCAATCATGGCATAATAACATATAGTGATGCAAGTAACACATGGCATACATTTAACAGGGACAAGATGATGTATATCAAAAATCAGATAACAGGGGGACTTACCCGGAATCCAAGCTCATACCCACAAGGCATAATCACCGATTTCATTGGCTATAACAGTAACATAATAGGTATATTATACTAATAAAGTGTATAAGCGTTACACACCTATTGCTAACGCAATCAGTAAATCCCGAAGACCCGATCTACTTCACCAAATCCCCTTGATCTTACATTCGGCCAAACCCAAAATCAGTAACAAGGCCATTCGGCCACACTAACAAATCCTGAAGTGTTAACGCATGGAACCCCAAACCTTACCTTGATGCTCTTTGAATACTCGCCACCACCCAAAGTATGTGAGATTAAGCCTTCCCCTACAATCGAAAATCATTAACACTCATTTCAATAGCCTTCGGCTTTTCAAATTTCTAATGGAAAGACTGAACTAACATGGATCCTTACCACCGACTTACCGAATTCGATTGTCAGAGAATAGAGGGCACAAATCACTGCTTCAAAACCCCGAAGATCCTAAAAGAAATCGGTCCCTATAGACGATTAGCATTACTTATCAACAAATGCCGAAATTTGGCTTTTGCTCTCATGAGAGTTGACAGAGAGAAGAGAAAAGGAATAAAGAAATTCAGCCAAGAACACTTACCCTCTTCCAAAACCGATTGGATAAAAACCAAAAGAAGATCTAAACTTGATTGGTATTCGGCCAAAACAAAACAAGAAGAAGAAGGGAGATTTGTCTATGGTTGATTGAAGACAACCCAATGGGATTCGGCTAGAGTGGAAGAAGAGAATGGAAAAGAAAGTGAAAGGAGAGAGAGGACTTGGCAATGGGTTTGAGAGAAGTGAACCAAAAATGAAAGGGAGAGAATGGCTACCGAGTTTGGCTTTTCAAAGAAAATGCACAAAAGATTTGGCCAATTACAAGAGCTGTCGAAAAGGGGAGAAAGTAAAAGGGTAATTGGTGGTTCGGCTTTGACACAAAATGAAAAGAGAAGACCCTCTCCTCACTAGTCGAAATACCCCCATTAACCCACCATAGACATTCGCCACCACCTAAAGGCTCCCCAAACCGACTACACTTCCTCCACCCTAGAGTCCAAATTTGGCCAACCTCTCCAAAGCTCTCCCATCCACTCATTGAAATAAATTTGAATGAGTCAACTACCAAATTTTTCTCCCTTCCATCCATTTCAAATTGGTTGACTCAATCCTCATCTATCCATGAGAGCCCCACCTGAGAACACCTCTTCTTATCTGTAGCGTCAAAAATAAATGAGCAAAAAGGGATTTCTGCAGCTTGAACCAAGGTCCTCCTTGCTCCTTGTGGCGTCACCTCCCTTGTGACTTAAGTGGCGCCTCCTTGCCACTTTACCAAGGCACTTATTGTGTCTAAAACCTCAAATTAATTCTTTTAACCCCTATTTCCCCTAGCTCCTTTCTCTTAAGTGCTTGACAAAAATTTTGGCCATGACCCAGGACTAACTCGAGGTCAAGCCTAGACCCCAAAACATGCCAAACAAACACAGCTGACACCACATCACATGCAAACACACTCAAAATGTAGAGACCCCATTTTAAGGATGTTACAGTTCTACCCCCTTAAAAATAATTTCGCCTCGAAATTACCTGATCAAAAGAGTTGAGGGTATTGCTACCACATCACATCTCCGGGTTCCCACGTGGCCTCTTCTGTACCATGGTGCTGCCATAATACTTTCACCAAGGGAACTGACTTCCTACGCAAGACCTTGACATCCCGATCCAAAATCTATACCAGTTTCTCTTTGAAAGACAAGTCCAAACTCACCTCAATCTCTGCAACTGGCACAACATGTGACGGATCTGATCGATAGCGCCTAAGCATCGAAACATGGAAGACGTCGTGAATTTGACTTAACTCTGCTGGCAATTCGAGCTGATAAGCCACCGATCCTACTCGCTTCAACACTGTGTACCACCCGATAAACCTAGGGCTTAGCTTCCCTTTTTGCCTAAATCTCAACACTTTCTTCCACGATGATACCTTTAGGAAGACCTTATCACCCACTGTATACTCCATATCCCTGCGTTTAAGATCGGCGCAAGACTTCTGCCTGTCTGACGGTTCCTTAAGACGAGCCCGAATCACTTTAAACTTATCCTCGCCTCGCAACCAATTTCGAACCTAATATCTGCCGTTTACCCAACTCTGTCTAGCACGTAGGAGTACAACATTTCCATCCATACAGTGCCTCATATGGTGCCATCTGGATACTCACTTGATAACTATTGTTATAAGCAAACTCTGCCAATGGTAGATACTCCTCCCAACTACCACTGAAATCCAGAACACAGCCCCTTAGCATATCCTCTAAAATCTAAATTACTCTTTTAGATTGTCCATCGTATTGTGGGTGAAAAGCTGTGTTGAAATCCAACCTCGTGCCCAAAGTCTGATGCAAAGCCCTATAGAACCTCGACGTGAACCTCGGATCCCCATCCGAGATAATTGACACTGGCACACCATGCAACCTTACTATCTCGACCACATATAACTTAGCTAACTTTTGAAGTAGATAATCAACCCTCACTGGTATGAAATGAGCTTATTTAGTCAAACGATCCACAATCACCCAGATTGAGTCCTTCTTACTAGGCGTAAGGGGTAGCCCACTAACAAAATCCATGGTAATCCTTTCCCACTTCCACTGAGGAATCTTCACCGACTGAAGTAAACCTGTCGGCAGCTAATGTTCAGCTTTGACTTGCTGACACGTTAGACACTTACCCACGAACTCAGTCACTTCCCGCTTCAGCCCTGGCCACCAGAACTACTTTTGCAAATCCCAATACATCTTGCTACCTCTAAGATGCATAGCGTATGGGCTGCTATGTGCATCCTGAAGAATCCTTTGCCTCAACTCGACATCCTTCGGCATACAAGCTCTCCCTTGGGAACACAACACTCCATCGTGAGTCAAGCTGTATCCTTCCAAATCATTACTCTATACTTGCAACCTCTGAACATTCAAACCCTCATCCACTAACTGTTTTTTCTTTAATCTGCTCCACCCAAGTCGGCTTAACCCACAATTCTGCCAACAAACTCCCATCGTCATACAGACTAAGGTGAGCAAACATTGCTCGCAGGTTTGTGACCACCTTACGGCTCAATGCATTAGCTACTATGTTAGCCTTGCCCGGATAGTACTCAATCGAGCAGTCGTAGTCCTTCAACGACTCAATCCACCTTCGCTGTCTCAGATTTAAATCCTTCTTCGTCGAAAGATACTTCAGACTCTTGTGGTCTATGTAGACTATCGACTTCTCTCCGCATAAATCATCGCTCCATATTTTCGTGGCAAAACCATCGCAGCCAATTCCAAGTCATGCATCGGGTAGTTACTTTCATGCAGTCTCAACTGTCGAGGCGCATATGCCACTACTTTCCCTTCCTGCATCAGCACACATCCCAAGCCAGTATGTGATGCATCACAGTAGACCGTGAATACCTTTCCTGCCTCAGGCTGAACCAGAACCGGAGCTTCCGTCAAAATCTTCCTTAACTTGTCGAAACTTTTTTGTTGTTTCTCTGACCACACAAATGGAACTCCTTTCCTTAATAACTTGGTCAACGGCACCACGATCAGAGAAAATCCTTCCACAAATCTCCGGTAATACCCCGCCAGACCTAGAAAACTCTGAATTTTTGCAACCGACCTAGGCGATTTCCAATCCAACACCGCCTCAATCTTGCGAGGGTCCACTCTAATCCCTTCAGTGGACACTACGTGACCCAAGAAAGTCACTTCCCTAAGCTAGAACTCGCACTTACTGAACTTGGTAAATAACTGCTTCTCCCTCAAAATTTGCAAAACCACCCGCAAGTGCGTATCATGATCCTCCTCAGTCCTTGAGTACACGAATATGTCGTCATGAATACTACGACAAACTGGTCTAATTATTGCTGGAACACCCGATTCATCAAGTCCATGAATGTTGTCGGTGTATTGGTTAACCCGAACGGCATCACTAGAAACTCATAATACCCATACCGAGTACGGAATGCCGTCTTATGAACATCAGCCTCCTTCACTTTGAGTTGATGGTACCCCGACCTGAGATCTATCTTTAAGAAAACTGATGCACCCTTAAGTTGATCAAACAAGTCGTCAATCCTGGGCAATGGATACTTGTTTTTGATCGTCAACTTGTTCAGCTGGCGGTAGTCTATGGACATCTGCATTGTGTCGTCTTTTTTCTTAACAAAGAGCACAGGTGCTCCCCAAGGCGATATACTTGGTCGAATGAAACTCGGTCCAACAACTCCTAGATTTGGGCCTTCAACTCCACCAATTCCTTTGGCGCCATTCGATACGGGGCTATAGATACTGGCGTAGCTCCGAGTAACAAGTCTATACCAAATTCAACTTCCATATCCGGAGGCAGACCCGGAAGTTCTTCTAGGAACACATCCGTAAATTCCCCTATGGTTCGGACACTCTCCACTGTTGACTCCTTAGCCTCCAAGGCACATACCCAAACCAGAAACGCCTCACAACCCTTCCTGACCATTTTTTCTACCTTCAGTGCAGAGACTACATTGGATAAGTAATCTCTCCTATTACCTATCATCACCACCTCCCTACCTTCCATCGTCCTCAATACCATACGCTTGGCCGTGCAATCCAATCTGGCCTGGTACTTCACCAGCCAATCCATCCGGAGAATTAGATAGAACTTCCCAAATGGCGTTCCATCAAATCACCAAAAACACAACCCTTGAAGTTCTAGGGTACATCCTATATAGTTTACTTACTTCTATAGAGTGACCTAAAGGGCTTATCACATTCATCTTCCTGAAGTAATCTCGAGTTTAAGTTCATAGTTTCCACTATGCTACTGGCTATATATGAGTCGTTGAACCCACATCTATCAAAACATTATAAGGTAGTCTAAAGATTAAGAACGTACCGGTTATGACGTCCGGTACGTCACCCTCCTCTCAATGCCTCACTGCGTAGACTAATCCAGGCTATCTCACCTCTGTTCCACCTGCACCTTTGCCCGATGCTCCCCGGCCTCTGCCAGAGCCATTACCTCCCCTAATAGCACCACGGTCCCTCTGTGGCTGCTGACCATCCCTCCTATTTTGAGTACAATTCTGATCCCCAAACTGCAACCTAGCTTACCTCTGTGGACAATCCCTCACTCGGTGCACCATCGATCCACACTCAAAGCATCCCCTATTTCCAGTCCAACATTCTCCCGTGTGAGACTTCCCACATCGAGCACATCATCGCGGCAACTGAGTATCAACAGCAGTAGGCCTAGCAGCTTGATTCAGCCCACTATATCTACCCATTTTCTGCTGATTCTCGGTAGACCCAGATGATCCAGAATTCCTCTTATTCCAACCCTTGTCCTGATTCCGTCTAACCGACTGTTTCACTTCCTCCGTAACTTTGGCCTTTTCACTAATACCGCAAAATCTATCTCCTCTTGTGGAGCAATCAACAACCTCAAATCATCCTTTAATCCGTCCTCGAATCTGACACATCGCTCACGCTCTGTAGCTATAATACCCTAAGCATATCGGCTCAACCTTAAGAATTCTGCCTCGTACTATGATACGCACTTACTCCCTAAACCAAATTTCAAAATGCCTTCCTCTCATGCATCAATGTAATTGGTCCCAACATACTTCTTCCGATAAGTCGCTTTGAAATAATCCCAAGTGAGATCATCCACGCAAAGACCATCTCGAACTGTGAGCCACCATCGGTATGACTAATCTCGGAGAAGTTTACACTATTTCCTTTAGTTTCTCCTCATCCGCCGATCCAGATCATCCATGATTTGTTTTGTCACCTCCAACCAATACTCAGCCGTATTGGGTGCCACACTAGATACACCTCAGAATACCTCAACTTTATTGGTTTAGAGTCGCCGACATCGAATTTTGAGCTCCCATACCTCCACCTACTCCAAACCACTCTTTCCAAGACTCGCAGATCGTCACGACATCGCATCATCCCCGTCGATCTTGGTACTCAACAATAGCAGCTGGTGGTGGTGGTATCTCATTCTCTTACACTTGACCAGACCTAACTAGTTCTGATACGGTCATTCTGCCTCTACCACGACCTCACACATTACGACCACGTCCCCTAGAACTCATGACTATGCACGCGCCTTAATCTATTTTAAAAATTTTATGCATTAGTTTCTGTTCCACTGATTACCCACGAGAAAGTTTTATGTAAAGAAGTTCAGTAGTAGTTCTTTTGATCATCACCAAGTTTTCATTTCTAGTCCTCTACCCTCGTTTCACGTGTAGGGGTATTCTCATTATTTCACTACCCGGGGGTATTTTCGTAATTAACCTATCAGGGTATTTTAGTAATAAACCAGGGTTAATTTGGAAATCTTTACAAATCATAGGTATTTTAGAAATTCCAAAATTAGGGGTATTTTGTAATTTCATAAATCGTATTATTTTGGTAATTTCATAAACTAGGGGTATTTTCGTAATTTTTCCAAAACATGGTTTCGGGTGATTTTACAAAATAAGGGTATTTGAAAATTTTTAATTCGGGCGTACTTCGGTAGTTTTCCATACCGAGGGTATTTTGGTAATTCTTACAAGTCAGGGGTAATTTGGTCATTTTTTAAATCAAGGGTATTTTGGTCATTTCTCATATCAAGGCTACTGGGGTAATTTCGAAACCAAGGTTTAATTGTTTTTTAGAGGGTTACAAAATAAGATGGCTGGTCCTTTTCGGGTTTTAGTTATTGAATTTAGCCTGTGAATAAGTCATCTCAGTGAGGGTGAACCGTCACTACGCACCAGGTAAGATTCGAGAGGAGAAGAGGTGAATCACTAGAACTGCTTAAATACCAAGCTCCCCCTGAATCCAATCTTAGACATGCACGCAACGGTTACCACACCCTTAACTTAGCGACATACCCACAGGTTTGTTTAGTGGATCTTTAAGTCTAATGTAATTTGTATTTGAATAAGCTATTCCTAGGGTTCAATATCTCCTAATCTACTAATCTACGATCCCGAAACACCCATTTTGCCCCACATATAATTCACCCAATGGTTAGGGATACTTACCTAGGCGAATTGGTGCCGAGACTCGGTGCCATGCTGTTCAAACCATGTACCTTTTCCATCAAACTTTTCAAAACCCTACTTTAAAATATTTTGGGCCTCGGGCCCATATCTAAGCTTTTGAACTTGGCTCTGATACCAAAATTGTAACACCCCAAACCCGATCAATACACCACGACCGAATCTGGCATGCTACGGAGTGAAATCCTTTTTAAATCAAAAGTTTGTCAGATAATTTTCTTAGAAAACCCTTTTGTAGTATGAAAAGTTTAGAAATCCTTGTTTAAGATAATTTTGAAATTGTGTGATGGCTACTTTAAAACTCATGCTTGAAAATTCACTTATTGTTACAAGTTTTAGAAAACATACAAGTTACCTTCGTTATCATCTTATAAGTGGTGTTACCCGATGGCAACGTTTAGAAAACCGAAGGAGTTATAAGTTTGAAACATTGCTTTTGACCGATTAATTTAACAAGACCATATATCCAACATATGTATAATATAATCGGGATAAAAGTAAATAATAAAAACCCAAAATAATACTTAAGGGCCTTATTACAAATGAAAACCAACTTGAGGTAAATAGATAAAATTAAAATTGTAACTAAAAGAAAACAAAACCCAAACGAGCATGCATGGCTGCCTTGAGTCCTTCTCGGCTTTGTATCCGTAATCTACACCTCATCTACAAAATATAAGGGAAAGGGTGAGTCGCCAAGACTCAATGTATAAATCCCCAACCCGATAGTGCAAGCACTCACACAGATTATCAGTAAACATGCAAATCATGCAACCCATAACCTAACCATCCAATCTCCTTTATCTACCTCGTGTGGTCAAAACCACTGGTGGTCAAAACGAATGGTGACCGTAGTCACAAATATATAATGGTGTGGTCAAAACCACTGATGACTGAAGTCACAAATCAAGTGATGGGGCCAACCCATCGTGCGGTCAAAACCACTAATGACAATCTCATAATTAACATGTGGGGCCAACCCACTGTGGTACCAAACCACTGGGACGAGTCACAATATTCATATGTGGTCAAAACCACTCAAAACCATCGACTTAGTCACGAAATATAATATCAAGACGGGCCAACTCCGTCAGTGGTCAAAACCACTTGTGACAAATCCAAATATCTCTTCCCCCTCCTCTCAACAATCCCACCATCATGTCCATATCAATCATGGCATAATAACATATAGTGATGCAAGTAACACATGGCATACATTTAATAGGGACATGATGATGTATATCAAAAATCACATAACATGGGGACTTACCCGGAATCCAAGCTCATACCCACAAGGCATAATCACCGATTTCATTGGCTAGAACAGTAACATAATAGGCATATTATACTAATAAAGTGTGTAAGCATTACACACCTTTTACTAACGCAATCACTAAATCTCGAAGACCCGATCTACTACACCAAATCCCCTTGATCCTACATTTGGCCAAACCCAAAATCAGTAACAAGGCAATTCAGCCACACCAACAAATCCCGAAGGGTTAACGCATGGAACCCCAAACCTTACCTTGATGCTCTTTGAATACTTGCCACCACCCAAAGTATGTGAGATTGAGCCTTCCCCTACAATCGGTAATCATTAACACTCATTTCAATAGCCTTTGGCTTTTCAAATTTTTAATGGAAAGACTGAACTAACATGGATCCTTACCACTGACTTACCGAATTCAATTATCAGAGAATAGAGAGCTCAGATCTACTGCTTCAAAACCCCAAAGATCCTAAAAGAAACCAGTCCCTATAGACGATTAGCATTACTTATCAACAAATGCCGAAATTTGGCTTTTGCTCTCATGAGAGTCGACAGAGAGAAGAGAAAAGGAATAAAGAAATTTGGCCAAGAACACTTACCCTCTTCTAAAATCGATTGGAGAAAAACCAAAAAAAAGATCTAGACTTGATTGGTATTCGGCCAAAACAAAACAAGAAGAAGAAGGGAGGTTCGACTATGGTTGATTGAAGACAACCCAATGGGATTCGGCTGGAATGGAAGAAGAGAAAGGAAAAGAAAGTGAAAGGGGAGAGAGAGGATTTGGCAATGGGTTTGAGAGAAGAGAACCAAAAAGTGAAAGGGAGAGAATGGCTACCAAGTTTGGCTTTTCAAAGAAAATGCACAAAAGATTCAGCCAATTACAAGAGCTGCCAAAAAAGGGAGAAAGCAAAAAGGGCAATTGGTGGTTTGGCTTTGACACAAAACGAAAAGAGAAGATCCTGTCCTCACTAGTCGAAATACCCCCTTAACCCACCATAGACATTCGGCCACCACCTAAAGGCTCTCCAAACTGACTACACTTCCTCCACCCTAGAGTCTAAATTCGGCCAACCTCTCCAAAGCTCTCCCATCCACTCATTCAAATAAATTTGAATGAGTCAACCACCAAATTTTTCTCCCTTCCATCCATTTCAAATTGGTTGACTCAATCTTCATCTATCCATGAGAGTCCCACCTGAGCACACCTCTGCTTGCTTGTGGCATAAAAAAATAAATGAGCGAAGGGATTCTGCAATCAACCAAGGTCCTCCTTGCTCCTTGTGGCGCCACCTCCCTTGTGACTTAAGTGGCGCCTCCTTGCCACTTTACCAAGGCACTTATTGTGTCTAAAACCTCAAATTAATTCTTTTAACCCCTATTTCCCCTAGCTCCTTTCTCTTAAGTGCTAGACAAAAATTTTGGCCATGACCCAGGACTAACCCGAGGTCAAGCCTAGACCCCAAAACATGCCAAACAAATACAGCTGACACCACATCACATGCAAACACACTCAAAATGTAGAGACCCGTTTTAAGGATGTTACACTCACATAGACTATGTCGAATTTAGAGAGCAAAATTTGCCATCGAGCCATTCTCCCATTCAAGGTGGTTGACTCTATCATATATTTAAGAGGATCTAGTTTCAAGATTAACCAGGTCGTATGGTACAACATGTACTACCTCAACCTTCGAGTTGTCCAAATCAAGGCACAACACAATTTTTCAATTGGTGAATATCTCATCTCGCACTCAATAAATTTCTTACTGAGGTAATATATTACCTTTTCTCTTCTCCCTGAGTCATCATGCTGACCGAGCACACACCCCATAGAGTGATCAAATACTATTAAATATAGGATTAACGGCTTATCTGGGCAATTGGGTGATAAGACTAGAGGATTCGACAAGTACTGTTTGACCCTATCGAAAGCTTTCTAGCATTCATCATCCCATACACCTAGATTATGTTTCTTCAGAAGATGGAATATAGGATCACACTTTTCGGTTAACTGTGAAATAAATCGAGCAATATAATTTAGCCTCCCAGGGAAACCTCGAACTTCTTTTTGAGTGCTTGGTGGATGCAATTCTTGTATAGCCCTAACCTTATCTGAGTCGATCTTGATTCCCTTTTTTCTAACTATAAAGCCAAGCAATTTACTCGATCTAGCTCCAAAAGTGCATTTTGCGGGATTAAGCTTTAATGGAATTTTATCAGTCTCAAGAATAATTTTCTCAAAACTTGGATATGTTCATCTTCTGTTCTAGACCTTGCAAACATGTCATCCACATAAACCTCAATTTCTTTATGCATCATATCATGGAATAACGTCACCATAACTCTTTGGTATGTAGCTCCCGCATTTTTCAACTCAAACGGCATCATTTTGTAACAGAACGTACCCCCACAATATTATAAAGGTAGTTTTTTTCATATCTTCAGGCTGTATTTTTATCTGATTGTACCCTGAGAATTCATCCATGAATGAAAACAACGAGTAGCCAGCTGTGTTATCCACCAGAGTATCAATATGAGGTAAAAGAAAATTATCTTTTAGGCTAGCCTTATTTAGGTCTCTATAATCCACACACATCCGTACATTTCCATCTTTCTTAGGGACAATCATATGTTGGCTACCCATTCTGAGTATTTGACCTCTTGTCAAAATTCGGCATCAAATTACTTTTTGACTTCCTCGTTTATTTTTAGTACAATATCCGGTCTCATCTTTCGAAGCTTCTGCTGAACTGGCTTGCAATCCTCTTTTATGGGTAGGCGGTGTACCACAATGTCTATGCTTAAACTAGAAATATCCTTATATGACCTTGCGAAGACATCCTTGAATTCTTGTAGCAACTTGACAAGATCCTGTCTTGTTTCTTCGGCCATGCTCGTTACAATCTTTACTACTTTCCCCTCCACCAATGTCATAGTCTCTACTATTTCCTTAAGAGGTAGAATTTGTTTCTCTTCCTGTTCCACCATTCTTAACAAGTCAAGAGATAAGTCACTGTCCATGTTATCTTCAAAATCCTGTGATCCTTCTAAACACATGTCCTGCTTAAAAGGATATTCTAAGTCCCTGGCATCGTCGCTCATGTCATTGATATCCGGGACTGTTATAATTCAAAGAATATGGAAAGAATGAATGAATTTATGTTCATTTGTATGTATAATAGTTATGAAAGAATGATTTGAATGAATCACAAAATAAAGAAAGGAATGGAAGAATGTTTGCTTCAAATGATAGCAAAAATGTACTTCATTAATATAATAATGTTTGAACATATGCTATTTCACAAAAGAAATCTTATTGCTTCTAGGCTTAAAGCGATAAGTGCATTCTGAACATTACTCTGAATAAGCTTTAAATACTATAAGAATTTCCTCTGCAGTCCAATCATCTAAAATGCTTCCCGGTTCATAAGGTTGAATATCTGATAAGGTCTCTTCCTCAACTGCCTCCTCAGATATGGCATTAATGCAGACATCGCCCAACATTGCTACAATGTCCTCTCCCTTTGGCACCTTCGGCTCAGCATGAATTACCCCTCCCGACATAAAAGTTTTAGAAATGTGGGAGATTATCATGGGTTCCCACTTGGTTTCCTCACCCCTCAAACGGGCACGCCTTCTTTCTTGCCTTTTTTCTAATTCTTTCTTCTTTTGTCTTACATCTGGCCTAAATCCTAAGCCAAATCGATCTTGTTTTTCTCTCAACGTTGGGGCCATAACTCTCTCCTGAAGACATTTTCCAAGTCCTCTTCCCGGCAAAGCTCCTTTCCCTACTGTCATTTTCAGTCCCATTCTGGTGGTCTTGAAGATTCTCAATATCGGGATTCTGTTTCCTTCCTTAATGAAAGTTGCATTCACGAACTCGAGATACCGAAAAGAACATTCAGTTGTCTCATCATTTATTTCTAAGTATTGCATCTCACTAGTCACGACTGCAATAATGTCCTCCTCAGCCTTGATCGTTATTAGTCGACCATCCGCTACCAACTTCACTTTCTGATGTAATGATGAGGGAACTGCCCCTGACAAATGTATCCACGGTCTCCCTAATAAGCAGTTATAGGAAGGCTTGATGTCCATTACCAGAAAATCCACCTCGTAGGTAGTCGGGCCAATCAATAAAGGTATCTCAATTCTTCCCAATACTTTTCTTTGCATGCCATCAAATGCCTTCACTATGCTCTGGCACTCTTTCATGTGTGAACTATTCACCAGTAATATATTTAGGGTGGACAAGGGTAATACGTTCAACGCTGACCCATTGTCTATCAAGACCCCTAGTAGCGTGTACCCTTTGCATCTAGTGGTAATATGTAAAGCCTTGGTGGATCCTCTACCACTTGGTGGTATCTCGTTGTCATTGAAATAGATGAAGTTATCAACACTTATGTTACCAACCAATCGATCCAATTTATTAACCAAAATATCATTGGTGACGTAGGTTTCATTTAAAACTTTCATCAATGCGTTACTGTGTACCTCCGAACTCTGAAGTAAAGCCAATACAGATATGCAAGCTGGTTGCTTATGCAGCTATTCTACCACACAATATTCACTGTGTTTCATAAATTTTAGAAACTCATTAGCCTCTTCCTCTTTTATTGGTACCTTGATAGGTGACTCAGGCTCGACTGATTTTTCTTTCTCCTGCTCTACCATTGGAGCTTTCTTTTTGTCAGATCATAGCGTCTCCCACTATGGGTATGAGAACCTGCATCCAACTCCTCTTTTGAAGCACTACCTGAATTCTCTTTCCTTTGATTGCCACACTACATTTATAGTTCCAAAGAACCTTCTTACTATCCTTACAAGTAAAGGCTGCAGGCCTTTGTATTATCACTTTTGGTGCTGCTTGCATTCTAGCTCCATTGTTCTTGGGTGCCGTGGGCCTCTATATTATCACTTTTGGTACTATCTGCATTTCAGTTCCATTGTTCTTTGGAGCCACAGGTCTCTGTATTATCACTTTTGGTGCTGCCTGTATTTCAACTCCATTGTTCTTGGGTGCCGCAGGCCTCTGTATTATCACTTTTGGTGCTGCCTGTATTCCAACTCCATTGTTCTTGGGTCACGAAATAACGATCACATGAAATTTGACTTTTGAGCTCTTTGTTATTAACTCTAAGGCACATATGCTTTTCTCTTCTGCACCCTCTTCACAAAACTCAATTTCTTTATTGTTCATCAAATTTTGTACCAAAGTTCTAAATTCCCCACAGTTCTGAATCTCATGCCCCATTTCCCGATGGTATCACAATAATTTATCAGCTTTCCCTGACTCTCCTCCGCAACATTATTCCCTGTTTGACCATTTCTTTCCAGACTAATCTTAAGGGAGTCTTAACCTCTGTGACACTTTCTTTGATTCTTCTTTTCGAACTTTCACTAATTGCATTGACCCCATTATTAGCATGACCGGGTAATGGATTTTCTGTATTTGGCAAGTCTGCAACTTTAGAACACCCATACTGATAAGTCTTTCTTCCAATTTCTTAAAGGCAAGGTAATTCTTGAATGCCCTGTAATCCCCGCATGATACTAACATTCTGCATTCGAGTCATACCACTTGGGGTACGGAGGTTGCATTGGTTTTAGATAGTGAGGAGACACAATATGCGCGTCGAATAGGTTTTGATACATTACCTTGCATGTTATTGGGATCGGTGTAAATTGGAGTTTCTCATTGTTCTGTCTTGCGGTGCTAGATTCCTTCATGAAAAAACACTGATGCCTTGTAGCCATTGCCTTTGGCTGATTAACGATGATCGATTTTGAATACCTTATGCTTGCGTTATTCACTTTGCTTTCTTTCCTTCTTGTTGTCTTTCTTTTGTTACTTTCCCCCGCCTCAATCTTTCTACTCTTTATAGCATTCTCGATCATCTCTCCGGTCATTATGATGTCTGAGAAACTCTTGGTTGCGCTTCCTATCATATGCGTGATAAATGGGGCCTTCAGCGTGTTGATAAATAGCATCATGGTCTTTTCTCCAGAAGTGGCGGCTGAACTTGGATGGCAACCTCCCTCCACCTTTGTGCGTATTGTCGAAAACTCTCACTTGGTTTCTTCTCCATGTTCTGGAAGGCAATTTTGTCAGGGATCATATCTGTTAAATGACTATACTATCTCATAAATGCCTGTGCTAGGCCCTCCAAGAACCAATTTCAGTACGGCTCAACTAATTGTACCATTTGGATGCTGCTCCGGCCAGACTTTCCTGGAAGTAGTGAATTACCAGTTGGTCATTGTTAATATACCCATTCATTCTTTGGCAAAACATAGTTATGTGAGCCTCAGGGCAAGTAATCCCTTTGTATTTTTCAAATTCTGGCATCTTGAATTTGTGGGGAAGTATTAGATCTGGCACCAAACTTAAATCTTTAGCATCAATTCCCTATTGCCTATCAACTCTTTCCATAGCCTTGAATTTGTCTTCTAACCATTTGCAATGCTCTTCTAACTATCATAGCAATTTAGACTTTACCTTTTCCTCTTCTGCTGCTCGTTAAGGTTGGGAGCAATGGCATTAATCAGATGGCTTACTAAGTTAGAGCCTAATCCAGCTTGGAAGTTTGGCGATGTCGAAACACCTTCTTGAAATTGTTGAGGTTTAATTATGATGGATGTCTTTCGTGGATGCACTTCAGGATGTGTCAGGGTAAAACTTGGGGAATATAGTCTCCTCACTATCTTCCACAGTGTTAAAAATGAGGGCTTTCCTGTTGTCTGCCAGTAATTGATTCAGTTGGGACATCATGGTTTTTTGCAATTCCAACATCTAATCCATCATATCATGCTGGATCTTTGCAAGCTGCTCCTGCATTTGCAGCTGAAGTTTTTCTTGCATCTCCTTTTGGAGTTGTTCAAACTTCTCTAATCTCTGATCCATATCTATTGTTTTCTTTATTGTGCCATAGGGATGCGTCTCTAGTAAGGTTTTGTTGGTTTCTAGGTTGCTGAAATAATTTTTATTTAATTAGAATCTTTTAATGACTTTTAATGCATATGAATAAAATAAAGAAAAATGTATTCTGATTCAATTTTATTTAGAAAGCTTTACTAGACAACAAAATCTTTTACATAGAATCAAATTACAAATAAGGCCTGGCCCTAGCACCTAAAACACTAATTTTTTAGAGTAATGAAGCTAATTCTCGTCCACGCTCTGACCGCATCTCAAACTACATGCTCAATACATCAGCTTGTATGGCTAAAGTCTGTAAATAATCAGCTATCTCCCGCATCTGGGTTATAGCTTCTCCCATGAGGTGATCTCTATCTCTGACTTGATTCTGAAAGTAGTGCAGCTCATGTTTCCTTCGTTCTTCATCTGCCTCTAGAGATTCGACACGATTTTGGAAATTTTGTAAGGCCAATTCTAATTCTTCAATCTTCTTTTTCATCTCTTCAATTTGGCTCAAACTTGCCTTTAATTCTTTCATAGAGTTACGGTTTCGATGATGGTGAAGAGATCTCTCGAGTTCTGTGACTCTAGCTTTTAACTCGTTTTGTTCACTTTGACTTTCTGAGAGGCTCCTTTCCGTGGATTCATTTAGTGTTTGTGCCTCTCGAAACTTCTCCTCCGATTGGTTAGCCTTAGCTCTTTCATTTTGAACTTCCTGACGCCATCTCTCTGAAGTCTTTCCTAAACCGGCGGTCCTCATTGCTAGACGTATCCTCTTATAGTAAGTTTTTAAGCTATCGAGATCCTCTTCAACCCAATTTTTTCATTTTCTGAATTTCACAGCCTCATCCTTCTGTATTTCCACGTCTATTCTCAGATACATATTCTCGTCTTCTAGCTGCTCGAACTTTTTCCCAAACTCGAGACTCTTCTTTGTAAAATCTTACCTTATAATCTCCAGTTCGGATGGGACAACCTGCAAACATTCTTCTATTGTTCGAGCATTTTCTAAACTCGACCCCGGTATATTATCGTTAATCCTTCGGTTGAACCAATCACTATACTCAAGCATCTTCATAGGATCCACGGCCAATCTCTTTATTCAGCGAATCTACGTCCAAGCTTCCTGAATCTCCCGAACTCTTTTCTTGTAATTGTCCGCCTAATATGAGAACTTAGATTGAGCCAGCCCACAAGTCACCGGTATAAATTGCCTTAACTTGTATTGCCTTAGTGCGAGCAACGGAGTGTATCCAGTAGCCCTCTAAATCCCAAGTAATGGAACATACTCAAAACTCCCACAACGATAGAGAATCTCGTTAGGGACCATCCAAAATGCTCTCCACTCCACATCTTCTTCTTTAAGATTTTGAAGGATTATCATCCACTTTTCTTCTGAGATGTCGTTTCTTCTTTGTGTAACTGCCTCTTCTTTTAATGGGGAATAATTTTTGGAGAAGACCCAGTAGGAGACCTTGTCCACCTTCCAAAAGTGTCCGTGAAACCAGGTCAATAGAAATTATGCACATTCGATAAATCTACCTTCACCTGCCTTCTGACATGAGCTCAAAGATTTGAACGTCTCGACTAGTACTGCAGTACCAGTGTGATTCCTTTATCTAGACAATCGAATAGGTCAGTGATTGCCTCATCTATGTGCCTTAGAGCTTTAGGAAAAATCACCAGGCCATAAAATGCTCAAGGAAAAGATATCCACCTTCTTCTTCGCATCTGGGTGTGCTAAGATCAAGTCTCTCATAACCACCCAAGGGATACATTTACCGTCACCTTTCTGCTGAATTAGAGCCGTAACCCAAGGCTCATTCATCCCAGTAATACTCATTAATTTTTTTATGAAGGTCAGGGCATTAGCGACTTTAATGTAAGTTTTGTCAACTAAGATCTTTGGACAACGGAACAAGGTCGTATACTCTTCTATAGTGGACACCAAATCTACTATTCCAAAAGTGAAGCAATTGTACGCAGGATTCCAAAACTGGGTCATAGCCCAAAACAAATGTTTATCTACCTTAATATCTAGCAAATAGGGATATCACTATAATTTTGGTAGAACATCTGTTTAGTTCCGCTTATCCCAACAGGCCCATATATCTCTCAACTCCTATAGCTCATTTTGTACCACACTGATGTGAGTAAAGTCCCACAGATCCGATATGTATCCCTTAGCCAAACTGTCCCCTTTCTCTAATTGTAGCCTCTCGGACCATGTGCGGACGGCCTCATTATCTTCAACTCTATCAAGGAATTTGTTCTCGATGCTAAGACCTTCTAACTTAGCAACTGAACTTGAATCGACTCTTCCTTAAATATGCAATGCAAATAAAAAAACACAAGTCAGTATCAAATAATCAGATTGAAGGCAAACAGAAAATAATCAAACATCTATACGGTTCAACACTACTATGCTTGATGAGTTTCAACGGTCTACTATATGGGGTAAAGTCCTAGGAAAAGGGTACCCGAACCTACAGATTCCTCAATCCTCACCCATTAAAGGCTCATATGGATTAAGTTCAGTTCAGGGGAATACATTTCCCTATGCCCATGCGGAGGTGAAAACCTCACGAAGACATAGGTACGGATGTATTCCAGAAGCAGTCTACTAGCCCGTACGGAGGTGAAAATCTCACAAAGACATAGTTTCTTACTCCCACTTAAAGGTATGACCACAACGGTCTTGCAATGCAATGCCAAAATATTATGAGGCTCGACATTATAGTAATTATAACATAAACAAATGCTTTAAAAGAAACATGATTTTTCAACACAATTTTCAAGTTTTCAATCAAAAGGACAAAAATTAATCAATTTATGCCCTGGCTCTCAACCGATCCCTAGTGGAGTCGCCAAGCTGTTGAAACCATTTTTTTCGATCGGGTTTTGAAAAGCGAGAATTGACTTTAAAAATATGGAGTCACCACCTATCCTTTTGTTTAGGTGTGATCGGGTCACCTATAAAATAAATCTTGGTCTACGAATTTCAAGAAGAAAGTGGGTTCGAGAGTCGATTACGTACGAGGAAGGTTTAGCACCCTCGCAATGCCCAAAATTGGTACCAAATTGATTAATTGATGTCCTAATGTTGAAAAATTTGAAATGATTTTGAAATTTTGTTCTTTTTTTCTATAATTTTAAATAACTTGATTGAATATTTAGATTTCCTTGTTCCGAAGGAATAGAGCATCACATCCAGAACGATTGGACACGACAATCTGAGTTCTCGAATTCAAGATCATCCCCAAAATTCTCCAAGTATATGTATTGAAATTTTGAATGGGTATTTGGTTATTTGGACAAAAAAAAAAACAACCACACCCAGCACGATTGGGCACGATTTCTTCGAATTGTCAAACGCACAAATATTCCTTATTTTGAAAATATGAATAAAATTTGAGAGGATATTTGTTTATTTGGACAAACAAAAACCACAACCAGCACGATTGGGTACGATTTCTTTGAATTTCCAAACGCACAAATATTACATTGTTTTGAAAATATGGATAAAATTTGAGAGGATATTTGTTTATTTGGTCAAACAAAAACCACACCCAGCACGATTGTGTAACACGCCAAACCCGGCCTATGCATTAAGCCCGGATTTCGGCATGCCACACAATTTTAACGAACATTCAAAACATTTAACGAAGTAAAAATCAAATTTCAAAACGATTAAGAACATTACTTTATCGAAAAATCGAGGTTTATTTGAAATGCTTGATTTAAAACACAAGAATTTGTTGTTTGATATATATAAAGTAGTAATCGATAAAACTTTAGATTTATTAAATCGAATATTTCATCACAAAGTTTTAAAAGAATTTTCTAAATTTATAGATAAGAAAACTTTTATTTGAAACAAGAGTTGTAGAAAATCATTTACTGAAAAACAAAATCAATCCAACTTAAATAAACTAAAACATAAATAAATCCATAATTAAAAAGGCCTTATTACATCGCCATTAATAATACTTAATAGAAATTATAAAAGAAGTCTTAAAGTTTTATGAACCACCATTTGTAGTATAGCCACCCCACGAAGTCATCTCCAACCAAGTCTCCATCAATTGTTATTACACAGAGGTAAAAAAAAATAGGGTGAGTTACATAGAACTCAAGTGCAACTCACTTACCATAGTCCACTGGCCAAGACCATTTAAACATTTATTTGGGCCTAAGCCCATTTCAAAATATAATAATTTAGTATTTAAAAATAATAATGCAAATGATATGCAATTCCAAAACCAAACCTAGATTTCCATCCGCTACACACCCCCGTACCCAACCAGCACACCTGTGGGGAGCTTTAGTCACCCACCCCGCCATCACACCGAAGTAGGCTTTAAGCCCAATACATATTTGTGGCAACGGCCATTTAAATAATTGTGGTAGAACCACCGATCTGGATTTCGGGCAATGGCCATTGTGACAGAGTCACCTATCTAGAATTCTGGCATTAAGCCTTTCTTCTCTTCATTATTGATCCCAACCCATGCAATCATGTTTATGCATTTCAAAATATTCGTAGAGTATATCATATTATAGTTTATAGATTTCGGCCCATTAAAACACATTTCATATATAACCCATTTATCAATTATCATAAATGGCCTAATTATAAATTTTCACTTAAGGCCCATTTATCGATTATCACATGTGGCCCAAATTCTCAATTATCACATATGGCCCAATTTGTCAAATAACACATATGGCCCAAATTTTCCAAATAACACATATGGCTCAAATTTACCAAATAACACTTATGGCCCAAATTTGCCAAATAACACATATAAGGCCCAAATTTACCAAATATCACATATGGCCCAATTTGTCAAATAACACATATGGCCCAAATTTACCAAATAACACATATGGCCCAAATTTGCCAAATAACTCATATGACCCAAATTTTCCAAATAACACATATGGCCCAAATTTACCAAATATCACATATGGCCCAATTTGTCACTTATTATCATTTTAACCATTAAGGGCGATTTTCAAAATTTCATAATCTTACTATCGATTTCGAAATTTTAACACTAAGTGTCAATAATGTCATATTTTCTGATTTCACCAACTTTGCGATTTTTTAATCCAACTATAACCATTGTATAGTCATCTAACCCATGAGATATAGTGTGAGATTACACACCTGATTATGGTGAGAACTACACTCTCCCGCTCATCGATATCTAAACACACATTACGAAGGATTAGAACACTAAAATTTGATATTAAACTATTCTAATATTGAACGATCTAAATCATACCTCAGAATCTTGAATAATCACTATTTGCGATTTCTCTCCAACCAAAGGTTCTATACCCCAAGTAAACAGTGGTTCGGGAGTACGTACGACTTCGAATATTTGATTTTCGTCGGATGAAGGTCCACAACTCGGTGGAAAATTTCGGATTCCCGAAACAATCCTTCTCTTAAACTTAGGGAATTAATAGAACCACCCCTCTTCCGAGTACTATTTACTACCCTTTTCGTCCCTATTTTGATTGCCTCTAATGACAAAAGATCATTAGTCTTAATAATAAACTATCGAAATTTGACTAAAAATTTTAAAGAGTGGGATTAACTTACCACAAATACCCTTGTTCCACAATATGTCAATCGAGTGATAACTTCTCCTAAAATGAAATCGATTAATAAACCATTCATAACCATATGTCGAACAATATGAAAATCCTTAATAATCCCTTACCTTAATACCTTAACTCGGATTTCAATGATCCACGATCTTTACGAATACTTGAGTTTCGACCCTCTACTAAGTTTCGATTGATTAAAGTTTAAGTAGAAGACAAGAAAAATAGATGCTTATGGAGAATAGAAGATTCAGCTATGCAAAAACAAAGGAGAGGAAGAATTGATTCAGCTATGGTGAATGGTTACCAATATTCGGCCATGAAGGAAAAGAGAATAAGAAGGAGAGAAAATAATAAAGATAAAATAAAAGAACTTTGAGATCAAAAGTGTAATCGGCAATGATAAGGGAAAAGAGAAGAAAAGAAATGGTCTAAAATGGCTATGTAGTTTCTAACATAAAGAAGAGAGAAAAGACTTGATGATAATAATCAAACTAAGACCAAAATGGTCAAAAAGGGAGAAATGGTAAAAAGATGCAATTGTTTCCTCAAGGCTTAAGGTATATTCTATTAGGAAGAGAGTAAATTTTGAAAGAAAATTTGATAAGAAAAACACTAATTGACCAAAAGAAAAATGCTCATCCAACACCCAAACCTACCAAGCCAACAATGTAAATTTGGCCATCCCCCTAGCCCCTATGTCAGTCCACATATATGGTCAAAAGGCCATTAAAAGTTTCCAAAACATCTTCCCTTAATCCAAGCCTTATGTCCCCTTATCATACCAAAATTTCTTGATTCCATACCTTAAGTTAGTACTTACCTTATTCCTTAGTCTACTTTCCATAAATGAAAAGTCCATCCTTACCATAAGTATTGTTTGACCGACACTTGCCATACAAGTGCAAAAATAAAATCATCTAATTGCTATCTAAGGGGTTCAAACATCTCCCCTCATGCAATTACTCATGCGCCAACACCACCTTGCCAATTACTCATCTTATGCTAATTTTAGACACTTAAATTAACTTAAGTATCAGGGTCACTTGATCCACTTCAATAAATTCCCAATACTAAAAATTATTCAATACCCGAATAATTTTATGCCCTTATCAAAGCTATAATAAACACGAAAAAGAAGAAAAGAAAATTTTCATTCATAAGCTAAACACCAAAAATTTCATTCATAAGCTAAACACCAAAACATACAATATATCGATACTCGAATTTTTAGGGTGTTACAATTGGGCACGATTTCTTCAAATTTCCAATCACACAAATGTTTTTCTATTTTGAAAATATGAACAAATTTGAAAGGGTATTCGTTTATTTGGTTAAACAAAAAGCCACACCCAGCACGATTGGGCACGATTTCTTCGAATTTCCAAACGCATGAAAATTACCTTATTTTGGAAATATGAAAAAATTTGAGAGGATATTTGTTTATTTGGTCAAACAAAAACCACACCCAACGATAATTGGGCACGATTTCTTCGAATTTCCAAACGCACAAATGTTTTCCTATTTTGAAAATATGAACAAATTTTGAAAGGGTATTCGTTTATTTGGTTAAACAAAAACCACACCCAGCACTATTGGGCACGATTTCTTCGAATTTCCAAATGCACGAATATTACCTTATTTTGGAAATATGAACAAATTTTGAAAGGGTATTCATTTATTTGGTTAAACAAGAAACCACACCCAGCATGATTGGGCACGACTTCTTGAATTGTCAAACGCACGAATATTACCTTGTTTTGGAAATATTAAGTAAAAATGATTTTAAAATTCGAATAGTGTTGAAACATGATGTTTTTAAGTGAATACAATGTAATGGCATATAACATACAATATGGAACAATTATTTACAAATGAAATACAATACTATTGAATCTCAAGCAACAAATAAATATAGAACAAGAATTAAAAACATACATAATAACAATAATTATCAAACATTAGATCAAAGATAAAGAAAATTAATTAAATTCATACAAGCATGACATATGTAAGGAGCATAAAATGATTTTAAATGTATTATAATGATAAAAATCATATATACATATATAAAAATGATAATGATATTTAAAAGTGTTTGGAAATAAATATAGATTATAGTCTTTTAAAAGAGACAAATTATATGCATAATAATATAAAATCAATAGTATATGTGTAAAAAGGAATAATTTAATGTAAATAAATGATAAACCCACCAATGTTATGGATTAAATTAAAATTGTTATATGACTATATTTTGTTATATACGATAATTGCATGGGTGGGGTATATGAAGAGAAGAATGGCCGATTGCCAAAAATCTAGTTCGGTGGCCTTGCCACAAAAATAATAATGGCTTATTGCCTCTAGTTCGTGGCTCGCCATAAATATGGCTTATTGCCTCTAGTTCGGTGGCTCGCCACAAATATGGCTTATTGCCTCTAGTTAGTGGGTTTACACAATTATAAAAAGGCTTAATGCCTACGATTGGTGTGTTGGCGGGTAGGTTGACTTGATCCCCATAGGTGTGATGGTTGGTACGGGGTGTTAGCGAGATGGATATTAGGTTTGGTTGGGAAATTCATTTTACATGCTTTTTAAATTATTTTATTTCATTTTATGATATATTGTTGAATTACAGAATTGGGCTCAAGCCCAAAGATAATATCTTGACGATCTCGCCCAATAATGGTGGTAAGTGAGTTGCACACATCGAGTTCTAAGTAACTCACCCCTTTAATTTTTCCATCTCGTAATGGAAATTGACGTGGACTTGGTAGAGGATGACTTCGTGGAGGCCATACTTGCAAAACATGGGTTATTTAAACTCTAAACTTTTAATAAGTATTTTCACTATTTTGGATTATTGTAATAAGGGCCTCTATAAATAATTGTTGTTGCTTTGATTAGGAGGTTTCGCAAGAATGATGAAGAGAAGAGAATGGCTTTTACTTTTCTCTCTTTAGCCAATCTATTAGTCTTAGAGTCCCTATTTCACCAATTCTTCACTTGTGATAAGGTTTAGTTTTATCAATATGAAACTCCATCAACTCTCCTAATTAGTCAAGAGTTTTTATTGAATGGAAACTCCTCCCCTTGTGCCGTCCAACCTCCACCATGGAGACAAAATTTTATTTCTTTTATTTGTTTCTTAGATGACTCAAACTCGGGCCCAAAACCTCTTGCATTTGGGCCATTTCCTAGGGCCTTAGGTGGCATCTTCAGCCACATTTCCAAGTTCGTTATTGGGTCAAAGTTTATGTTCTTTATATTTTAGGGTCACTTGGCCCTAAGCTCCCCTTTGGCTCTTCAATTCGGCATTCCGGTCATTTTTAAGTTTCCTAAAATTTTCAGCCATGACTCAGATTTTCCTAGTTTCCAAAATGTTTAGTTTCCTATTTTGGCTTGGTTTCCAAAATGTTTAGTTTCCTATTTTGGTTTGGTTTCCAAAATGTTTAGTTTCCTATTTTGGTTTGGTTTCCAAAATGTCTAAGTTTAGGAAATGTTCATTTCCATTTCCATTTCCATTTCCATTTTCATTTCCATTTCCATTTCCATTTCCATTTCCATTTCCATTTCCATTTTCATTTCCATTTCCATTTTCATTTCCATTTTCATTTCCATTTTCATGCATTTCTAGGTTTCAAAAGTATCAAAATTTTATTCATAGTGCTTGAAACTTGTCATTTCATACAATTAAGCTAGAAATGCATAGGCCCTTTTAGGATGTTACATTATGTGTGTTTGGTTTTAAACTATACTTTGGACTTTTAAATATGGGCTATGATTATATGATGTTTTATTAAAATAAATTTGGGTTTTCAAGTATATGAAATTCTTTTATAAATATTTTATTATTGTTAACTCTTTAATAAATTACCTAAAGGTTTTGATAATACAATGATTTTCAACTAATGTTTTCTAATATTTATCAAATTCAAATACTCTTCTAATTTTATTAAATCCTGTAAATAATATTGTAGCTTTCAACTTATTGAAGATTTTAAAAAAGCTCGATTCATGTAACAAACCAAATCTAGTCTTAATGCATAGACCGGGTTTGGGGTGTTACATTTAATGTAAATAATTAGAAAATAATAGTAAATTACTAATAGTGTATAAAATACTATATATAATAGTTTAAATAAAATAATAATAATAATAACGATGATAAAAGCAAGAATTTATTATGATAATAAAAATAGTAATATTAACATTGATTAAAAGCAACAATAACCATATTAAAAATAATATTCGTAATAATGTTCTAAAATAACATCAATAATAATAAAATATTAATTTAATGATAACTAAGATAATAATTAAAAAAGAACTAAATTAAAAAGCATTCAAACAATCAGGGATTAAAACAGCAAATACTTAAACAACAAAAATACATTATATAAACCGGACTAAATCAAAACATTGCGAAAATTAAAGAGATTAATTGAGAAAATAAAGAAAACATAATAAATCAAATTGAATGGCAATGCGAGACTCAAAGGACCAGGCTCGCAAATATTCCGTCATTGCCAAAAGCACGCGGATCTTCGGAGTATAGAGTCGGGTCAGTTCAGAGCTTGCTTTATACTGCATCGTATTGAGGCTATTGTTATAAGCCCCAAATGACGCCGTTTTCCTAACCAGCCTATAACCCCCCTTTTAAGCTAAATTAGAACTAAAAGACGCCCTTTTGTTTTTTAAAACCCTAAAATCAGACCAAAAACCAAACGTCATTCCCCTTAGCCGAATCTAACCTTTCCTTTCTCAGCATCGACCTAAAGGAAATTGACCACTAAAGCACCATGTAATCGATAATTAATGGCAAGTTCCATCGTTTGCAAAACCCCTTTTAAATCCTTCCGAATGTTTCAATATCTTTGCCCCCGACTGCTTCCTCTATTTCGATTTCGATGAAAAGAGAAAGCCTATCGATTCAACTCACAGGTAAGTATTCGCCTTTTTTTTTATTTCCACACAAATGATAAACAAGAATTTTTTCTAGAACAAAGAATGAAAGGAAAAAGGATTTTAAAAGTCGAAAAAGGTCACCTTTAAAAAAAATCGTCTCTCTAATTTCTTTTCTCTTTCTTTTGTATTCAATATATGTATTTGTCTGCGTAATCGATTACAGCTGTTTTCCTAAATTTTTATAGTCGGTTGAATAAAAATGAAAAAATAATGAAAAAATACAGTCGTTTATTTTCTTTTTCCGTGCTTTTTCTTGTTGTTGTTTCTCTGGCATTGGTTTGCAGGTACGAAAGGTGGACGTGGTGTACGGAGGCGCATAAGGGTGTAGGAATACGTGCAGTTGCACTTGTGGTACGCATGTGAGGACTGAGGCAGTCCAAACGCCTGGCTAGGGTTGCGGGGCACGCGTGGGGACACACGCGATGGAAGCTAAAACAGCACTGGAACCCTCTGGAAGCTCTATGGTTTTCTGAATATTTTCAAAATTTTGGACCATTTGGGCTTGCTCTGTTATCGGGCCATTCGGGCCAGCTTTGGGGTTGGGTCTTTAGGCCTGTTCTAGGTTTGTAGGTGGGCTAGGAATTTAGGCTTAGAAAACGGGTGGTGGTTTATTTAGTATCTGGGCCAATTGGGCCTACTGTTGGGTTGTAAAATAGACTATGGACTGATATTTATTGGTTTTTTAATACTTTTGACAAATTTTGGGCCCTACAACACATATTTTCAACTTCAAGATATCCGTAAATATAGTAGCTTCCGCGATTTTAAACCAACAGTAGCAAACATGGTAATCGTTTTACTAAGTGTTGGTTTTTATAACTTACCAATTGTTTCCCAAGAAATAAGAACTAAATGGATTTTAACTCAAACGATTTCTTCCATCAAACTTTGATTTCGAAAAACACTTCGATGTGACATGCCAATTCGATCATAACGCCTAGGCTATGTTTGGGGCGTTACTTGTTTTGAATCTATATAAATGGAATAATTTTTATTTTACTTGTCATGTTTTTAATGCAAAAAATAGTTACCATGTAACAACCTAGTTTTAGCTAAATTGGAATAGTGGTTTGGAAAGCACAAATCAGAGGTCAAAATTATTTTTAATATTATTTTATGTGTTTACAGGATGATGGCATATATGTGTGAAAGTTTCGTGGTTTAATTTTATCGTTTGGATGCTTAATTTGAGAAAAGGACTAAATCGCGTAAAATGCAAAAGTTACATTCTATTTGATAAAGGTATCTAATTGCTATGATTTATTAAATGAAAGGTCCTTATGTTGATATTAGACCATTGATAGTAGAATTTGACATAAACGGCTATTAAATGAATGCTTTTAAATGGTTTTATTTAAGGTTAAAATTGTAAAATGGTTATTAATGTTAATATTATTAAAATAAAACAATATGGTGGCCATTTTATCATCTTTTTGCACCAAAAATAGAACAAAGTAGAAACCATTTTCATGTTTTAGGGTTCGACACTTTTTTTTATGATTAGGGTATGATTTGAGTGCGATTTTTAATGATTTCTACGTTTTTGTGATCATTGCTTTTAGTACTAGCTAGCCCATGCCCTAATTTTCAAATTGGTTGATGATTTTGTGATATGCCATTGTTGAATCTATATGTTCTTTGGTGCTTGATGATGAAATATGAAATTTGGATGATAGATTTTCATGTTTTATAAAGTGATTTTTGTTGAAAATACATAATAGGGATTGAATTGAGAATTTTGCAAATTGAGAGGCTAAAATGTGAAAGAAATGAAAGTTTTTGTAACATCCGGGAATTAGGGGCTTTGCATTTATTATGTTTCTCTGTGTTTGGTATGTTGTGCTTGTTGTTTGTGTGTGTTTGGGGGCCACGGGAAGACTCAGGGTTAAGCCGAAGCCTTGGTCAAAATTTCAATTTTGGGCACTTTAGGGGAAAGCTAGCTGAGGCAGGTTTTAAGTATTATTGCTTGTGTCTGAAGACATAAGAAGTGCAGTGATAAAGTGGCAAGGGGACGCCACCTAGCATGTAGGGAGTTGGCATTACAGGAGATGCTGAGAGGGAGAGGGTTCAAATCTCTCAAGCAGCACAAGAGCTTATTATTTTTGGCTCAGGCAGGGGAGGCGACTTGATGGTAATCAAACTCTAGAGGAGAGGGACAAGACCTGGTCAAATAATTCAAATATGTGGTGGAGAGCCATTTGGGGAGTTTGAATTATTCAAACCAAATTAAATGAGTGGAGGAGAGGGGATTAAGGAGTGAATCAAGGAGGAAGCTTGGGGATTGAGGTGAGAAGCAAGTTGGCCAAATTTTGGGAGGTGTTGGGGGAGCAAAATCGGACATATGGGGTCCTTGGAGCTGTGTAGGCATTCGATTTTGGTAGAGGGGTTTAGGTGCCAAAATTTTGTGGGGTGTTTAGTATATAGGTGTTAAGAGCTTTCATTTTCTTTTTGGGGCATTCGGTATTCCTCTATCTTGTTCAAACTTTTCTTTGGTTTGCTGAAACTCCTCAACTATTTTGGTTCATTCTTTTGCTTAGTAAGGCCGAAACCCATGGGGCACTCTTTTCCCTTTCTAATCCTTTCTCTTTTCTTCTCATATACTTCATATATCAAGCTTTCATCCCTCTTGCCGAATTCTCTTAGCTTCAATTCTTCTTTTTGTTTCTTTCCTCATTTACTCGAGGCCGTAGAATCCCTTTTATTTCTTACTTCATATCTAAAACCTAATGCTTCATCCTCTAGTCACCTTTTGTCACCATTTGTTTCAAGGTTTATTCCTTCAAAGCCGAAACTTAGCTTCTCTTCTTTCTTCCTACATTGTTCCTATCTTCTTGCTAGTCGAATCTCTCTGGTGTTTATATCTCTTCGTTCGATTCTTGTTTCAGAGGATTACTGCCTCCTATCTCTCTCAAATCAGTTTCTTCCTATTTAGTGAAGGGGCTTCACTGTTGACTCTTTGATGCATTTAGCTATCGATTAGAAGATCTTTGGTAAGTAGTGTTGGCCGAATGGTGGTAAGAGTTTTCTTATTTGCTTGTTTAGCCGAAAGACCATTCTTGTAATTCATGTGAAAGATCAGTTCTAATGTAGTAACGTTTTAGGGATTCAATCGATCCTTAATCCAAGCTTGAAGCTTATGGTTCCCGTTAATTTCGGTAAGAAACCTCTCCATTTAAGCGTATACTCTTATTTCATCTACTTCAATGCCTTAACCTAGTCCTCTAACCAAGATTTTTTTCATGGATTCGAGTACTAGCCAAGCAAAGGAGGGGGTTGGACTCATAGTCCCTACCTCTAATTTTAAAAAACGTGCGGTGTCTGCCATTCGAGACATTCCACCGGGTTGTGGGTCGACTTCGAAGCGGGATAAGCAGATCGCTGTGATCCCTACGAGTCAAGGTGTTAATGAGATTGATAGTGTAGTTCTTCGTGTTTACAGGTGTGTAATTCCCACACCTTCTTTGTACATTATTATTATATATATGTATGTTGGAAGTTGAAAATGTTGTAACAGTCATTGTGTACCCATAAAGGGTAAAATCGTAACACCAGGTGCTTTTATTCTCTGAAAATACTCGATAAGTGTTATCATATGCATATACCCTGAATATCTTGAGTATGCCATTAAATGTTGCATTTAAATTACTATGATCGTATGTTGCATGGACATGGGGGGATATGATATTAATGAAAGGCGGTGTATTTCGGTGGCTTTGCCACATATTTGGTGACTTTGTCACATTATTTGATGGCTGTGCCACATATTTCAGTGATGACCAACTGACTGCAGCATGACTGCCATCGATGGTGTGTAGCGATGAGGGTCGATTGTAGAAATCCCCACTGTTGTGATTGGCAGGAGCAGGTGGTGTGTAGCTGATGGAAATTTAGGTTGGGTTGGGTTTTTGCATCATTTTGCATATGATATCTGTTATTTTGTACTGTAGGGCTAAGGCCCAATCTTATTTCGAATGGGCTTCACCCAATGTGATTATGAAAAAAGGGGCTAAGGCCCAGATGGTTAATTAATGGGCTTGGGCCCAATGCTGGTGTTTGGAAATTGCACACTAAGTCTTTTGACTCATCCCCTTTGCTTAATGTTTTGCAGGTAGTACACAGTGCAATGGACCGGCCGGAGAGGACTACGTGGTGGCCATGCACGACTTTCTTTCTTTTTAAATAGAACTTTATTGATCTTTAAATTGTTTTGGGATTCTATGTTGTAATAAGGCCACTATTAATTTGGTTTAAAATTTCAGTTTTAAGTTTTGGATGCTTTAAATACAAGATATTTGATATGATGTTTTTACAAAATGCAAATAAAGTTTTTCATGTAACTTAAATAATGAGTTTACAAATGAATTCTTCTTACGACAACCCTTTGGCTTGATCAGACGTAATAACATGTGTTTTCAAATGTCACCTAAACCCAAGGATTTGGCTAATTAGGTTTTTCCTTAAATGAATAACGAGTTCTCAATTGAACCACTAACCTTGGAGTTTCAAAAATAACTTAGAATTTTTTGAAGTTCGCGATATTTTATAAAATTCCTTTCAAGTGACATGCCAGATCCGGTCGTGGTGTTTAAGCTGGGTTTGGGGTGTTACAATTTGGGTTCATAGCCTGGTTTCAAAAGCTCGGCCATGGGTTTTGGGCTCAAACGTTTTCCAAAAGATGTTTTAGACAGACGATACATATGTACATGTTTTCTGGAAGTATGGCACCCGAGTCTCTGGCCCAAGTCTGCAAGGTAAGTCTTCTGATTGTTAGGTGAATATATGATGTGAATATATTGCTATGGATGTTAGAATTAAGAAAACCCTTCTCTAAATATGAAAACCTATAGGTATATGTATGCTCTGCGAAAAACTACTTAAAATTCTATTCTCATAAAACTACTCATTAATCAACAATGGAAGGAAAAACTAATGCATAAAATTGTAAAACAGACTAAGATAGAATGATAGACATGAGTGCAAGAGGGCGTGGACGTGTTTCACGCGGCCATGGTAGAGGCCGAGGTGTTGAGGCTGAGTTCTCAAAAATAAGGCATGAGCCCGAAGGTGTGGCGCCAGCATCACCTGTGTTAGAAGCGGGATCGCAAGATATAACTGGTGGGAATGATGCCCTGTCTCAAGTAATGCTGCGTGTATTGGAGAGAGTTGCTGGGGCAAGCACTGGGACAGTATCTCAGAAATCTATTCTTAAGCGACTTCGAGCAAACAGAGCTGTGGTGTTTAGGGGTATCTCTAGAGTGGCCCCAAAGGTAGCTGAATATTGGCTGGAGGCAGTCTAGAGGATTATGGATGATCTAGACTACACGGTAGAGGAAAAATTGAAAGGAGCAATGTCTCTTCTTCGGGACGAAGCCTATCAATGGTGGCTCACCGTAAGAGAGGGTACTCCGGTGGATCGGATTGACTGGGATTTTTTTAAAACAACATTTCAAGGGAAGTATGTTGGGTCCAAGTTATGTGGATGCTCAGAGGAAAGGATTCCTGAATTTGGTACAAAAGGGCAAATTCGTAGTGAGTACGAGGAAGAATTTCTGCGCCTGAGCCGTTACGCTCGAGGTATAGTGGCGACTAACTATGAGCGCTTCAAAGATGGGCTGTATGATGAGTTGAGGGTATTAATAACTCCGCAGCGGGAGAGAGACTTTGCTGTGTTAGTCTAAAAAGCTAAAATAGCTGAGAAAGTAAAGCGGACTGAGAGGCAGAATAGGGATAAAGATCGAGGTAAAAGTAAGAGAAGTTTTGGGTCGTAGGGGTCATCTGGGGGTTTCAGAAAGGCCGAGGTTTTTGGGCCAGCTAGAGTTCCAGCGCCTGCTGCGGTGGGTCAATCTCGTCCATGTGCTCGGTGTGGGAAGATACATCCGGGGGAATGTTGGAAAAGATCTGAGGATATTTTAAGTGTGGGTCTAAGCATCATATGATCAGAGATTGTCCATAAGAGTTGGATAAGGTGCGGCCATTAGGTCAGGGTTTTACTCAGTTCAGGAATAGTGGGCAGCAACAGTCGAGAGGTCGTGGTCTGGTTGGAAGGGGAAATAATTTTGGTCGGGGGCATGGAACACCAGGCAGAGGTGTCGGTAATGCAGAAACCAGACAGTCGGGTCTAGTCTATGCAGCTCATCTGCGAGAGGATGGCGACATACCAGACGTCATAACCGGTACATTTCTAATAGTTGATAAGCCATTTCTTACTTTAATTGATATTGGATCGACCCACTCTTACATTGGTATCTTGTCAGATCTCGAGACTTTAAGTTTAGAATCAAAATAGCTACTAGTAAAATGACGTGGTTAGCCCGTTAGGACAATCCATGGTAGTGAACAAACTATTTAGGGAGGTGCCTTTAGAGATTCAAGGAGTATTGTTTCCGGTAGACTTGATGCAATTACCATTTGAGGAGTTCGATCTCATCTTAGGCATGGATTGGTTGGTTAAACATCATGCTAAATTGGATTGCACAACTAAGCGACTGGTGTTGAATACCCTAGAGGCGAAGAGGTGGTTGTAATAGGGGAAAGAAGGAATTATTTATCTAACATGGTTTTCGCATTAAGAGCCGTTAAGATGGTTCGAAAAGGGTATAGGGCAGCTTTTATCAATGCTTTGGATGCCAAGGAAGTGATTGTTAATGAGGTTAGAACAATAAGGGAATTCGTGGATGTCTTCTTTGAAGAGCTTCTAGGGTTACCTCCGAATCGTGAAGTGGAGTTTAGAATTGAGCTACTTTCGGGTACAGTTCCGGTGTCCATCGCCCCTTATAGGATGGCACCTAAGGAGCTGATGGAACTTAAAGCCTAGATTTAGGAGCCGTTGGATCGTGGTTTTATCCGACCAAGTGTGTCTCCGTGGGAAGCACCGGTGCTGTTTGTGAAGAAGAAGGACGGGTCGATACGTATGTGCATTGATTACTGCCAGTTGAATAAGTTAATGATTAAGAATAAGTACTCGCTGCCGAGGATTGACGATCTATTTGATCAGCTCAAAGGGTCTTCGGTCTTTTCAAATATAGATTTGAGGTCAGGATATCATCAGCTCAAGGTCAAGGAAGCGAATATTCATAAGACGGCGTTTCGAACTCGCTATGGTCACTATGAGTTTTTAGTGATGCCGTTTGGGTTGATGAATGCACCAGATGCGTTTATGGATATGATGAACCGGATATTCCAACCCTATTTGGACCGATTTTTTATGGTGTTCATAGAAGACCATATTCCAAAACGAAAGAAGAGCACGATTCGCATCTTCGTGTGGTTCTGCAGATTTTGAGGGAGAAGCAGCTATACGCCAAATTCAGAAGTGTGAATTTTGGTTGAAAGAAGTTACCTTCTTGGGTCATGTTGTATCTGCAGAGGGGATTAGGGTTGATCCCCAAAGATTGAAGCTGTGTTGGACTGGAAACCGCCTAAGTCTGTGGCGGAGATCCAAAGTTTTCTTGGGTTAGTTAGGTACTACAGAAGGTTTGTTGAGGGATTCTCCTTAATTGCGGCACCCTTAACTAAGTTGTTGCTGAAAGGGGTACCATTTGTTTGGACTGACAAGCAGCAGGAAAGCTTTGAGAAGCTGAAGAGGATCTTAACAGAGGCTCTGATTTTGATTCAGCCTGAGGCTGGGAAAGAGTTCGTAGTTTATTGTGATGCTTCATACACTTTGTTAGGGTACGTGTTAATGCAAGATGGGAAGATAGTTACGTATGCATCTCGGCGTTAAGACCGCATGAGATAAACTGTCCCACGCATGATCTAGAGTTGGCTGGGGTAGTGTTTGCTTTGAAGATTTGGAGACATTACCTGTATAGGGAGAAGTGCATTATTTACACCGATCACAAGAGTTTGAAATATATCCTTACTCAGAAGGAGTTGAATTTGAGACAGCGGAGGTGGATTGAGCTATTGAAGGACTATGACTACTCGAGTGAATATCACCCGAAAAGCTAACGTGGTGGCAGATGCGTTAAGCCAGAAGATAATATTAGATTTGAGGGCGATGTTTGCCCATCTCAGCCTGTATGTTAATGGAAGTTTGCTAGCTAAACTTCAAGTAAAGCTGACATGGATAACTCAGATCAAAGAGAAGCAATTGTCGGATGATGTCTTGAGTGCTCGACTTCTGTAAGTATAGAATAGTGGGGTAGAGGACTATAATTTGAACAGTGATGGGGTTTTGTGTTTCCGTAAAAGGGTCTACGCACCAAAGGATGTGGAGTTGAGACAAATGATTCTTCATGAAGCACATAGTATCCCTTATGCTATGCATCCTAGAGGAAGTAAGATGTATCGGGATCTGTGTGAACAGTTTTGGTGGCCTAGATTAAAGCGGAAATGACCGAGTTTGTGGGTAAGTGCTTGATGTGTCATCAAGTGAAAGTGGAACATCAGTTGCCTTCGGGGTTATTACAGTCGGTGAAGATTACACAATGGAAATAGGAGAGAATCACGATGGACTTTGTTAGTGGGCTACCTCTTACGCCTACTAAGAAAGATTCAGTATGGGTGATTGTGGATCGGTTGACAAAGTCTGCCCATTTCATACCTGTTTGTGTTGACTATTCTCTGCAGAAGCTGGCTAAGCTGTATGTGGCAGAGATTGTGAGGTTGCATGGGGTACCAGTGTCGATCATATCGGATAGGGACTCCAGGTTTACATCACATTTTTGGAAGGCGCTGTATCAGGCATTGGGTACAAGGCTAGACTTCAGCACAGCTTTTCAACCACAGACTGATGGTCAGTTTGAGAGGGTAATTCAGATCTTGGAGGATATGTTGAGAGGTTGTGTCATTAATTTTAGGGGTAGTTGGGAAGAGTTTTATCGTTGGTAGAATTCGCATACAATAATAGCTACCAGTCTAGTATTCAGATGGCGCCCTATGAAGCGTTGTATGGACGAGGTGTCGTACTCCTACCTGCTGGACAGAATTGGGTGAGCGATAGTTGTTAGGTTCAGATTTGATTTCAGAAACAGAAGAGAAAGTTAAGTTAATTTAGACTCGTTGAAAGAAGCTTTCGACAGGCAAAAGTTGTATGCAGATCTAAAGTGAAAGGAAATAGAGTTTGCAATGAGTGATCGAGTTTTCTTAAAAGTTTCACCGTGGAAGAAAGTGAGGTTTGGATGAAAAGGTAAGCTAAGTCCTAGGTTCATCGGGCCTTATCGGGTATTGAAGCGTATAGGACCAGTGGCGTATCAACTTAAATTGCCTTCAGAATTGAGACAGACTCATGATGTGTTCTACGTCTTAATGTTGAGATGCTACCATTCAAATCTGACTCACATTGTGCCAGTAGAAAAGATCGAGATAAAACCAGACATGTCCTTTGAAGAGGAACCAGTGCAAATTTTGGATCGAGATGTTAAGGTGTTGAGGAGAAAATCTGTCCCTTTGGTCAAAGTTTTGTGGCAGAACCACGGTTCAGAGGAGGCCACGTGGGAGCCAGAGGATGTTATGCAGTAGAAATATCCACATCTCTTTTAATCAGGTAATTTCGAGGATGAAATTTCGTTAAAGGGGTAGAACTATAACATCCGAGAATTAGGGGCTTTGCATTTATTATATTTCTATGTGTTTGGTATGTTGTGCTTGTTGTTTGGGTGTGTTTGGAGGCCTTAGGAAGGCTCGGGGTTAAGTGAAGCCTTGGACAAAATTTTAATTTTGGGCACTTTAGGGAAAGCTAGCTGAGGCAGGTTTTAATTATTATTACTTGTGTTTGAAGACACAAGAAGTGCAGTGGTAAAGTGGCAAGAGGACGCCACCTAGCATGCAGAGAATTGGCGTCACATGAGAAGCTGAGAGGGAGAGGGTTTGAATCTCTCAAGCAGCACAAGAGGGTATTATTTTGGCTTAGGCAAGGGAGGTGACTGGATGGTAATCAAACTCTGGAGGAGAGGGACAAGACCTGGTCAAATAATTCAAATATGTGGTGGAGAGCCATTTGGGGAGTTTGAATTATTCAAACCAAATTGAATGAGTGGAGGAGAGGGGATTAAGGAGTGAATCAAGGAGGAAGCTTGGGGATTGAGGTGAGAAGCAAGTTGGGTGAATTTTGGGAGGTGTTGGGGGAGCAAAATCGGTCATATGGGGTCCTTGAAAGTGTGTAGGCATTCGGTTTTGGTAGAGGGGTTTAGGTGCCAAAATTTTGTGGGGTGTTTAGTATTTGGGTGTTAAGAGCTTTCATTTTCTTTTTGCAGCATTTGGTATTCCTCTATCTTGTTCAATCTTTTCTTTGGTTTGCCGAAACTCCTCAACTATTTTGGTTCATTCTTTTGCTTAGTAAGGCCGAAACCTATAGGGCACTCTTTTCCTTTTCTACTCCTTTCTCTTTTCTTCTCATATACTTCATATATCAAGCTTTCATCCCTCTTGCCAAATTCTCTTAGCTTCCATTCTTCTTTTGGTTTCTTCCTTATTTACTCAAGGCCATAGCATCCCTTTTTGTTTCTTACTTTATTGCTGAAACCTAGTGCTTCATCCTCTAGTCACCTTTTGTCACCATTTGTTTCAAGGTTTATTCCTTCAAAGCCGAAACTTAGCTTCTCTTCTTTCTTCCTAGGTTGTTCTTATCTTCTTGTTAGTCGAATCTCTCATTCAATTCTTGTTTCAAAGTTTATATCTTGGTTTCTTCGTGGAGGGCTCAATTCTTGTATCGTTTAGAAGATCTTTGGTAAGTAGGATTGCCGCCCATTCTCACCCTCCCTTATCTCTCCATTTAAGTGTATACTCTTATTTCATCTACTTCAATACCTTAACCAAGTCCTCTGACCAAGATTTCTTTCATGGATTCGAGTACCAGCCAAGCAAAGGAAGGGGTTGGACTCGTAGTCTCTACCCCTAAGTTCAAAAATGTGCGGTGTCCGCTATTCGAGACTTTCCATCGAGTTGTGGGTCGGCTTCAGAGTGGGATAAGTAGATCGCTGTGATCCCTGCGAGTGAAGATGTTAACGAGATTGATAGTTTAGTTCTTCATGTTTACAAGTGTGTAATTCCCACACCTTCTTTGTACGTTATTATATATATGTATGTTGTTGGAAGCCGAAAACGTAGTAACAGTCATTGTGTACCTATAAAGGGTAAAATCGCAACACAAGGTGCGTTCATTCTCTGAAAATACTCGATAAGTGTTATCGTTACATAAATATGCATATACCTTGAATATCATGAGTATGCCATTAAATGTTGCATTTACATTCCTATGATCGTATGTTGCATGGACATGGTGGATATGATATTAATGAAAGGGGCAGTGTATTTCTGTGGATTTGCCACATATTTGGTGACTTTGTCACATTATTTCAGTTGCTCTGCCACATATTTCAGTGATGTTGTCACATTATTTTGATGGCTATGCCACATATGTCGGCGATGAGCAGCTAACTGCGGCATGACTGCCATCGATGGTGTGTAGTGGTGAGGGTCGATTGTAGAAATCCCCACTGGTGTGATTGGTAGGAACGAGTGGTGTGTAACGGATGGAAATTTAGGTTAGGTTGGGTTTTTACATCATTTTGCATATGATATTTACTATTTTGTCAAAATTTTGTAGGGCTAAGGCCTAATTTTTTCATGATTTAATGGGCTTCACAACCCTCCGGCTTGATCGGACAATGTGATTATGAAAAAGGGCTAAGGCCCAATTGATGGTTAATTAATGGGCTTGGGCCCAATGACATGTCGATCCGATCGTGGTGTTTGGAAATTTCACACTAAGTCTTTTGACTCACCCCTTTGCTTAATGTTTTGCGGTTTTAGTAGTACATAGTGCAATTGAATGGACCCGAGTTAATTTTGAATTTATATAGAGAGGACTACGTGGTGGCCATGCATCGGTTTTCTTTAAATTTCTTTTAAATAAACCTTTATTGATCTTTAAATTGTTTTTGGGATTCTATGTTGTAATACGTGTAAGACCGTGCCTAGGACATTGGCATCGTTATATGATTTCGTATAAGACCTTGTCTGGGACAGTGGCATCGACATGTGATAACATGTAAGACCATATCTGGATATGGCATTGTACGAGTTATATGTGATTTTCGAGTATCCTTAACGATCTCGAATGGTTCAATGGGCAAAGTCAAGTCGAGAAAGAATGTGTGAATGAGTTAACTGACTTAGGTACGTATGAGATCCATACGAGTATTGAAAAGGGAAGTATTTGATGAATTCTCTTATGAATTTGAATATGTGTTCAATAGGAAAGGTTTGTGAGTTTTTATATGCTTATTCATGATTTTCCTATTAATGAAAATGATATTGATTTATGTAGTAATTTTATTTGTATATGGCTTACTACGATTTTAAAGCTTACTTTGTGTGTTCTTTCCCTATTTTATAGATAATCGATGCTAGCTCAGACTCGGGGATCATCAGGAACATCGTCACACTATCGATCAACTTGTTGGTACTTTTGATGTTATGTATATATGGTATATGGCATTTATATGCTAGTGTTTAGGTGATATGTTTTGAGTTGTGATTTTAGCCATGAGAGTTGGCTAGTAAATGATGTACATGTTGGTGTGTATTTGGTCATCTAAGCTAGCTTAATTTATGAATTTGGCAAGTGACATATGATGTATATATATGGCCTTATGTTTTGGCGTGTTTGGTATGGTTGTTGCGATAGCTAAGTGGTTAATTGTTTTGATTAATTACCAATGATATATCATGGTTTTTTTGGTATGTTATAGGGATGATAAAATTGTATATTTTGTGGTATGAATTAGTTGATAAAATGATGAGAAGAATGTATAGGGAAGATAGGTGAAATGGTTTGTGATGATATATTGTTTTGGTATGTTTACGGTAATGATTTGAGTAGTGAAATTGTTGAAGATGAAATGGCATGATATGTGTAACACCCCTAACCCAAAACCGCCACCGAAATAGGGTTAAGAGGCATTACTAGACAATCAAAACATTTCCCAACACAAAGTCAATAATCAATCAAGCAGAATCAAATATAATCATATAGTCCCTTATTGAGGTCTACAAGACCTTAAACACATGTTAGAAAGAGGTCGAGACTGAACCGAACGCTTACAAAAATTGTCAAAAATTTAAAGATTTTTCCAAACTGCAGAGGTCACACGCCCGTGTGGGAATGTCGTTGCCTCCACGGCATTCAGACACTCCCGTGTGTCTAAGCCGTGTCAAAATAGGGCATACATACTAACTTGTCCACATGGCCGCCAAACATGCGTGTGTGCCATGGCCGTGCGAAATTAAGCTAGCTACTGACTTTGTCACACGGCCACCAGGTACGCCCATGTGCCACGGCCGTGTACCCTGCCCAGGCACACTTCAAAGTGGCCCTTGAGCCACACGATAGAGACACACGCCCGTGTCCTTTAGCCGTGTATGCAAAATAGGCCATTTGCAAGGCCAAAATGCCACCCACACTTGGGTCATACCTACAAGCACATAGAAGCCTATTTCCACACACAATTGGCAACCAAATACATGTCAAATGATCATCAGATCATCCCATGCAATCTCATTTCTAGTCATGTCAACTTATATGCTAAATAGATCAACCAATTCACATGTAAAACCAAGTATGATTCATCCACAATTTCACTAAATCACTATGGCATCAATCCATCAATAAATTTACCATTCTTAAGACCATTTCATTTCCATCAAGCCATACCAAAACATACTTCATAAACCATAATCATTCATGCTTATTATGTACATTTATCTAGCCACATCACATGGCTATTTACACATCTCAAACATGTTTCAACACAACTAGCCTATATATGCCATATTCAAATATACACATCTTCATAAGTACCAAAATAGATTTCCGATAGTGTGATAGAGATACTGACGATCCCCGGATCCGAGCTAGCTTTACTGACACTGTAAAACAGAGAAACAAATCACACAGTAAGCTTTTAAAAGCTTAGTAAGTTTGAAATACAATACATACTACTCAATAAAACCACATCAATTTATATTTATACCATCACATAGATAAAAGTACAACTAGGCACATTATCAATCTCAACCACATACTCAAATATCTATTCATTCAACTCTTAAATCTATCATCAACCACGTACCTTGATCAAAATGTAGTTACTCACCATTCATGCTACTCAATTGCTCGATATTACATCTCGTTCAACTTTTACTATTCTTTTGATTTATTTAAACACTTAGTGACAGTTTCATAACCGAAACATAATCGTCATCGCACACTTAGTGCCTATAAGTTAAACCGAACTATATCGTATCACACATATAGTGCCAAATCAATAAGTCGAAGCTTCTATCTTTTCACACACATAGTGCTAATCATCTCTGTGCCGTTTCTAATTTCTCACACTTAGTGCCATCCAATTCAACTCCGGACATAGCATTTCTAATCTCTTAGTTATATATAATTTCATTCAATTCACATCACATAGACATAATTTAACAACTAGTATTATATCTGAACTTACCTCGAACGTCGAAATACTAAAACAATCGATTAATCAAGCACTTTGTCTTTGACTCGATCTCGATCCAAACTTCTCCTTTCTTTGTCTATACACATTCAATTTTAACTCATTCAATCACCAATTCATTCAATTTAGTTCAAACATACATATTTAGCGTATTTTGCAATATAGCCCCCGCATTTTCACATTTCGACACTTTAGTCGCTAATTCACTAAATCACAAAATACACCAAATTTCTACTCACACAAGCTTAGCCGAATCCTTCCCATGCTAATACAAGCCCACAAATTTCATTTATTTCACATTTTAGTTCTTCAATTTACACTTTTCTAAATTTAGCCCAAATTACTCATTTTCACAAAAAAATTCAAAGACAAAACATGCTCATCCTTCACATATCTTCCATATTTCACTATCAACTAACACATAGCTCAAGCATTCATCAATGGCATATCTCAAAATCACCATTAATTTCTAAAATTTAAGCATGGGTTTGAAAGAGCACGAAGCAACGATCACGAAAACGTAGAAATTATCAAAAATCGATCAAAAACACATACCTGATTGAGCTAAGATTGTGCGAAATTGAAGAAGTTTCAAACCCTATTTTTCTTTCTCAATTTCGGTGGAAGATGAATGTTATAGCCACCAATTTCATGTTTGTTTAATTAATATTAACTTATTTAGCATTTTACCATTTTACCCTTAATAAAAATTAATAAAAACACCTTATGCCATGCTATCATCTTCCACTAATTATAAAATGGGTAATTGAAACATAATTCCTCCAAATTATAAATACAACAACAATTAAGCACTTTTCAATCAGCACACAGCATTTTACACTTTATGCGATTAAGTCCTTTTTGTAAATTAAACACACAATCGATAAAATCTTCACACAAAAATTTCACGTAGGCTAAATCACATACTGTAAGCACAGAAAATAATATTAAAATATTATTCTGACCTCAAATTTGTGCTCTAAAAACCACTGTTCTGACTAGGGTCTAAACTGGGTTGTTACAACTCTCCCCCTTTAGGGATTTTCGTCCCCAAAATCTTACTAGTGGATAGGTGTGGATATTGTTCTCTCATAACATTCTCAGACTCCCACGTAGCCTCTTCTACTCCGTGTTTGTGCCACAACACTTTCACTAAGGAAATTCTTTTTTTTCTCAACTCTTTGGTCTTTTGTGCCAAAATTCGAATTAGTTCTTCACTATACGATAAATCTGACTAAATTACAACCTTAGTAGTAGCAGTCACATGAGACGAATCAGATCTGTACCACCTAAGCATCGACACATGAAATACATTATGAATTTACTCTAATTCAGCTGGCAATAGCAATCTATAAGCAACTGTCCCTATTCATTCAATGATCTCATATGGTTCGATAAACCTTGGACTCAACTTGCCTTTTCAGCCAAATCGAAGTATTTTCTTCCACGGAGACACTTTCAAAAACACTTTGTCACCAACTTCAAATTCAACATCTTTTCGTCTCAAGTCTACGTAAGACTTCTGACAATGGTGCTGCTTTCAAACTATCACGAATCACCATTACTTTTTGCTCAATCTCTTTAGTTAAATCAACCCGGTGAATCTTATTCTCACTCAGCTCAGTCCAATACAATGGAGTTCGGCATTTTCTTATTCTCACTAGTTTGAAAACTATTATTGTACGTAAACTCAATCAACGACAAATGTTTTTCCCACGTACTTTCAAACTCAAGTATACAATATCTCAAAATATCTTCGAGAATCTGAATAATCCGTTCAGATTGTCCATCCATTTGTGGATGAAATGCAGCGCTGAAATGCAATTTTGTGCCTAAAGCCTCTTGCAATTTCTTCCAAAATCGTGAGGTAAATCTAGGATCTCTGTCAGATACAATAGATAGTGGCACCCCGTGCAATCACAACATCTCAGCAATATACAATTCAGTTAACTTGTCAAGTGAATAATCTGTTCTCACCAGAATGAAATGAGTAGATTTATTCAATCTGTCAACTATCACCCAGGTTGCATCTTTCTTTCCCAGAGATAAAGGTAACTCCGACACAAAGTCCATCATGATTCTCTCCCACCTCCACTCAGGAATCATAATCGGCTGTAACAAACTGAATGGAACCTGATGTTCAGCTTTAACTTGCTGACAAACTAAACACTTTGACACAAAGTCAGAGATATCTCTTTTTCATTCCATGCCACCAATAAAACTATTTTAGATCGTTATACATTTTCATACTCCCCGAATGCACAGTCAAATGACTATTATAAGCTTCATTCAAAATTAACTGAATCATATCTAAATTCTTCGGAACACAAATCAGATCTCTAAATCTCAAACAATCATCACTATCAACTTAAAATTTTGATTCCGAATTCAAATCACATTGAGCTCGTTTTGTTATCATCTCATCATCAATTTTCTGGGCATCACGATTATGATGTACGAACATCGATCTTACTTTCAACTTAGCCAAAATTGAACCATCATCACACAAATCTATCTGAGAATTCATAACTCGCAAAGCACATAAAGACTTTTGACTCAAGGCATCAGCAACAACATTAGTTTTGCCCGATGATAATCAATCACAAGTTCATAATCTTTTAACAATTCTAACCATCTTCTCTGTCGTAAATTTAATTCTTTCTGAGTCATCAAGTACTTCAAACTCTTGTGATCGGTATAAATATGATATTTCTCCCCAAATAGATAGTGACGGCAAATCTTTAATGCAAACATAATCGCTGCTAATTCAAGGTCGTGCGTCGGATAGTTCTTTTCATGCGGCTTTAACTGCCTCAAAGCATAAGTAATAACTTTGCCTTCTTGCATCAGCACACAGCCCAAACCATTCAATGATGCATCAATGTAAACTACAAATTCTTTGCCTGATTCAGGCTAACTAACACTGGCACTTTCGTCAACAACGCTTTCAACTGCTCAAAACTCTAATGGAACTTTTCTGACACTCGAATTTAACATCTTTCTATAGCAACTTCATCAAATGAGTTGCAATCATCAAGAAGCCTTTTCACAAGCCTTCTATAATATCCCGCTAGTCCCAGAAAACTATGGACTTCAGACACATTTCTCGGAGGCTTCTATTCTAAAATAGCGGAGATCTTACTTGGGTCAACTCGTACTCCTACAGCTGATATAATATGCCCTAGAAATCCAACCTCACGCAACCAAACTCACATGTACTAAACTTTGCATACAATTACTTCTCATGCAGAGTCTGTAACACAATTCTCAAATGCTCGGTATGTTGCGTCTCATCACATGAATAAATCAGAATGTCATCAATGAACACCACAACAAAACGATCTAAATACGATCTGAATATCCGATTCATCAAATCCATAAACACTGCAAGAGCATTCGTTAGTCCGAAAGGCATAACTAAGAATTCATAATGTATGTACCTTATTCTAAAAGCAGTTTTTGGCACATCGGACTCTTTAACTCGTAGCTGATAATAGCCCGATCTCAAATCTATCTTAGAAATCACTGTCTCTTTTTTCAACTGATCAAACAAATCATCAATATGTGGCAGAGGATACATATTCTTTATCGTCACTTTGTTCAACTATCGGTTGTCAATACATATCTTATAGTGCCATCTTTCTTTTTCACAAACAAGACCGGAGCACCCCTGGGCAAGAAACTCTGTCGTGTAAATCCTCTATCAGTCAACTCTTGCAACTGAGACTTCAACTCTTTCAATTCCATTGGTGCCATTCTATAAGGAGCTATTAAGATAGGAGTAGTCCCCAACACTAATTCAATTCCAAATTCAACTTCTCGTATTGGAGGTAATCCCGATAACTCTTCGAGAAACACATCTGGAAACTCACAAACCACAGGTACCGATTCAACTTTCTTTTCAGTCACTTTTATATCAATCACATATGCCAAATAAGCTTTGCAACCCTTTCTCAAATAGTTCAAAGCTTTCATCGCAGATACAATAGCTGGTAACCCTTTTATATCATTGGATTCAATTCAAACTATCTCACCGTTCTAACTTCTCAATTCAATACTCTTTCGTTTACAATTCACAATGGCATTATGCAAAGTGAGCCAATCCATCCCCAGAATTATATCGAATTCATCGAATGGTAGTAACATCAAATTAGTTGGAAAGCAAACATCCTGAAACATCAACAAACGGTTCTTGCACACTTTATCCACCAAGACACACTTGCCTAAGGGGTTCGATACTCTAATCACAAATTCAATAGACTCAACAGGTAGAGTCTTACTTGATACTAGATTCACACACACATATGAATGAGTAGATCTTGGATCTATCAATGCAATCACATCAATATCAAATAGTGTAAAAGTACCAGAGATGACATCTGAAAATGACGCTTTCTCTCGCACACGTATAGCGTAGGCTTGAGCAGGTACTCTTGCCTTCAACCTCACAGCTGTATCGGTAGTCCCTCTTTAACTTCCACTCACATTCTCGGTGTTTCTAGGTGGTCTACCCCTAGTCGTCACATTACTCTATTTCACATTCTTAACATTTTCTTCCTCAGCTAACTTGGGGCAATCTCGAATAAAGTGATCTCGTGATCCACATTTGTAGTAAGTTCTATTATTGTACTTGCCCCAGCATTCTCCCACATGTCGTTTTCCACACTGTTTACACTCAGGCTTGGTGCTTTTAACACTTCCAACAGTTGATTCAATCGAGCTTGAGTTCGTGGCCAACAGTTTGTCTTGCACGATCTCTACTCGGATGTCCAAATGAAACATTTGAACGATTGCTTACATCTCTAAATCTCTTCGTCGAAGGTTGAGACAACTTACTCATCGATCTTTTTCTTTCATCTCGAGCTTTAGAATCGGCTTTATTCTTTTCTTTACTGAGCTCCTTGGCTTTGCAAGCTTTTCAACTAACACAACAAATTCATTTATGCCAAGTATCCTAACCAACAATTTAATGTCTTCATTCAGCCCTTCAATGAAGTGTTTACACATAGTAGCTTCAATCGAAACACATTCCCCTGCATACTGACTCAATCTTACAAACTCCCATTCATACTCAGTAATAGACATGCGGCCTTGTTTCAACTCTAGAAACTCTTTACATTTCTGATCTATGAACCGTTAACTAATATACTTCTTTTGAAATTCAGTTTGAAAGAAATCCCAGGTGATTTTCTCTCTTGGAACCACGAATGTCAACGTTTTCATCCAATTATAAGCCATATCTCTCAACAAAGAAATTGCACATTTAATACATTCATCAGGGTTCAATGACATCTCATCAAACACTCGGATTGTGTTCTCGAGCCAAAACTCAGCTTGCTCAGCATCATCTTCAGCTGTGGCCCTAAACTCTTCTTCTCCATACTTTCGAATTTTAGCCACAGGAGCTTTGTTCAATCGATTCGGATCTAGAACTTGTGGCACAACAGGTACTTGTGGGGTTGGAGGTTATGGAGTATCCAGATTCGTTCGAACAAACTTCAAAACCACTCACTCATCATTTGGAAGAAGGCGTGCTTAGCCTCTCCTCCCTCATTACTATCATTCGGCATAGATGTGGCCAACGCTGCCCCTTAAGCGGGAGCAGGTGTGTTACTCTTAACATTGTCAACAACTATTCGATCGGGATCCATTACTATATCAAAACACATTTTCAACTGTCAGGATTCATCACACTATCGCAATTATATATATGGCATGTATAGCTAGACTCACACATGCTATGTTAGTCCGAGAATCGACTAAGCCGTAACTCTAATACTAATAAAATGTAACACACCTAACCTGAAATCGTCACCAAAATAGGGTTAAGAGGCATTATCGGACAATCAAAACATTTCACATCCATTTCACAACATAAAGTCAATAATAAATCAAACATAATCAAATATAATTATATAGTCCCTTATTGCGGTCTACGAGACCTTAAACACATGTTAAAAAGAGGTCGGGACTAAACCAAACACTTACAAAAATTGTCAAAAATTTAAAGATTTTTCCAGATCAGAGAGGTCACACGCCTGCAGGGAATTCATCATGCCTCCCACGGCCTTCAGACACTCCCGTGTGTTTAAGCCGTGTCAAAATAGGGCATACATACTGACTTGTCCACACGACCGCCAAACACGACCGTGTGCCATGGTCGTGCGAAATTAAGATAGCTACTAACTTGGTCACACGGCCACCAGCCACGCCCGTGTGCCACGTCCGTGTACCCTACCCAGGCACACTTCGAAGTGGCCCTTGAGCCACATGGCAGAGACACACGCCCATGTCCCTTAGCCGTGTATGCAAAATAGGCCATTTACAAGGCCAAAATGCCACCCACACTTGGGTCATACCTACAAGCACATACAAGCCTATTTCCACACACAATTAGCAACCAAATACATGTCAAATGATCAACATATCATCCCATCCAATCTCATTTCTATTCATGTCAACTTATATGCTAAATAGCTCAACCAATTCACATATAAAACCAAGCATTATTCATCAACAATTTCACTAAATCACTATGGCATCAATCTATCAACAAATATACCATTCTTAAGACCATTTCATTTCTATCAAGCCATACCAAAACATACTTCATATACCATAATCATTCATGCATATTACCTACATTTATCTAGCCACATCACATGGCTATTTACACATCTCGAACATGTTTCAACACAACTAGCCCATACATGCCATATTCAAATATACACATCTTCAAAAGTATCAAAATAGATTGTCGATAGTGTGATAGAGATGCTGACGATCCTCGGATCCGAGCTAGCTTTACTGACACTATAAAATAGAGAAACAAATCACACAATAAGCTTTCAAAAGCTTAGTAAGTTCAAAATACAATACATACTACTCAATAATACCACATCAATATATATTTATACCATTACATAGATAAAGGCACAACTAGGCACATTATCAATCTCAACCACATACTCAAATATCTATTCATTCAACTCTTAAATCTATCATCAACCACATAGGTTCAAACGTACCTTGATCAACACGTAGTTACTCACCATTCATGCTACTCAATTGCTCGATATTACATCTCGTTCAAATTTTGCTATTCTTTTGATTTATTCACAAACTTAGTGCCAGTTTCGTAAGCAAAACATAATCATCATCGTACACTTAGTGCCTATAAGTTAAACCGAACTATATTGGTATTGCACACTGATAAACCATAAAATGAACATATTTTAATCCCATATTTAGCATACTTTTGGATGATTTATCCCTTTAATTATGGAAATAGGTGCTCCAAATCCTTTGTTTTCATGTTTTATACTCAGGAGAGCACTGGAGGATGAAAAGAACAAGAAATAAGCAGAAAATGGAGAAAATGAGTCAAGGTACAAAATCGACATGGCTTGGGGCCAAGACCACACGGCCATGCCCCGTGAGAAGAGTCGACCATGGCCTGGACCCCAAAAACACGATCGTGCCTCATCAATAGGTTCGAACACGGCTTGGCCACTATTTACACGGACTTGTGCTAAGGGCGTGTCCCTGCCACAGATAAGAAGAATTCTATTCAGATTAGAGTACTTAGAGGCAAAGAAAAATATTCCAAAAGACTATATATAAAGATTCTAGAGGCCAACCTTTAAGAGGGCATTCAGCTAGGCCAAAAAGCCGAGCCAGAGCAGTTAAATTCAGGGATTTACTCGAAAAAAGCCAGTTGATTCATCTCAAGAAGCCGGATCATACTCAAGATGGAGGAACTCTCATTCAATTCCTTCATGGGGTTTTAGGGTTTTCTTATGTTTTGCTTTACCTTTTCTTCTAAGATGTTTTATTTTACAATTATGAACTAAACCCTCAGATACTTAAGAGGGATGAAACCTATGACGGATCTTGTTATGGTTATCTGAGCTTTACGATAAATGCTTGATTTATTCTTAACTATGTGTTCTTAATTCTTGTTTTGGTATTTCTAGGATATATATTCAAGTGTGATGTGCTTAGGTAGAGGAGGAAGAGACCATGTCTAAGAGTAGATCTAGCATAGTTAAGCAGAGTTGCTCGCGTGCCTAGAGATAAGGTGACGAAAATCTGTTAGATTAGGGTCAAACCTAATATGGGAGTCCATAGATCGAGTTAATACAATTTTAGGGGTTTTAATTAGAAAGAGATTTCAATTAATCAACCTAGGGTTAGACGTTAGTAGCCTCGAGAGAGGTATTAATATAACTTAGGGAATCCTATGGATCAAGTCAAGTGAATAAATCGTCTGGTTCAGAGTTTAATAACAAGTGAAGTCTAGGTGGATTCTTCCGCGGGTATTGTCTTAATCAATCGGTTTTCCTCTCAAGTCTTTCTTTAATTTCTTTTCTTTTTCTTCGCATCTTTAGTTTAGTTGATTAGTTAATTTTAGATTAGATAAAAAATTCCCTTAATTCGTAGGCTAAATAATAGAAAGAGAGTTAATATTAGTACTTTTGGTTCCTTTGGATTCGACAATCCGGTCTTGCCACTAACTATACTACTGTTCGATAGGTGCACTTGCCTTCATCATTGTCTTAGTTAGTTTCCAGGTTTGATTATTTTTTTATAAATTTTTAAGACTCTATAGACACTATCAAGTTTTTGTCACCGTTGCCGGGGATCGAACCTGGGTCGCTCGTGTGACAGGCGGGAAAACTCGCCACTATTGTACAATTTGAAGCAATCAAAGCAATTCAAAGTAGGCAACTTAGTCCTATTGTGCAATTCAAGGTTAAACTGTTCCCTAGAAAGCTTAAATCGAGATGGTCAGGTCCATTCGTGATCAAAACTATTTTTCCCTATCGCACAATCGAGGTAACCCATCCAACTCATGGCACATTCAAGGTAAATTGTCAACGACTGAAAATTTATACTGGAAACAATTTTAGGGATATAATAGAGGAGCTTCAGCTCCATAAATCTTCATTTAGAAATAAAAATAGGGTAAGTCTAGCTTAAGACTCTAAACGAGTGCTTCTTGGGAGGAAACCTGAGCACTAACTTTACTAATATAATATTTATAACACCTAAACTACAGGTTTCCCTACCACACGGCCTTGCACACGGGCGTGGCCGTGACCGTGTGAATACCAAGAATAGTCACATGGGCGTGGCGAAGACGGTGTAGAAATAGGAAAAAATTTTCCCCAAGCCACGGGCTCTGACTAAACGACACGACCATGGATGAAACTGATTAAATGACATGGGTGTGAGACAAGCCCGTGCCTTCAACCCGTGGTCGATCCTGAGGAAATGACACGGGCATTTAAAATGCCCGTGCCTCGAGATCGTGGACGACACTAACATATGGACACGGGCATAGGACCATGAACACGGGCGTGGGAGAAACATACAAGGCCAGGCATGCCCAAATGACACGGGAGTGGAAGACCTCACAAACGCGCTTAAATTTGAATTCTCGAAAAACATAGGCTAAAGAAATAGGAACACTGGCGTGGCCCTAGACCGTGTCCGCCACCCCTTATTTAAGGTAGCAAACGACTGCACACTCCCCCCAAATTTTTTTTCCAACCCTAGCCACTTCTCCCCCAAAATCTCAAAAGCAATTCCGGCCACCAGCAAACCCTCTCACCCCCTCTTGATTTCCTCCACCCTTTACCTCTTTCCCCCTTCAAAATACACACAAAGGCAAGTACACAACCATGCCAACACGCCAGCTGACAGTCGTGTTCCCCTATTCAGTTATAGCACATGCCCGTGTAGCACCCTCCAACGCCATGCACCGACCAACCGTGCCACCCCTCTCTAAGAACTCCACCAGTCACCTCTCATCTTTACATTTACCCCTTTTAAACTATTTATCACTTAATTTTATTTCATAATTAGTTCATGCCTATTTCTTAATGTTAGTTTTATTTATTTTGTTAATTGATTACTAATAGTAATTAGAGACTATACAAAATATGAGTTTATCATTATTATGATAGTTTTTTTATACATGATATTATTGAGCCTTCAAGATTGTGCAATATGGCTGAAAATGACACTTGAATTGATAAATATATATTATTTTCAAGAACACAATGTTGTTATCCTGAGGAAAGAAAACTGCGGTCCCTAGTTCTAAAAAATAAAAGGGACCCAGCTCGTCATCGGCCAACGCATCCGCTGAACTACGACATCCGTTCTTGCAATTCCTGCAAGGACCCCAGGAAGACCACTACAGGATACTCCGCGCACGACCCCTCGGCATAGGGAGGTGCATTGATTGGGCCGCTTTAGAGTAGGTCCGATTAGCCGATGATGTACGAGCTCTCTTAACCACGGATCTATGGGACCAATTCTTCACAATCATCGAGCCCACATATTTAGAGCTCACTCGTGAATTTTGCTCCACGTTCCACCTCCAAACGATAATGACAAACTACGATGACCCGGCACAATCCAGTTCCGTCTCGGAGGCATCACGAGAGAAATGAATGTACTACAATTCGGAGCCACATTGGGACTCTACAATAAGGAATTTATGGAGGAACATGACCTCTCAGAACTCCATCGCCACCTTCACAACACTCCAACGAGATGTTGGTATAATATAGCCCTCAGTTCAAACTCATACGACCCTAGTCACTCGAAAGCAACAGGTCTCGCCCCATCTCTACGATACTTACATGCCATACTATCCCACACATTGATATAAATGAGTGAGAGCACCGTCGTCATCAACACTCACGACGCTTATTTTCCATGGTGCATGAAAATGGTCAAGTCTTCGACCTAGCATATTTTATAGCCCGTGCCATCCAACACCAACAGAGCAACACAAGAGGGGGTTATATTTATAGGTCTGTACATCACACGATTGGCTTGACATGTTGAGCTCCTCAACACCGCCACTCAGGTCTCCTCACTCACACTGATAGGACAGATGTCCCCACAGGGCATCCAGAAAATGCTACACATGAGGATGATCCAACGACGACGTGGGATCGATCCTCCCCAATATCGACTTGCTCTTACTACTGAGGAGGAGGATCCCGAGGACATTACTGACGATGTCCCACACCCACATGAGGAGCCACCACCAAGCCATCGCACATCTCATGTGGCTACTTCACTTTCGGACATTTCTGGACGGCTCACTCAGTTCGAGCAGTATTGTACTCAACAATTCAATGACACCGCTCGACGATTCGATGGCATTGAGGCAACTCTTCAATAGATTTGTCATCACATCCACATACCACCACCGCCTCCACCTACCGATCTAGCCGACGACGAGGATTTTTGAGGCCCTTCTTATTATCTTATTTTTATTTTTATTTTTATTTTTTGCTTTATTTTACTTATCTATTTAAGGTTTTTAATTTTTTGTTTAAAATTCTTATTATTACAGTTTTATTCCTTTTATAACTGGTTGTCTAACCATCGAAAATCCTTAACAACATCTATTAATTAGTACCCCCTAAAAATTTAACATATGAATTCACAGTTTAAAGGTTCAATGTGCCACTCCGAGAATGGAAAACATCATTAGGACTTTTCACCACCACATTCACTTTTGTTTAAGTCATCATCATTAATCATCCTCCAAGGATCTCATCCAAAAATTCAGGAAGTTTCACTTCTCTCCCTTACTTTTGATTTTATTGTTTTATGATTATTATCTATCTTTGTACATTGAGGGCAATGTACATCTTAAGTGTGGGGGGTGAAAATTATTTTGAAAAAGTGCCTAACTTTTTGCATTATTCTCAAATCCCTGAATGACATTCTATCTTAAAGTAATTTTCTCATATCACTAATTAGAATGAAATTCTTGTTGATTAATGATTTTCATTAATATGTTTTATATTAAGTTATTGATAATTGTGCAATGATGATTTAAACTTTAATATACTAGAGAATCAAGCATGATAAGTCTATTTTCAAAAAAATTCTGTTAGGGTGTCTACCTAAATCTAAATTGTTACCTTGATTTTGAAATTTACGAGGTTGACATCAAAATACCCATAATTTTTGTGAGGTTTTGAGCCTTTTAGAGCATAAATTCTTTTCGTACTCACTTTATTGATTATGAGTGTGTCAACATTGATTTGTTATTCTAGAACTTGCTTCGATTATACATGTCGAGACCACACTATTGATTTGATATACAAAGATGATTAAGGCATTTAGGATTTAACCTACTTACTCTACTAAAAGCATACCCTCATAATTGACCCCTAGTGAACCTCTTTGATCCTAACAACCCTTTTGATTGACTCAACCCACTAATATTAACCCGAAACTCATCTTGTATTTGTTATCACCATTCCTTTTGACAACCCTTCGATCGAGATTTGTTTTGATTAGTTACCTAATTATATTATTTCAGTTGTTAAAGTTTTAGCTTATATTGATTTGATCTTAAAAAAATAAAAATAAAAAATCAAAGTATATTCATTATTAGTTATGTGATTAAGCGAGCCTATACGTTTAATTTTAACATCTTGAAGAAGAAGCTCGTAGTAATTATGCATGTTATTAGTTCATTTTTTTCTAGTTAGGTAATTTGTCAATCCAATATCGATTCTAACCCTTCTAATTCAGCCTTTATCCACACCTTTAACCCAAGCCCCATTACAACCCTTTTTAAAGACCTTTTGATTTGTGTATCATTTCATTTTACAGTGGTAGAGATTTGATTTTCATGCAAGCCTATGGGATTAACTTTTCATGTTTGACTTATAAGTGCTTTATTTTTGAACCTTAAACACCTTGAGTGATTTGAGTGAATCTTAAATGAGGATGTCAACTTTTGTCGATTTTGAATTAAAGGTAATTATTCGAATAAGGGGAAAGCACCTATGTTTTCATGCTAAAAACTCATGACTTTGATTGTTTGAACCTTTAGGGCTCTTTTAGTTGAATTACCCATGTATAAATTATCTATTAATTATGATGAAACATTATTAATGAATATTATGAAATAAGGAAGTTCGTTTAATTGTGAGTTGAGAATTTTGTTTGAGGACAAGCAAAAGCTTAAGTGTGGGGGTATTTGATAAACCGTAAAATAAACATATTTTAATCCCACATTTAGCATACTTTTGGATGATTTATTCCTTTAATTATGGAAATAGGTGCTCCTAATCCTTTGTTTTCATGTTTTATACTCAGGAGAGCATCGGAGGATGAAGAGAACGAGAAACGGGCCAAAAATAGAGAAAATGGGCCAAGGTACGAAATCCACATGGCCTGGGGCCAAGATAATATGGTTGTGCCCCGTTAGAGGAGTCAACCACGGCCTGGACCCGTGAAAAACATGGTCATGCCTCATCAACAGGTTCGAACACGGCTTGGCCACGATTTACACGGTGTGTGCCATGGGCGTGTCCTTGTCACAGATAAGAAGAATTCTATTCGGATTAGGGTACATAGAGGAAAAGAAACATATCCCAAAAGCCTATATAAGGCCCTAGATAACAACCTTTAAGGGGCGTTCAGCTAGGCCAAAGAGCCGAGCCAGGGCAGTTAAATTCAGGGATTTACTCGAAGAAAGCTAGTTGATTCATCTCAAGAAGACGGAATCATACTCAAGACGAAAGAACTCTCCTTCAATTCCTTTAGGGGTTTTAGGGTTTTCTTATGTTTTGCTTTATCTTTTATTCTGAGATGTTTTATTTTACAATTACGAACTAAACCCTCAGATACTTAAGGGGGTGAAACCTAAGACAGATCTTGTTATTGTTATCTGAGCTGTATGATGAATACTTGATTTGTTCTTAACTATGTGTTCTTAATTCTTATTTTGGTATTTTCGGGATATTGATTCAAGTGTGATGTGCTTAGGCAGAGGAGGAAGAGATCCTGTCTAAGAGTAGATCTAGCATAGTTAAGCGGAGTTGCTCACGCACCAAGAGATAGGGTGACAAAAATCTGTCAGATTAGGGTCAAACCTAATATGGGAGTCCGTAGATTGAGTTAATGGAATTCTAAGAGTTTTAATTAGAAAGGTATTTCAATTAATCAAACTAGGATTTGACGTTAGTAGCCTCGAGAGAGGTATTAATATAACTTAGGGAATCCTACGGATCAAGTCAAGTGAATAAATCGTCTGGTTCAGAGTTAAATAACAAGTGAAATCTAGGTGGATTCTTCCTCAGGTATTGTCTAAATCAATTGGTTTTCCTCTCAAGTCTTTCTTTAATTTATTTTCTTTGTCTTTGTATCTTTAGTTTAGTTGATTAGTTATTTTAGATTAGATGAAAAATTTCCCTTAATTCGTAGGCTAAATAATAGAAAGAGATTTAATATTAATACTTTTGGTTTCTTTGGGTTCGACAATCCGGTCTTATCGCTAACTATACTATTGTTCGATAGGTGCGCTTGCCTCCATCGTTGTCTTAGTTGGTTTCCAGGTTCGATCATTCTTTTTATAAATTTTTAAGACTCGACAGACAATATCACACACACAGTGCCAATTTAATAAGCCGAAGCTTCTATCTTTTCGTATACACAGTGCTAATCATCTCTGTCCCGTTTCTAATTTCGCACACTTACTGCCATCTAATTCAACTCCGCACATAGCATTTCTAATCTTTTAGTTATATATAATTTTATTCAATTCACATCACATAGACATAATTTAACAACTAGTATTATATCCGAACTTACCTCGGACGTCGAAATACCGAAACGATCGATTAATCGAGCACTTTGTCTTTGCCTCGATCTCGATCCAAATCTCTCCTTTATTGGTCTATACACATTCAAATTTAACTCACTCAATCACCAATTCATTCAATTTAGTCCAAACACACATATTTAGGGTATTTTGCAAATTAGCCCTCAGATTTTCACATTTTGACACTTTAGTCCCTAAATCACAAAATACACAAAATTTCAACTCACACAAGCTTAGCCGAATTATTCCCATGCTAAGACAAGCCCACGCATTTCATTTATTTCACATTTTAGTCCTTCAATTTACATTTTTCTCTATTTAGCCCAAATTACTCAATTTCACTAAAAATTCAAAGACAAAACATGTTCATCCTTTACATATCTTCCATATTTCACTATCAACTAACACATAGCTCAAGCATTCATCAATGGAATATCTCAAAATCATGATTAATTTCTAAAATTTAAGTATGGGTTTGAAAGAGCACAAAGCAACGATCACGAAAACGTAGAAATTATCAAAAACCGATCAAAAACACCTACCCGATTGAGCTATGATTGTGCCGAAATTGAAGAAGCTTCAAACCCTAGTTTTCTTTCTCAAATTCAATGGAAGATGAACATTATAGCCACCAATTTCATGTTTGTTTAATTAATATTACATTATTTGGCATTTTTTCCATTTTACCCTTAATGAAAATTAATAATAACACCTTATGCCATGCTATCTTCCACTAACTATAAAATGGGCTAATTGCAACATAATTCCTCCAAATTATAAATACAACAACAATTAAGCACTTAACAATCAACACACAACATTTTACACTTTATGCGATTAAGTCCTTTTTACAAATTAAACACACAATCCATAAAATCTTCACACAAAAATTTCACACAGGCTAAATCAGATACTATAAGCACAAAAAATAATATTAAAATATTATTTTGACCTCAGGTTTGTGGTCTCGAAACCACTATTTTTACTAGGGTCTAAACCGGGCTGTTACAATAAGTATATGAATTGGCATGTTTTGGTTGCCTATAAATGTGTTGAAATCGTATTATTTTGTTTGTTTAGGTGAGCATGAGAAAGGGTGGCAAATTGGCCTTACAAATGGCCTATTTTTGTCCACACGGGCAGAGACAAGGGAGTGTGTCTCAGCTGTGTGTGACACACAATCATACTACACGACTGTGTGTCCCATGGTGTTGAAATTGAATTGAAGTTAGTATGCTTCACATGGTCTCACACACGAGCGTGTGACCGGCCGTGTGGCACAAGTCAGTATACCCTCGTAAATGGTACATGGCCTAGCACATGAGCGTGACTTGGTCGTGTTGCATAAGTCAGTATACCCAACAGGATTGGTACAGGCCTAACACACGGCCTGGCACACAGGCATTTGTGGCCATTTCGAAGGGCACACGGGCTAGACACTCAAGCGTGTGGTCAAACGTGTGGCCGAAGTTAGCATGTATGCCCTGTTTTCACATGGCCTGGGACACAAGTGTGTCTGGAGCTGTGTGAGGAACACATCCTGTTCACACAGGCGTTTGGCCCTTGTATGTTTGAAAATTTCTAAGTTTTCGAGAATTTTTGTAAGTTATCAGTTTAGTCCCAAACCACTTATAAAGCATGTTTAAGGCCTCATAGGCCCTTTAAAAGAGCCAATGTGATTATGATTGAATGGTGTTTGAGAATAGATGCGTAAATGTATATTGTATGTTGTAATCTAATCGGTAATGCCTCGTAACTCTATTCTGGCAACGGATACGGGTTAGGGGTGTTACATACCAAATATGTTTTAATTATTGTAACTAATTTTTTGCTTTTATTTATCGAATGTGTTTTTTTATATTTTTTTAAAAAATAAAAATTGTTTTCTAAAACTAAAAATGGAAAAATGCTTTCAAAAACCAAAGGGACCTTAAAATTCTCTAACTTTTTTTTTTATATTTGATTTAAAAAGCCAATTTGGTAAACTATTTTATCTTGAAAAGCTAACTGCCTAACATTCTTTATTGGTAAAAGAAACCTAGTTTAACTTGAAAACTTAATTAAAAAACAATCCTAAAAGATAACATTCTTAAACAATTAATTTATTTGATAAATGTATGATAAGCGTTGAAACCGCCAAATATAAATTCCTATGAAAAATAACAGTAATTAGTTGTATAGAGCAGTGGGCTCAAATCCACAGGGACTGGCTATCTAATTTTTCCTTTTTTCATTATCAGAATTGCTGTCATGGTCACAGTCGTGCCCACGACCTGTGCGTAAAAATGCTGAAAATAAAAATAAAAATGGAGGGTTTAAATCGATTAAGATAATAAAATAAGGAAATGCAAAAACTAAAATAAAAAATAGATTCGAAAATGCAAAAATAAATTTAAGAAAATAAAATAAATGGGTAAATAAAATATTTATTTTAGCTTAGCCTTAGCCTCGGTGTGCTCCAATCTTGAATCGGTCCTTAAAATAGATTTTCCTTTCCAAGTGATAAGGTGGTTATAGCAATCGAGGATCCCTCAAATAGCCATCTCTTCCTATCGTAGTCGATCTCGGTATCACCTACAAATCAACCCTTATCAAACTTCCAACCACGTGGCATGTACCCGTAATTTAAGACTTCACAATCTTGTGATCTGAAAAGACCAACTCGAATTAACAGCCTCAATCGTGTGGGTCATTTAAATTCGATCACTATCTCCCTTGACGTAATCCAACTAGTTTTTCCAATTGAACACGCCAATTTGTTCATGATATTTTGAATACAGCACCGCCGACTCAACTTCCCAACTGTATGTCAAACAATTCAAACCCAACACACGCTTTTTGAATTGAAATCGAATCAATTTTGAAGGATGAATTTGTGCTATCCCATATACCAGAGAGATAACGAATACCGGATTGCAAATTGTTTAGTGTGGGTTTATATCTCACGATTACTTTGTCAAAGCGATAACCGGGTTAAGATTAAAAAAGGTTTAGTTAATCATTAAAACAATCATGCTTAAAAATAAATGGTTTAAATGGAATTGTGAAAAGTGGGAAAGGGAAAGGGCTTGGAAGACAAATAACCAAAAATTTGAAAGTAAAAGAAAAAGAACTAAAATAGCATAATGGAGCACTGACGCATGAAGGGGGAAAATAAAGAATTTATTAAATGCCAAAGGTAAAGTGTGTGTTCAATTGGCTGTAGCCACTAGGTATTTATACACACTTTTAGTGCTAAAATTTAGCTAGATTTTTCCTAAATATTATCACTAAATAATCCTAAATATTGTCACTAAATATTTTCACTAAATAATTCAAAATTTATAAATCAAATTTAAACTAGAGATTAAATAAACTAATTACAGAGTTGTAACAATATAAAAATCCTTCAATATTTATATAGCCATTTTAAAAAAATCTTCAACCCTTCAATCTCTGCATCCTTGAATCTTAAATCTTTCAATCAAGCCCTCTCTTTGCTTTTTGTTCTAGTTTAGCCCTTTTTGTAAGAGTTTGAATTCAGCACACCAACTTCATTCCTGATAATAAAAATCCAAATTTAATAGCATTTATCTGATAATTAGCCAAAAAATAAATATATTAAATATACGAATTTATCTTGCTATCATATTCCCCCTACTTAGCCTATGCTTGTCCTAAGGCATGATATCCACTAAAAATAATTTGTCAATCTTTTTCAAAATCAAAACCCCCTTTCCTAGTCAAGCATATTACAAACAATTAGGCAAATAAAAAAATAATCAATTGCTAAACTCAATCAATAAGCATTTTATAAAATATCAAACAGTATGTCAAATTCAACTATTTCACTAAATTTAGGCTTAATTAAACATGCTAAACGATCATACCTAATATATACTTTTATTTATTATTTTTTTCAAACGTAGTCAAGTCTTTTGACGCGAAGTGAGATGACAACCCAAGCACCTCACCCTGGTTACTCAACCCGACACGTTCTCTTTATTTATTTTTAACAAATTCGAGACATAATCTTACTTTTTGACGCGAAACAAGATGACAACCCAAGCATCTCATCCCAGTTACTCAATTTCATATATCCCTAATTGATTTATTTTAAGGCAGCTCGGTTAGTGGAGTGTTATAAGCTTCGGCTCGTCTCCAAACCTTTTGACGCGAAATGAGATGACAACCCAAGCACCTCATCCTACTAACTCAACTTGGTCACATTTCCAAATCTTCACTCTTAACCAAAATATAAGAAAATCTATTTATTTATTTATTTATTTAAACTAGTACTTTCATTAGGCAAGTTCAACAAAACCAACAATTTTCATGAAATATTAACTAAGGCATAACATTTTTAATTCTACAAAATATTCATTGATCAAGCAAGCAATAGTTTTTCATGATTCACCCACTTATTTATGTAAACTAAACATAAGACTTAAAGGTTTATTTTCAAAAAAAAAAAGAATTAAAAAGAAATATTTTTAGCAAAATACATGCAAAGAAGAAAGTATGGCATGATCCTACGAACCCCCTACTTAGCCCACATTGCCCCCAATGTGTAAAAAGAATAACAAGAGTGGAGAAAAGTATACTCCAAGTGTATATTTAATGAGCCGGAGTGTAATATCCCGGTTAAGGGCTATTCGATTTGGCGTTGTTTGCATGTTTAATTGCTTGCTATGATGTTGTTTTGGTGTTTTGGGATTTAGTTGTAGGCTAGGTGTGAGCCCAGGTAGGTGGTGAAATTCTTGTTTATGGGCTTTAGGGATAGAAGCGAAGGTGTTGAGGTTTATATTTAAATTAAGTGAAATTATAGCACAAATGAGGAGCTAGCTAAGTGGCAAGGCATGCGCCACTTAGACCTTGGGTGTGGCGTCATCTTCAGGTGAGAGAGGTCCAGAGTTCAAGTCGTAGAGCTCCCATTTTGTCACCCATTTTGGACGGCATGGAGGAAGAGGTAGAAGGCAAGTGGAATTCTACCATGGACTAAGTCAAACCGTTCAAAGGTAAGGTGGAGAGTGATTGTAGGAGTAAGACTTGGTAAACACATTTGAAATGTGTGGAGTGGAGTGTATGGGGGAGATTTGGCCGGTTTGGTGAGAGTTTGGGGGGAGAGGGAGTGTGTGGCCGGTTTTGAGGAGTGTTTGGGGGAGCTTGGGAAGTGCCGAAATCTCCTTTGTGCATGTGTGTGTGTGTTTTCGGTCATATGCTTGTAGCTTAAGCCGAAACTTGCACTCTCTTTCTTTTTGCCCATATTCTCTCTTCTTGGAACCGAAAACCCAAAGCTTGGGTATTGCCGAATGCACTTGTAGCTCTTTTGTTTTTCTTTTTGTTTCATTTGGAAGCCGAATGCCTCTCCCACCCTCTGCTTCTTTTGTCAACTTTGTTAAACCGAAACCTCTAGCACCTTATTGCCGAAAGTAAACCTTGTTTCTTCCTTCTTCTTTCCTTTGGGTAAGCCGAAACCTATATCCCTTCTTCTCACATTTTTTCTTCCTCTTTCTTTAATTGTACAAAGCCGAAAGTAAGGGTGTTAAGCACTCAGTAGAACCTTCTCATTTGCTGGTCGTTTCCTTCTCATTTTCTTTCTTTGTGCTTTCACAACCTTGTGCCGATTTCCCTTTGTTCCATACCATCTCTTTTAAACAAAAACCAGCCTTTGTTCTTCATCATTTTTGAGCCGAATCCAGCATTTTCTTTCCTCTTTTCTTGAAGCCGAATGCTCTCTCCTCTTTCACCTTTCTTTCTTCTTGAAGCTTTGTAAGCCGAAACATCATCCATTTGTTCTCTTCATCAAAACCGAAAGTGACCCCTTCATTCATCTATTTTATTTGCTTGTCTTTTCCGAAACCTGTTAGCCGAATCATTCTCCTCTGGTGTTGGGTGGCCGAATATTTGGTGGTGTTGGGTGTGTGGTTTCCAATCGTTGGTAGTAGGTAAGTGTTGGCGAATGGCCATTTCTTTTCTTTTCTCACCTTGCCGATTCTTATTGCGTTGATGGCCGATTGTGATTGTTGGAAGGTGCTAATCTTTTATAAACCAATTCTTATTATAGGACATCAAAGGTTTCAAAGCAAGCAAGAGGAGCCGTTTTCTTCATGCGCTTGATTAGTAAGTGGAGGTTAAGTGATTGGTTGTTGTTAGTTCATTCTCTTAATTCTTGGTTAGTCAAAGCTTCAAGAGATTAATGTTTCATTCTTGATAGGTGGGCGATTGTCTAAGGGAACCACTCTTTGGTTCGGATTTGGTAGGAAACCAAATCGGTGAAAATAAGGGCTTTTCGACAAACCCTTTTCGGTCTAATGGTGTTGGCGAATGTGTAGATGTCTAACCTCTATGTTTTGGTCGATTGTAGAAGCTAGTACTCGAGGGACTTAGATTGCTTTTGTCGATTTCTAGACTCAGATTTACGGTGTGTAAACTAACACATCGATACCTAGTAATGTTATTAATAAACCTGTTTTGCTGTTAAAACGATACCAAGATGATGGATAATTGGATACCCAAATGGGGTATGTATACGGATCCCGTAAGTCTATTTTATTACAAGTCTTATTATGGATACTTTGAATATGATGATCTATACTATATATATATGCTATGAGATGCAATGTTGGACATGGTTGCATGAGTTACATGATTGCATATTGTACATGAGTCGATATGACATGTATGGGTGATATGAGTGGAGGGAGCGGTGATATTTTGTGCCGACGAGCACCAAAGCTTTAGGTAGCACACTTTGTGACTTTGGGTCACGGAGGTTTGGCACCTCATTGCGACTTGTCCCAATGGTTTAACCACCGTGGGTTGGCCCCACTTGAGATATGGGATCGTCTGCTAGTGATTTGGTATCACACGATGGGTTGGCCCCATCATCGATTTGTGACTTCGGTCACCAAAGCTTTTGGTAGCACAATTGTGTCTTTGGGACACCAGTGGTTTGGCACCACATTGACGGATATTGTGTCTTTGGGACACGGTGTTTTGGTAACACATTGTGACTATATGTCACCAGTGGTTTGGCACCACCGGTGGTTTGGTACCACACGGGTAGAAAAGGGCGATATGGATGGTTAGGATCGGGTTGCATTAATTATGTTGCTTTGTATGATGTGTGTTAGCATGTTGTTCTTCGGGAGCGGGATTTACACACTGAGTCACTCGACTCACCCTCTCCTTTGATATTTCAGGTGACTCGTAGACGCGGACATGGAGCCGGGATGGACTCGGGGTGCACATGCCAGGCTTTAATAAAGGACTAATGAATTTGGGTACTTTAGCTTATTTATTTTACTTGGGTTTTATATTGGATTTGTAAAAGGCCTTTAATTTATGTTTTGGTGATGGTTATGTTTTAATTAGATTTTAATATGCCTTAACAACACAAGCTGGTATGCATTTTTACTAAAACTTGGAAAGATAATGATTTCAAAATGATAACGCAATATGTTTTTAAAACCATACCATCGGGTATCACACTACGTCTTTATAGTAAGCAAATTCAATTGATTTTCAAATCAAACTTGTATTACTCCTAAGTCTAATAAGGTTTTAAGTAACACTAAGAAACTATTAAGGTTTAAATGGTTTAAACTCATTTAGCCACACGATGCAGTTAAGATTTCAAAAATCTCCTGTTTTACATACTCCATCCGATTTCAAACAAGTCTACTCAAATTGTCTCCCAAAATACACCGTGTTTCCACTGACTTTTAACGAAAAATTTAACCTCTCACAAACACGTTTTCCCGTAACATACCAGATTCGGACGTGGTGTCTTGTCCGGGTTTGGGGTGTTACACGGAGGATGGTGAAAGTGATCGCTTTGCAAAAAAGTGAGGACGCTTTGTAAATGAGTTCTTCGATCACTGATTAATGCTCTTGGTGTGCCAAACCTAGAAAAAAATAAAGTTCGTTAGAAAAATCCACTATAGTTTTAGCATCAACATGTAGGGTAGCTTTAGATTTTACCAATTTAGATACGTAATTTACAGTGGAGAATAATGTCAACATTATTAAATGATGAAACAAACGGTCCCATGAAATCGATGCCCCATACATCAAAAAATTCACATACATGCATAGTTGTTAGGGGCATATTATTTTTTTCTTAAATTCCCCACTTTTTGACAAATCTCACAAGTTTTTCAAAATAAGCGTCACAAAATATGTGTGGCCAAAACAATCCACACTCAAGTACTTTATGTGCAGCGTATTTAGGACTGAAATGCCCTCTACAAGCATAAGAATAACAAAACGAAAGGATAGATTGTACTTTGGTTTCTACACACAATGTCAAATTACCTAATCAGAACAGTGTTTCCATAGGTATGGATCGTCCCAAATATAATATCGTGAGTCTCTCTTGTAATAGCCCATTTTTTGTCAAATCAGAACAGTGGTTTTGGCACCAAAAATTTGAAGTTGAAATAATTATTTTATTATTATTTTAAGGTCTACAACATTATATTATAGTTGTGTGAAATTTTCGTTAAGAAATTTTATCGTTTGAGTGTTTAATTTGATAACAAGGACTAAATCGCGTAAAGTGCAAAAGTGGTGTTCTATTAGCTAAAGGTGTCTAATAGCTATGGAATCTTAAAGTTAAAGTCCTTAAGTTGTAATTAGACCATTAATATGTTAGTGGACATAGATTGGTATTATTGATATTTGATAGAAATTTAAAGGTTAATTTTGGTATTTAGTAAATAAAAGCTAATTAAATAAAATAAAACAAAATTTTGTTCTCATATCATCTTCTACAACCAAATTTTAGGGCTTGAGAAGCCATTTTATTCTTTCAAGTTTCAAAACTTCAATCCTTGCAATTGGTTATGTATTTTGTCCCGTTTTTAGTGATTTCTATGTTTTTGAAATCGTTGCAGCCTAATTTATCTAGCCCAGTGACTATTTTACAAAACTGTTAAAGGTTTAAAGTTTTTCCATTGATGAATCTATGTATTTTTTGATGTTTGATGGTAGAAAATGCATGATTGTTGTTAGATAAACAACATTTGTAAAGTGATTTTTATTAAAAAGTCCAATTAGGGATTAAATTGAAAAATGTTGAAATTTTATGGTTTAGTTATAAATAAATGAAAAATATGGGTTGTTAGGGACCTAATTGAAATTTTGCTAGCATGGGTTTAGGTTGAATTGCATGAATTTTTGTTTTTATGAGATAAGGACTAAATTGTGAAAATGTGAAATAATAGGGTAAAATTATAAATGTGCCTTTGTAACACCCCTAACCCGTATCCGTCGCTAGATTGGGGTAAAGAGGCATTACCAAACCAAACTCAGATCATCACAGTCATATATAACCATACATACATTTATCAAACCAAAAATACATATTTAATTATCAATAATACAAATTTCGAATCAAAGTCATAGATCAAAACCAAATTAAACCCTATTGATGCTTTTATTTTCCGAACCATTGCATCTTCAAATATATGCTTTTCAAATATTTAATACATATTCAAGTAAATACCTTTCACTTTATTCACATGTATTGAATATAACTACATTTATTACCTTCTTCACATGTCATATTATCATTTCATATATTATGCATATATGCATATTTAAACATATAAACCATAGCACTTTATGGTATATTTATTCACATATGATGCATTGATATGTAATAACATAACCAAACATGCCCATGGTACTAACATAATATGTGCATAATTCCTAAAATAAAACCACATTTGTGTTGCACATAATTAACCTTACAATGCATACCAAATTCGAATATAAATGTTGGTTTACCTAGACTTCATAATTTTTCATATTAACTAACCATATCATTTCACTTACCACTTGGACATGCATTTGAAATAACCATAAAACAATTTCACTTCTTACCATTAGCATCCGTACCTTTATAACCACTTTAAAAATTCATACCTCATTTTATAACTATAATTATCACACAATCAAAGTCATTTAAGCATAACACCATTATTCCTTCTAAATACAACACACATATATTATTATCTACTTTACTATCGATACATGTGACCAAACTCAATAATCATTTGTAAAACATATTAAACCCAAAGTAGATAGAATCATCTTAACCACAAACATACCCTCTATGTAACATACATCGACCTAGATATGCATGTGACAGGCCAAGGATAAAGTTGCTAAGAACCAAGCACATCAAGCATTCAACCATTCACACATATATCCTTAAAATCCAACCATTATGTCGAAGAGCATAAAAACTAAAGTTAACCAAAGGGAATAAACCTTTTTCGCAAGGCTAGGCTATACTTATATACAAGACCAAAGTTCATTGATTTACAACTTAGTCTAACCTATACATGCCTTTGAGTAAAAAACCAAATGTATAAATACCAAAAAGGGGTTGATAGTGTGGTTGATTCCTTTGACGATCCTCGGAGCCCGTAGCTTGAACGAAATCTATAAAACAAACAATGTGCACATACAAAGTAAGCTCACTAGCTTAGTAAGTCTTAAGCAATAACAATATAACATTCGATTACACAAGCATTTAAATAATCATTTCTTAACATTAAACATTCATGAATTAACATATAATTTACTATAGCCAAATATCCCATCTCACTTAATATATCAACTTTCATTTCTTTGCCACAGTACATCATTTACCAAATAAATAACCACACACTTATGCATATAGTTATACCTGTACGAATACCTTACTTCTTTCAGGCTTTTCTATAACCAATTTCCTCATGGCATAGATTATATACAAATTCCATCTATCATATGTATATCACTTTCTTTCATCGTTTCATTTACTTATCATCATAGCATATAAGCCTAACATTAAAGTATGATTAATACATACCTTATAGCCGAACCCACAAATTCACTTTCATAAACTTAAGCTTTCTTGGTTTGTTTCATAACTTTACTATTTCAATATCAAAGCTTGGGAATTGAAAACTCACCAGCATACAACAAGCTATGTATTAGTCCAAATGGCTTACACCGGCACTTGGCCTGCTAGACTCAAAGTCTGAGATTTTAAACACCGGCATTTAGCCTGCTAGGCATTAAGCCCGAAATATTCACCGACATGAGGCCTGCTGGCATTAAGCCCAAAATAGATCACCGGCACAAGGCCTGCTAGGCTTGAAGCCCGAAATATCAACACAATTAATCATTCCATACTCATTACATAAAGCCACTACCACATGTATCACTTGTTTTTCACAATTCAATCACATATCGATTTCAAGTAAGCTTATTCACATTATACAAATAAACTAAGTCAACATTGTATAATTCACATTCAGCAACTATGTATATTTATTCCCCACATTTCAATTTTTAATATTTATTAGAGTACGTAGGTAATTTTTGACATATAATTGCTTAAAGACTTACCTCGACTGTCGACGGACAACGTAAACTGACTATTCGATAACCTTCGCCTTTCCCCGATCCAAATTCGTTTTTCTTTGTTCTTAATCTAAACACATCAAAATTTATCTCATTCAATCACATTTCATCTCAATTTAGTCCCAAAACACACAAATGGGAAAATTACCATTTTACCCCTAATGTTTCACATTTTTACAATTTAGTCCTATTTACATAAAACACAAAATACACAAAATTTCACTATACCACACAAGGGTTGAATGTTCATAGGGACCATACTAGTCCATTTATTGAATTTATTTTGTATTTTGGTCCCCTCAAAAATTCATTTTTGCAATTTAGCCTAAATACTCAAATTTACCAAAAATCCAAAGACAAAACATATTAATCTAACATATATCTTTCATAATTCATCAACTATCATCATAAAACTTATAAACTCATAAATGGTACATTTCAAAATATTCACCAAAATAAAAAATTCAAGTATGGGTCTTGAAGTATTCGAAGCAACGATCACAAAAACATAAAAATTATCGAAAATTGAAATCAAACTAACCTTTGATTTGAGCTTACAAGTTCCGAATTTTGAAGCTTGAAAACCTATTTTTCTTCTTTAGCACATTCGGATTTCATGAATTAAAAAGATGATATGGCTTTTTCTTTTGTTTTATTATCATATATTATGTTATTTAATTAATTACTTATTTAACATTATATTATAAAATTTTATAACATATAACTTAAGGTTAATCTTGCCATATGCCACCCACTAACTTAAAAACGGGCTATTTTCCCTTTTAATACCTCCTATTAAAAAGCCATTATTATTCTAGCACTTTTCACTATATTTTGCAACTTTTACATTTTACGCGATTAAGTCCTTTTTCCAAATTAAACACACAAACGATTAAATTTTTCTACGAAACTTTCACACACATTAATTAACATATAATAAGTACAAAATATAATATTTAAATATTTCTCAGAATCAAATTCGTGGTCCCAAAACCACAGTTTCTATTTGGGTCAAATTCAGTCTGCTACAGCCCTAATGTGTATTTTGTACTAAATTAAATAGAGAGGTTATTAAATAAGTAAATTTTGATTACATTTAGATCAAGAAAGGCAAAATACATATTTAGATCGGGGAACGAAAAAAGTTTTAGATTAATCAACTTAATTGCTATTTTTGTATTCGAGGTAAGTTCGTATGTAATAAGCTTTTTTTATAATTGTAATTTAAATGCTTTGATATTGAATAAATTGTGAATATGATATTACAGACTTATTTGATGAAGATTTGGCATTGGAAATCCCAGTTGAACCTTAGGAATTGATTAGGATACGAGGGGTTATTATTGATTTGGGTGCCGGTCCGTACGTCCTACCGGTGGCTGAGTTATCCAACATGTGTTGTGGATTCTTGTCATCTTGTGTGAGCAGCACCCTGTAGCTTCGTCATGACTATCAGCTTGTGTTAGCAGACCCATTGATAGCTCGGGAGTGAGCATTATTGAGATAGCTTCGGCTATATATATATATATTGGCACTTAGGGTGTAGGATTTCCAAGTATATAGTATTATTCCAAATGGTTCAATGGGTATATTGAAGATATGAAATGGTGAGAATAGATACGTATCAGTACAGGTATGTACGAAAATTGTATATACATCGAACATGTGAAAGAATTGAGCTTATGGTTATATAGATGGTTGAATAGATTTTAATATTGTGGTTACTTATTTTGTGTATGTTGTATTCATATTTTGAATGGTAAATTAAATGATGAGTTTTGCTTATTATTTTCATACGAGCTTACTAAGCTTTATAGCTTACTTTGTTCATTTTCTGTGTTTTATAGTGATTCAAAGCTAGCTCGAATTTAGGAATCGTCGGAGACTTCACCATACTATCCTACTATGATCTTGGTACTTTTGAACTTAAGTATTTTGAGTATATGGTATGTATAGGGTCTTTGGTCATTTTGATATATGTGTTGTTAATGAATTTAGTCATTTGAAATGGCTGGAAAATATTAAGAGTTTGGTTTTGTATATAACCTTGAAAGTTTGCTTGCTTTGGTTAATTTGGTTATGTATATTTATGTGCAAATTGCTTTTGTTTTGTGTTGATAATGTTTGTGGTGAATGGTTGATATTTGGGAAGTTATATTGTAACAGCCTGATTTAGGGGCTAGTTGGAATAGTGGTTTTGAAACCACTCATTCGAGGTTGGAGAAATTATTTTAATATTATTTTATTAGTTATAGCATGAATATATGGGTGCATGAAAATTTTGGTGCTTCAATTTTAGCGATTTCATGTTTAATTTCGAAAAAGGACTAAATCGCATAAAGTGTGAAAGTTCCATTTCACTAGCTAGAGATGTTTAAGAGCCATAGAATATTAATTAGAGGTCCTTAAAGTGCAATTAGACCCCTAAAGATAAGGTGACTGGCCATAAGAGACAAACAATGTCAAATTGGTAAAAGTTGTTGAAATTAGGTAGACTTAATTGATTAGATATATTAAAATAAAGAAAGAAAAGATACCATCTTTTCTCCTTCACTCCTCCACCAAAAATTTGAAGCAAATAAGGTTTCGAAAGCTCAAAAATTTCAGCAAACTCTTCTCCTTACAAGTGCTTTAGTGATCATTTCTTGATAATGTTTGTACTTTTGGAACCCCTAAAGCTTAAGCTAGCTAAAAAGGGGACTATTTTGCAAAATGGTTAAAAGTTTAGAGTTTTTCAATGTGATAATGTATGTTGTTTGCTGTATTTTTATGGAATAAAATGAGTCTTGGTTGTTAAATAAACAACTTTTGTGAAAGGTGTTACCATGAAAACACCTAAAAGGACCCTTTTGTAAAGGTTGTAAAATATGTGGTAAATTTGTGAAATGGTGAGTATTGAGGATTGCCATAAGAGTAATAAACTCATTAAAGAAAGAAATTTGATTAGAATTGATTTTCGAGCCTAGGGGTAAAATGGTCGTTTTGTGAAAGCTTAACGGCAAAATGGTAATTTTGCCAAAATTATGATTTTTAAAATGTATTTAATTAATGTGGCGATTAAATGAGCTAAATTTTTATTATAGATCAAGAAGAGCGAATAACTAACCTCAACCGAGGAAAGGGCAAAGTATCGGACTAGATCGGCAATCTAGCCTAATTTGAAATCGAGGTAAGTTTGCATGTAATAAGTTCAATGCCATGTTAGTTTGATTTTAAATGTTTGATATTGTGAAGATGTATGATATGTCTATGAATTTGAATAATGGTGTTGTATGAGAAAATGATGAGAATTGTGATGTTGAAGTCCCGGTTGGACTTTAATAATTGAGAAGAATAATATTATCAAGACTTGAGATGGGTAAGGTCCCATATAAGACCATGTCCGGGACATGGCCTCGACACCAAATTGAAATCCCGTATAAGGCCATATCTGGGATATGGCATCGGCATTGAATATGAGAAACGTGTAAAACCATATCTGGGATATGGCCTCGACAATCGATATGAGATCCCGTATAAGACCATATCTGGGATATGGCATCGACATCAAGAGGTGACCACATGTAAGACCATATCTGGGATGTGGCATTGGTGTCGCATTTATATGAATAATGATAATTATGTATTCTTCGAGTATTCCAAATGATTCAATGGGTAATTAGTGCTAAAGCTATGTGATAAGTGATGCATGTACATGTGAGTAAGTTACGAGAAATGTTTACGATATGAGACATGGTATGTAATTGGTATGAATAAGCATGAGAGAGTTATGGCAATGTGCTTAAGGCTTTGTGTTTTATTCAATGCAATGGATGGATAGTATTGTGAGCCTTTATGTTGCTATTTATTTCGTGCAAACTTACTAAGCTTTATGCTTACCCCTCTCATTTCCCTTTTCCTTGTAGCATTGCCAAGTTAGCTCGAGAATTTATGGAACGTCGGAGTTCAAAAATCACACTATCGACTACTTTTGGTATAGCCAAGTTAGTTTCATTTTGAGTATGGCATGTATAGGACTTGGTCATTTTGTTATGTCATATTTGTTGGCCAAAATGTTGGGTATTTATGTTATCAAATTCATTTTGTAAGTGGTCATTTGAAATTGGGTCAATACTTGACAAGTTTATATATAATCAACAATCATCGAATTCATTAAGTGAATGCTTGTATGGAAGACTTTATTTTGAGTCTTTAGCAGTGATTTATAGTTCCGATTCTTGTTGGATTAAATTTGTGAAGTATGGTTGCTCTGTAAGATGACATTTAGCTTGGTTGATAGCCTTTCAAATGTCCATACGAGCAGGCACACGGGGTGTGTCTAGGCCGTATGTGACACATGGTCCGCTTTATGGGCATGGGATAGGCCGTGTGTCCCCAGCATGTTAGTGATATAAGTCAGTGTCGACCATGGGCCAGACACACGGGCATGTCGAGACCGTGTGAGGGACACGGGTGTGTGTCCTATTGTGTGAAAACCCCCTGTAGGTTTGAATTGAGAAATAATTCCACACAGGTGTGGAACACGGGCGTGTGATATGTCACACGGGCATGTCCCTTCCTCCACACGGGCGTGTGGACTATTTAGAGAAAATTTTTTAAAGTCTTTTAGAGAGCTTCAAAGAGCTCAATTTGATCCCGAACCATTCCTAATCCGTGAATTAGTCCTCGTAGGCTTGTTTAGGGGGTGTTAGTAAAAGTTTTAAATTGGAGAGAAAAGTCAAGTTTCCAAATTGCATGATTAATTTCGTGTAAGCTTAGTAATGCCTTGTACCCATTCTGACATTGAATACGGGTAAGGGGTGTTACATTTAGTGGTATCAGGGCTACGGTTTAGTCAATTCTCGGACTAATGTAGCACAAGTATGATTCTAGCTATACATGCCATATGTGTGAGTATTTATATAGTGATAGTGTGACAACTCCTGACAATTTCAATTGTGTTTTTATATAGTAAATGGATCCCAATTGAACTACAGCCGATAAGACTTTGGGTCAGGGAGAAGAGGCTCGATAAGACTATCTCCATATAATGAGCAACTTGTATACTGAGTTTATTCAAGAAAATCCTAATGCTCAACCCGCTCCACCCTCACCTATTCCTCACCCACTCTTGTAGCTCCTCCAGTGGTAGAGGTAGTAAGAAGAGAAAGGCCTTCGGTTGATAAGATCCAGAAATAAGGAGTCGAGGAATTTTGGGCTAGTAAGGATGATGATCCAAAGAGGGCAGAATTCTAGCTTGAGAATACCATTAGGGTATTCGATGAGTTTTCATGCATGCCTGAAGAGTGCATAAAGTGTGCAGTACCTCTCTTGAGAGATTCGGCCTATCAGTGGTGGAACACCCTTGTGTCGGTAGTACCAAGGGAGAAAGTTAACTGGGAATTCTTCCAAGAGGAATTCTAGAAGAAGTACATTAGTCAAAGGTTCATTAACCAGAAAAGAAAGGAGTTCTTGGAGCTAAGGCAAGGTCAAATGACGGTGGCTGAATATGAGCGTAAGTTCATAAGGCTCAGCAAATACGCTCGAGAATGCATATCAATAGAAGCCATCATGTGAAAAAGATTTGAGGATGGGTTAAATGAGGATGTCTATTTGTTTGTTGGTGTCCTTGAATTAAAAGAGTTTGTGGTGCTGGATAGATCAAGCCTGTAAGGCTGAGGAACTAGTCAAAGAGAAAAATAAAGATGAAATTGAGTCTCGCGACTCGAAAGAGAGATAGTTAGGCAAGTCATTCCAATCCTCATCCAAGATGTCAAGAGAGTTTACTGTTCGATCAGCCACTTTAGGTGGTTTTCAAACAGAAGTAAAGGTAGATAGTACTTGGGGTCTTAGACTATTTCGTTGCTAGTGTTGGAAATGTTTGACCGAGTAGATCAAAATGCCCGCAGTGTGGTAGACGTCATCCCGTGAGTGTCGAGCAAACAAGAAGAGTTGTTTCAAGTATGGATCTCTAGACCATTTTATCAGATATTGCCCCAAGGTGGGTGAGAAAGAGAAGCTTCAAAATGCAAGACCGGGAAGTACTACTAGGAGAAAACCACAGAGAAACCCGGAAAAGAAATGAGAAGTAAGAGTACATCTAGAGAATAGACTGCAAGAGCTGAGGGTAGAGCACCGGCGAGAAATTATGCCATTCATGCTCGCGAAGAGACATCCTCCCCCGACGTGATCATGGGTACATTTTCTCTCTATGATACTCATGTTATAGCTTTAATTGATCTGGGATCTACCCACTCGTATATTTGCATAAAATTAGTCTCTAGCATAAACATGCCTATAGAATCTACCGAATTTGTAATAAGAGTGTCCAATCCCCTAGGCAAATGTGTGTTAGTCGATAGAGTATGCACAGATTGTCCTTTGATGAATAGAGGTCATTACTTTCTGCTAACCTCATATTATTGTGATTTGATGAATTCAACGTCATCCTTGGGATGGATTGGTTAACTACTCATGATGTGATAGTGAATTGTGGAAGGAAGTTTATTGAGTTGAAATGTGAAAGTGGGGATCTTATTCGTGTTGAATTAGATGAGCAAGACATATTGCCAGTAGTGATATCTTCCTTGTTGACTCAGAAATATCTAAGAAAGGGGTACGAAGCTTACCTTGCCTTTTGATAAATGCTAGAGAGACTGAGTTAAGAATTGAATCAGTGCCCATAGTATGTGAGTTTCCAGGTGTTTTCTCATAAGAATTACTAGGGTTACCTCCGGTTAGAGAGATTGAATTTGGGATTGAGTTAGCTCCTAGTATTGCCCCCATTTCTATTGCTCCATACAAAATGGCTCCAACTGAGCTAAAAGAACTGAAGGCACAATTATAAGAGTTAACGGATAAAGGCTTCGCATGACCGAGTTATTCTCCGTGGGGTGCTCTCGTATTATTTGTGAAGAAGAAAGATGGTTCCATGAGGTTATGTATAGATTATCGACAACTCAATAAGGTAACTGTGAAGAACAAGTACCCATAGCCAAGAATTGATGATTTGTTTGATTAATTGAAGGGAGCCACGGTGTTTTCCAAGATAGACTTGAGGTCTGGATATTATCAGTTAAGAGTCAAGGACTCGGATGTGCCAAAATTGTATTTCGGACAAGGTATGGCCACTATGAATTTTTCGTCATGCCTTTCGGTTTAACCAATGCGCCTATAGTTTTCATGGATTTGATGAATCGTATCTTTCAGCCATATTTGGATAAATTTGTTGTAGTTTTTATTGATGATATATTGATCTACTCTCGGGATGAGAACGAGCATGCGGAGCATTTGAGAACGGTTTCGTAAATTTTGAAAAATAAACAATTGTATGCAAAGTTTAGTAAAAGTGAATTTTGGCTTAAGAAAGTTGGATTTTTGGGGCACATTGTCTTGGGAGATGGAATTAGAGTTGACCCGAGTAAGATTTTGGCGATTGTTGAATGGAAACCACTAAGGAACAAAACCGAGGTGAGAAGTTTTCTGGGCCTAGCTAGCTACTATAGACGATTTATCAAGGGGTTTTCCATGATAGCTACTCTGATGATGAGGCTATTGCAAAAAGATGTGAAGTTTGAATGGACAGAAAAATGCCAATAGAGTTTTGAAAGATTGAAGGCATTTTTGACCAAGGCTCCAGTTCTAGTACAACCTGAACCCAAAAAGAATTTGTGATTTATAGCGATGCATCCTTAAATGGGTTAGGTTGTATACTCATGCAAGAGAGAAAGGTGATAGCATATGCCTCTAGACAATTAAAATCGCACGAGAAGAATTACCCAACTCACTATTTGGAGTTAGCCGCAATTGTTTTTGCACTAAAGATTTGGAGATACTGTTTGTATCGTGAGAGATGTTGGATGTTCACTGATCATAAGAGCCTAAAGTACCTGATGACTCAAAAAGAGTTGAACCTTAGGCAACGAAGATGGTTAGAGTTGATAAAAGATTATGAGCTAGTAATTGACTACCATTCGGGAAAGGCGAATGTGGTCACCGATGCCTTAAGCATGAAATCCTTGTTTGCATTGAGAGCCATGAATACACTGATAGCTTTGGCAGATGATAGTTTTATTCTAGCCGAGATGAGGGCTAGACCAATGTTTCTTCAGGAGATTTGTGAAGCCCAGAAAGGCAACAATGATTTACAAGAAAAAAGAGTTCAATGTGAGTCAAATGTTGAGTCAGACATTCGGATAAGTCCTGATGGATGTTTGATGTTTCGTGACAGGGTCTACGTACCCAGTGATGATGAAATTATTCAAAAGATTCTGCATGAAGCACATAGTAGATGTTTGTTTGTACATCTAGGCAACACGAAGCTGTATAACGACTTGAGGAAATGGTATTGGTGGCCAAGTATGAAAAAAGAAATTTCTGAGTTTGTCTCGAGATGTTTAATTTGTCAACAAGTGAAGGCTAAATATCAAGTACCTTTGGGTTTACTTCAGCCTATTATGGTTCCTGAGTGGAAATGGGACTATGTTACTATGGACTTTGTGACGGGTTTATCGTTGACGCCGAAAAAGAAAAATGTTGTATGGGTTATGGTTGATAGACTCACGAAGTTAGCCCATTTCATACCAGTACGAGTTGACTACTCGCTTGATAAGTTGGCAAATTTGTATGTGACAGAAATAGTAAGACTTCACGGTGTACCATTGTTGGTTATTTCTAATAGAGTTCTGAGATTTACATCACAGTTTTTAAAAAATTTACAAGATGCCTTGGGCACAAAATTGAGCTTTAGTATAGCTTTCCATCCGCAAACCGACGGGCAGTCGGAGAGAGTAATTCAGATACTTGAAGACATGCTTCAATGTTGCATTTTGGAATTCCAAGGTAATTGGGAGAATTACTTACCATTGGTGGAATTTGCCTACAATAATAGCTTTCAGTCGAGTTTGAAGATGGCACCTATGAGGCATTATATGGGCGTAAGTGCCAAATGCCCTTGTATTGGACAGAACTTAGAGAAGACCAAATTCACGAGGATGACTTAGTTAAAGAAATCGAAGAGAAAGTAAGAGTGATACGTGAGTGCCTAAAAGCTACCTCAAATAAACAAAAGTCTTATGCGGACTTGAAATGGAAAGAGATTGAGTTTCAAGCTGGTGATAAAGTGTTTCTGAAAGTATCACCATGGAAGAAGGTCCTCAGATTTGGCCAAAAAAGGCAAATTAAGTCCGCGTTTAATCGGACCTTATGAGATTACCAAGAGGATATGGCGAGTAGCTTATCGTTTGGCCTTGCCACCGGAGTTGGAAAAGATTCATTATGTCTTCCACGTGTCTATGTTATGTCGAGATTCGATCGGACATGACTTATGGCTAAGAACTGGTTAAGATTTTGGCACAAGAGGTCAAATAGTTGAGAAACAAAAGTATATCCCTTGTAAAAGTGCTATGGAAAAGAAATGGTGTAGAAGAGGCTACATGGGAGCCCGAGAAGACTATGAGAAACCAATATCCCAACTTTTTTACTGGTAAGATTTTCGGGGATGAAAATCCTTAAGGAAAAGAACTGTAACAGCCCGATTTAAGGGCTAACCGAATAGTGGTTTCAAAACCACTCATTCAAGGTTGGAGAAATTATTTTAATATTATTTTATTAGTTGTAACATGAATATATGTGCATGAAAATTTTGGTGCTTCAATTTTAGCTATTTCATGTTTAATTTCAAAAAGGACTAAATTGCATAAAGTGCAAAAGTTCCATTTTACTAGCTAGAGATGTCTAAGAGCCATAGAATATTAAATAGAGGTCCTTAAAGTACAATTAGACCCCTAAAGATAAGGTGGCTGGCCATAGGAGACAAATAATGTCAAATTGGTCAAAGTTGTTGAAATTAGGTGGACTTAATTGACTAGATATATTAAAATAAAGAAAAAAGATATAATCTTTTCTCCTTCACTCCTCCACCAAAAATTTGAAGCAAATAATGGTTTGAAAGCTCAAAATTTTAGCAAACCCTTCTCCTTACAAGTAAGTGCTTTGGTGATCATTTATTGATAATGTTGGTACTTTTGGAACCCCTAAAGCTTAAGCTAGCTAAAGAGGGGACTTTTTTGCAAAATGGTTGAAAGTTTAGAGTTTTTTCATGTGAGCATTTATGTTGTTTGCTGCATTTTTATGGAAGAAAATGAGTCTTGGTTGTTAAATAAAAATTTTGTGAAAGGTGTTGCCATGAAAACACCTAAAAGGACCTTTTGTAAAGGTTGTAAAATATGTGATAAATGTGTGAAATAGTGAGTATTAAGGGTTTCCATAAGAGTAATAAATGTTCACCTAGGCTCATTAAAGAAATAAATTTGATTAGAATTGATTTTCGAGCCTAGGGGTAAAATGGTCATTTTGTGAAAGCTTAAGGGAAAAATGGTAATTTTGCCAAAATTACCATTTTTAAAATGTTTTTAATTAATGTGGCAATTAAATGAGCTAAATTTTTATTGTAGATCAAGAAGAGCGAAGAACTAACCTCGACCGAGGAAAGGGCAAAGTATCAGACTAGGTCGGTAATCTAGCTTAATTTGAAATCGAGGTAAGTTTGCGTGTAATAAGTTCAATGCCATATTAGTATGATTTTAAATGTTTGATATTGTAAAGATGTATGATATGTCTATGAATTTGAATAATGGTCTTCTATGAGAAAATAATGAGAATTGTGATGTTGAAGTCCCGGTTGGACATTAATAATTGAGAGAATAATATTATAAAGACTTGAGATGGGTAAGATCCCGTATAAGACCATGTCTGGGACATGGCCTTGACACCAAATTAAAATCTCGTATAAGACCATATCTAGGATATGGCATCGGCATTGAATATGAGAAACGTGTAAGACCATATCTGGGATATGGCCTCGACAATCGATATGAGATCCTATATAAGACCATAACATGGATATGGCATCGGTATCTAGAGGTGACCACATGTAAGACCATATAATGGGATGTGGCATTGGTGTCACATTTATGTGAATAATGATAATTATGTATTCTTCGAGTATCCCAAGTGATTCAATGGGTAAATAACTAAGCTTATAATAGAGATAAAATTAGTGCTAAAGCTATGTGATGAAGTGATGCAGGTACATGTGAGTAAGTCATGAGAAATGTTTACGATATGAGACATGGTATGTAATTGGTATGAATAAGCATGAGTGAGTTATGGCAATGTGCTTAAGGCTTTGTGTTTTATTCAGTGCAATGGATGGATAGTATTGTGAGCCTTTATGTTACTATTTATTTCATGCAAACTTACTAAGCTTTATGCTTACCCCTCTCATTTCCCTTTTCCTTGTAGCATTACCAAGTTAGCTTGAGAATTCGTGGAATGTTGAATTTCAAAAATCACACAATTGACTACTTTTTGGTATAGCCAAGTTAGTTTCATTTTGAGTATGGAATGTATAGGACTTGGTCATTTTGTTATGTAATATTTCTTGGCCAAAATATTGGCTATTTATGTTATCAAATTCATTTTGTAAGTGGTCATTTGGAATTGGGTCAATACTTGACAAGTTTATATATAATCAATGATGATGGAATTCATTAAGTGAATGCTTGTATGGAAGACTTGATTTTGAGTCTTTAGAAGTACTTTATAGTTTTGATTCTTATTGGATTAAATTTGTGAAGTATGGCTGCTGTGTTGGATGGCATTTGGCTTGGTTGATAGCCTTTCAAATGTCCACACAGTCAGGCTTATGGGCGTGGGGATAGGTCGTGTGTACCCTGCATGTTAGTGATATAAGTCAGTGTCAACCATGGGCCAGACTCACGGGCGTATTACAGGCCGTGTGATGCAAGTCAGTGTCAACCACGGGTGGAGCACATGGGTGTGCCAAGGCCGTGTGAGGGACAGGGGCATTTTTCCGGCCACGTGAAAACCCCTGTAGGTTCGAATTGAGAAATAATTCTACATGGGTTTGGAACACGGGTGTGTGATATGTCACATGGGCATGTCCTTTCCTCCACACAGGCGTGTAGACTGTTTAGAAAAAATTTTCTAAGGTCTTCTAGAGAGCTTCAAAGGAGCTCGATTTGATCCCAAACCATTCTTAAACAGTGAATTAGGCCTCATAGGCTTATTTAGGAGGTGTTAATAAAACTTTTAAATTGGAGAGAAAAGTTAAGTTTCTAAATTGCATAATTGATTGCGTGTAAGCTTAGTAATGCCTCGTACCCTGTTCCGACGTTGAATACGGGTAAGGGGTGTTACATATATGCTTTTGAGTTTTGACATAATGATGCATGTTTTAAAGTGTCCATTTAGTTGAAATGTGAATGTGAATTTGGTATTGAAAATAAATGGTATATTCTAGTAATTGTGTGCTTTGTATATATTGGTATTGAAATGGTTTGAATTATGCTTGGTTGAGGTTGGTTGAATGCCTATTTATGCCAAGTTTTTGTGCCAATTGAGTTGGTGTAGGTACATGCACGTTGGGTGGCAAAATGGCTTGGTAAATAGCTTATTTTTGTCCACACGGGCAGAGACACGGACGTGTGTCTCAATTGTGTGTGACACATGATTTTGTTACACCACCATGTGTTCCCTAGTGTTGAATTTTAAATCAAGTCAGTATGCTCCACACGCCCAGCACACAGGCGTGTGACTTGTTCGTGTGGCATAAGTTAGCATACCCTACAGGTTTGGCACGGCCTGGCACATGGTCATGTGTGGCCATTCTAAGGGCACATGGGCTATCAACACGATTGTGTGTTGGCGGTGTGACCCAAGTCAGAGAGTTACATGGGGTCGGACATGGGCTCGGGACACAGCCATGTGATTCCATTTCGAATGTCCACACAGACTGCGACACGGGCGTGTACGGCCGAGCTACATGAGCGTGTGATCCCTGTATTGTGAAAATTTTTCTAAGTTTTCTAAAAATTTCTTGAGTTATCGGTTTAGTCCCGAACCACTCCTAATACATGATTTGGGCCTCATAGGCTCGTAATGGGGATGATATGGATGATTGTGAATGATGATGGCGTGATGATAATAAATTTATGAGAAATGTATGTATAATTTTGTAATAGGTTCGGTAATGCTATGTAACCCTATTTCGACAATGAATACGGGTGAGAGATGTTACATTATTAATATCAGAGCTACGGTTTAGTCGATTCTCGGACTAATGTAACATATGTGAGAGTCTAACTATACATGCCATATATAAACTCTGATAGTGTGATATCTCCTGACAATTTAACTCGTGTTTTATATGGTAAATGGATCCCAATCGAGTTGTAGCTGATGATGTTGAAAGTAATCCGCCTGCCTCCATTCACAGAGTAGCGTAATCTGAGTCGAGACCCATATCGGATAGCCAAGGAGGAGAGGCTAAAGAAGCCTTCTTTCGAATGATGAACGAGTGTTTCACAAAATTTGTTCAGACAAATCCAACTGCTCAACAACCTCCACCCCCACCTAACCCCCAACCAGTTCCCATAGCTCCTTAAGGTATGGAACTTTTAAGATTCAACAAGCCACCTATTGATAAGATTCGAAAACATGGAGCCGATGAGTTTATAGGTAATGTTGATGATGATCCTGAGGAGCCGAGTTTTGGCTTGAAAACACTATCAGAGTATTTGATAAACTTTCTTGCACACCGGTAGATTGTTTAAAATGTGTCATATCGCTTCTGAAAGACACTGCGTATCAATGGTGGAATATTTTGGTGTCTATGGTGCCGAGAGAAAGAGTTACCTGGGAATTCTTTCAAGCTAAGTTCAAGAAGAAATATATCAGTCAATGATTTATCGATCAAAAACGCGAAGAGTTTTTGGAGCTGAAACAAGGTCGTATGTCTGTGACTGAATACGAGCGAGAGTTTGTAAGACTTAGTAAATATGCTTGGGAGTGTGTTTCAACTTAGTAAATATTCTTGGTATGGATTGGTTGACGCTGCATGATGCTGTTATGAATTGTAGATAAAAGATTATTGAATTGAAATGTCAGAATAATGAAATCCTTCGGATTGAATCTAATGAATCGATTGGATTACCTGTTGTGATATCATTGGTGTTAGCTCAGAGATATGTGAGAAAATGTTGTGAAGCTTATCTTGCTTATGTACTGGATACGAAAATGGATGAACCAAAGATTGAATCAGTGCCAGTAGTCTGTGAGTATCCGAATGTATTTCCAGAAGAATTACTGGGGTTACCACCGATCAGAGAGGTCGAGATTGCTATTGAATTATTATCCGGAACATCACTAATATCTATAGCTCCGTACAAAATGGCTCTGATAGAATTGAAAGAGTTGAAATTTTAGTTTCAAGAGTTAACCGATAGAGGTCTTGTACGACCTAGTTTTTTACCCTAGGGTACGCCAATGTTGTTCGTAATGAAGAAAGACAGATCAATGAGACTTTGTATTGATTATCATCAGCTCAACAAGGTTACGATAAAGAACAAGTATCCTTTGCAGAGAATTGATTATTTGTTTGATCAGTTGAAAGGAGCAACAATGTTCTCGAAGATTGATTTGAGATCTGGTTATTATCAGTTGCGAGTTAAGGATTCAGATGTGTAGAAAACTGCGTTCAGAACAAGGTGGTACGGGCATTATGAATTTCTTGTCATGCCTTTTGGATTAACTAATGCTCCTGCCATTTTTATGGACTTCATGAATTGAATTTTTAGATCGTATTTAGATAGATTTGTTATTTTATTCATTGACGACATTCTGATCTATTCACGAGATGAGTCTGAACATGTTGAGAATTTGAGGATTGTGCTACAAACCTTGAGAGATAAGAAATTGTTCGCTAAATTCAGCAAATGTGAGTTTTGGCTCCAAGAGGTCGGATTTTTAGGACATATTATTTCGGTGGAAGGTATACAAGTTGATCCAAGCAAGATTTCAGTCGTTGTTGATTGGAAACCATCGAGAAATGTATCAAAAGTTAGAAGCTTTCTGGGATTAGTTGGTTACTATCGACGTTTTGTTAAGGAATTCTTAATGATTGCTACACCGATGACTAGATTGCTACAGAAAGATGTGAAATTCGAGTGGTCTGAAAAATGTCAACAAAGTTTTGATCAGTTGAAAGCATTACTAACTAAGGCACCAGTTTTGGTTCAACCTGAGTCGAGTAAAGAGTTTGTAATTTTTAGTGACGCGTCATTGAACGGTTTAGGATGTGTTTTGATGTAAGAGGGTAAAGTGATAGCTTATGCCTCTAGACAGTTGAAGTAGCATGAAAAGAATTATCCGACACACGATTTAGAATTGGCCATTATTGTATTTGCATTGAAAATATGGTGACATTGTAACAACACAAATTTTAGTGAAATCGGAACAGTGGTTTCGAGACCACAAATTTGAGCCAAAAATAAAATTTATTTTTATTTTATTATATGGTCCGTATTATGATAGATATTACATGTGAAAATTTTTGTACAAAAATTTTATCGATTGAGTGTTTAATTACGAGATGGTCTAAATCGCATAAAATGTGAAAGTTGAATTCTAGTAGCTATAAGGATTAAATAGCTATGGAATTTAAAAATTAAGGTCCTTATATGGTAATTAGACCATTAAAAAAAGTATGTAATTTTTCTTGGTGACTCATCCATGGAAATATAGAAAAGGGGCAAGGACTAAATTGAAAATAGTAAAATAATTATAAATTAAAAAGGTGATAAAAGATATCATCTTATTTCATGTCATCTTCAACCTAAAAACACATGGAAACCCTAGGTGAGAGAAAAGAAACTTTCAACACCTAATTGGGTAAGTTTCCTTGTCCCATTTTTAATGATTTTTATATTTTCCGAATCGGGATAGTCTAAACTATCTATTTGGGGGATTAATTTGAAAATTTATCAAGATATGAAAAATGGTACATGGATGTATATGCTAGAAATTAGAAGTTTATGGTAGAAAATGAAAGATTATTGATAGATAAACAACTTTTACAAATTGATTTTTGATGAAAACATGATTTAGGGACTAAAATGTAAACTTGTGAAATTGAAGGTAAAATTCTAAAATTTTATGAATACATGTGCTGTAAATTTTGTAATTTGGCTTTGGTTAGGCTTGGAATAGGGAGTAATTTGCACAAGTTTCATATTTCGAGCTTAGGGACGAAAATGGAATTTATGGAAAAGCTAGGGTTGGTAATTTTGCCTAGAATGAAAATTGAGTCCATTTGAATGTGAAATATGATGAATTAATGTTAAATTTACTTATATAGATCCGGATAGATCAAATTTGGAGCTAGAACGAGGAAAAAGAAAAATGTCGGATTAGTAGATTTATGTATACGAACATTTGTCGAGGTAAGTTTGTGTAACTAAATTGTGTTTATTTACTTGCTTGCATTGATTGTGTTTATGTAAATTGCTTAAATATCATAAATATGTGAAATTATTACATATCCGACTAAGACCTATAAATGAAAATGTTTAAATTAAATGATAATACCCGATAGATGATAAAGGATAAATAATGAGAATGTTACTTATATGCTTGAAATGAATGTGGAATGTGTTTATTTGAATATTATGAATGTTGTGGATGTATGAAATAATCACAGAATGTTGTGGATGTATGAAATAATCACATGCCCGATAATGCTTGAAACATGTTAAATCCCGTTTGAATAAATGGAAAATCGATGGATATGTGATTTTCGAAAATGAATGAGGTCCTGCATTTGTTGCTGATGGGATTTAGCTCGGTCGAGTAATCCTATTGACCTCATTTCTAAAAATATTTAGCTCAGACGGGTAATCCTAATATAATTCCTCTTGAGCATACGTTATGGATTGGATTTAGCCCAGACGGGTAATCCAGATCAAGCTATTTAGAGCATATGTCATAAAAAGGATATACCTTGGACTGGTAATCCTGTTGTATACATGTGTCGCTCGAGAGTGTACTCTCTAAAATTTTACCTTATGGGTATTCATGAACATGAATTAACAGATTCTAATTTGTTCATCTTGAGTGCACTACTGGTGTATCCATCGATATTCTAGAAAGATTCAACGGGTAAAACTCTTGACATGATAAGAATATGATTAAGAAATGAGTTCTTGCATGTATCTTACTGAAATACACAAAAATTATAATATGTGATAATTGATATATGGAAATATGAGACGATGATATTTGTACTTGGAATTTGATTGATGAATATAAGTTCATCCTTGATTATAGACTCGAACACCTTATGTGTACTACTACTTGTGTGATCTTAATATTCGAAAAATATGAGTAAGGTCTTGACATGAAATGATCTGAACTTGAAATGAGCTATTATGATTCTATACTTGTAATAGTAAGAGATGATTTATACACGATAAATGAATACATGTTGTGGATAGCATATGTGCTTGGAAATTTAATTGTTGTTGAGCTCATATATGTCTTGATGTTATTATGGATTATATGACTAACAAGGGCAATTAGGATGTGTGTAGGGCTTGAGGTCAAATTGATTAAATATGCCTTACATAGTTACCTCAAAATAGAATAAATGGTAAGTTAAGTGCGATGTTATACAAACTTACTAAGCATACAATGCTTAACCCATTTTATTTTCCCTTGTTTTAGAGTAAATCAGAAGCTCGTTGGATTGGAAGCTTGGTAGAGATCACTCACACTATCGATCAGCCTATGTCAGTACAGTATGGTAAATCAATTATGGTTGTAATAGCATGTATAGTTTATATTGGCCACATTGGTGGTGCTTGTAATCTAACCATTGGAATGGCTAGTAATGGTTTGATTTGATATATTTGTAATGTCATACTATAAAAGCTACACGTGTTAAGTAATTGATCAAATTATGCCTATCATATGGACTAAACCAAGGCAAGATTATGAACATGTATGATTGTAGTGGTTTTCCTTGTAGATGATGAAATTTGCTTGAGATGGATGCTTAAAATGGTTGGCATTTGGATGTGAGTTTAAGTGCAGGTCATGGGTGTGATTTTGGGTGAGAAATAAAGGTAGGAATAGCTTTATTTTGTCCACACGGTGGGCGTGTGTCTAGACTGTGTGTGATACACGGCCTACCCCATGGGCGTGCGGCCTGGCCGTTGTCCCCTGTACCTTAAATTTTAGAAAAATAGAATGCTCAAAATTGAGCACATGTGTAGAGACACGGGCATGTGTCTCAGCCATGTGGGAGACACAGTCTTGAACATGGGCATGTGGCTTGGCCATGTGAAACCTGCACCTAATTCAAATTGAATTAATTATCCACACTAGCATATGGGCGTGTGGCATAGGTGTGTAGCACAAGTTAGGGAGCAACCTAGTTTTGAATACGGCATGTAGCACGGGCATTTCCCTTGGACCACACGGGCGTGTGAGCCCTACACCTTGGAAAATTTTAGAATTTCGTGAAAAATTCCCTGGGTTCCCGATTTAGTCCCGACTTGATTCTAATGCTCGTAGTGGGTTTCGAGGGTCCATTTAAGGGACATTATGAATGACCTCGATGAATGAATAGTAACTTGCCTGAATTAAGCGATAAATGTTTTAATGTTTCGATAACACTCTGAAACCCTATTCGAGTGACGGATATGGGTTAGAGGTGTTACATTTAGTGGTATCAGAGCTATGGTTTAGTTGATTCTCATATTGAACATAGTATATGTGGAGTCTAGAAATACATGCCATTATATAACATGTGATAGTGTGATATCTTCTGGTCCTGATGAAAATTATTTTGCAAATAGATAGAGATGCCTTCCAATTGAGCTAATTCCGATGACTTCGAAAGAGGTACCCAAGTATCTGAGTGAAATGTTACTTATGATGAAATAGAATTCAAAAAGTACGGATAAATATTTTATAGTACATGAGAATGATAAATGTTATGTTATATGGGTATAGATATGAAAGTTATTTTTTAAGGCTTACGATCTCCACCCTTACCAGTATAGTGTTATACAATGAAATTCATAAGATTTATATGGATTAAGCTCATGAATATCGAACTAAAGAGTTCAAAGGATGAATGACTAGTGATGTAGTCTGAATGAGAATAGGTTAGTAAGTAAAGATGGTATTAAAAGAGATATTAGATTTTTCTGAAGAATTATTCTGAATATGTAATGTCATTGTTAAGGAAGAAGTTATCCATGAGTAATTGACTTATCCAAATATGATAATTACAGAACGAATTACCCAAAATTCTTCCAAATTGACTCTTTCAGTGAACTAAATAATGTAAGATTATTGATGACTTTATTAGTCAGTGGGATAGTGATGAAATTGCACCGATATTTGAATGCAGCTATTATAATTAGGGATATTATAGCAATATCTTATGGTATTATATATGTTCTATTATTCTCAGATGCATGTGAAATTGTTCATGTTTAAATGCAATATTTATAGTATTGAAAGGCTGGCTAATTACAATAGATGGAATTACTGAAAGTCTGGTTGATTCATGAGCGGTATTGCTCTATCCTTCTAGGGTTTACTAATTCATCATGATTGACATAAGATTTGATGATAAGATTCATGCGATACTATTTTCTACTTCTACTAATTAAAGCCCTGAATTGTGAATGTGGAAGTTATATTGTCTTTATCACAGTTGTTTCTACTGAGTATGTGTGATATTGCTCTTCTGAATTTTCTCTGAGGTGTCATCAATCTCTTTATTATTCAAACATGGTTTGCTTGTGAAAGATATTTATTGATCTATGGTAGTTATACTTACTACTGTTATGAATTCTGACTTGACCATGAAAATTTGGTAATATGGAACACAAGTTATAGAAACTATATTATTGCACTAGGCTGATATTAGAGCCACCCCTGGTTTTCCCTCTTTTATTTGAAAAATATTATTGAAGATGAGGTATTGTTCCATTTGTATAGTGGAAACGTCATATCTATTATAGTATTATGGTTTTAACTTATCATTGATTGTGACCTCAGAATAATTCAAAGCTTCAATGTTAATAATTGAAATATCTATATTGATGACCCAGTTATTATAGAAAAGAGGTAAGGTTTGAATAGAATGATAAATATCGGTAAATTTTGACCGGTTGGAAACTCTATTGATCAAAGTATTAATACTGATTCAGCCTGAATTGGGAAAGAAATTCATTATTACGGTACTATACTATTGAACGAAATTAGACCGTGTTTTGATATAGTAAGGAAAAGTAAAAGCCTATACTTTTAGACAATTAAAAACCACATGGAAAGAATTACCCGATACATGATCTAGAATTGACAGCTATTGTTTTTGTAATGAAATCTGACAACATTTCTTGTTTGGTGAAAAATGTCATATATTCACCGATTATAAAAGTTTGAAGTATCTGATGTTGTTAAAAGATTTGAATCTGAGATAGCCTATACGGTTTGAAATGTTGAAAGGTTATGATTTGATAATTGTATACCACTTGGAAAGAACGAAAGTGGTTACAGATGTTTTGTAACACCCCCAAACCCGGCCTAGACGCTATGGCCGAATCTGATGATGTCACATCAAAGGAAAATCTCAAGACGACTTTGTTTAGCGAAAAACTTAAGTTTAAGGTTTAGAAGCCCAAAACTCTTGAATCTTGTTAAGTTAAGATGAAAAGCCCATATTTTAATAAAATGTCCATATGTTGAGTTATTTTGAAAATCATGCTTAAACTTAAGAAATTTAATTAAGTTTAATAAATAAACAATAATAATAAAGCCCATAAGTAAAGTCAATTTGGAGTTACAAGGCCTTATTACAACCCAACAAAAATAAAGTGATTAAAATAATAAAGTTATACGAAATAAAGTAACAGAACGTCTAAATCACTTGCAAAGTGGCCATCTCCGAATCCCCTTCCACGTCAAACTATCTATTGTGCTTCACGTGAAACATTAAATAAAAGGGTGTGAGTTCGAAACTCGGTGTGTACAACCCTTGACATTCAATTCAATATACAATTATCACATTGGGCCTAAGCCCTATCACAATTGGTGGTCTTGGGCCTTAACCCGTAATGACCTCATATCATTTCATATAGAAACAAGGTTATGCAAAGCTCTCCCCAAAAATCCATCCACTACACACCATTTCCCTTCCAACCTTATGCACCTGTTAGGATTTCTAAATCGACCCACCCATCTGCTACACTCCAAAGGTAGCACCAACAGCGGCACTACTCAATGTTGTAGCAAAGCTGCTAATCATATAATGGGCTTAAAGCCACCGGTGGATCCACGGTCATTAAGCGACTATGCAATCCTCAAATTCTTCCTCCGTACCATGATTCCTACCCATATGCATCCTAAACAGAATATCGTATGAATGTAGCATGCACATGAGTAACATCCAAAAAAAACTCATACTCATCACATAGAGGTATTTTAGTCATTCTAACCTATAAGGGTATTATCGTAACTTTTTGAGTTAGGGGTATTATGATAATTCTACAAATTAGGGGTACTTTGGTAATTTTCAAAACTAAGGGTATTTTCATAAATTTTTTTCATCTCGTAGTTATGAACTTTGGCCCATCAACAAGTCCTCGCGGCTAAGTGAATAGACACTATGCACCAGGTAGGATACTAGAGAAGAGGAGGTGGGCCACTAGGACCGCTTAAGTACCAATCTCTCCTTAGATCCAATCCTAGACATGCATATGTCCATTGCCACACCTTAGCTTATCGACTTGTCCATAGACATGTTTGATTATTACAAGAGTTTTATGTTATTCAAGAGTTTGTCAAACTAGGCCTAGAGTCTATTAAACCCTAACATATATTTCTAAAATCCTATAAGGCCCATGAAGCCCATTTCATGTCATATAGCCCATTAAGCCAATTTCATGCTCATATAGCCCATCTAGCCAATTTCATGCTCATATAGCCCATTGGGCTCAATTACGATCAAATCATACAACTGTTCATGCCAATTCATTATTCATGCTCACATATCAACCATTACCATTTTGGGCCCACAAGTTTGGCAGGCCCATTTAGCCACTTTCGGCTTTTCGACGTTGTCGATATTGTGTGTGTAGTGTTTGTACACACCTGGTAACCACACGTGTTGCAAACCCTTTAATCACGAGCCTACAATCGACATCACTTAATAATTAATCATAGCTTAATACACACTTTATCAGAAATCGAAATCTCACCGTAACCTTACCATGTGCCACATGTTCTAGTAGCCCTTCCTTTACAACTATTTGCGATTATCCTCTAGATCTACACCCAAACATATATCATCAAAATCAAGTGACCCATATTCCACATAAGTACCCTATAAGCCATATTACATTCGGCCATTTACTAAACCACAACCAAGATGAGTGCACTTACCTCTTGCTAACGATCCTTACCTACCACACTTGTGATCTCTGAACCTTACCCTTGTTAATACAAAGTTAACGACAAGGAGAGGTTAGATAGCCATTCATCTTTTAACAAGACACACTAAGAAGATTGACTAATACTTACAGAAACCCTCATTTGATCCCGTGGCCTAGATAGCTACTGAACAAGATTCGACTTTTAAACTTGAATAAAAGTGGGTAATAATCAATTTGTGATTAAGGAAAAATAACTAAGAATCGACACAAGTAGGGCTATTTGATATAAAGGTGTAGTCAGCTTTCAGAGAAAGAAAAAGAACACAACACTAATAGGAATTTTCGGCAAAAAGAATGATGGGTTCTTTTTTTTTTTGGCAAATGGAAGAATTCAATTGAAAGGGAGAAAAACAAAATTTCCAAGAACCTCTCAAAGGGATTCGACACCCTCCTTTTATAGCCAAAAGTCAAACTCCCTTCCCCTAGAGTCCTATTCGGTACCATCACATCCAAACTCCTCATCTCCTAACTTTTCTCTCTGATAATCCCTCTATCTCATCCGAATTTTCCTCCTCTATCAGCTTACAAGACCAAGTCAAACACTCCAATGAAAGAGTTCAAATTCAACACAACTCTGGTCGCCCACTATGCAAAATTAACACTCCAAAATACCTTACCACTATTCAAACCTTGAACCTCTTCACGCCACCTTGTAGCTCACCAAGTGACACCATCTTGCCACTAGACCACAGGCCCACTTGTGTCCTATTTTCCTTTTAACCTACTTAAGAGGCCTAAAGCCTGAGACTAGGGTCCCACTAAGGCAAAAATTAACTGTTTTCCTATGGTTTTCCCTATACTTAAGACTTCAAATAAACCTAGTAATACCTCAAAATTAATATTTTAAGTGCTACACATACATACCAACTTTAGTGCATAGAAATTAAGGTTTCAAGATTTTAGGGCGTTACATGTTTTGAGTAGAAAATATCTGTATACTTTGTAAGCCATGGATACCGTTATGATTGTCTGATAATAGCTCAATTTTCACTAAGTATAGAGCTAAATCGATTTTATACAACGGAATAATGAAACTCAGAAAAGTGATAATGAGTTGTAAGTCAAATAAATATAGAATGAAATAATTATTGATTCAGAATTTCAAAGTAGATGTAACAGCCCAATTATGACCCTAATCGGAATGGTGGTTTCGAGACCACGAATTTGAGTCAGAAATCTTGTGATATTTATTTTATTTTATGTGATGTGTGTTGAATTGTGTGAATTTGATTGTTTGGTGTCTTTGAATTAAGAGAAAGGATCTAATAGGTAAAGTATAAAGGTAACATTCAATAAGTTGAAAGGTTTAATTTAAGTGTAGTGTAAAAAGAAGGGGGTTTGCATGCCAAATAACCCAAAAATATGGGTAGTGGACGGCAATGATGAGTGAATATATATATATTAAGTGATTATATGTTAATGGAATTTTAAATGATTATTTTAAGTAATGAAAATGAATAAAGTATAATAAAAATAAGAAATACATTTTTCTTTACTTCTCCCTTTCATCTTTCTCACCATTTTCATGAAACAAAATAGAAGAAGGTGAGAAATTCTTAGCTTCCATGGCCGGCCTTTGCATGTGCCCTTAAGGTGAGATATTTAGTTTAATTTTGATAAATTCTTGCATGGTTGTGTTGGTTATCATGAATGCTATCAATTATATGTAAAACATTTTGAGTTTAAAGCTCTTCCTAGGTTCGGCCATGGATGAGCATTTTGGTTTTATTATGTTTGATGAAAGAACATTGAATATATTTAGGATATCAACATGGTGAATAGGAAATTTTAGATAATAGGTATGTGTCAAGGTTTGAATTTTTTTTTTTTGAAATAAATAGTTATATGGACTTGTGAATGAGGGAAGGAGATTCGACTCTTAAAGGGGGTTAGGCCGAATTTCATGAAACTCTTGTGTTTTGTTTAGGGACTAAATTGCAAGGAAATCAAAACTAAGAGGGTAAATTTGTAATTATGTAAATTATGTATATATGGGTGAGATTAATTCATTTTAACTAATAAAAGGTTAAATTGCACAAAAATTGAGTTGTATAGATTCGTATAAGGGTAAATAGCATTCGGCCATGGAGTATTAAAATTGAATTAAGTACATTTTGTGTATTGAATGCTTGGGACTTAATTGAAAAGTCATCAAATCGTAGGGGTAAAGTAGTGAAAATTATATAATCTTGAGTTGGAATTAGATTAAGTAGAAATGCATATGAACAAACTTTATTTGACATTTCATAGATCGTGAACAAAAAGAGAAGGAGCTAGACCGGGGAAAAGCTAAAGTAAATGAATAGCCAGGAAACTCGAGTTTATTGACTTCCAAGGTAAGTCCCTAAGCAATTGGACTAATTTGAATTATCTCTATGAATATGCACTTACTTAAGTGACATAAATGCCTTCATTTTTCAATGTGGCCGAATATGGCATATAGTATATCATACATGGTGGTTAAGTTAATGTGGAATTATAGATACATGATAATTATACGGATATGAGGTCAGGAAAAATATATATATCTTTGAAAATGTCGAATGGGATAGGTTGATTTTAAATGTGATTGCTGAATATGTATATATGTTGGAATATCTTGGATGGTTGAAGTAGGTATACAGTTATGTTTCCATAGGTATGAAAAGTGAATATAATTGGATTGAATAAATATTTTTGGGTTGAATATGTATAATTATGTATGTTAAATGTTATAAGATGTGAAGTCACATGTTATGTTTAAGTGGGGTTACTAATTGGCACTATGTGTGCGGAATGGTTAAATAACGGCTCTAAGTGAGCGACACATTACGGAAATATAGCACTGTGTGTGCAAAAATATTAAGTAACGACTCTAAGTGAGCGACACATTACGGAAAGATAGCACTGTGTGTGCGAAAATATTAAGTAACGGCTCTAAGTGAGCGATACGTTACGAGAAGTTAGCATTGTGTGTGCAGAAAGATTAAGTAATGGCTCTAAGTGAGCGATACATTACAGAAGATTGGCACTATGTGTGCGAAAGTGTAGTAACAGCTCTGTGTGAGTGATACGTTACGGGAATGGTAATACAGGTACGGATGTTTTGTATTGGATAAGTCATTTTTGTTCGAATATGTAACATGTATACATTCGATTTTGTTTGGATGGTAAGTAAGTACAATATTAGTTAATGATGGCCTAATGTGTGTTTTTGATATTGCAATTTATCAAAATAGAAGTTGAGTCATTTAGAAGCTATTAAAATTTCTTAGCTAATTGTATACTTCTTTTTGCTTATGACTTACTAGGCTTTAAATAGCTTACCGATTGTATTTTGTCTTTGATTGAGTATAGATCTTTGATCAAGCTCGCACTCGGGGATCCTTGTCGAAGTCAAGCACATTATCACCTACTTTTGGTATTAATATTATTAGCTTTTAAATCTTTGAAATTATGGCATGTATAAGCTTAGACACTTTATAGATTCTTTTGGGTTGTAATGTATATAGAAATCTTGTAAAAATGGCTAAACTTGGTTCTATGAAACATGTATGAATTATGTCAAGGTTGAATCCTATTATAAGTTTATATGACTCAATGAATGATGTAACATCACTTGGTATTATGATATGGTACAAATGTCTATAGAATTTTGAATGGAAATAGAAATTTTGGTATGCTATTGTAAGAGTAGCGAATTGACTATATACAATTGATAAGACTTATATATTTTTATACTTGCATGCTAATATCATTATAGGATCGGTTTTGATTGTTAAAGGAGTAATCTAATAACAAAATGAGTTTGATAACGAGATGGCATAAATGTTTGAGTAACAACATATATATATGATAAGGCCGATTATAGCTTGAGAAATGTTGAAATGAATTCATTGTTTCGATTATAAATATCACTTGTAGGTAAAATAGGAGAATTCCTAAATGGAAGTGAAATCTATATATGCAAATGTTGCACGTTTGAATGCTTTGATAATTTGATTTTGTTTACAAACGATGTAGTTAATTAAACAGGTAAAATACTTTTGGTATATTCAAACAAAGACTGGTATGTGTGATTTAGAGCCCTTTTCGGGTTGGGTTAACTTAGTAATGCCTCTTAACCCAAATTCGGTAAAAGATACGGGTTAGGGGTGTTACATTTGATTGGTATCAGAGCTACGGTTTAGTCAATTCTTGGACTAACATAGCACTTAAGGGTCTAGCTATACATGCCATATTTTGTGATAAGATAATGTGATGACTTCTGACAGTTAAATGTATTTGTTTCTTTCATATAGTAATGGATCCGGATCCCAAGCAAGCATTAGCTGACGATGTCGAGAGTGTGGCGCCTGCTCCCTTACAAGAGACCACACCGAAAGAATCTCGACCTACTGCGAGTGGCCCAGTTGAGAGGGTAAAGCAAGCCTTCCATAATATGATGAACGATTGGTTCAGTCATTGCTTACGAACCACTCCGACTATTCAACTACCTCAAGATCCAAATGTACCCGAAGTAACACCTATCGTACCTCCAGTTACTTATCTTAATAGAGTAACTAAACCTCCGGTTGATTGTATTAGGAAGCACGGAGCTCAATAATTTAGAGTCGAGGATGACGACGATGTGGAGAGAGCCAAATTTTGGCTCGATAACACCATTCGTGTATTCGATGAACTGTCCTGCACCCTCGATGAATGTTTGAAGTGTGCTATATCCTTGTTAAGGGATTTTTCCTACTACTGGTGGAATACACTCGTGTCAGTTGTCCTGAAAGAAAGGGTTACTTGGGACTTCTTTCAAGTAGAATTCTGTAAGAAATATAGAAGCCAGCGCTTTATTGACTCTAAGCGCAAAGAATTCTTCGAGCTCAAACAGGGCCGCATGATTGTATCCGAATATGAGCACAAATTTATGCGACTCAATCGCTATGCTCGCGAGTGTGTTTCGTCAGACGCTGCCATGTGCCAGAGATTCAAGATGGTTTAAACGAGGATATAAAGCTTCTAGTTGGTATTCTGGGAATTAATGAGTTTGTTGTGCTAGTGGAACGAGCTTGTAAAGCTGAAGAACTGGGAAAGGAAAAACAAAAAGATGAGTTTGAATCTAAAGACACTCGTAAGAGGTCCGCAAGTAAATTTTCACAAATGACTATGAAGAAGTTTATGAATGACGGTGCTCGATTCAAGCCTAACATTGGGATTTCTATACGAGAATGGTCGCTAGTGAGTTCTCATGCTACATCAGTTGCAAGTGTGGATAATGAGAAATTGAGTAAATCGAGCGTCAGCAGTGTGGCAGACGACATCATAGAGAGTGTTGGGGTAAATCTATTTCTTGCACGTGTTATAAGTGTGGCTCACAGGATCACTTCATTCGAGATTACCCGGAGACCGCTGAAAGGGGTACTGTTCAAAGTGCGAGACCGAGCGGTGCTACGGCTCGAGGTAGATCATCTCATTTTGGGGAAGGTAGGAGTGGTGCACAGAGGGGGACTTTAGATGCGTTATTCGATCAGATGCTCGTGTACCAGCTAGAGCTTACGCTATCCGTGCCAGAGAGGAGGCTTCATCCTCTGATGTCATTACCGATATTTTTACTCTTTTTGATACTAATGTAACTGCTTTGATTGATCCCGGCTCGACTCATTCATATATGTGTGAAGCATTAGTATCCAGTAAAACTCTACCTGTTGAGTCTACTGAGTTTGTGATTCGGGTGTCAAACCCCCTAGGTCGATATGTGTTAGTCGATAAAGTATGTAAGAACTTCCCATTGATGATTCGAGATATGTGCTTCCCAGCTAATTTGATGCTACTACCATTCGATGAGTTCGACATTATTCTTAGTATGGATTGGTTGGTAGTTTATGATGCGGTAGTAAATTGTAGATGAAAGACCATTGATTTAAGATGCCAAAATAATGAGATAATCTGAATTGAATCTGCAGATTTGAATGGACTACCTACTGTGATATCTTTAATGTTGGCTCAGCAATATTTGAGAAAGGTTTGTGAAACCTATCTTGCGTATATGATTGATACGAAGGTAACAAAAAAGAGGATCGAATCAGTACCAGTTGTTAGCGAATATACGGATGTATTTCTAGAGGAATTACCGGGATTACTGCTAGAACGTGAGGTGGAATTTAGTATTGAGTTAACGCTAGGGACTACCCCGATCTCAATAGCTCCGTATAGAATGGAAATGATCGAATTAAAAAGAATTGAAGATTCAGTTGCAAGAATTGATGGATAAAAGTTTCACTCGACCGAGTTTTCTCCCTGGGGTGCGCCCATTTTATTTGTGAGAAAGAAGGACAAAATTTTGAGAATGTACATTGACTATCGACAGCTCAATAAGGTAAATCCGTAAAGAACAAATACCCGTTGCCATGTATTGGTGATTTATTCGATCAGCTAAAGGGAGCCTCGGTATTCTCAAAAATTGATTTGAGGTCGGGATATTATTAGCTGCGGGTTAGAGAATCAGACATATCAAGATAGCCTTTCGGATAAGATACGGTCACTATGAGTTTTTGGTGATGCCATTCGGTCTCACTAATGCCCCTGTAGTTTTCATGGATCTAATGAATAGAATATTCAAATCGTACCTTGATCGGTTTGATGTGGTATTTATAGATCATATACTGATCTATTCACGAGACGTAATGAGCATGCTAAACATTTGAGGTTAGTGTTACAGATTTTGCGTGAAAATCAATTATACGTGAAATTCAGCAAATGTGAGTTTTGGTTGAATGAAGTTAATTTCTTAGGGCACGTTATTTTAGCATCAGGCATTCGAGTTGACTGAGTAAAGTTTTGGCCATACTTGATTGGAAACCCTAGTAGAACATTTCTGAGATTCAAAGTTTTCTGGACTTGCTAGATATTATAGACACTTCGTGAAAGGGTTTTCTATGATAGCATCTCCGATGACGAAGCTACTTCAGAAAGATGTGAAATTTGAGTGGTCAGAAAGGTGTCAAAAGAGTTTTGATCAACTAAAGACCTTGTTAACGGAAGCTCCAGTGCTTGTCCAGTCAGAATCGGGTAAAGAGTTTGTCATTTTCAGTGATGCATCTCTAAATGGGCTAGGTTGTGTATTGATGCAGGAGGGTAAAGTCGTAGCCTACGCTTTGAGACAGTTGAAACCACATGAGAGAAATTATCATACACACGACCTTGAACTGGCCGCTATAGTCTTTGCCTTGAAGATTTGGCGTCACTATTTATTCGGTGAGAAATGCCACGTCTATTCAGACCATAAAAGTCTAAAGTATTTAATGACTCAAAAGGATCTGAATTTAAGGCAACGATGACGGTTAAAGTTGTTGAAAGACTATGAGCTCGTGATTGATTATCACCCGAGAAAGGCTAATGTGGTTGTAGATGCACTCAGCCGGAAGTTGTTATTTGCTTTGCGAGCAATGAGCACAGTTTTAGATATGACTGAAGATGGTACGATCATTACTAAATTGAAAGTGAGACCATTACTTGAGCGATAAATTTGAGAAGCTCAAGAAGTTGATGATGTTTTGAAAGCAAAGAAAAGCAAATGTGGCTCGGGTATAGATTCAGACTTCTAGATAGATACAGAAGGATGTTTACAATTCAAGAATCAAATTTGTGTACCAAAAAATCCTGAATTGATTCGAATGATTTGTGATGAAGCTCATAATAATAAATTTTCGATTCATCCGGGTAGCACAAAAATGTATAACGATCTAAGATAATTCTATTGGTGGCATGGGATGAAATGTGACATCTTGAATTATGTGTCAAAATGCTTAATATGCCAACTAGTGAAAGTCGAACATCAAGTGCCATCGGGGCTACTTCAGCCGATCATGATACCAGAATGGAAGTGGGATCGTGTTACTATGGATTTTGTATCGGGTTTGCCCTTGACATCGAGTAAAAAGGATTCAATTTGGGTAATAGTCGATAGATTGATGAAATCGGCCCATTTCATTTTGATACGTAGGGTTTTCTCACTTGATAAATTGGCGGAGTTATACATATTGCAGATAGTACGGTTGCACGAAGTACATATTTTTATTGTGTCGGATAGAGATCCGAGATTCACATCACGAGTTTGGAAGAAATTACAAGATGCTTTAGGTACTAAGCTACACTTCAGTACCGCTTTTCATCCTCAATCGGATGGTCAGTCCAAGCGTGTTATCCAAATACTCGAGGATATGTTGAGAAGTTGCGTTCTCGAGTTCGAAGGTACGTGGGAGCAATACTTGCCTTTGATTGAATTCGCGTATAATAATATCTTTCAATCTAGTATCGAAATGGCTCCCTACGAAGCTTTGTACGATCATAAATGCCGTACACCTTTGTTCTGGATTGAGCTCGAAGAAAACAAGATACACGAGGTTGATTTGATCAAAGAAGCAGAACAGAAGGTGGCAGTAATTTGTGATAGTTTAAAAGAGGCATCGGATCATCAAAAATCTTACGCAGACTTGAAATGTAAGGATATTGAGTTTCAGATTGGAGATCGGGTGTTTTTGAAAGTTTCACCATGGAAAAAGATATTTAGATTTGGTCGTAGAGGAAAGTTAAGTCTGAGATTTATTGGGCCGTATGAAGTTATTGAACGTATCAGGCCACTGGCGTATAGATAGAGATTACCCTATGAGCTAGACAGGATTTATAATGTTTTCCATGTGTCGATGCTTCAACAATACAGATCTGATCCTTCTCATGTGATTAGTCCAACAGAAATCGAGATTCAGCCTGATTTGACTTATGAAGAAGAACCAATTCACATATTAGCTATTGAAGTGAAAGAGTTGCGAAATAAGAAAATATCACTAGTTAAAGTACTATGGCATAAACATGGGGTTGAGAAAGCAACTTAGAAGACAGAGGAATCAATGAAAGAACATTATCCACACATATTCATTGGTAAGATTTTCGAGGACGAAAATTTCTTTTTAGGGGGTGAGTTGTAATAGCCCAATTACGACCCTAATCGAAATGGTGGTTTCGAGACCACGAATTCGAGTCAAAATCTTATGATATTTATTTTATTTTATGTGATGTGTGTTGAATTGTGTGAATTTGATTGTTTGGTGTGTTTGAATTAAGATAAAGGATCTAATAGGTAAAGTATAAAGGTAACATTCAATAAATTGAAAGGTTTAATTTAAGTGTAGTATAAAAAGAAGGGGGTTTGCATGTCAAATTACCCAAAAATGTGGGTAGTGGATGGCAATGATGAGTGAATATATATATATTATTAGTGATTATATGTTAATGGAATTTTAAATGATTATTTTAAGTAATGAAAATGAATAAAGTATAAAAATAAGAAATACATTTTTCTTTACTTCTCTTTTCATCTTTCTCACCATTTTCACGAAACAAAAGAGATGAAGGGGAGAAATTTTAGCTTCCATGGTCGGCCTTTGCATGTGCCCTTAAGGTGATAGATTTAGTTTAATTTTGATAAATTCTTGCATGGTTGTGTTGGTTATCATGAATGCTATCAAATATATGTAAAAATTTTGAGTTTAAAGCTCCTTCTAGGTTCGGCCATGGATGAGCATTATGGTTTTATTATGTTTGGTGAAAGAACATTGAATATATTTAGGACATCAACATGTTGAATAGGAAATTTTAGATAATAGGTATGTGTCAAGGTTTGAATTTTTTTTTGAAATAAATAGCTATATGGACTTGTGAATGTGGGAAGGAGATTCGGCTCTTAAAGGGGGTTAGACCGAATTTTATGAAACTCTTGTGTTTTTTTTGGGGACTAAATTGCAAGGAAATCGAAACTAAGGGGCTAAATTTGCAATTATATAAATTATGTATATATGGGTGAGATTAATTCATTTTAACTAATGAAAGGAAAAATTGTACAAAAGTTGAGTTGTATAGATTCGTATAAGAGTAAATAGCATTCGGACATGGAGTATTAAAATTGAATTAAGTACATTTTGTGTATTGAATGCTTGGGACTTAATTGAAAAGCCGTGAAATCGTAGGGGTAAAGTAGTGAAAATTATATAATCTTGAGTTGGAATTAGATTAAGTAGAAATGCATATGAACAAACTTTATTTGACATTTCATAGATCGTGAACAAAAAGAGAAGGAGCTAGACCGGGGAAAAGCTAAAGTAAACGAATAGCCAGGAAACTCGAGTTTATCAACTTCCAAGGTAAGTCCTTAAGCAATTGGACTAATGTGAATTATCTCTATGTATATGTACATACTTAAGTGACATAAATGCCTTCATTTTTCAATGTGGCCTAATATGGCATATGGTATATCATACATGGTGGTTAAGTTAATGTGGAATTATAGATACATGATAATTATACGGATATGAGGTCAGGAAAAAATATATATATATATCTTTGAAAATGTCGAATGGGATAGGTTGATTTTAAATGTGATTGACAAATATGTATATATGTTGGAATGTCTTGGATGGTTGAAGTAGGTATACAAATATATTGCCATAGGTATGAAAGGTGAATATAATTGGATTGAATAAATATTGTTGGGTTTTATATGTATAATTATGTATGTTAAACGTTATAAGATATGAAGTAAGTGGGGTTACTAATTGGCACTGTGTGTGCGGAATGGTTAAGTAACGGCTCTAAGTGAGCGACACATTATGGAAAGATAGCACTGTGTGTGTGAAAATATTAAGTAACAGCTCTAAGTGAGCGATACGTTATGGGAAGTTAGCACTGTGTGTGCAGAAAGATTAAGTAACGGCTCTAAGTGAGTGATACGTTACAGAAGATTGGCACTATTGTGCGAAAGTGTAGTAACGGCTCTGTGTGAGCGATACGTTACGGGAATGGTAATATAGGTATAGATGTTTTGTATTGGATAAGTCATTTCGAATATGTAACATGTAGACATTCGGTTTTGTTTGGATGGTAAGTAAGTACAATATTAGTTAATGATGGCCTAATGTGTGTTTTTGATATTGCAATTTATTAAAGATATAAGTTGAGTCATTTAGAAACTATTAAAATTTCTTGGCTAATTGTATACTTCTTTTTGCTTATGACTTACTAGGCTTTAAATAGCTTGGCGGTTGTATTTTGTCTTTGATTGAGTATAGACCTTTGATCAAGCTCGCACTCGGGGATCCTTGTCGAAGTCAAGCACATTATCAGCTACTTTTTGTATTAATATTATTAGCTTTTAAATCTTTGAAATTATGGCATGTATAAGCTTAGACACTTTATAGATTCTTTTGGGTTGTAATGTATATAGAAATCTTGTAAAAATGGCTAAACTTGGTTCTATGAAACTTGTATGAATTATGTCATGGTTGAATCCTATTATAAGTTTATATAACTCGATGAATGATGTAACATCACTTGGTATTATGATATGGTACAAACATCTATAGAATTTTGAATGGAAATAGAAATTTTGGTATGATATTGTAAGAATAGCGAATTGACTATATACAATTGATAAGATTTATATATATTATACTTGCATGCTAATATCATTATAAGATCGGTTTTGATTGTTAAAGGAGTAATCTAATAACGAAATGAGTTTGATAACGAGATGGCATAAATGTTTGAGTAACCACATATATATATGATAAGGCCAATTGTAGCTTGAGAAATGTTGAAATGAATTCATTGTTTTGATTATAAATATCACCTGTAGGTAAAATAGGAGAAGTCGTAAATGGAAGTGAAACCTATATATGCAAATGTTGCACGTTTGAATGCTTTGATAATTTGATTTTGTTTACAAATGATGTAGTTAATTAAATAGGTAAAATACTTTTGGTATATTCAAACAAAGACTGGTATGTGTGATTTAGAGCCCTTTTCGGGTTGGGTTAACTTAGTAATGCCTCTTAACCCAAATTCGGCGATGGATATGAGTTAGAGGTGCTATAGTAGAACTGATAAATGCCTATTATTTAGAAACAGAGTTTGTGTACAGAAGAATTTAGAATTTATACAGAAAACTTTACATGAATGATCATATTGGTACTATGTCTGTTTATCTGGGGAATGATGAAATGCATAATGATTCAAAAAGATGTATTAATAGCCCAGAAATGAAATGTGGTATTTCTGAAATTGTACCTAAATGATGGATGTACTAGCAAGTTAAGGATGAAATTTTCAAGATGGTTATAGTTAGAGCAAAAATAACGAAGTGGAAATAGGACAAAGTTACTATGAATTTTATATCAGGATTCTCCCTGTCTATGAAAAGAAAGATACTATTTGAGTAATTGTCGATTGTTTGACGAAGCTTACACATTCTATCTAGGTATGAGTGGATTTCCCACTTGATAGATTGCTTAAATGATTTTTTTTTTAGATTTTCAGATTATATGATGTGCACGCTTTTATTATTTTTGATAGAGATCTATAGTTCATATTCCAATTCTGAAACAAGTTATAAGAAACTCTGGGTATACGGTTACATTTTAGTACCTATTTCATTCTAAGACGGATGATCAATCTAAACATATGATTCAGATTTTGGAAGATATGCTTCGATATTGTGTACTTGAATTTGAAAGTAACTAAGAAAAGTATTTGTCTTGGGTTGAGTTTGCTTATTATAATAGCTAATAGTCAATTACAAAATTATACTGTACAAGGCTTTACATGGTCACAAATGTAAAACTCCGGTGTTTTGGATTGAGTTCAGTGAGAAAAGATACATGTAATATGTTTAATTCTTTGAAACTGAAGAAAGGTGAAAGTGATCTGAGACAGTATAAAAGTAGTATTTGATCATCATAAATCTGATGTGAATCTAAGATGAAAAGAAATAGAGTTTCGATGGTGACAAAGTATTTTTGAAATTTTACCATGGGAGGAAGTTCATCAGGCTGTATAGGCAAAATTAAGTCCGTGATTTATCGGGTCATACGAGATTATTGAAAGGAATTAGACCTGTTGCGTATTGATTGGTATTATTATCAGAGTTCTATAGAGTTAACAATGTTTTTATGAGTATATGTGTTATGACAGTATCGATCAAACCCATCACCTATTATTGTTTTGATAAATGTTAAATTCAACCTAACACGACTTACAATGAGAGATTGATTGAAATTCTAGTACTTGGAGAGAAAAGCTAAGAGATAAAAGGTAGCTTTAGTAAAAGTTTCTGACAGTGACATGATATAGAGCGAGCTACCTAGGAACTAGAGGAAACTATAAGAGAGAGTAATGCCTGAATCTCTTTACTGGTAAAATTTTTGAGGACGAAAATTTCTTAAAGGGGAGAGAGTTGTAACAGCCCAAATTTTGGTGAAATCGAAACAGTAGTTTCGGGACCACAATCTGAGCCGAAAATAAAATTTTATTTTATTTTATTATATGGTCTATATTATGATAGATATGACATGTGAAAATTTTGGTACGAAAATTTTATCAATTGAGTGCTTAATTACGAGAACTAAATCGCATAAAATGCAAAATTTGAATTCTAGTAGCTATAAGGATTAAGTAGCTATGGAATTCAAAACTTAAGGTCCTTATATGATAATTAGACCATTAAAAAAAGTATGTAGATTTTTCTTGGTGACTTATCCATGGAAATATAGAAAACGGGCAAAAACTAAATTGGAAATAGCAAAATACTTATTAATTAAAAAGGTGATAAAAGATATCATCTTATTTTATGTCATCTTCAACATAAAAACACATGGAAACCCTAGGTGAAAGAAAAGAAACTTTTAACACCTAATTGGGTAAGTCTTCTTGACCCGTTTTTAATGATTTTTATATTTTCGAAATCAGGATAGTCTAAACTATCTATTTGGGGGATTAATTTGAAAAGTTATCAAGATATGAAAAATGCGTCATGGATGTATATGCTATAAATTAGAAATTTATGGCAGAAAATGAAAGATTATTGATAGATAAACAACTTTTACAAAGTGATTTTTAATGAAAACATGATTTAGGGACTAAAATGTAAACTTGTGAAATTGAAGGAAAAATTCTAAAACTTTATGAATACATGTACTGTAGAATTTTGTAATGGGGCTTTGGTTAGGCTTGGAATAGAGAGTAATTTGCACAAGTTTCATTTTTGAGCCTAGGGACGAAAATGGAATTTATGGAAAAGCTGGAGGCAAAATGGTAATTTTTCCTAGAATGAAAATTGAGTCCACTTGAATGTGAAATATGATAAAATAATCTTAAATTAACTTGTATAGATTTGGATAGATCAAATTTAGAGCTAGAACGAGGAAAAGGAAAATGTCAGATTAGTAGATTTATGTATACGAATATTTGTCTAGGTAAGTTTGTGTAACTAAATTGTGTTTATTTACATGCTTGCATTGATTGTGTTTATGTAAATTGCATAAATATCATAAATATGTGAAATGGTTACATATCCGACTAAGCTCGATAAATAAAAATGCTTAAATTAAATGATAATGTCCGATAGATGATAAAAGATAAACGATGAGAATGTTACTTATATGCTTGAAATGAATGTGGAATGTGTTTATTTGAATATTATGAATGTTGTGGATGTATGAAATAATCACATGCCCGATAATGATTAAAACATGTTAAATCCCGTTTGAATAAATGGAAAATCGATGGATATGTGATTTTCAGAAATGAATGAGGTCTTGCATTTGTTGCTGGTGGGATTTAGCTCAATCGAGTAATCCTATTGACCTCATTTCTAAAAAGGATTTAGCCTAGACGGGTAATCCTGATATAAGTCCTCTCAAGCATATGTTATGGATTGGATTTAGCCTAGACGGGTAATCCAGATCAAGCTCTTTAGAGCATATGTCATAAAAAGGATTTAGCCTGGACTGGTAATCCTGTTGTATACATGTGTGGCTCGAGAGTGTACTATTTGAAATTGTAACTTATGGGTATTAATGAACATGAATTGATGGATTCTGATTTGTACACCTCGAGTGTACTACTGGTGTATCCATCATTATTCTAGAAAGATTTAACGGGCAAAACTCTTAACATGAGAAGACTATGATTAAGAAATGAGTTATTACATGTATCTTACTGAAATACACGAAAAAGATGATATTTGATAATTGATACATGGAAATATGAGACGATGATATTTGTACTTGGAATTTGATTGATGAATATAAGTTCATCCTTGATTATAGACTCGTACACCTTGTGTGCACTACTACTTGTGTGACCTTAATATTCGAAAAATATGATTAAGGTCTTGACATAAAATGATCTGAACTCGAAATGAGCTATTATGAGACTATACTTGTAATAATAAGAGATGATTTATACACGATAAATGAATACATGTTATGGATAGCATATGTGCTTGGAAATTTAATTGTTGTTGAGATTATACATGTCTTGATGTTATTATGGATTATATGACTAACAAGGGCAATGAAGATGTGTGTAGGGTTTGAGGTCAAATTGATTGAATATGCCTTACATAGTTACCTAAAAATAGAATAAATGGTAAGTTAAGTACCATGTTATATGAACTTACTAAGCATACAATGCTTACCCCATTTTATTTTCCCCCTTTTTTAGAGTAAATCAGAAACTCATTGGATTGGAAGCTCAGCAGAGATCACTCACACTATCCATCGGCCTATGTCGTATAGTATGGTAAATTAATTATGGTTGTAATGGCATGTATATGTTATATTGGCCACATTGGCATGTAAACATAAATGATGCTTGTAATCTAGCCATAGGAATGGCTAGTAATGGTTTGATTTGATATATTTGTAATGTCATACTATGTAAGCTACACATGTGTTAAGTAATCGATCAAATTATGCCTAACATATAGACTAAACCAAGGCAAGATTATGAACATGTATTCATGTAGTGGTATGCCTTATAGATGATGAAATTTGCTTGAGATGGATGCTTGAAATGGTTGGCATTTGGATGTGAGTTTAAGTGCAGGTTATGGGTGTGATTTTGGGTGAGAAATAAAGCTAGGAATGTCTTTATTTTGTCCATATGGGAAGACACACGGGCATGTGTCTAGGCCGTGTGTGTCACACGGCCTACCCCATGGACGTGTGGCCTGGCCGTGTGTCCATTGCACCTTAAATTTGAGAAAAATAGAATGCTCAGAATTGAGCACACAGCAGAGACACGGGCTTGTGTCTCACCGTGTGGGAGACATGGGCGTGTTACTTGGCCGTGTAAAACATGCACCTAATTCGAATTGAATTAATGGACATTATGAATGACCTCGATGAATGAATAGTAACTTACCTGAATTAAGCGATAAATGTTTTGAATGTTTTGATATCGCTCTGAAACCCTGTTTCAGTGACGGATACATGTTAGGGGTATTAAAGACATCGTTTGTAAGGTGAAAAGTGCCACATCTTTAACGATCACAAGAATTTGAAGTATATAATGATCAGAAAGATTTGAATTTGAGACAACGAAGATGGTTAGAGTTGTTAAATGATTATGAGTTTGTAATTGATTATCATCCGGGGAAAGCAAACTAGTCGTGAATGCTCTGAGCAGAAAATCATATTTGCTTTACGAGCAATGAATACACAACTAACTTTATCTGGTGATGGTTCGATTTTGGCTGAATTAAAAGCTAAACCATTATTTCTTCAACAAATTAGTGAAGCTCAAAAGTGTGACAATGAGTTGCAAACTAAAAGAGTGCATTGTGAATCGACTAGTGATTCAGACTATCAGATCAGATCCGATGATTGTTTAATGTTCTGAGGTAGAATTTGCATACCAAAGAATTTCGAGCTTATTCAGAGAATTCTGCACGAAGCACACAGTGGTTGTTTATCCATACAGAAATTGTGAGGCTGCACGGGGTGCTGGTGTCGATTATCTTGGATACGGATCCGAAGTTTACGTCTCAGCTTTGGAGAGCACTGCATCAGGCATTGGGCACCGTGTTGACTTCAATCGACATTTCATCCACATTCGAGGGCGGTCGAACGGGTAATTCAAGTGTTAGAGGATATGTTGAGGGGTTGCGTGATAGATTTCAGAGGAAGCTGGGAGGAGTTCTTGCCTTTAGTGGAGTTTGCGTACAACAATAGCTATCAAGAAAGTATTCGGATGGCATCGTATGAAGCACTGTATGGACGGAGGTATCGCACTCCTACATGTTGGACAGAATTGGGGGAACGTCATGTTTTGGGTCCAGAGATTGTGGCATAATCGGAAGAAAAGGTTAAGGTAATTCGGGCATGGTTGAAGGAGGCATCTGACAAACAAAAGTTGTATGTAGATCTCAAGCGGAAGGAGATAGAGTTTGTAGTGGGAGATCAGGTGTTTCTAAAAGTTTTGCCATGGAAGAAGGTGATGAGATTTGGTCGCAAGGGTAAGCTAAGTCCCAGGTTTATAGGGCCTTATCAGGTTTTGAAGCGAGTTGGACCAGTGGCGTATCAACTGAAGTTGCCTTTAGAATTAAAACAGATGCACGATGTGTTTCACGTTTCGATGTTATGTCGTTATCGATCGGATCCATCTCATGTAGTGCCAGTTGAAGAAGTGGAATTGAGACCATATTTGTCCTACGAGAAAGAGCCGATTCAAATTTTGGAACGGGATGTGAAAGTGTTACGGAAGGAAATCAATTCCTCTAGTCAAGGTGTTATGGCAAAACCATGGATCGGAAGAAGCTTCGTGAGAGCCGGAGGAAGCAATGCGACAGCAATACCCTTACCTATTTTAGCCAGGTAATTTTGAGGCCAAATTTCTTTAAGGGGTAGAACTATAACATCCGGGTTTTTAGGGGTTCTACATTTATTTCATGTTTATGTGTGTATGATGCGTTGCTTGAATGTATGGGTGTGTTTGGGAGTCCCGAAAGGGGCTAGGTTAAGCTAGGAGCTTTGGTTAAAATTTGTGTTTTGAAGCTTAAAAAAGAGGATAGCCGACTAGGGTAGGTTACATAGGTAATTTTGGCGAATAGGAGCATAACAAGCATAGTGGTAAGGTGGCAAGGAGATGCCACCAAGCATACAAGGAGGTGGCGTCATTAGGGGAGCAGAGATCAAGGGTTTGAATCATGGGGGCGGAAATTGGAGCATTATTTTAACACCTTTTTGGCACAGACAAGAGAGGAGTAGGACGGCAATTAGAGACTAAATGGATGAGAATTTGACTTGGTCAAGGCACTTGAATTTTTGGCTAAGAAGGGAGATAAGAGTTTGACTCATTCAAACTCTTTTGAATGAGAGGAGAAGAGGAAAAATAGGTGGAAAATAATGGATTTGAGAGGAGGGAAAGTGTTAGCCGAATGAAGGAGTCTTGGTGTGGCATTTTCGGCCAAGAGGGAAGTGGATTGGCTAGGGGCTTTAGGTGCCGAAATAAGGAGAATATGTGGCCATTTTCTTTCTTTTGAAAGTTTTCTTTTCATTTGTGCTTCTAGCCGAAACTTGCATTCTTTTCTCTCTTGATCAAAAGCCGAAAGTGAAGAACCATTCGTGAACTTTTTCTAATCTTAGCAAGCTATCCCTTTTCTTCTTCATTCACCCTCTAAAAGTCAAACATACCCTCCACTCTCACCATAGTTGGAACCACACAAACCCCAACCCTTTCACTTCTTCTTTGCACCATTGCTCCATCCTCAAAAGCAGAAAGAACCTTTCCTATTTGCTGAGACCATAGCCAAACCTCCTTGAGTCTCTTCACTAATTCTTCTTCTTTTGCTTTTCATCAAAGGCCGAATAGTACCTTGGCCGAACCTCCCATCCATCGTTTCTTTTTCTCTTCTTTTATTTTCGTCTACACTCTTCTTCCATTCTCTTCTATTACGTTGATCTCCAAGGGCTGTCAGTAAGCCAACTCGGGTGAGTATTGGGGTAAGGGATCTCTTTTGGTCTAAATGTCTCTTTATTATTTTGGTCTGCCAAAATTAGAGGCTTAATCCTTTATTTTTGTGTATGGCCGAATCTATGCAAGGTTTTGGATTCGTAACTCTTCTTGGAAGCCAACGTTAGGGGTTATCTAAAAGCTTCCGGGATTTAAACAAGCAAGGTAAGGAGATAATGCTATTCGGCCAAAGGCCATACCCTCAGTGTTAGTCGATTACTCATATGGTATTATGTAGGTACACAATCGACTCCAAAAGCAAAAGCCGAAAACTTTGGTATTCTACCAATCTAGGTAAGCCTCTGTTCATGTAGATGAATGTTCTTAGATCCATTTACTTAATCGGGTTTTTCCTGATTAAGTTAATCTCATGGAGTCGAGTCCTAGCCAATCAAAGGAGGGGGTTGGAAGCGCAGTTCCTACCCCTAGATTCAAGAAGCGGGCGGTGTCAGCCGTACATGATTGGCCACCGAGCTGTGGGCCAGCGTCGAAAAGGGATAAGCAAATCGTGGTGATCCCTGCAAGTGAGGGTGTCACTAAGATCGAGAGTGTCGTTCTCCGTGTTTTCAAGTGTGTAACCCCACACCTTCCCCGATAGATTAATAATATTAAATATATGTTAATAAGGTTATGAATAATCATGGCTAAGGGTACCATTCAATGGAACAGTCCTTTCAGGTACATTACATCTAACACTCTGTTAATAGTGTTTACAATTACTTGTATGAACGCATATGAATTTCGATATGGGCTTGGGATTAAACATATAGTATGATACCTGTAATATTATGTATGTTGCATGGGCACGAGGGTTATAATGAAAAGGGGAAGTGTTCCGGTGGTTTTACCACATTATTCGGTGACTCATGTCATAACATTATTATTCGGTGATGTTGTCACATTATCCGGTGGCTATGCCACGTATTAAAGGCGATGAGCAGTTGACTGCATCGACTGCCTTCGAGGGTGTGTAGTGGATGGAGGTTCAATTTAGTAATCCCCACTGGTGTGATTGGCAGGTATGGGTGGTGTGTAGAGGTTGGATATCTAGGTGGGTTCGGGTTGCATCATTAATTATATATATATATATATATATATATGTGATTTAATATGCTATGATATGGGCTTATGGCCGATTATGATTGAAGATGGGCTTTGCCCAAAACATTTGTAGTAAAGGCTTTAATCGATTGGGATCGGTGTTGGTAGTTGCACATTGAGTCTGTTGACTCACCCTTCATGGGCTAACATTTTGCAGGTGACGTATAGTGCTATGGACCGGGTCGGCAGGGACATGTGGTGGCCATGCTCAGCAAATTTTGTGAAACACCCCAAACCCAGCCCACGAGCCACGATCGGATCTGGCATGTTCCTTGAGTAAATCATTTCAAACACTTGTTTGTTAATTTGGAAAGTTTGAATGGGTTTGAAGAAAATATGATTTGTGTTGTGATCAAATTGAAAACGGTGTTGCTCTTGAAGTCTAGATTTTTATTAAAACTTTATTATTATCTTTCAAACCATAGGTTAAAAAAATAAAATGCCAAGTTGCTTTAAGGTTTACCATTAATTTGAAAATCGTTGATGTTTAAGTGTCAAAACATTTAAAATTTATTTTAAGGAAAAGCTATTTAATCTTGATTTAACAATAATCGTATCATAATAAACCGAATAAAATGCATGCTTAAAAGAGTTAATAGTAATGGCCTTATTACATCAAAGTAAAACCCGAAGTAAATCCAAATCTTAAATAATAAAAACCAACGAAAATAAAATAACTCTGAGCTGAGCATGGCCACCACTAAGTTCCTGCCGACCCGGTCCATTACTGAGTGTCACCTGAAAAGATATCCCACAACGGGGTGAGTCAATAGACTCAATGTGTAACAACCAACACAAACTCCCAATGATTTAGGCATAACAAATCATATATATATAACAAGTATAGCAATGATGCAATCCGAACCCAAACCTAAATAACCATCCTCTACACATCACCCAGACGCCTAATCACACTATGGGGATTACTAAATCGACCCTCCATCCGCTACACACCATCGAAGGCGATCATGCAGATGACTTGCACATCGCCCTTATAAATCGTGGCATAGCCACCAGATAATGTGAAAGAGTCACCAGATAATAATATGTGACATAAGTCACCACATTCGATTATGTGACATGAGTCACCAAATATTATGGTAAAACCACCGATCACTTCCCTTTCAATATCACCCATATGCCCCATGCGCCATACAAATCATGCGATATCATGTCATATGCCATATTTCATATTCATAACTAATTCTCATATGTCATATTCAGTGTTCATATAACTATTAATAGAGCGTTAGAGGATCACGTACCTGAATATGCCGTACCATTGAATGGTACCTTTAGCCACATCTTTCATATTCTTATTAACACATGTATTAAATTAATACCTTAAATCTATTAAGAATTGGTGTAGGGCTACACACCTGGTTACTAATGTGTTCACTAAATCCTGAAAGTCTACCCTAATAGATTGTACTCCTTCCTAATACCCAAAGTTAAAATCGGTCAATCATTTAATGCATAAAAAGCCCTTGGCCAATATCAAGACTTCCTTACCTTGATTGTCTGGATTCCAAAATTAACCCTTTTTCTTGGTGATGTCAAAATTCCTATAGGCACATGTTAGATCCGATTCTAACATTTAATGAACTCAATTAATGGCCTTTGGCCCAAGATTATATTCGCTTACCTTTGATCTTAAAATCCCGAAAGATCCCCTCTTGAAGTCGGCTATAATAAGAATCCCGAAACCTCCTTCAAAGTTTCACCAAAGAACATTAATGGGATTAGAGTCTTGATTTTCAATAGATAGAGAAAGAAAAGAACAACAGATCAATCAAGAGAGATCCTTACCAAATGGAGTGATCAAAACGCAATTGTTCACCAACTCAAAGTGTCGACAAGAGGGAGGAAGTGTTTGAGTTTCAGCTTTTAATGTATATGATCAAATCGACTCCAACAGGGTAAAGGAGCAATCGATTATGGCCACAAAAATAGAGGATTCGGCTTTTGGATGATTCGTGAGAAGAGAAAGTAAATGAGGGAATGTGGTGCGATTTAACTTGGTGACAAAAAGGAGATTCGGCTTGAACAAAAAGATGAGAGATGGAAAGTTTGAGGTGTTGCGGCAATGGTGAAATAGGAAAAAGAAGATTTCGGCCTTGGCAAGGTAAAAGAGAAAGATGTTAGAAGAGAAAGGGAACCAAAGAAAAATGCCTAAATCCACTATGCATATTCGGCCTCTCCTCCCCTCAATATGACCGAAAATGACCACCAAAATAATCCCTTGGCCGGCCAACACTCATCCCCTTCTCAAATCCCACCTTTTTCTCCTATTTTCTCTCTTCCACACTCATTCAAAATTATTGAAATAAATCAACATTTATCTTCCTATCTTAGCCGAATTTTAAAAAGAAATTGACCACATCTAAAGCTCATCCCCTTAGTATCCCATTGCCGTCCACCTCTATTTCCCCTTGCTGCAAAATAAAACTCCTATTTGCGCCCATTGCTGCTCGAACCTAAGCCCTGCCTGCAGGGCCTGTGGTGTCACTTACTAAGGCTTTAAGTGGTGCCTTCCTGCCACTTTACCAAGCTGATTTTTTATGTCCAATTTCCCCTACAATTCCTCTTAAGGCCTATCAAGCTTAGCTCCCCTTTAATACTTAAAATCTAATATTTTCTAAGGCATTTACCTACACTCTGAAGTTCTCAAAAATTCATACAACACATTCAAACACACATAGGCATGCTACTTCATACAATTAAGCAATAATGCACAAGCCCAAAATCCCGGATATTACAGTTCTACCCCCTTAAAATAATTTCGACCTCGAAATTACCTGGCTAAAATAAGTGAGGGTATTGTTATCGCATTGCTTCTTCCGGCTCCCACGAAGCTTCTTTCGATCCATTGTTACGCCACAACACTTTGACTAAAGGAACTAATTTTCTTCACAATATTTTCACATCTCACCCCAAGATCTGAATTGGCTCCTCCTCGTAGGACAAATCTGGCCTTAGCTCCACCTCTTCAACTAGAACTACATGAGATGGATCCGATCGATAACGACGTAGCATCGAAACATGGAATACATCGTGCATCTGCTGCAATTCCGAAGGCAACTCTAACTAGTATGCCACTAGTCTAACTCGCTTTAATACCCGATAAGGTCCTATAAACCTGGGACATAACTTCCCTTTACGACCAAATCTCATTACCTTTTTCCAAGGTGAAACTTTAAGAAACACATAATCTCCCACAGCAAACTCAATCTCCTTTCGCTTAAGATTTACGTATGACTTTTGCCTGTCAGAAGCCTCCTTCAACCGTGTCCGAATCACCTTAACCTTTTCTTCTGATTCTGCCATAATTTTTGGACCCAAAATCTGACGTTCCCCCAATTCCATCCAACATGTAGGAGTGCGACACTTCCGTCCATATAGCGCTTCGTACGGTGCCATCCAAATACTTGCTTGATAGTCATTGTTATACGAAATTCCGCTTAAAGGCAAATATTCTTCCCAACTTCCTCTCAAGTCTATCACACATCCTCAAAGATATCCTCTAACACTTGATCACTCGCCGACTAGCCGTCATCGCGGATGAAATGCCAGATCAAGTCTAATCTGTACCTAAAGCCCGATGTAGTGCTTTCCAAAATCGGACATAAACCTTGGATCCCTATCTGAAATAATCGACACCGATACTCCATGCAACCTCACAACTTCTGCCACATACAACTTTGCTAACCTCTTCAAAGAATAGTCAACCCAAGACCGAATGAAATCGCGGACTTTGTCAATCGATCCACTATCACCCATACCGAGTCCTTCTTAGTAGGCGTAAGGGAAGCCCACTAACGAAGTCCATGGTGATTCTCTCCACTTCCACTACGAAATCTTTATCGGCTAAAGCAATCTCGATGGAACTTGGTGTTCAAATTTTAACTTGTCGACACGCTAAGCACTTCCCTACAAATTCGGTAACTTCCCGCTTAAGACCAGGTCACCAAAACTGTTCCCTTAGATCTCTATACAACTTACTACCTCCAGGATGCATAGCATAAGGGCTACTATGCGATTCTTGAAGAATTTTTTGCCTTAACTCCTTATTCTTATGCATACAGACCTTACCCTTGAAACACAATACTCCATCACTGTTAACACCATAATACTCTAACTCCCCATTTCGTACTTGTCGTAACTTAGCACTTATATCATCATCCGCCAACTGACTCTCTTTCACCTCATTCAACCACGTCGGCTTAACTTGCAACTCTGCTAACAAACTTTCATCGTCATACAAGCTAAGATGTGCAAACATTGCCCTCGATCCCACACTACTTTTCAACTTAGGGCATCCGCCACTACATTCGCCTTGCCCGGTGGTACTCTATAGAATAATCGTATTCCTTTAATAACTCCACCCACCTTTGTCGCCTCGTGTTCAACTCTTTCCGAGTCGTGAGATATTTAAGGCTCTTGTGGTCTGTAAATCACCGACTTCTCTCCATATAGATAGTGCCTCCATACCTTAAGAGCAAAGACCACCGCCACCAATTCCAAATCATGTGTCGTAGTTAACCTCATGTGGCCTTAATTGTCGAGACGCATAAGCAACTACCTTCCCATCCCGCATCAAAACACATCCCAAACCTGTGTGAGAAGCATCACAGTATACCACAAAATCCTTCCCTACCTTAGGCTAAATCAAAACTGGAGCTTCAGTCAAGACCCACTTAAGCTTCTCAAAGCTCTCCTGTTGCTTATCTGACCATATGAAAGGTACCTTCTTTCTCAACAACTTCGTCAAAGGTGCAGCTATTGATGAGAACCCTTCCACAAACCTTCTGTAGTAGCATGCCAATCCCAAGAAACTACGAACCTCAGCCACAGACTTAGGTGGTTTCCAATCTAGCACTACCTCAATCTTCCTAGGATCCACCCTTATCCCTTCTGCATATACCACATGCCCTAAGAAAGCAACTTCCTTAAGCCAAAATTCACACTTGATGAATTTGGCATATAGCTTCTTTTCCCTTAACACTTGCAGCACTATCCAGAGATGCTCATCATGCTCTTCCTCAGACTTAGAATACACTAGGATGTCGTCTATGAACACTACAACGAATCTATCCAATTAAGGTTAAAAAACTCGATTTATCATATCCATGAACACGGCTGGGGCGTTCGTTAATCCGAACGGTATTACTAAGAACTCATAATGCCCGTATCTTGTCCGAAAAGCTATCTTATGGATATCCCTCCTTCACCTTAAGTCGATGATATCCGCACCTTAGATCTATCTTTGAGAATATCGCTGCCCCTTGTCGATCGAACAAGTCGCTCTATCCTTGGCAATGGGTACTTGTTCTTGATGGTCACTTATTCAATCGACGATAATCTATGCACATACGCATAGTTTTGTCCTTCTTCTTCACAATAATACCAAAGCTCCCTATGGAGACACACTGGTCGAGATAAACCCACGATCAAGCAACTCTTGGATCTCGAGCCTTAAGCTCAACCAACTCTTTTGGTGCCATTTTGTACAGGGCAATTGACACGAGTCGCATTCGATAGCAAGTCAATTCTAAACTCCACTTCCCTATCCGGGGTATTCTGTAACTCCTCCAAAAACATCCACAAATTCTCTTCTCGTTCTAACTCCACTAACTCCCCTTCCTTTGCATCCAACGCAGAATAAAGGTCAAAATGCCTTGCACCCTTTCCAACCATCTTATTAGCCTTTAAAGTAGAAACTATGTTAGACAAGTAGTTTCTTCTTTCTCCTATCATAATTATCGCCTTATCCTCCTGCATCCTTAACTCTATTCGCTTAGTCAGCAATCCAATACACCGATGTTCCACTAGCCACCCATGCCAAGGATGAGATCAAATTCTTCAAGGGTAGTTCCATCAAGTCACAGAAATACCACTCCTCAAGCTCTAGAGGTACACTCAAATATCTTATTCACCACTACAATTTGACCTAATGGGCTCACTACATTCATCTCCCTATTAGATGCTTCGGAGGCTATGCCTAGTGTTTCAACTACTCTACATGCAATATAAGAGTGGGTGAGCCAACATCAATTAAAGCAAAGTAAGGCTTGTCACTATAAGGAACGCATCGATTATGACGTCCGGCATGTCTCCATCCTCCCTCCGTCGAACAAAGATATACACTGCACTCCAAATACCTTGCCTCTCAGATACCAACACCTCCCGGTGTTCCCCATCCTCTTCAAAGACCGCTACCTTCACCAATCGACCACGGCCCCACGGTGGTCAGCCGCCCACCTCTTCCAAATTTAATTAAAACCCCGACCTACTAGTCTGGCTCCCATCTATTTTCATAGGATAGTCCTTAATCATGTGGTCCTTGGACCCACACTTGAAACATCCCTTGTCTTCTTCCAACACTCTCTTAGATGCATCTTTCCACACTGAGCACAAGTACGATACTGCCCTCTAGTCACAACCTACTGACCTCGCGGCCCATCAACTCTAGGCCTCTTTTGCACATTCTCGAATGACCCTGATGATCCAAAACCTCTCTTTTGCCTATTCCGGTCCGTATTCTGTCTCACAGATTCTTTAATCCCTTCAACTACCTTAGCCTTCTCTACCAACACGGTAAATTCTCACTCCTGCTGTGGAGCTATCAACAACCTCAGGTCATCCCTCAGTCCGTCCTCAAGCCGGACACATCGCTCATGCTCCATAGCTACGATTCCTCGAGCATAATGGCTCAACCTTAGAAATTCCGCCTCATACTCGCTATGAATTTATTTTCCCGAACCACCTTTCGTAAACGCCTTCTTCTGGTATCCACATAATCGGTCCCAATGTACTTCTTCTCGATATGTCGCCTTAAAGTACTCCCAAGTAAGATCATCTGCATGTAGACCATCCCGAATCGTGAGCCACCATTGGTATGACTCATTACGAGTAGCGACACTACCCCTTTCGCCTCTCCTTGGCGATGATCCAAATCATCCATAATTCGCCCATCGCTTCCAACCAATACTTAGCCAGATTACGCCACACCGATATACCACTAAAAACTCACTCATTAGCTCTGAGTCACTCAGTATGCACTTTGAGCTCCCATGCTCCACCTACTTCACCACCCTTTTAAAACTCGCAACATCGCTCGTGATATCGTGATCATCCCCGTCGATCTTGATATTCCACATCATTGCCGGTGGTGGTGGCATTTCATTTTAGACCCTTGACCGCACCTAACGGTTCGACACGGTCATTCGGCCTCTATCACGCCACGCACATTACAACCACGCCCCTAGAACTCATGCTTCGAAAGCGCTTATCGGATTAAAGAATTTTATGAATTAGTTTTTGTTCCACCGATTTATCGCGTAATGCCTTTATGTTCAATAGTTCTAAAGAGTAGTTCTTTCAATTCATACACACACAATCTCGATTCATTCATTCAATCATCACATTCATGAACTTATGCTCATTACGTAAAAGTGTTATGGTTGTCATTGTTGTTGTTTTCCACTACCCAAAGGTATTTTCGTAATTTTATCCTATAGGGGTATTTTGATAATTTTTCAAATTAGGTATTTGAAAATTTTACAAAGTAGAGATTTTGGTATTTTACAAAATTGAAATACTTGGTAAGAAAATTTCAAGGGTAAAATGGTAATTTTGTAAACTAAGGGTATTTTTGTAATTTTTTCAAACCGTGGGCATTTTGATATTTTTTTGCAAAATATGGTTCCAGGTAATTTAACGAAATAAGGGTATTTTGGAAATTTTTAATTTGAGGGTATTTCGGTAACTTTCCATACTGAGGGTATTTTGGTAATTTGTACCAGGTTAGGGGTAATTTGGTCAATTTACAAATCAGGGGTATTTTGGTCATTTTTAAATTAAGGGTACTTTGGAATTTTATAATCACGGTTTGACTTTAGAATTTTACAAAACAAGGTGACTAGTCCCTTTCGGTTTTAATTATTAAATTTAGCTTTGTGATTGAGTCCTCTTGGTTAGGGTGAACCGTCACCACGCACTGTAGGATTCGAGCGAAGAGGAGGTGAGTCACTAGGATCGCTTAAATACTGTGCCTCCTTAAATCCAATCCTAGACATGCACACAATGGTTGCCACACCTAACCTTGACTCACCACAAAGTTGGTTTAATTAGGCTTTAAAGTTTTATGTAATTCGTGTTGGAGTAAGCTAATCTCGGGTTCAATAACTTAATATACTAATCTACGCTTCTGCTATACCCACACACAAATCATACAATAAATCATACAATAGTTAGGGTACTTACCGGTGGACTTGGTCAAGACTTAGGTGCCATGCAAGAAAAACCTGCTTATTTCGCAAAACTTATTTGGGCTCAATTTTGAAAACGTTGTGGGCTTTAAACCCAAGGCCGATAGTTTAAAATTGGGCTCTGATACTAAACTAAAACACCCCAAACCCAGCCCACGAGCCTCGACCGGATCTGGCATGTTCCTTGAGTAAATCATTTTAAGCACTTGTTTGTTAATTTGGAAAATTTGAGTGGGTTTGAAGAAAATATGATTTGTGTTGTGATCAAATTGAAAACGGTGTTGCTCTTGAAGTCTAGATTTTTATTAAAACTTTATTATTATCTTTCAAACCATAGGTTAAAAAAAATAAAATGCCAAGTTGCTTTAAGGTTTACCATTAATTTGAAAATCGTTGATGTTTAAGTGTCAAAGCATTTAAAATTTATTTTAAGGAAAAGCTATTTAATCTTGATTTAACAATAATCATATCATAATAAACCTAACAAAATGCATGCTTAAAATAGTTAATAGTAATGGCCTTATTACATCAAAGTGAAACCCAAGTAAATCTAAACCTTAAATAATAAAACCAACTAAAATAAAATAACTCGAATGAGCATGGCCACCACTAAGTTCCTACCGACCGGTCCATTACCGAGTGTCACCAAAAGATATCCCACAACGGGTGAGTCAATGACTCAATGTGTAACAACCAACACAAACTCCCAATGATTTAGGCATAACAAATCATATATATATATAACAAGTATAGCAATGATGCAATCCCAACCCAAACCTAAATAACCATCCTCTACACATCACCGTACCACCAATCACACCGTGGGATTACTAAATCGACCTCCATCCGCTACACACCATCGGCAAGAATCGCAGATCGCTTGCACATCGCCTTATAAATCGTGGAATAGCCACGGATAATGTGACAGAGTCACCAGATAATAATATGTGACATAAGTCACCACATTCAGATTATGTGACATGAGTCACGGATATTGTGGTAAAACCACCGATCACTTCCCTTTCAATATCACCCATATGCCCCATGCGCCATACAAATCATGCGAATATCATGTCATATGCCTTATTTCATATTCATAACCAATTCTCATATATGTCATATTCAAGGTTCATATTACTATTAATGAGCTTTAGAGGATAACGATTTGAATATGCCGTACCATTGAATGGTACATTTAACCACATCTTTCATATTCTTATTAATACATGTATTAAATTAATACCGCAAATCTATTAGGAATTGGTGTAGGGCTACACACCTGGTTACTAATGTGTTCACTGAATCCCGAAAGTCTACCACAACAGATTGTACTCCCTCCTAATACCCAAAGTTAAAACCAGTCAATCATTTAACCGACAAAAATCCCTTGGCCGAATATCAAGACTTCCTTACCTTGATTGTCTGGATTTCGAAATTAACCCTTGTTCTTGGCGATGTTGAAATTCCTATAGGCACATGTTATATCCGATTCTAACATTTAATGAACTCAATAAATGGACTTTGGCCTAAGATTATATTCGCTTACCTTCGATCTTAAAATCCCGAAATATCCCCTCTTGAAGTCCGCTATAATAAGAATCCCGAAACCTCCTTCAAAGTTTCGGCCAAAGAACATTAATGGGATTAGAGTCTTGATTTTCGATAGATAGAGTAAGAAAAGAACAACAGATCAATCAAGAGAGATCCTTACCGAATGGAGTGATCAAAACGCAATTGTTCACAAACTCAAAGTGTCGACAAGAGGGAGGAAGTGTTTGAGTTTCGGCTTTTAATGTATATGATCAAATCGGCTCCAACAGGGTAGAGGAGCAATCGGTTATGGCCACAAAAATAGAGGATTCGGCTTTTGGAAGATTTGTGAGAAGAGAAAGTAAATGAGGGAATGTGGTGCGATTTAACTTGGTGACAAAAAGGAGATTCGGCTTGAACAAAAAGATGAGAGATGGAAAGTTTGAGGTGTTACGCAATGGTGAAATAGGAAGAAGAAGATTTGCCTTGGCAAGGTAAAATAGAAAGATGTCAAGAGAAAGGGAACCAAAGAAAATGCCTAAATCCACTATGCATATTCGGCCTCTCCTCCCCTCAATATGACCGAAAATGACCACCAAAAGAATCCCTTGGCCGGCCAACACTCATCTCTCTTCCACACTCATTCAAAATTATTGAAATAAATCAACATATATCTTCCTATCTTAGCCGAATTTTAAAAAGAAATTGACCACATCTAAAGCTCATCCCCTTAGTGTCCTATTGCCGTCGACCTCTGTTTCCCCTTGCTAAAGTAAAACTCTTATTTGTGCCCCTTGCTGCTCAAACCTAAGCCCTGCCTGCAGGGCCTGTGGTGTCACTTACTAAGGCTTTAAGTGGCACCTTCCTACCACTTTACCACGCTGATTTTTATGTCCAATTTCCCCTACAATTCCTCTTAAGGCCTATCAAGCTTAGCTCCCTTTTAATACTTAAAATCTGATATTTTCTAAGGCATTTACATACACTCTGAAGTTCTCAAAAATTCATACAACACATTTAAACACACATAGGCATGCTACTTCATACAATTAAGCAATAATGCACAAGCCCAAAATCCCGGATATTACATTTCGGGTTTACTTATGGTTGAACTCTTTTTCATTTTCTTTAGTACGTTATTCTGGGATTTATTTTTGTTTTTAATATGTAATAAGGCAATTACTTAACTGCTTAATTTTGCATATTAAATTTTATTTCCATACAATAATCAACAAACAAGTAATTAAATATTTTTCTCAAAGTAACATCAATGTTTTATCATTCAATCGAACTAACGGTTTTTTCAAAGGAACTCTAAAATCGACAAACCCTTTTTAGTATGAACATGTCAACCAAATACAAACTCGAATGGCCTAACTTGTTCCTTAAGAAAAATTTAGCTTAATTTCAATTCATCTTCTTATAAAATAAGTCAATTCAAAACCAGTCAAAATTTTAATGAGTTGGAAACCGTTGCCATTCGAGTTTGTATTTTTGTTAAAATCGCTTTTCATTCATAAAAAGGGTTTGTCAGATTCTAGAGTTCCTTTGAAAAAAAACTGTTAGTTTGATTGAATGATAAAACATTGATGTTACTATGAGAAAAATATTTAATTACTTGTTTGTTGATTATCGTATGAAAATAAAATTTAATACGCGAAATTAAGCAGTTAAGTAATGGACTTATTACATATTAAAAACCAAAATAAATCCTAGAATAACGTACTAAAGAAAACAAAAAGAGTTCAACCATAAGTAAACCCGAATTTGTGAGCATGGCCACCACATAGCCCCCGCCAATCTTGGCCCACAAAGACTATGCGTCACCCGCAAAATGTTAGCCTTAGAAGGGTGAGTCAACAGACTCAATGGGCAACTACCAACACCGATCCCAACCGATTAAAGCCTTTACTATAAACGCTTTTGGGCAAAGCCCATCTTCAATCATAATCGCCATAAGCCCATATCATAGCATATTAAATCACATATATATAATTAATGATGCAACCCAACCCACCTAGATATCCAACCTCTACACACCACCCGCATTCGCCAATCACACCAAGGGTATTACTAAATCGACCTCCATCACCTACACACTCAAAGGCGTCGGCTGCAATAAGCGCTCATCGCTTTAATACGTGGCATAGCCATTTGATAATGTGACAACATCACCGAATCATAATGTTGTGACATGAGTCACCAATAATGTGCTAAAACCACCTAACACTTCCCTTTTCATTGTAACCTCGTGCCCATGCAACATACATAATATTACATGTATCATACTATATGTTTAATCCCAAGCCCATATCGAAATTCACATGCGTTCATACAAATAATTGTAAACACTATTAACAGAGTGTTAGATGTAATGTACCTGAACAGACTGTTCCATTGAATGGTACCCTTAGCCATGATTATTCATAACCTTATTAACATATATTTAATATTATTAATCCATCGGGAAAGGTGTGAGGTTACACACTTGAAAACACGGAGAACGACACTCTCGATCTCACTGACACCCTCACTTGCAGGGATCACCACGATTTGCTTATCCTTTTCCGACGCTAGCCCACAACCCGGTGGCCAATCACGTACGGCTGACACCACCCACTTCTTGAATCTAGGGGTAAGAACCATGCTTCCAACCCCCTCCTTTGATTGGCTAGGACCCGACTCCATGAGATTAACTTAGTCAGAAAATCCCAATTGAGTGAATGGATCTAAGAACATTCATCTAAATGAACAGAGGCTTACCTAGATCGGCAGAATACCAAAGTTTTCGGCTTTTGCTTTTGGAGTCAATTGTGTACCTACATAATACCATATGAGTAATCGACTAACACTGAGGGTATGGCCTTTGGCCGAATAGCATTATCTCCTTACCTAGCTTATTTAAATCTCGGAAGCTTTTAGATAACCCCTAACGTTGGCTTCCAAGAAGAGTTACAAATCCAAAACCTTGCATAGATTCGGCCATACACAAAAATATAGGATCAAGCCTCTAATTTCGGTAGACCAAAATAATAAAGAGAGATTTAGACCAAAAGAGATCCCTTACCCCAATACTCACCCGATTTGGCTTACTAACAGCCCTTGGAGATCAATGCAATAGAAGAGAATGGAAGAAGAGTGTAGACAAAAATAAAAGAAGAGAAAAAGAAACGATGGATGGGAGGTTCGGCCAAGGTACTATTCGGCCTTTGATGAAAAGCAAGAGAAGAAGAATTAATAAAGAGACTCAAGGAGGTTCGGTTATGGTCTCAGTAAATGGAAAAGGTTCTTTCGGCTTTTGATGATGGAGGAATCGATGCAAAGAAGAAGAGAAAGGGTTGGGGTTTGTATGGTTTCAGCTATGGTGCGAGTAGAGGGTATGTTTTGGCTTTTAGAGGGTGAATAAAGAAGAAAAGGGATAGCTTGCTAAGATGAGAAAAAGTGCACGAATGGTTCTTCACTTTCGGCTTTTGATCAAGAGAGAAAAGAATGCAAGTTTCGGCAAGAAGCACAAATGAAAAGAAAACTTTCGAAAGAGAGAAAATGGCCACATATTCTCCTTATTTTGGAACCTAAAGCCCTAAGCCAATCCACTTCCCTCTTGGCAGAAAATGCCACACCAAGACTCCTTCATTCGGCCAACACTTTCCCTCCTCTCAAATCCCTTATTTTCCTCCTATTTTTCCTCTTCTCCTCTCATTCAAAAGAGTTTGAATGAGTCAAACTCTTATCTCCCTTCTTAGCCGAAAATTCAAGTTCCTTGACCAAGTCAAATTCTCATCCATTTAGTGTCTAATTGTCGTCTAACTCCTCTATTGCCTGTGCCAAAAAGGTGCTAAAATGCCCCCATGATTCGAACCCTTGATCTCGACTCCCTTAATGACGCCACCTCCTTGTATGCTTGGTGGCGTCTCCTTGCCACCTTATCACTGTGCTTGTTATGCTCCCATTCGCCAAAATTACCTATGTAACCTACCCCACCATATCCTCCTTTCTAAGCTTTAAAACACAAATTTTAACCAAAGCTCCTAGCTTAACCTAGCCCCTTCCGGACTCCCAAACACCCATACATTCAACCAACGCATCATACACACATAAACATGAAATAAATGCAGAACCCCTAAAAACCCGGATGTTATAGTTCTACCCCCTTAAAGAAATTTCGACTTCGAAATTACCTAGCTAAAATAGGTAAGGGTATTACTGTCGCATTGCTTCCTCTGGCTCCCACGAAGCTTCTTTCGATCCATGGTTTTGCCATAACACCTTGACTAGAGGAACTAATTAACTCCGTAACACCTTCACATCCCATTCCAAAATCTGAATCGGCTCTTCCTCGTAGGAACAAATCTGGTCTCAATTCCACTTCTTCAACTGGCACTACATGGGATGGATCCGATCAGTAATGACGTAACATCGAAATGTGAAACACACCATGCATCTGTTTTAATTCCAAAGGCAACTCCAGCTGATACGCCACTGGTCCAACTCGCTTCAAAACCCGATAGGGCCTTATAAACCTGGGACTCAGCTTACCCTTGCGACCAAATCTCATCACCTTCTTCCATGGTGAAACTTTCAGAAACACCTGATCTTCCACCGCAAACTCTATCTCCTTTCGCTTGAGATCTGCATATGACTTTTGTCTGTCAGATGCCTCCTTCAATCGTGCCCAAATTACCTTAACCTTTTCTTCCGATTCTACCACAATCTCTGGACCCAAAACATGACATTCCCCCAATTCTATCCAACATGTAGGAGTGCGACACCTCCGTCCATATAGTACTTCATACGGTACCATCCGAATACTTGCTTGATAGCTATTGTTGTACGCAAACCCCGCTAAAGGCAAGAACTCCTCCCAACTTCCTCTGAAATCTATCACGAAACCCTCAACATATCCTCTAACACTTGAATTACCTGCTCAGACCGGCCGTCCGATCATGGAATGAAATGTCGATCAAGTCCAACCCGTGCCCAATGCCCGATGCAAAGGTTTCCAAAATCGAGATGTAAACTTCGGATCCCTATTCGAGATAATCGACACCGGTACCCCGTGTAGCCTCACAATTTCTGCCACATACAACTTTGCCAACCTTTGTAGAGCATAGTCAACTCAAGACCCAGATGAAATGTGCAAACTTTGTCAACCGATCCACAATCACCCATACCGAATCTTTCTTATCATGAACGGAAGCCCACTAACAAAGTCCATAGTGATTCTCTCCCACTTCCACTACGAAATCTTTATTGGTTGAAGCAACCTCAAGGTACTTGGTGTTCAACTTTTAACTCACCGACACGCTAAGCACTTCCCCACAAATTTTGTAACTTTCCGTTTCGCATCAGCCACCAAAATCGATCCTCAGAGATCCTCAGATAACTTACTTCCTCTAGGATGCATAGCATAAGGGCTACTATACGATGCTCAAGATTCTCTACCTTAACTCCTCATCCTTCTAAGATACAAACCTTGCCCTAAAAACATAGCACTCCATCACCGCTTACACCATAGTCTTCCAATTCCCCATTCTCAGACTTGCAGAGCTTAGACTCGATCACATCTACCAAATGTTTCTCCTTTACCTGACTTAACCACGTCGGCTTCACCTACAACTCCGCTAGCAAACTTTCATTGTCATAAAGACTAAGATGTGCAAACATCGCCCTCAAATCCGACACTACTTTTCGACTTAGGGCATTTGCCACCACATTCGCTTTACCTGGGTGATACTCTATTGAACAGTCGTAGTCTTTCAACAACTCCACCCACCTTCGCTGTCTCAAATTCAGCTCCTTCTGAGTTAACAAATATTTTAGACTCTTGTGGTCTGTGTATATCACCGACCTTTATCCATACAAATAGTGCCTCCACACTTTTAGAGTGAATACTACCGCAGCCAACTCCAAGTCATGCGTCGGATAGTTAACCTCATGTGGCCTTAATTGCTGAGACACATAAGCGACCACCTTCCCGTCTTGCATTAGAACACATCCCAATCCTGTGTGAGAAGCATCACAATACACCACAAAGTCTTTCCCTACTTAAGGCTGAATCAAAATCGGAGCCTCTGTCAATACTCTCTTAAGCTTCTCAAAATTCTCCTGCTGCTTATCCACCCACAAGAAAGGTACCTCCTTTCTCAACAACTTCGTCAAAGGTGCTGCTATCGACGAGAACCCTTCAACAAATCTCCTATAGTAGCCTGCTAACCCCAAGAAATTGTGAACCTCTGCCACAGACTTAGGTGGTTTCCAATCTAGCACCGCCTCAATTTTTCGAGGATCTACCCTTATCCCTTTCGCAGATACCATATATCCCAAAAACACAACTTCCTTTAACCAGAATTTGCATTTGCTGAACTTGGCATATAACTTCTTTTCCCTAGAACTCGCAAAGACTACCCGTAGATGCGATCATGCTCTTCCTCCGACTTGAATATACTAGGATGTCGCCTATAAACACAACAACGAACTGATCCAAGTGGGGGTGAAAACCCGATTCATCATATCCGTGAATGCAGCTAGGGCATTTGTCAATCTGAACAGCATTACTAAGAACTTAGAATGTCCGTATCTAGTCTGGAAAGTTGTCTTATGGATATCTGCTTCCTTCACCTTAAGCTGATGATATCCCGACCTTAGATCTATTTTTGAAAATATCGCGATCCCCTTGAGTGATCAAATAAGTCATCTATCCTCAAGAATCGGTATTTGTTTTTGATCGTCACTATTCAATCGCCGATAATCTATGCACATGCGCATAGTCCCATCCTTCTTTTTCATTTAATAGGACCGTTGCTCTCCATGGAGACACACTAGGTCGGATAAACCCACGATCAAGTAACTCTTGATCCGGGCCTTGAGCTCTACCAACTCCTTTGGTGCCATTCTCAGATGGAGCGATAGATACCGGCGTTGTACCTGGCAATAAGTCAATCTCGAACTCCACCTCATGATCCGGAAGCAACCCTAGAAGTTCTTCCGGAAAGACATCCACAAACGCTTTTACCGTCTTGACCTCTTCTACAGCTGCTTCCTTATCCTCCATAGTACTAACAAGCATCAGAAAAGCCATACATCCCTTTCTTACCATCTTCTCTGCCTTAAGAGCGAGACACTACATTAGACAGTAATTCCTCCTCTCACCCATCACCACGATCTCATTGTCATCTAAGTCCTCAATGACATGCGCTTAGCAAAGACAAATCCACATTCACACACCTCACTAACCACTCCATGCCTAAGATTAAGTTAAAATCCCCAAATGGCAGCTCCATTAAGTCAGCTAAAAACTGCGCCCCCTGAACTTCTAAAGGCACTTCCCTAAAGAGTTTGTCTACTACTATTGATTGCCCTAAAGGACTAAGTACAGTTATCTTCCTAGGGACAGTCTCAAGGTTCACATTCAGAGTTCCAGACACTTCACTAGCAATGTAAGAATGAGTTGACCCTATATCTATTAGAGCAGTAAAGGGTAATCCAGAAATAAAGAATGTACCGTTATGATGTCAAGTTCATCACCATCCTCCCTCCGATGAACTACATACACCGCATCTTACTGCCTCACCTCTATGTTACCAAGACCTCTGCCCAGTGTCCCGCGACCTCTACCAGAACCATTACCTCTGCCAATCGGACCACGACCCCTCGGCGGCTGCTGTCCACCTCTTCCAACCCGATTAAAACCCTAACTCGCCGGGTTGGCCCTATCTGCTTCCACAGATGTCCCCTAATCATGTGATCTTTGGACCCACACTTAAAACATCCCCCTGTCTTCTTCCAACACTCCCCCGGGTGCATCCTTCCACATTGAGCACATGTACGACATCGACCTCCCAAGAAGAACTCTCTCGACCTCGCTGCCCCATCAACCCTAGGTCTTTTCTGGAAATTCTCGGATGACCCTAATGACCCACAACTTCTCTTACTCTTACCCTGACCTCTGTCCTGGTTTTGCCTCTCGGTACGCTTCACCTCCTCGACTATTTTCACTTTTCAACTAATACCGCAAATCCCTCTCTCGTTGTGGAGCTATTAACACCCTCAACTCATCTTGAAGCCCATCTTCGAATCGTACGCAGTGCTCATAATCAGTCGACACGATTTCTCAAGTATATCGGCTCAAACGAAGGAATTTTGCTTCATACTCAGCTACGAATTTGCCCCCTTGTACCAGATTTAAGAACGCTTTCCTCTGAGCATCCACATAACTTGCTCCTACGTACTTCCCTTGGAACATCGTCTTGAAATACTCCCAATCAATCCGGTCCACTGGTACCCTCTCTAACAAAGGAGCCACCACTAAATCGCCTCATCCCAAGTAGTGACACCGCCTTTCAATTTTTCCTCACCGTAGTCCTAGGTCATCCATAATCCTTTCGACTACTTCCAACTAATATTCAGCAACATTTGGGGCCACCCCAGAGACCCCCTGAACACCTCAGCTCCATTTGCTCGCAGTCGCTCAGGCACTGACTTTCTAGCCCCTCCACCTAGACTCCGCTCCAAGAATCTCTTTCCAACACTCACAACATCGCCTGGGATATTGCGTCATCTCCTCCAGTTTGGTCCTGGAATTTTGCTTCTCCAATCGGTGGTAATGGTATTTTATTCCCGAACCCATGTCCAGATCCTCGCCGGTTCGTACACAATGATTACGCCTCTACCACGTCTGCACAGACATTACGACCGCCCCTAGTACTCATATCTACCGTCGCGTCTTATCTATTTTTACAAGTTTTATGCATTAGCTTCTTTTCACTTCTTGTTTAAAGAGAAGTTTGATACAAATAGAGATTTAATAGTTTCTTTTGGTAGGAGTACACATGTACCTAGGGGTTCTTGTCTCTATAGTATGGTTTCCTAATCCTACCATCTAAAGTATCATACATCAGCACATACAAATCAATTTGCCTCCCAAAGAACTTACTTGGCAGACTTGGGCCAACAACTCAGATGCCATGCTTTCACATGAAAATTTTAAAAACCCATTTTTAGTTCAACTTTTGAAAATGTTGTGGGCTTCAAAACCCAAGGCCGAGTGTTTAAAACTGGGCTCTGGTACCAAATTAAAACACCCCAAACCTGGCCCACAAGCCTCGACGGATCTGACATGTTCCTTAAGAAAAACTTAGCTTAATTTTGTTTCATCTTCTTATAAAATAAGTCAATTCAAAACTAGGTCAAAATTTTAACGAGTTGGAAACCAAGTTGCCATTCAAGTTTGTATTTTTGTTAAAATCATTTCTTTAATACTAAAAAGGGTTTGTCAGATTTTAGAGTTCCTTTGAAAAAAATGTTAGTTTGATTGAATGATAAAACATTGATGTTACTTTGAGAAAAATATTTAATTACTTGTTTGTTGATTATCGTATGGAAATAAAATTTAATACGCGAAATTAAGCAGTTAAGTAATGGCCTTATTACATATTAAAACTAAAATAAATACCGGAATAATGTACTAAAGAAAATGAAAAAGAGTTCAACCATAAGTAAACCCAAAATTTACTGAGCATGGCCACCATATAGTCCCTACCGACCCGGTCCACAGCACTATGCATCACCTGCAAAATGTTAGCCCACGAAGGGTGAGTCAACAGACTCAATGGGCAACTACTAACACCGATCCCAACCGATTAAAGCCTTTACTACAAACGTTTTGGGCAAAGCCCATCTTCAATCATAATCAGCCATAAGCCCATATAATAGCATATTAAATCACATATATATAATTAATGATGCATCCCAAACCCACCTAGATATCCAACCTCTACACACCACCCATACCTGCGAATCACACCAGTGGGGATTACTAAATCGACCCTCCATTTGACCCTCAAACGCAGTCGCTACAGTCAACTGCTCATCGCCCTAAATACGTGGCATAGCCACCGGATAATGTGACAACGTCACTGAATCATAATATTGTGACATGAGTCACTGAATAATGTGGTAAAACCACCGAGCACTTTCCCTTTTCATTGTAACCCTCGTGCCCATGCAACATACATAATATTACAGGTATCATACTATATGTTTAATCCCGAGCCAATATCAAAATTCACATGCGTTCATACAAATAATTGTAAACACTATTAATAGAGTGTTAGATGTAATGTACCTGAATAGACTGTTCCATTGAATGGTACCATTAGCTATGATTATTCATAACCTTATTAACATATATTTAATATTATTAATCTATCGAGAAAGGTGTGGGGTTACACACCTGAAAACATGGAGAACGACACTCTCGGTCTCACTGACACCCTCACTTGCAGGGATCACCACGATTTGCTTATCCCTTTCCGATGCTGGCCCACAACCCGGTGGCCAATCACGTACAACTGACACCGCCCACTTCTTGAATCTAGGGGTAGGATCTGCGCTTCCAACCCCCTCCTTTGATTGGCTAGGACTTGACTCCATGAGATTAACATAATCAGAAAAACCCAATTGAGTGAATGGATCTAAGAACATTCATCTAAATGAACAGAGGCTTACCTATATCGACAGAATACCAAAGTTTTTGGCTTTTGCTTCTAGAGCCGATTGTGTACCTACATAATACCATATGAGTAATCGACTAACATCGAGGGTATGGCCTTTGGCGAATAGCATTATCTCCTTACCTTGCTTGTTTAAATCCGGAAGCTTTGGATAACCCCTAACATTGGCTTTCAAGAAGAGTTCTGAATCCAAAACCTTGCATAGATTTGGCCATACACAAAATACAGATTAAGCCTCTAATTTTGGGCACCAAAATAATAAAGAGAGATTTAGACAAAAGAGATCCCTTACCCCAATACTCACCCGATTTGGCTTATCGACAACCCTTGGAGATCAACGCAATAGAAGAAAATGGAAGAAGAGTGTAGACAAAAATAAAAGAAGAGAAAAAGAAATGATGGATGGGAGGTTTGGCCAAGGTACTATTCGGCCTTTGATGAAAAGCAAGAGAAGAAGAATTAGTGAAGAGACTCAAGAGGTTCGGCTATGGTCTTAGCAAATGGGAAAAGTTCTTTCGGCTTTTGAGGATGGAGGAATTGGTGCAAAGAAGAAAAGATGTAACACCCCAAACCCGGCCTACACACCACAACCGGATCTGGCATGCCACGGAGTGATAACCTTTTTAAAAGTGAAAGTTTGTCGGATAATTTTCTTAGAAAACCCTTTTTGGTAGCACGAAAAGTTTAGAAATCCTTGCTTGAAGTCTAATTATTGTTGCAAGTTTTTAGAAAACATTCAAGATATCTTTGTTACCATATTTTAAGTAGTGTTACCCGATGGCAACGCTTTAAAGAAAAATGAAGGAGTTATAGTTTTGAAAATATTGCTCTTTACCGGTTAATTTAACAAAACCATATATCCAACATAGTCAAATTAATAGCAAATAATAAAACCCCAAAATAAAACTTAGCGGCCTTATTACAAAACCCAAAAACCAAAATTTAAAAAAAATTAATAAAATTAAAATAGTAACTAAAAGAAATCAAAATTCAATGAACATGCATGGCCACCTCGAGTCCTCCCCGGCTCCATCTCCGCAATCTACTCATCTGCAAAATATAAGGGAAGGGGTCAGTCACCAAGACTCAGTGTATAAATCCCCAACCCGGTAGTGCATTCACTTATACAAGTCATCAGTATAAACATGCAAGTCATGCAACCCATAACCTAACCATCCAATCTCCTTTAACTACCTCGTGGTCAAAACCAAAACCACCGTGACCAAAGTCACAAATATATTGGTGTGTTCAAAACCACCGTGACCGTAGTCACAAATCGTGATGGGGCCAACCCATCGTGTGGTCAAAACCACTGATGACAATCCCGTATCAACATGTGGGGCCAACCCACTGTGGTACCAAACCATTGGGACAAGTCACAATATTCATATGTGGTCAAAACCACTGGGACTTAGTCACAATTTATAATTTCAAGACGGGGCCAACCCGTCGTGTGGTCAAAACCACTGATGATAGTCCAAAATAAATCATCCCCCTCCTCTCATCAAACCCACCATTATGTCCATATCAATCATGGCATAAAACATATGATAACGTATAGCATAGCATATAACCATAACATGATGATGTATACCAAAAATCACATGGCAAGGGACTTACCCGAAATCCAAGCTCATATCCACAAGGCATAATCACCGATTTCATTGCTAAAACAATATTATATTAGGCATATTATACCAATAAAGTGTGTAAGCGTTACACACCTGACTATATGTAGATCTAGTGTGAAATCCCGAAACTACATGATACTACGAGATCCTAAAACATATGCCCTCACCGCACCTACAATCGGCCAACATCACCCTTTAGATCTAAAGCCATTCAGCTTATTCACAAAATCCCAAAGGATGTGTTGCACTATGGTAGTACTCACCTCAATGTCGATTTGGTTCCCAACCAAATCCCAAAGCTACGCATTGATCCCCCTTGCAATCGGCCAAACACTAGAACACACAAATGGTTAGCCTTTAGCTTTTGAGCGATTAGGAAACAGATCTTGAAATGTTAAAGCCTTACCTAGATCGGCCACCAAATCCCAGAGATTTGGCTACACACCTTCCTACAATCGGTTTAAACACTCCATTAAGAATCCAAAGGCCATTCGGTCATAATCATAAATCCCGAAACCAAGGAGTTGTCGTACCCTTACCTTACAACTGATTCGGCCTCTACTCACCAAGGATCGGCACACCCCAAATGGAAGAATTAGATTCGGCTTTTAATCCCAAAGATCCTAGGAGAAATCAATTTCCATAGATGATTAGGAATCAGGTCAACAAATGCCGAAATTCAGCTTTTGCCCCCATGTGAGTTGACAGAGAAAAGAGAAAGGAAATAACAGGGATTCGGCCAAGAACACTTACCCTCTTCAAATTCGATTAGAGAAGAACCGAAGAAGATCCACTATTGGTTGATATTCGCCAAAATAACACTTGAAGAAAGAAGGAAATTCGCCAGAGTTTGAGTGATGAAGGAGATTCGACTAAAGTGAAAAGAAAAGAATGGAAAAGGGAATATGGAATGGGAGAGGGAGGATTCGGCAAGGGAAGAGGATGAAGATTTTGGCTTTTCAAAACAATGAAAAAGATGGAAGAAGTTGGAATCAAGATTCAGCTTTTGAATATGGTTGTGAAGAAGAAGAAAATCAAGTAGAACAATTTCGGCACAATAAAAGGGTTTTGAGAGAATGAAAAGAAAAGTGGACTAAGATGGTTTCAAAGAAGAAAGAGAACTCAAGAGAGGGTTTTGGTTTGCTTCTCAACCGAATGTGCCAAGGCCTTTGCTAGCCAAAATGTCACCTTGCCCCACTATGGAGAAACGGCATACCTAGTTTCCCAAATCAACTACACCTCCTCCCTTAAAGTCCAAAATTCAGCCAACTCTTCAAAACTCCCACTCTTAGCCGTCCCCCTCATCTTGCCTTGAATTCCTCCCATCTACTCGTTCAAACAAGCTTGAATGAGTCCTATACCTATCACTTGAATTTAGCCTAATCCCTATCCCTCTAACAGAGTCCTACCTGAGCACACCTCTACTTGCATGTGGCGTCAAAGATAAATAAGCAGAAAGGGATTTCTGCAGCTCAAACCAAGGTCCTCCTTACTCTCTGTGGTGTCATTACCCAAGCACCTTAGTGGCGCCTCCTTTGCCACTTCACCAAGGTAGTTCTTGTGTCCAAATCCTCCAATAAATTCTTTTAACCCCTAATTCTTCTAGCTCCTTCTTCTTAAGTGCTAAAACAAAATTTTTAGCCATGACCCGGGACTAACCCAAGGTCATGCCTAGACCCCAAAACATATCAAACCAACACAGCATACCTACCAACACATGCAACCACAGGCAAAATATAGAGACCCCGCTTTAAGGATGTTACAGTTCTACCCCCCTTAAAAATAATTTCGGCCTCAAAATTACCTGATCAGAAGAGTTGAGGGTATTGCTGCCGTATTACATCCTCTGGTTCCCACGTGGCCTCCTCCGAACCATGGTTCCGCCATAAAGGGAAATGACTTCCTACGCAAAACTTTGACATCCCGATCCAAAATCTGTACCGGTTCCTCCTCGAAAGACAAGTCTGAGCTCACCACAATCTCTGCAACTGGCACAACGTGTGACGGATCAAACCGATAACGCCTAAGCATCGAAACATAGAAGATGTCGTGAATCTGGCTTAACTCTACTGACAGCTCAAGCTGATAAGCTACCAATCCCACTCGCTTCAACATCGTGTACGGTCCAATAAACCTAGGGATTAGCTTCCTTTTGCCCAAATCTCAACACTTTCTTCCATGGCGATACCTTCAGAAAAACCTTATCACCTACTGTATACTCTATATCTCTGCATTTAAGATCGACGTAAGACTTCTACATGTCCGATGCTTCCTTGAGATGAGCCCAATCACCTTAACTTTATCCTCGCCGCCACCAACTCGACCCAAAATCATTGCTCACCTAATTACATCCAACAGTAGGAGTATGACACTTCCGTCCATACAAGGTCTCATATGGTGCCATCTCGATACTCGCTGATAACTATTGTTATAAGCGAATTCGCCAATGGTAAATATTCCTCCCAACTACCATCAAATCCGAAACACGCCCCTTAGCATAACCTCTAAAACTGGATTACTCTTTTAGATCGCATCGATGTGGGTGAAAAGTCATCTTAAAATCACCTTGTTCCCAAGGCTTGACGCAAAGCTCTCCAAAACCTCGACGTGAACCTAGGATCCCTATCCGAGATGATTGACACTCGCACTCCATGGAACCTTACAATCTCGGCCACATACAACTTGGCTAACTTTTGGAGTTAATAATCAACCCTCACCGATATGAAGTGAGCTGATTTGGTCAGACGATCCACAATCACCCAGACTGAGTCCTTCTTACTAGGCGTGAGGGGTAGCCCATTAATAAAGTCCATGGTAATCCTTTCCCACTTCCACTTAGGAATCTTCACCGTTGAAGTAAACCTGACAGTAGCTGATGCTCATCTTTAACTTGCAGACATGTCAGACACTTACCCACAAACTCAGTCACTTTTCACTGCAGCCCTGGCCACTAGAATTGCTTTCGCAAATCTCGGTACATCTTACTACCTCTAGGATGCATAGCGTATGGGCTGCTATGTACATCCTGAAGAATACTTTGCCTGAACTCGACATCCTTCGGCATACAAGCCCTCACTTGAAAACACAGTACTCCCTCGTGAGTCAAGCTGTAACCTCCCAAACCATTACTCTATACTTGCAACCTCCGAATATTCAAACCCTCATCCACTAATTATTTCTCCTTAACCTGCTCTACCCAAGTCGGCTTCACTCATAATTTCGCCAACAAAATCCCATCACATATCGACTAAGGTGAGCAAACATCGCCGAAATCTGCTACCACCTTACGGCTCAACGCATCAGCTACTACGTTAGCCTTGCCCGGATGATACTCAATCGAGCAGTCGTAGTCTTTCAATAACTCAATCCACCTTCGCTGTCTCAAATTTAAATCCTTCTGCGTCAAAAGATACTTCAGACTCTTGTGGTCCGTGTAGACTATCGACTTTTCCCCATACAAATAGTGCCTCCAAATCTTCAAGGCAAAAACCACCGCAACCAATTCTAAGTTATCGCCGAGTAGTTACCCTCATGCGGTCTCAATCGCGAGACGCCAGACGCTACTACTTTCCTTCTCGCATCAAGACACATCCCAAGCTAGTATGTGATGCATCGCAATAGACCGTGAATACCTTTCCTGCCTCAGGCTGTACCAGAATCGAAACTTCCATCAAAATCTTCCTCAACCTATCGAAACTTTCCTGTTGTTTCTCTATCCACACAAATGGGACTCCTTTCCTCAATAGCTTAGTCAATCGGTGCTGCGATCAGTGAAAATCCTTCCACAAATCTCCGTGAATACCGCCTGCACCTAGAAAACTCCAAATTTTCACAACTGACCTAGGCGGTTTCAAATCCAACACAGCCTCAATCTTGCGAGGGTCCACTCTAATCCCTTCAGCGGACACTACGCGACCCAAGAAAGTTACTTTCCTAAGCCAGAATTCACACTTACTGAACTTGGCAAATAGCTACTTCTCCTTCAAAATTTGCAAAACCACCTGCAAGTGCATATCATGATCTTCCTCGCCTTTGAGTACACCAATATGTCGCCTATGAATACTATGACAACCGTCCAGTACTCTTTGAACACCCTATTCATCAAGTCCATGAATGTTTGCGCTTGCATTGGTTAACCCGAACGGATCACCGTAAACTCGTAATGCCCATACCGAGTACGGAATGCCGTCTTATGAACATCGACCTCCTTCACTTTGAGTTGATGGTACCCCGACCTGAGATCTATCTTAGAGAAAATTGATGCACCCTTAAGTTGATCAAACAAGTCGTCAATCCTGGACAATGGATACTTGTTTTTGATCATCAACTTGTTCAGCTGGTAGTAATCTATACACATCCGCATTGTACCGTCCTTTTTCTTAACAAAGAGCACGGGTGCTCCCCAAGGAGATATACTTGGTCGAATGAAACCTCGGTTCAACAACTCCTGGATTTGAGCCTTCAACTCTACCAATTCCTTTGACGCCATTCGACACGGGCTATAGACATCATGCAATTTGAAAACAGTCTATACCGAATTCAACTTCTCGATTTGGAGGCGCACCTAAGTTCCTCCTGGAATACATCGATGAATTCCTTCACCGTTGTTGGACATTCATCACTATGACTCCTTGGCCTCCAAGGCACACACTCGAACCGTAAACACCTCACACCCTTCCCGACCATTTTTTGCGCCTTGATAAGAGACCACATTCGATAGCTACTCCCTCCTATTACCTATCATCACCACCTCCTCACCTTCCATTGTCCTCAACACCATGCGCTTAACCGCGCAATCCAAATTGGCCTAGTACTTCACCAGCCAATCCATCCCGAGAATCAGATCGAACTCCCCAAACGGCAGTTCCATTAAATCAGCCAAGAACACGACCCCTTGAAGTTCTAGGGGTACATCCCTATATAGTTTACTTACTTCTATAGAGTGACCTAAAGGGCTTATCACAGTCATCTTCCTAGAAGTAATCTCAGAGTCTAAGTTCATAGTTTCCACTATGCTCGGCTACATATGAGTCGCCGAACCCACATCTATTAAAGCATTGTAAGGTAGTCCAAAGATTAAGAACGTCTCGATTATGACGTCCGGCATCACCTCCTCTCGATGCCTCACCGCATAGACTAATCCAGCCGCCTAGCCTCCATACCACCCGCACCTCGCTCGGTGCTCCACGGCCTCTACCAGAGCCATTACTTCCCTAGCAAGACCATGGCCCCTCTATGGTCACCGACCATCCCTCCTGTTCTGAGTACGGTTCTGATCCCCAGACTGTAACCTAGCTAACCGCTATAGACAATCCCTCACTCGGTGCTCCACCGACCCACACTTAAAACATCCTCTGTTTCCAGTCCAGCATTCTCCTGTGTGAGACTTTCCACATCGAGCACATCACGGCGGCCACTGAGTATTATCAGTAGTAGGCCTAGCAGCTTGATTCGGCCTACAATATCTACCCCGTTTCTGCTGATTTTTGGTAGACCTAGATGACCCAGAATTCCTTTTATTCCATCCCCTATCCTGATTCCATCTAACTGACTGTTTCACTTCCTCAGTAACTTTGGCCTTTTCCACTAAGACCACAAACTCTCTCTCCTGCTGTGGAGCAATCAGCAACCTCAGATCATCCCTTAATCCGTCCTTGAATCTAACACATCGCTCATGCTCCGTTACTATGATGCCCCGAGCGTATCGGCTCAACCTTAAGAATTTCGCCTCATACTCCAATACGGACTTATTCCCCTGAACCAGCCTCAGAAACGCCTTCCTCTGTGCATCAATATAGCTAGACCCCATATATTTCTTCTGATAAGCTACCTTAAAATAGTCCCAAGTGAGATCATCCATCGCAGACTATCCCGAATCGTGAGCCACCACCGGTATGACTCATCCCGGAGAAGCGACACTATCCCTTTCAGTTTTTCCTCAGCAGTCAGATCCAAGTCATCCATGATTTGCTCCGTTTCCTCTAACCAATACTCAGCCGTATTGGGAGCCACACCGAAACACCTTGAAATACCTTGGCTCCATTGGCTCGTAGTCGCTCAGATCTGATTTACGAGCTCCGCACCCCCATCGCTCCGACCATTCTTTCCAAAGACTCACAAGATCGCTCTGCAACATCGTGATCCTCTCCGTTTGATCTTGATACTCGACACCGGCAGCTGGTGGTGGTGGTATCTCATTCTCGGACCCTTGACCAGACCAAACAGATTTCGATACGGTCATTTCACCCCTACCGCATCCTCGAACATTACGACCACGTCCCCTAGTACTCATGTCTATAGTCACGATTTATTTGTTTAAGAGATTTTTATGGATTAGCTTCTATTTCACTGATTACCCACGAATAAGTTTTATGTAGAGAAATTTGGTCGTGGTTCTTTCGATCATCATAGAGTTTTCATTTTAATTCCTACCCTTAATCCACGTGTAGGGTATTCTCATCATTTCACTACCCAGGGGTATTTTAGCAATAAAATAGAGCTAATTCGTAAACCTTTACAAATCATAGATATTTTAAAAATTCTAGAAATCGGGGGTGTTTTGGTAATTTCATAAACCAGGGGTATTTTCATAATTTTTTTTCAAAATATGGTTCCAGGTGATTTTACAAAAGAAGGGTATTTTGAAAGTTTTCGCTTCGAGGATACTTTGGCAATTTTCCATACTGAGGATATTTTGGTAATTTTTTTTACAAGTCAGGGGTAATTTGGTTATTTTTCAAATCAGAGGTATTTTGGTCTTTTTCCATATCAAGGGTACTGTGGTAATTTCAAAACTAAGGTTTAAAGTGTTTCAAAGCAAAACGGCTGGTCCCTTTCAGGTTTTAGTTATTAAATTTAGCCTGTGAATAAGTCATCTCAGCTAGGATGAACCGTCACTACGCACCAGGTAGGATTCGGGTGAAGAGGAGGTGAGTCACTAGGACTGCTTAAGTACCAAACTCCCCCTGAATCCACTCCTAGACATGCGCATAACGGTTGCCACACCGTTAGCTCAGTGACATACTCACAGGTTTATTTAGTGGATCATTAAGTCTTATGCAATTTGTGTCAGAGTAAGCTATTCCTAGGGTCCAATAATTCCTATTCTACTAATCTACGATCCCGAAATACCCATTTCCCCCACATATAATTCACACAACAGTCAGAAGTACTTACCTGGGCAGATTGGTGCCGGAGACTCGGTGCCATGCTGTTCAACCTATGTACCTTTTCCACAAAAATTTTCAAAGTCCAAATTTAAAACATTTTGGGCCTCGGGCCCACAGCTGAGCTTTTGAACTTGGCTCTGATACCAAAATTGTAACACCCCAAACTCGGCCTACACACCACAACTGGATCTGGCATGCGACGGAGTGATAACCTTTTTAAAAGCGAAAATTTGTCGGATAATTTTCTTAGAAAACCCTTTTTGGTAGCACGAAAAGTTTAGAAATCCTTGCTTGAAGTCTAATTATTGTTGCAAGTTTTTACAAAACATTCAAGATATCTTTGTTATCATATTTTAAGTGGTGTTACCCGATGGCAACACTTTAAAGAAAAAAGAAGGAGTTATAGTTTTGAAAACATTGCTCTTTACCGGTTAATTTAACAAAACCATATATCCAATATAGTCAAATTAATAGCAAATAATAAAACCCCAAAATAAAACTCAATGACCTTATTACAAAACCCAAAACCAAAATTTAAAGAAAATTAATAAAATTAAAATAGTAACTAAAAGAAATCAAAATTCAACGAACATGCATGGCACGCCTCGAGTCCTCCGGCTCCATCTCCACAATCTACTCATCTGCAAAATATAAAGGAAGGGGTCAGTCACCAAGACTCGATGTATAAATCCCCAACCCGATAGTGCATTCACTTATATAAGTTATCAGGATAAACATGCAAGTCATGCAACCCATACCTAACCATCCAATCTCCTTTAACTACCCCTGTGGTCAAAACCATCGTGGTCAAAACCACTTCTTCAAGTCACAAATATATTGGTGTGGTCAAAACCACTAGTGACCGTAGTTACAAATCGGTGATGGGGCCAACCCATCGTGTGGTCAAAACCACTGATGACAATCCCATATCAACATGTGGGGCCAACCCAACGTGGTACCAAACCACCGACAAGTCACAATATTCATATGTGGTCAAAACCACTTTGGGACTTAGTCACAATTTATAATTTCAAGATGGGGCCAACCCGTCGTGTAGTCAAAACCACTGATGACAGTCCAAAATAAATCATCCCCCTCCTCTCATCAAACCCACCATCATGTCCATATCAATCGTGGCATAAAATATATGATAACGTATAGCATAGCATATAACCACAACATGATAATGTATATCAAAAATCACAAGACAGGGGACTTACCCAAAATCCAAGCTCATACCCACAAGGCATAATCACCGATTTCATTGCTAAAACAATATTATATTAGGCTTATTATACCAATAAAGTGTGTAAGCGTTACACACCTGACTATATATAGATCTAGTGTGAAATCCCGAAACTACGCGATACTACGAGATCCCAAAATGTATGCCCTCACTGCACCTACAATCGGCCAACATCACCCTTTAGATCTAAAGCCATTCGGCTTATTCACAAAATCTCAAGGATGTGTCGACTATGGTAGTACTCACTTAATGCCGATTTGGTTTCCAACCAAATCCGGCTTACGACCGATCCCCTTGCAATCGGCCAAACACTAGAACACACAAATGGTTATCCTTCGACTTTTGAACGATTAGGAAACAGATCTTGAAATGTTAAAGCCTTACCTAGATCGGCCACCAAATCCCAGAGATTCGGCTACACACCTTCCTATAATCAGTTTAAACACTCCATTAAGAATCCAAAGGCCATTCGGTCATAATCATAAATCCTGAAACCAAGGAGTTGTCGCACCCTTACCTTACAACTGATTCGGCCTCTACTCACCAAGGATCGGCACACCGCAAAAGGAAGAATTAGATTCAGCTTTTAATCCCAAAGATCCTAGGAGAAATCGGTTTCCATAGATGATTAGGAATCAAGTCAGCAAATGCCAGAATTTGACTTTTGCCCCCATGTGAGTCGACAGAGAAAAGAGAAAGGAAATAATAGGGATTCGACCAAGTGCACTTACCCTCTTCAAATTTGATTAGAGGAGAACCCAAAGAAGATCCACTCCTGGTTGATATTCGGCCAAAATATCACTAGAAGAAAGAAGGGAAATTCGGCCAAGAGTTTGAGTGATGAAGGGAGATTCGGCTAAAGTGAAAAGAAAAGAATGGAAAAGAGAATATGGAATGGGAGAGGGAAGATTCCGCAAGGGAAGAGGATGAAGATTTCAGCTTTTCAAAACAATGAAAAAGATGGAAGAAGGTGGAATCAAGATTCGGCTTTTGAAGATGGTAGTGAAGAAGAAGAAAATCGAATAGAATAATTTCGGCACAATGAAAGGGGTTTTGAGAGAATAAAAAGAAAAGTGGACTAAGATGGTTTCGGTTCAAAGAAGAAAAGAGAGAACTCAAGAGAGGGCTTTGATTTGCTTCTCAACTGAATTTACCAAGGCCTTTGCTAGCCGAAAATGTCACCTTGCCCCACTATGGAGAAACGGCACACCTAGTTTCCCAAACCAACTACACCTCCTCCCCTAAAGTCCAAAATTCAGCCAACTCTTCAAAACTCCCACCCTAGCCGTCCCCTCATCTTGCCTTGAATTCCTCCCATCCACTCATTCAAACAAGCTTGAATGAGTCCTACACCTATCACTTGAATTTAGCCTAATCCTATCCCTCCAACAGAGTCCCACTGAGCACACCTCTGCTTGCCTGTGGCGTCAAAATAAATAAGTAGAAAGGGATTTCTACAGCTCGAACCAAGGTCCTCCTTGCTCGCTGTGGCGTCATTACCCAAGCACCTTAGTGGCGCCTCCTTTGCCACTTCACCAAGGTAGTTCTTGTGTCCAAATCCTCCAATAAATTCCTTTAACCCCTAGTTCTTCTAGCTCCTTCTTCTTAAGTGCTAAAATAAAATTTTTAGCCACGACCCGGGACTAACCCAAGGTCATGCCAAGACCCCAAAACATATCAAACCAACACAACATACCTACCAACACATGCAACCACATACAAAATGCAGAGACCCCATTTTAAGGATGTTACAAGAGAAAGGGTTGGGGTTTGTATAGTTTCAGCTATGGTGAGAGTGAAGGGTATGTTTCGGCTTTTAGAGGGTGAATGAAGAAGAAAATGGATAGCTTGCTAAGATGAGAAAAAGTGCACGAATGGTCTTCACTTTCGGCTTTTGATCAAGAGAGAAAAGAATGCAAGTTTCGACAAGAAGCACAAATGAAAAGAAAACTTTCGAAAAAGAGAAAATGGCCACACATTCTCCTTATTTTGGCACCTAAAGACCCTAGCCAATCCACTTCCCTCTTGGCCGAAAATGCCATACCAAGACTCCTTCATTTGGCCAACACTTTCCCTCCTCTCAAATCCTTTCTTTTCCTCCTATTTTTCCTCTTCTCCTCTCATTCAAAAGAGTTTGAATGAGTCAAACTCTTATCTCCCTTCTTAGCTGAAAATTCAAGTGCCTTGACCAAGTCAAATTCTCATCCATTTAGTGTCTAATTGCTGTCCAACTCGTCTCTTGCCTATGCCAAAAAGGTGCTAAAATAATGCTCCAATTGTCGTCCCCATGATTCGGACCCTTGATCTCTGCTCCCCTAATGATGCCACCTCCTTGTATGCTTGGTGGCGTCTCCTTGCCACCTTACCACTGTGCTTGTTATGCTCTCATTCGCCAAAATTACCTATGTAACCTACCCCAGTCGGCTATCCTCCTTTCTAAGCTTCAAAACACAAATTTTAACCAAAGCTCCTAGCTTAACCTAGCCCCTTCCGGGACTCCCAAACACACCCATACATTTAAGCAACGCATCATACACACATAAACATGAAATAAATGCAGAACCCCTAAAAACCCAAATGTTACAGGAGTACTAAAATGTATAATGATTTGAAACAATTATACTGGTGGTCAGGCATAAAACGAGACATTTCAGAGTTTATGTCGATATGTTTGGTTTGTCAGCAAGTTAAAGCTGAACATCAAGTACCTTTGGGCTTACTATAGCCTGTGATGATACCAGAGTAGAAATGGGATAGAGTTACAATGGATTTTGTATCAGGATTACCCTTGTTTCTGAAGAAGAAAGATGCTATTTGAGTTGTCATTGATAGATTGGCAAAATCGACACATTTCATTCCGGTATGTACAGATTATCCACTTCATAAATTGGCTGAATTGTACATATTTGAGATCGTTAGATTGCACAGAGTGTCGATTTCGATTATTTTAGATAGAGATCCGAGGTTTACATCGTGATTTTGGACAAAATTGCAAGAAGCTTTGGGTACGCTGTTGAACTTTATAGAGATTCGAGGTTTACGTCACGATTTTGGACAAAATTGCAAGAAGCTTTGGGTACGCTATTGAACTTTAGTAATGCATTTCATGCATAAATTGATGGTCATTCTGAGAGAGTAATCCAAATTCTCAAAGATATGCTTCGTTGTTGTGTTTTAGAATTTGAAGGCAACTGGGAGAAATATTTGTCATTGGTTGAATTCACGTATAATAACAGCTTTCAATCAAGCATAAAGATGACACCGTATGAAGTATTATATGGTCATAAATGTCGAACTCCATTGTACTGGACCAAGCTTAGTGAGAAAAAGATTCACGGGGTTAATTTGATCAGAGAGACTGAAGAGAAAGTAAAGGTAATTCATGACGATCGAAAGTAGCTTCAGATCGATGTAAATCGACGTAGATTTTAAACGAAAGACATCAATTTCAAATTGGTGATGAGTATTTCTAAAAGTATCTTTATGGAAGAAAATACTTCATTTTTGTCGTAAAGGAAAATTGAGTCCACGATTCATCAGGCCGCATGAGATTATTGAATGAATAGGGCCAGTGGCATATCAACTAGCTTTACCATCAGAGTTGGAAAAGATTCACAACATGTTTCATGTATCGATGTTGCGACGATATCGATCAGATCCATCGCATGTAATTTCTCCGACTGAGATTGAGATTCAACCTAATATGACATATAGCAAAGAACCGATCAAAATTTTAGCTCGTGAGGTTAAACAGTTGAGAAATAAAAGCATAGCCATAGTGAAGGTTATATGGAAACGTCACGATGTTGAAGAGGCTATGTGGGAACCCGAAGAAGCAATGAAAATAAGACTTAACCTCTTTTCTGGTAAGATTTTCGGGGACAAAAATTCTTAAAGGAAAAGAGTTGTAACAGCCCATTTTTAGTCAATTCAGAACAGTCATTTCGGGACCTCAAATCAAAAGTCAAAATAATTATTTTATTATTATTTTAAGGCCTACAACATTATAATATAGTTTTGTGAAATTTTCGTTAAGAAATTTTATCGTTTGTGTGTTTCATTTGTTGAAATGACTAAATCACGTAAAGTGCAAAAGTGGTGTTCTATTAGCTAAATGTGTCTAATAGCTATGAAATCTTAAATTTAATGCCATTAAGTGGTAATCGACCAACATCTATGAGATTAATATTATTGAAATTTGATAGAAATTTAAAGGTTAATTTTGCTATTTAGTAAATAAAAGCTAATTAAATAAAATCAAATAAAATTGTGTTCTCATATCATCTTCTACAATCGAATTTTAGGGTTGAGAAGCCATTTTTATTCTTTCAAGTTTCGACAACTTCAATCATTGCAATTGGGTATGTATTTTGTCCCGTTTTTAGTGATTTTAATGTTTTTTAGATCGTTGCACTTAATTTATCTAGCCTAGGGACTATTTTGCAAAATTGTTAAAGGTTTAGAGTTTTTCCATTGATGAATCTGTGTATGTTTTGATGTTTGATGATAGAAAATACATTCTTATTGAAACAACATTTGTAAAGTGATTTTTAGTAAAATGTCTAATTAGGGATTAAATTGAGAAATGTTGAAATTTTGTGGTTTAATTATGAAATAAATGAAAAATGGGTTGTTAGGGACCTAATTGAAATTCGGCTAGCATGGGTTTAAGTTGAATTGCATGAATTTGTATTTTTATGAGATATGGACTAGATTGTAAAAATGTGAAACATTAGGGGCAAAAGTGTAAATGTGCCTTAATGTGTATGTTGTACTAAATTGAATAGAGAGATTATTAAATAAGTTAATTTTGATTACATTTAGATCAAGAAAGGCAAAATACGAATTTAGATCAGGGAAAGAACAAAGTTTCAGATTAATCGACTTAATTGTCATTTTTGTATCCGAGGTAAGTTCGTATGTAATAAACTTTGTTATAATTGTAATTTAAATGTGAATATGACATTGCAGACTTATTTGACGAAGATTCGCCATTGGAAATCCTAGTTGAACCTTAGGAATAGATTAGGATACGAATGACATGTCATTAGGGTTATTATTGATTTTGGTGTTGGTCCGTATGTCCTACCAGTGGCTGAGTTATCCAGCATGTGTTGCAGATTCTCATCAAATTGTGTGAGCAGCACCATGTAGCTTCATTATGACTGTCAGCTTGTGTGAGCAGACCCATTGATCGCTCGAGAGTTAGCATTATTGAGATAGCTTCGGCTATGTATTGGCACTTTGGTGCAAGATTTTTTTAGATAGCTTTGGCTATATATATATGTATTGACACTTAGGGTGCGAGATTCCCGAGTATCCTGTATTATTCCAAATGGTTCAACGGGTATATTGAAGATATTAAATGGTAAGAATAGATACGTATCAGTACAGGTATGTACGAAAATTATATATACATCGAACATATGAAAGAATTGAGCTTATGGTTATATAGATGATTGAATACATTTTAACATTGTGGTTACTTATTTTGTGTATGTTGTATACATATTTTGAATGGTAAATTAAATGATGAGCTTTGCTTATTATTTTCATATGAGCTTACTAAGCTTTATAGCTTACTTTGTTTATTTTCCGTGTTTTATAGTGATTTCAAAGCTAGCTCGAATTTAGGAATCATCAAAGCCTTCATCACACTATCCTACTATCATTCTGGTACTTTTGAACTTAAGTATTTTGAGTATATGGCATGTATAGCGACTTCGGTCATTTTAATACATGTGTTGTTAATGAATTTAGTCATTTGAAATGGCTTGTAAATATTAAGAGTTTGGTTTTGTATATAGCCATGAAAGTTGGCTTGCTTTGGTTAATTTGGTTGTGTATATTTAAGTGCAAATTGCTCTTGTTTTGTGTTGATAATTGATATGATAATGTTTGTGGTGAATGGTTGATATTTGGGAAGTTATATGCTTTTGAGTTTTGGCTTAATGATGCATGTTTGAAAGTGTCCATTTAGTTGAAATGTGAATGTGAATTTGACATTGAAATTGAATAGTATGTTATAGTAATTGTAACATCCTGAATTAAGGGGCCTATGCGTTTAATGTGTGGTTATGTGTAATATGTTAATTAGAGTGTTAGGGGTCCAGTTTGGGCTTAGGATACGGCTGAGGTCTTGGTTAAATTTTTTGTTTGGACACTATAGGGTTTAAAAGATGGTATCTGTGGTTTAAATTGCAAAATGGGCTTGTGGGTCAATAGCAAGGGGCGCTGGAAAGGAACTATAAGGTGGCGTCATTAGCAGGTGAAGAGGCCCAAGTTATGGCCGCTTGGAGCCCATGTATTTGGACCATTTTTGACACTTAAAGGAGGAGCAAGTGGGACGAAAATAAGGCTTAAAATTAGGAGGGATTAAATGACTTGGATAATGTGGATAATGTACTGATAAAGGAAGGAAGAGGTGGTGTTATTTAGACCTCTTTTGGAGGTGTGAATGGATAAAGATAAGGGAGAAAGATAGGAGTTATCTGCTAAACAACTAGTGGTGGCCGAATTTCCATCTCTTGGAGGGGGTAAGGAATCGATTTCAATATGCCAGAGGGCTGTCGAAATTTCCCTCATTAATTGATTAGTTTTTAGTTCGAGGAAGGGGCATTTTCAGATTTTAGGTAGTAGGTGCCGAAATTTTGTGTTTAGGTGGGGGGAATATCTTTTTATTTTCAGCAATAGGGTTTTATTTCCCATTCTCTTCTCTCATTATTCAAAAGTTGAAACCCCTAATCTTATTCTCTCAACTCCACTTTTATGCAAAAGCTGAAATTCCATTGTTTTCTCTGCTTTCATCTCCATAGCCGAATACCCTTGTCTATTCTTTTCTCTTTGCCGATTTCTTCATCAAAACTAAATCTTCATAGATCTCTTGAGATCATCTTTTCTTTCTGATCTTCTCAAAAGTCAAAATTCTCTAGGAGTTGCCAAATTCTCTGTGTTAAGGTAAGTGCCGATTTTTTCTATTCTTTTTTTCTTCTTTTTCGATTTTTGAGACCATAGCCGAATGGCTAGTTGGTTGTTAGGCCATCTTTAGTTTGACGTTTTCACTGATCTCATGTTCTTTTTGGGTGGCATTCTGAGATTTGAAGGAGATCTAATCGCCTAGGTTTCTAAGTTAGAAATCGTTAGCCTTCGAACCACATTACTTTTTTGGATATCTCAAGGTAAGGGTTTCGATTCTCCCTAAGTGTTCAATTGGTTTCTTTTCCTTATTGTGCCTTAACCTAATGCCTCATTAAGCAATCATTATAGTATCCTCTGACTAAGGTCATTCATGGACTCGAATGTCAGCAAATCGAAGGAAAGGGTTGGATCTGTAGTCCCAGCCCCAAAGTTCAAGAAATGCGCGGTGTCAGCAGTACGAGATTGGCCACCGGGTTGTGGACCAGCTTCAGAACAAAACCTTAGACAGTTAGCCATCGTATCGGTTCGATAGTGTCTATATAGAAATCTTGTCCTATCGGTAATCGTGTGTAGATCTCTATCACACTAGTTAATCAGATTATATGTATGTTATGGGCTAAAAGTCAAAAAATGAGGCTATATGAATGTCTTGTTACCCAAAAGGGTAGGCAAGGGATGCAGTGCGTAATCATAGAAACTTCTATGTGTATAGAAGTATGTGAAAGTATGTGATCTGTTTAGGTAGTTTAATGTTCTGATTCTTGCATGTATGTATGCATAGGATGGGATTGATATGATGAAGGGGAACAGGTCGCATAGCGATCGGTGGCTTTGCCAAATAGGTCACATAGTGATCGGTCTTTATAATGAAAAGACAAATTGTCGATTTATTATTAAGGTCGCATAGCGATCGGTGGCTTTACCATATAGGTCACATAGTGATTGGTCTTTATGATGAAAGACAAATTGTCTATATGGTGTGTAGCGGATGGAGGGTTGATTGTTGAAATCCCACAAGCAGATGGTTGGTACGGGGGTGTGTAGAGGATGGACTCTTAGGTTTGGGATGGGCCATATTGCATGTAAATATTTTCTATTGCCATTGTGTATGGCCCAAGGCCCTAATGTGTTTGTGGGCCCAAGGCTTTTATGTGTTTTCAGGATTTGCACACTGAGTCTTGGTGACTCACCCTTTTATTTTTCCCAACTTTTCAGATGAGCAGTAGATCGTGGACATGGGAGCCGAGGCGAACTCAAGAGGCCATCAAGTCTTTTATTTTCATAGACTGTTACGATTTTTCATTGAGTTTTAATTTTGGGATTATTTTTGTAATAAGGCCTCCATAACTTAGGTTATCGATCTATATTCTTTTTTTTATGTTACAATTTATAAGCTTATGTTTTCAAAGTCTTAATTACAAGTGAAATAAAAATAGGCTTTTCAAGCACATTCAACATGAATGTTAAGGTCCCTTTCAAAAATGTCACAATTAATGATTAGTCGGTTAAAATAAACTGAGATTTTCAAAACCCCTTTAAAGCAAAGTTTTCAACATTCAACCCGTAGCATACCAGATCCGATCATGACGTATGGGTCGGTTGGGGTGTTACAGTAATTGTGTGCTTTATATATTTGGCATTGAAATGGTATGAATTATGCTTGGTTGAGGTTGGTTGAATGCCTATTTATGCCATGTTTTTGTGCTGATTGAGTTGGTGTAGGTACATGCAAATTGGGTGGAAAAATGGCTTGGTAAATAGCCTATTTTTGTCCACACAGGCGTGTGTCTCAGCTGTGTGTGATTAGTCAGTATGCTCCACACGGCCTAGCACATGGGTGTGTGACTTGGCTGTGTGGCATAAGTCAGTATACCCTACAGGTTTGGCACGGCCTAGCACACGGCCTGGCACACGGGTGTGTGTGGCCATTTTAAGGGCACACGGGCGTGTGTGTTGGCCGTGTGAACCAAGTCAGAGAGTTACACGGGGTCGAACACGGGCTGGGACACGGCCATGTCATTCCATTTAGAATGTCCACATAGCCTGCGACATGGGCGTGTCTTTGGCCATGTGAGACACATGGCTGGCTCACACGGGCATGTGACCCCTATTTTGTGAAAAATTTTCTATATTTTCTAAAAATTTCCTAAGTTATCGATTTAGTCCCAAACCACTCCTAATGCATGATTTGGGCCTCGTAGGCTCGTAATAGGGACGATATGGATGATTGTGAATGATGATGGCTTGATGACGATAAATGTATGAGAAATGTATGTGTAATTTTGTAATAGGTCTGGTAATGCTCTGTAACCCTATTCTGGCAATGAACATGAGTGAGGGGTGTTACATCTCTTAAGTTTTTCCTTTTCAAAACGTGATAAGTTGGAAGAGACAATACCTGTAGCGAGGTAGTTTACCATATCTGCAAACCATGGGTAAACTATCTGAGCTGACAGAAGACTTTCATCTGGGAAGTCATCTTTAAGAGGTGTGTCATCTTTTTAAAAGGGTATTCAACTCAAATTATCAGTTACTAAGTTCTCACTTCCTTTCTTGTCTTTGATCTCGAGATTGGATTCTTGTAGGAGAATAATCCATCTAATTAACATAGGTTTTGCCTCTTTTTTCCCAATCAAATATTTCAATGTTGCATGGTAAAAAAAAACAATAACTTTAGTGCCTAATAAATACGATCTAAATTTTTCAAGTCAAAAACAAAGGCTAATAATTCTTTTTCAGTGGTTGAGTAATTACTCTGGGTAGCATCTAGTGTTTTAGAGGCATAGGATATGACGTGAGGTTCCTTCCCAATTCTTTGCCAAAGGACAGCTCCCACACTTTGGTCGCTTGCATCTCAGATGAGATCAAAAGGGTAATCCCAATTTGGTGGTTGTACTATAGGAGCTAAAACAAGCTTTTGTTTGAGAGTGTCGAACGGGTCCTTGCACGCTTAATCAAATTTGAACTCTTTATCCTTTTGCAAAAGGTTGTACAGTGGTCGCGAAATCTTCGAAAAGTCCTTTATAAAGCATCTGTAAAAACCTGCATGACTAAGAAAACTGTGAATTTCCCACACAGTTGTGGAGTGTGGAAGTGAGTTGATAATATCAGTTTTGGCCTTATCGACGGTGATTCCTTCAGGGAAAATAATATGCCCTAAAATCAATCTCTTATCTACCATAAAATGGCATTTTTTTAATAATTAAGAATTAGATTGAATTCTAGGTATCTCTCCAAAATTTTAGTGAGGTTTGACAGACATTCATTGAAAGAATCACCATAAATTGTAAAATCATCCATAAATACCTTAATTATTTTCTCGACATAGTCAAAAAATATACTTACCATACACCTTTGGAATGTGGTTGGCATATTGCAAAGTCCAAACGGCATCCGTCTGTAGGCGAACGTGGCAAAGGGACATGTAAATGTTGTTTTCTCTTGGTCCTCCAGTGCCACTAGAATTTGGAAAAAAGCCTAAATAACCATCAAGACAACAGTTGAAACACCCCAAACCCGGGCCAAAAAGCCTGACCGGATTTGTTATGTTCCTCGAATCTAACTTTAGCAAATTCTCGTTTTATTTAAGAAAAACTTAATGATTTTTGTAGAAAATGCATTAAATTAATATTTTAGGTTGAAATCAAATTGTAAAGTAAATTTATGTCTTTTAAAACATTATTTTAGAAGGAGTTAATAAATTAAAAGAAAACCAAATTTATGGAAATTACTTTAAAACATATATATATTAGTGGCAAAAACATTTTTAAATTATTTATCGAAAAACCATTTAGTTATTTAATAGATATTTGTCCATGGCAAAAAGTCCAAACACAAAAATTAAAACAGTTCATAGTGGCCTTATTACAAAAATAGCAAACCCATAATAAAGTCTAAGTAGTAAAAATTAAATAAGTTTAACTTGGAAAATCTTCAAAATACTTGATATGAGCATTGGCCACCACGAGTCCTTCTCGACCGATCCATCGCACTACTGAATCATCTCAAAAGTTATCCCACAAAATGGGTGAGTTATAAACTCAATGTGTAACACATACATTAAAAAGCCCATTTTATCATATGCCTTAAAGCCCAAAAATTACACATATGGCCATAGGCCCATTTAGTTCATATTTAGCCCAAAGGCCCATTTTCATAGCAGATTAAAATAATACTTATTTAAATCACATGGATATGTACATATAATGAAATGCAAACCCGGCCCACCTAATATCCATCCGCTACACACCACCCGTACCAACCAACACACCGTGGGAATTACTAAATCGACCCTCCATCCGCTACACACCATCGAAGGCAGTTGTTGCAGTCAACATGCACATCACCCTCATAATTTTGTGGCAAGGCCACCAAACAAAATTGTGACCGAAGTCACCAGATTTCATATTTGTGACCGAAGTCACCAGATTTCATATTTGTGACCGAAGTCACCAAATTTCATATTTGTGACCGAAGTCACCAAATTTCAATTATGTGGCCGAAGTCACTGAAAATGTGGTAAAACCACCAGAATACTTCCTCCTTTATCAAATATACCCATATGCCCATGCACATACATATCATTTAGTTTTCATGCCATTTACCCCAAAATCATAATATAATCATACTTATTTCACATTTTATGCATATAGAAAAATTATCAAATATTGGGGTAAACATACTCGAATATCGTATACCACCGAATGGTATCCAAAATCATTATTAAACACATTATCATAAAATCACATATAAAAATAGATCTATGAGTTTTTAATGTAGGTTACACACCTTATGACCGTGAGAACGATACTCTCTCGCTCACAACACCTAGTTAATTAACACACGGGTTAGTATACACTATTACTAATAAAATTACACTTATTGACGAGAGATCTAAATCCTTACCCTTGGATTCTCGAACAACTGTTATTTGTGGTTTTCTCTGCTAGATGGATCAAAACCGATATCCCACCAACGTAAAGTGGTTCGGTTGTGCGTACTACTTCAAATAAGCGATCTTCGTTAGCGAGAGGGTCCACAACCCGTGGAAAATCTCTTACCCCGTCTGACCCTTCTTTTGAAGTTCGATGGTAAAACAATGCCTCCTCTCTTCCAAATACTCCGTCTTTGCTCTTTTCTTACCTATCTTGTTAGTCTCAAATCGCCCTAAAATAAAGTTGATTAGTAATCCATTCTAAAAGGATTAATATAACCAAAAGGAATAATCTTACCTTGGATGATTTCAAAGGTTACTTCTTAAAAGTTGGCTTCTACAAAGATCCTTAAAAATCCTTTTCACCTAGAGAGAAATTAAGAGAATCATGAATCTAAATTGGCCAAAGTAAAAAGAAATAATGAAAACGATTAACGAAAAGTCTTACTTGCCCACTTGAAGATTCAAATTAAAACAAAAAGAAAAGAATAAAATGGATTTGGTGGTTTGGTTTGTACAAAAGAAAAGGAGAAAAGATGGTGATTTATGGCTAAGTTGGTTTCAGTTTTCAAAGAAAGAAAAGAAAGATTTAGATGAAAAAGAAAGATGATTTGGTTTGACAAAAGAAGATGAAAATAGATGTTGATTGTTGGTGTTGATAGGAAAATAGTTTCGATTGAGAGTGAAGAAGAAAGAAAATGAAAATAGAAGGAAAAGAAAAGGAAGAAAAGAGAAAGAGAAAGAGAGATTAAAAGAAGAAGATGATAATGATGATGTTGATTCTCAAAGAAAAGAGATGTGCTTAGGAATCAATGCACATTCGCCAAGAGGAGAAATTGAAGAAAAATGGTGAAAAGATTATAGGATAGTTTCGGCTATGAGAGGAAAGAGAAGAGAGAAATAGAATGAAAAGAAAAGAAAATGAGAGAGAATGCTTTTGGTGAAAGATGAATTCTAAGACTAGAGAGGAAGAAAAGGATAAGTGTCCTCAAAAGTGACAATATTTTGGTATCAAAAGAAGATAAAAATTTGAGAGGAAAAGAAGAAATAAAAGTACCTATTTGGTCAAAAATGCAAAGGCCAAAACAAAGCAAACTTTTTACCAAATGCCAATAGACAAATTCGCCACGAGAAAAAATATTGGACAAAGGAAAAATGCACAAATGACAACCTTTTGGTCAACTAAAACCTCCCTAATCCCATACCAAAATTACCAACACAATAGCCTACACAATCCCCTTTTTCCTCCTTAATTCTTCCCCATCAAGCCTAAGATTGCTATCACCATTAACCACCCTCTTTAGCCCCTAAAATCGACTAGGTTCATGGTCAAATGACCATGAACAAGTTTCCAAAACATTGCCCATATATCAAGCCTTTTGTCCCCCCTATCTTATTATCCTATCTTGATTCCATGCCATAAGTCTTTAGCTTGCCTTTTTCATATGGTCAAATAACCAAAATTAAAAGAATGCTCATCCATTCTAGAAGGGTCTTGGCCGACACTATAGGGAAGGAAACAAAAAATAAAATCCTCCCATTTGCTAGCTAGGGGATTCGAACCTCTCCCCACAAGCACTCATCCATGTGTCCTTACCACTAACTCCTCATGTCCAACTTATAGCGGCATCACCACTATGCCATTAACTCATCTTATGCTTTAAACTCCTTGTCATTAATTCTTAAAGCCTAACATGCTTAGCTCCATCTTAATTATTAAAATTAAAAGTTTCACTAAGCATTCACTCAATTAATGAAGTTCAAAAATAACTTCCAAAACACACTTAACATATTTAAGCATGCAACATCATTCAATTAAGTAAGATGCATAACCCCTAATTATCAGGATGTTACGGTTCTACCCTTAAAATAATTTCGTCCTCGAAATTACAGGCTGAATAAGTGAGGGTATTCTTTGTCGCATCGCTTCCTCCAGCTTCCACGAAGCTTCTTCTGATCCATGATTACGCCATAATACTTTGACAAGAGGAACCGACTTTCTCCGTAAAACCTTTACATCTCGCTCTAGAATTTGAATTGGCTCCTCTTCATAGGACAAATCTGGTCTTAATTCCACCTCCTCAACTGGCACTACATGAGATGGATCCGACCGGTAACGGCGTAACATTGAAACATGGAACACATCGTGCATTTGCTTCAATTTCGAAGGCAATTCTAACTGATATGCCACAGGTACGACCCGCCGATAAGGTCCAATGAACCTGGGACTTAACTTCCCTTTACGACCAAATCTCATTACTTTTTTCTAAGGTGAAACCTTTAGGAAAACTTGGTCCCCCACAGCAAACTCTATTTCTTTCCGCTTTAGATCTGCGTAAGACTTTTGCCTGTCAGATGCTTCCTTTAACCGAGCCCGGATTACCTTAACCTTTTCTTCGGATTCACCACTATTTCGGACCCAAAATCGACGTTCCCTAATTACATCCAACACATAGGAGTGCGACACTTTCGCCCATATAGTGCTTCATATGGTGCCATCCAAATCGGCTTATAATCGTTGTTGTACGCAAATTCGCTAACGGTAAGAATTCCTCCCAACTTCCCTTGAAATCTATCACACAACCCTTAACATATCTTCTAAAATTTGATTACTCTTTCGGATTGGCCGTCGACCGTGGATGAAATGCCGTCTCGAAATCAATCTGTGCCCAAAGCCCGATGCAATGCTTTCCAAAATCGCGACGTAAACCTCGGGTCTCTATCTCGAATGATTGACAACGGCACTCCATGCAATCTCACAATCTCACCACATATAACTTCGCCAATTTACGTAAAGAGTAATCAACCCGAATCGGGATAAAATGTGCGATTTATCAATCGGTCCACTATCACCCATATCTGAGTCTTTCTTAGTAGGCGTAAGAGGAAGCCCACTAACAAAGTCCATGGTGATTCTCTCCACTTCCACTGTGGAATCTTTATCGATCAAGCAATCCAGAAGGTACTTGATGTTCAACTTTGACTTGTCGACACGTTAAGCACTTTCGTACATACTCAACTTCTCGCTAAGTCCGAGCCACCAAAACCGATCTCGCAAATCTCGGTATAACTTACTTCCTCCAGGATGCATAGCATAAGGGCTACTATGCGACTCCTGAAGAATCTTTTGCCTCAATTCCTGATCCCTCGGCATACAAACTTTACCTTTGAAACACAATAACCCATCACTGTTAATACCAAAATCTTCCAATTCTCCACTCTGTACTTGCCAAAATTTTGCACTCAGATCATCGTCAACTAACTGCCTCTCTTTCACTTGACTCAACCATGTCGGTCTAACTTGTAATTCTGCCAACAAGCTTACGTCATCGTAAAGACTAAGATGTGCAAACATCGCCTTAAATCGACACCACTTTTCGACTTAGGCGCCCGCCACCACATTCGCCTTGCGGGTGGTACTCGATAGAAACGATCGTAGTCTTTCAACAACTCTATCCACCTTCGCTGCCTCAAATTCAGTTCTTTCTGAGTCAGTAGATATTTTAGACTCTTGTGGTCCGTGTATATCACTTACTTTTCCCCGTATAAATAATGTCTCCAAACTTTAAGAGCAAAGACTACAGCTGCCAACTCCAAATCATGCGTCGGGTAATTAACCTCGTGAGGTCTCAACTGCTACTGAGACGCATATGCAACTACCTTCCCGTCTTGCATCAGAACACATCCTAATCCCGTGTGAGAAGCGTCACAATACACGACAAAATCCTTTCCTGCCTCAGGCTGAATCAAAATCAGAGCTTCAGTCAAAACCTTCTTGAGCTTCTCAAAACTCTCTTGTTGCTTATCAGCCCACACGAAAGGTACTTCCTTTCTCAGCAATTTCGTTGAAGGTGCAGCTATCGAAGAAAATCCTTCAACAAATCTTCTGTAATAGCTCGCTAACCCCAAGAAATCGCGAACTTGATTCTGAGACTTAGGTGGTTTCCAATCTAGCATGACCTCAATCTTCCGAGGATCCACCTTATCCCTTCTCACGACACCACATGGCCTAAAACGTAACCTCTTTCACCAAAATTCACACTTCTTTGAATTTGGCATATAGCTTCTTCTCCTTAAAACTCGCAACACAATCCGGAGATGCTCATCATGTTCTACCTCGGACTTAGAATACACCAGATGTCGTCGATGAATACCACGCAAATTGATCCAAGTAGGGCTGGAAAATCCTATTCATCATATCCATGAACGCAATTGGGGGCGTTCATCAATCCGAATGGCATTACCAAAAATTCATAATGCCCATATCTAGTTCGAAAAGTCATCTTATGGATATCCGCTTCTTTCACCTTAAGCTGATGATACCCCAACCTTAGATCAATCTTTGAGAATACCGCAGCTCTTTTAAGTGATCGAACAAGTCGTCAATCCTCGGCAAAGGATACTTGTTCTTGATGGTCACTTATTCAACCGCCGATAGTCTATACACATCCTCATCGATCCGTCCTTTTCTTCACAAATAAAACCGGTGCTCCCTATGGAGACACACTAGGTCAGATAAATCCACGATCAAGCAACTCTCGAATCGAGCCTTAAGCTCAACTAATTCCTTCGGTGCCATTCTATATGGAGTAATAGAACCGCGCCATTCCGAACAATAAATCAATCCGAATTCTACCTCACGATCCAAGGCAAACCCGAAGTTCTTCCTAAAATATCTACAAATTCATTCACAGTCCTAACTCCTTCAACAGATTGCTTCTTTAGCCTCCAAGGCACTAACCAACATCGAAAGGCTACACATCCTTTCTAACCATCTTTTACGCCTTAAGAGCGGATACTACATTAGATAAGTAGTTCCGCTCTCGCCCATTACTACAACTTCTTTGTCATCAAGAGTTCTTAAGGACATTAAACTTAGCAACACAATCCACATTTGCACGATACTTCACAAGCCGGTCCATGCCTAAGATCAAGTCAATTCTCAAATGGAAACTCTATTAAATCAGACGAAAACTATATCCCTTGAACTTTTAAAGGCACTTCCTTAAAAAGTTTGTCTATAATCTTGCATCCTAAAGGACTAAAATCATATCATCTTCCTAGGTGCAGTCTCAGAAGTCACATGCAAAGTCTCAGATACTTCACTAGCTATATATGAGTGAGTTGACCCTATATCTATCAAAGCAATAAAGGGTAACCCTAAAATCAGAAACATACCCGTGATAACATCAGGTGTGTCACTGTCTTCTCTGCGACGAACCGCATATACCGGACTGGCCGTCTTGCCTCGAGCTACCACCGCCTCATCTCAGTTTCGCGACCTCTGCCGAACCATTACCCTTCCATTTGGACCACGACCCTTATCATTACTGCTCACTTGCGGCCTAATTAACACCTTGACTTCTCAAGCGGTTCTTATCTCAATTCTTGGGCAATCCTTGATCATATGGTCTTTAGATCCGCACTTGAAACATCCCCCGGTCTTTTTCCAACATTCTCCCGAGTGCATTTTCCCACATTGAGCACAAGCACGATGTTGTCCACCCGTAGCAGTCTGCTGACTTCGCGGTCCATCATTTCTTGGTTTCTTCTGAAAATTCCCGGATGACCCTAAAGACCCAAAGCTTCTCTTATTTCTATTCTGACCTCTGTCCCGATTCTGTCTTTCAGTCCTCTTAACCTCTTCAGCTATTCTTGCTCTTTCTACTAAGATTGCAAAATCTCTTTCACGGTGCGGAGCAATCATCACTTGCAGTTCATCTCTAAGTCCATCTTCAAATTTGACACACCGTTCATATTCCGTAGCCACTATCCCTCTGGCATAACGGCTAAGTCGCAAAAATTCTGCTTCATATTCAGCTATCGACTTGTTTCCTTGCACCAAATTCAGAAATGTCTTCCTCTGAGAGTCGATGTAGCTAGCTCCAATATATTTTCCTTCGAATTTAATTTTAAAATACCCCAATCCAATCGATCCACGGGGTACTTTCCTTAATAGTGAGCCACCACCGGTAGGCTTCATCACGAGTAGTGAAATAGCACCTTTCAATTTTTCTTGAAAGAAGGCGTCTAAATCGTCCATAATCCTCTCGACTGCTTCCAACCAGTATTCCGCTACATTTGGAGCTACTCCAGATACTCCTCTGAAAACCTCAGCTCCATTCGATCTTAGTCTCTCACTATTGACTTTCGAGACCCATTTCCAGAACTAGCTTCTGCTACTCGTTCTAAAACTCGCACCAGACTTGTGATCTCACACACCTCCTTTATTTTGCTCTTGAAAATCCACTCCAACAAATGGTGGCGGAGCATCATTTTGAAACCTTGACCGGATCTAACTGGTTCGAACCGACCATTCTTCCTCTTCCACGTCCCACGACGACCACGTCCCCTAGAACTCATGTCTACTACGTGTCTTATCTATTTTTATGAAGAAGTCTTATGTATTAGAGTCTTTTCACTTCTTATTAAAAGAAAGTTTTATGAAATAGATATTCAGCGATTTTTCCGTAGTAGCACACATACACCTAGGGTCCATGTCTCTATAGTTATAGTTTCCTTAGGCTTATTAGACTTTCATATCACTTTATCTATAAAGATACATACCTGATGGATCTGGGCTGAGAACTCAGGTGCCATGCTCTTATAAAACCATTTTAACTTAAGAAAACTTTCAAAAAGTCATTTGGGCCATATTTTGAAAACGTTGTGGGCTTCAAAACCCAAGGCCGAAAGTTTAAAATTGGGCTCTGATACCAAGTTGAAACACCCCAAACCTGGCCCAAAAAGCCTGACCGGATTTGTTATGTTCCTCGAATCTAACTATAGCAAATTCTTGTTTTATTTAAGAAAAACTTAAGGATTTTTGTAGAAAATAGATTAAATTAATATTTTAGGTTGAAATCAAATTGTAAAGTAAATTTATGTCTTTTAAAACATTATTTTAGAAGGAGTTAATAAATTAAAAGAAAACCAAATTTATGGAAATTACTTTAAAACATATATATATTAGTGACAAAAACATTTTTAAATTATTTATCGAAAAACCATTTAGTTATTTAATAGATATTTGTCCATGGCAAAAGTCCAAACACAAAAATTAAAAGCAGTTCATAGTGGCCTTATTACAAAATAGCAAACCCATAATAAAGTCTAAGTAGTAAAAATTAAATAAGTTTAACTTGGAAAATCTTCAAAATACTTGATATGAGCATTGGCCACCACGAGGTCCTTGCGACCGATCCATCGCTTACTGAATCATCGAAAAGTTATCCCACAAAAATGGGTGAGTTATAAACTCAATGTGTAACACATACATTAAAAAGCCCATTTTATCATATGCCTTAAAGCCCAAAATTACACATATGGCCGTAGGCCCATTTAGTTCATATTTAGCCCAAAGGCCCATTTTCATAGCAGATTAAAATAATAATCATTTAAATCACATGGATATGTAAATATAATGAAATGCAAACCTGGCCCACCTAATATCCATCCGCTACACACCACCCGTACCAACCAACACACCGTGGGGATTACTAAATCGACCCTCCATCCGCTACACACCATCGAAGGCAGTTGCTGCAGTCAACATGCACATCGCCCTTATAATTTTGTGGCAAGGCCACCAGACAAAATTGTGACCGAAGTCACCATATTTCATATTTGTGACCGACGTCACCAGATTTCATATTTGTGACCGAAGTCACCAGATTTCATATTTGTGACCGAAGTCACCAAATTTCAAATATGTGACCGAAGTCACCGGAAATGTGGTAAAACCACCAGAATAGTTTCTCCTTTATCAAATATACCCATATGCCCATGCACATACATATCATTTAGTTTTCATGCCATTTACCCCAAAATCATAATATAATCATACTTATTTCACATTTTATGCATATAGCAAAATTATCGAAATATTGGGGTAAACATACTTGAATATCGTATACCACTGAATGGTATCCAAAATCATTATTAAACACATTATCATAAAATCACATATAAAATAGATCTATGAGTTTTTAATATAGGGTTACACACCTTATGACCGTGAGAACGATACTCTCTCGCTCACAACACCTAGTTAATTAACACACCGGGTTAGTATACACTATTACTAATAAAATTACACTTATTGACGAGAGATCTAAATCCTTACCTCGATTCTCGAACAACGTTATTTGTGGTTTTCTCCGCTAGATGGATCAAAACCGCGATATCCCACCAACGTAAAGTGGTTCGATTGTACGTCGTACTACTTCAAATAATCGATCTTAGTTAGCGAGAGGTCCACAACCCGTGGAAAATCTCTTCACTGTCGATATAGCCCTTCTTTTGAAGTTCGATGGTAAAACAGTGCCTCCTCTCTTCCAAATACTCCGTACTGCTCTTTTCTTACCTATCTTGTTAGTCTCAAATCGCCCCAAAAATAAAGTTGATTAGTGATCCATTCTAAAAGGATTAATATAACCAAAAAGGAATAATCTTACCTTGGATGATTTCAAAGGTTACTTCTTAAAAGTTGGCTTCTACAAAGATCCTTAAAAATCCTTTTCAAGGATTCTACCTAGGAGAGAAATTAAGAGAATCATGATTCTAAATTGGCCAAAGTAAAAAGAAATAATGAAAACGATTAATGAAAAGTCTTACTTACCCACTTGAAGATTCGGCCTAAAATAAAAAGAAAAGAATAAAAATGGATTTGGTGATTTTGATTTGTACAAAAAGAAAAGGAGAAAAAGATGGTGATTTATGGCTAAGATGGTTTCGATTTTCAAAGAAAGAAAAGAAAGATTTAGATGAAAAAGAAATATGATTTGGTTTGACAAAAGAAGATGAAAATAGATGTTGATTGTTGGTGTTGATAGGAAAATAGTTTCGGTTGAGAGTGATGAAGAAAGAAAAATGAAAATAGAAGGAAAAAGAAAAGGAAGAAAAAGAGAGAGAGAAAGAGAGATTAAAAGAAGAAGATGATAATGATGATGTTGATTCTCAAAAGAAAAGAGATGTGTTTAGGAATCAATGCACATTCGGCCAAGAGGGAAAAATTGAAGAAAAATGGTGAAAAGATTATAGGATAGTTTCAGCTATGAGAGGGAAAGAGAAGAGAGAAATAGAATGAAAAAGAAAAAGAAAATGAGAGAGAATGCTTTTGGTGAAAGATGAATTCGGCACTAGAGAGGAAGAAAAGGATAAGTGTCCTCAAAAGTGACAATATTTTGGTATCAAAAGAAGATAAAATTTGAGAGGAAAAGAAGAAATAAAAGTACCTATTTGGTCAAAATGCAAAGGCCAAAACAAAGCAAACTTTTACCAAATGCCAATAGACAAATTCACTCTGTGAAAAAATATTGGACAAAGGAAAAAATTCACAAATGACAACCTTTTGGTCAACTAAAACCTCCCTAATCCCATACCAAAATTCGCCAACACAATAGCCTACACAATCCCTTTTTCCTCCTTAATTCTTTCCCATCAACCTAAGATTTCTATCACCATTAACCACCCTCTTTAGCCCTAAAATCGACTAGGTTCATGGTCAAATGACCATGAACAAGTTTCAAAACATTGCCCATATATCAAGCCTTTTGTCCCCTATCTTATTATCCTATCTTGATTCCATGCCATAAGTCTTTAGCTTGCCTTTTTCATATGGTCAAATAGCCAAAATTAAAAGAATGCTCATCCATTCTAGAAGGGTCTTGGCCGACACTATAGGGAAGGAAACAAAAAATAAAATCCTCCCATTTGCTAGCTAGAGGATTCGAACCTCTCCCCTCAAGCACTCATCCATGTGTCCTTACCACTAACTCCTCATGTCCAACTTATGGTGGCATCACCACTATGCCATTAACTCATCTTATTCTTTAAACTCCTTGTCATTAATTCTTAAAGCCTAATAGCTCCATCTTAATTACTAAAAATTAAAAGTTTCACTAAGCATTCACTCAATTAATGAAGTTCAAAAATAACTTCCAAAACACACTTAACATATTTAAGCATGCAACATCATTCAATTAAGTAAGATGCATAACCCCTAATTATCAGGATGTTACAACAGTAGTGAGTTTTTCCTGCTAAACGTTCTAACATTTGATTAATAAAAGGAAGTGGAAAGTAGTCTTTTCAAGTTAAAGAGTTTAACTTTCTGTAATCTATATAGACTCTTCACCCATTTTGGACTCGAGTGGGAACTAAATCTCCTGTTGCATTTTTTACTACAGTCATACCAGTTTTCTCCTGTTGCATTTTTTACTACAGTCATACCAGTTTTCTTGGGTACCACATGAATTGGGCTGACCAAATTACTGTCGGAAATTGGATAGATCATCCCAGTGTCTAGTAGCTTTTGAATTTCCATTTTGACAACCTCCATCACTGGTGGATTAAGGCATCTTTGAGCTTCTCTCTTTGGGCTTGTGTTTTCTTCTAACAGTATTATATGCATACAAGTCGAGGGACTTAGCCCTTTTATTTTGGCAATCGTCCATCCAACAGCCCCTTTATAGTCTCTCAAGACTCGAATTTCTCTTCTTCCAATTTTGAGAGTTTACTAGAAACTATTATTGGTAAAGTGTTTCCATTACCTAGATAGGAATACTTCAAGTGTTCCAACAATGGTATAAGCTCTATTTCTTAGGCCTACAAAATATAAGGCAATAGTTTAGTTTTAGAAGGAGAAAGTTCAAAGTACTTACCTTGGTTTCTAGGAAATTGAGGAGTCTCCAATAGAACAAGGGCTTCTTGAATCGGTTCTCTGAATGTCATTATCTCCTCCAATTTATCCATCGTATTGAGGTCTAAACTTTTGGAAAGTACAGTTTGTAATCCATCCCCTTCATGATATTCAAAATGAAATTTCATCAGTGGTTCAATAATATCAACATTAGAAATATTTGACATTGTGTTTGGTTGACCCATCGCCTCATAAACATTAAATTTTACCACCTCACTGTTGAATTCCATAGTGAGAGTTCCACTTCGAACATCAATCTTTGTACGTGCGGTACTTAGAAATTGTATCCCAAGTAGAATATCATAAGCATTTTTTGAGTGTTCATCCTCCATATCGATGATGTAAAAGTCTGCGGGGAAAAATTAGTTCATTTACCTTTATGAGGACATCTTCCAACACCCTTACGGATATCGCATGACCTATTTGCAAATTTAATAATCACCGTTGTTTCTTTCAAATGACCCATGTTTAGCAATTTAAAAATAGATAAAGGCATTACATTAACAGATGCTCCCAAATCACATATGGCTTTCTTTATTCCAATATTACCTATTTTGTAGGATATAGAAAACATACCTTGGTCTTCACACTTAGGTGGAATTTTTCTTTGTAGTACTACAGAAACATTATCCCCCACATTTACCCATTCATTTCCTTGGAGTTTCTTTTTCTCGGTGCACGGTTCTTTCAAAAATTTTGCATAGGGTGGAACCTGTTTAATTGCATCAAGTAAAGTAATATTAATTTCTACCTTCCAGAATGTCTCAAGGATTTCTTTTTCCTCTCATTCCATTTTAACTTGGGTGAACCTTCCAGGGTATAGGGGAGGTACAACAAATGGTTTATGAGGTGCTAGTTTAGTAAGAGCTACTAGTTCGGCTTCCTGTTCAACGTCGTGATCACGACTCATGCCAGGCACTGGTTCTAACTATATTCCATTTTTCACGATCACTACACTCATATTTTGACGTGGGTTCGACTTGTTTTGAGATGGTAATTTTCCTTGGTTCTCCAAACGACTAATCGTAAGTGCTAACTTACTTATTTTTTGATCAATTTCTTGGAAGTGTGCCTCAGACTTTTGTTGGAACTTTTTAGTGCTAATGGTCAACCTCTCTACTATGGCTTGAAGAGATGAGGTTGACACTGTTAAGGCAGAGGTGGTCTTGGTTGATATGGTTAATTATATCGAGGATTCGATCCATAGCTTAGATTTGGGTGGTCTCTCTACCCTGCATTGTTTGTGCTTGAATATGGATTGTAACACCTTTAAGGTGGCCCTGGGAAGTTTCCAATGGCATCTACTTGTGCAATTGTGTCCTCAAGTAAAATTGGGCACAAGTCGGTGGGATGATCAAGCATAGCACAAATCCCACACAATCGAGTTGGGTTCGTCTGTCCAGCAAGTATATTTTTAACCACATTAGTAAGTTCATAAATCTTATTTACTATTAAAGAAGTACTTAGCTCATGAACCCTTCTCGTAGATTCCGTAGGTGGTTGATACTGTTGAGAATTTGCAGCTATAGTTGAAATTAATTCCCTAGCTCTTTGGGGAGTCATGTTCACAAGAGCCCCTCCACTAGCGGCATCAGTCATCTTCATTTCCATTGGGAGTAACCCCTTGTAGAAGTATTGTAAGAGTGACTATTCAGACGGACCATGTTGTGGGCAACTTGCGCACAACTTCTTATATCGCTCCCAAAATTCATAGAGTGACTCTGCTTCCTTTTGTTGAATTTCAACTATACTCCTGCTTAATTCGGCAGCTCGAGCTTCTAGGAAAAACATATCAAGAAACAATCGAGACATATCAATCCAAGTATTAACAGATACTAGAAGTAAATAAAACAGCCATTCTCTAGCAGAGTCAGCTAATGAAAAAGGAAAAGCTTGTAGTTTTATTTGATCCTCAATTACTACTTGTGGTTTCATGCTTAGACAAACCATGTCGAACTTTTTCAAATGAGTAACGGGGTTCTCATTTTTCAAACCGCGAAAAGTAGGTAATAAATATATTAATTCGACTTCAACTCGAATGGTGTTTACGCCTTGGATAAGTTATGCATAGCGGTTGTTGTTCATCTGGTGCAAATGCAAGTTGACATATAGTTTGATCTACCATGTCGTCTAAATCTTTGAATGAATAAATATCTTCGGTGTAAAATCTGTAACAGCCTAATTTCGGTGAAATCGAAACAGTGATTTTGGGACCACAAATCCGAACCTAAAATAAAATTTTATTTTTATTTTATTATAAGGTCCGTATTATGTTGGGAAAGTCATGCGAAAATTTTGATATGAAAATTTTATCGATTAGGTGTTCAATTAGGGAAAGGACTAGATCGCATAAAATGAAAAAGTTGAATTCTAGTAGCTATAAGGATTAAATAGCTATGGAATTCAAAACTTGAGGACCTTGTATGGTAATTAGACCATTAATAAAAATTTAGTAGATATTTTTGGATGATTCATCCATGGAAAATGAGAAAAAGGCTAAGGACTAAATTGAAAATGAAAATTATTAAAAGATGATAAATTATTAAATAGAAATAAAAATCATTTTCATCTTTTTCTTCCCCAAAATATTCCATGGAAACCCTAGGAGAGAGAGAAGAAACTTTCTTGGCCAAATTGGGTAAGTTTTCTTGTCCCGTTTTTAGTAATTTCAATATTTTTTAAATCGGGATAGCTTAATCTATCTATTTGGGGGATCAATTTGTAAAGTTATCAAAGTATGGAAAATGGGTTATGGATGAATATGCTGGAAATATGAAATTTATGGTAGAAAATGAAAGAATTTTAATAGATAAACAACTTTTACAAAGTAATTTTTGATGAAAACATGATTTAGGGACTAAAATGTAAAGTTGTGAAATTGATGAAAAATTCTAAAATTTATAGAATATATGTGTTGTAAATTCTATGTTGAAATTTCAGTTAGGCTTGGAATAAGGAGTAAATTGCATAAATTTCATTTTTCGAGCCTAAGAACGAAATGGGAATTTATGAAAAATTTAGGGGTAAAATAGTAATTTTGTAACACCCCTTACCCGTATTCGACGTCGGAACAGGGTACGAGGCATTACCGAACTTATATGCAAGTAATCATACAAAATCAATACATGAATGTCCACTCAAATTTAAAACTTTTCATAAACATTCAAATCGTCCCTTAAACGAGCTTACGAGGCCCAAAACATACATTAGGAGTGGTTCGAGACTAAACCAAGAACTTTAGAAACATCTGGGAAAACTTAGAAAATTTTCATCAAAAAGGTCTACACACCGTGTGGCATATCACACGCCCGTACTTCAGGCCGTGTCCAAAATAGGGGACATTTTGTTTATGACGTCATCAACCAATTAAGGTCACATGGCCAAGGCACACGCCAGTGTCCTTGGCCATGTGGCGAATTAAATTTGTAAAATCAAGTGCAGACTTGACATGGCCTAGGCACATGCCCATGTCCTATTGCCTTGTCTCTCACACGGTCGTGTCTCGTGCCTGTGTGTTTGCTACTGGGCATTCCGTATCTCAAAACTAAGGTGCAAGGGACACACGACAAGAACACACACCCTTGGGGCTAGCCATGTGTCACACACAGCCTAAACACACGCCCGTGTGCCTAACCATGTGGAAAAAATAAGGCTATTTTCCAAGCCATTTTTCACTCTCAATAACACGTGCACACTTACACATCTCAATGACATCCAACATGGCACACATAAGCACTTAAACATTCATAAACATGGCTCACACATGGAAACTCCTTATCATTCGACCATCAATAACCATAGGCCATATCATAATGACATTGGCACATGCATGCATATATAAATAGGTTACAACCTATAATCAATATGAGCCACATCCCATGGCCTTATACAAAATGAACCAAATATCATCATAAGCCAACACATTTGGCTAAACCAATATGACATATAACAAAAAGACCAAGTCCCTATACATGCTATACTCAAAATGTTGAGACTAACTATACCCAAAAGTACCATTTGATAGTGTGATCGAGTCTCTGACATCATTTGATCCCCGAGCTAGCTTGGCAATACTTAAGAAAATGAAAAAGAAAAGGGAGTAAGCATAAAGCTTAGTAAGTTTGCATGTAAATACTTAACAACATTAACCATGCATTATTGTACACACAACATAATATAATCTATCACAATGTCATCAAGCATCATAGATACATTTTAAATCATGTCATTTACATAATGTACAATAAAACTCATGATCATGATTTATTCATTCACTTCTTGCCGAGATCTCATCAATTTATAATCTCAATATGTATGAGCTTTGTGTACATACCTGTACCCTTTCAACATGTTCATACCTTGTCATTTCATTGACATAATCTTTGGGCTACCCATTGAACCACTTGGAATACTAAAGGATACTCGGGAATCACATACACATAGAATCATACCAATGCCATATCCCAGATATGGTCTTACATGGGATCACATATCGATGCCTATAGCCCAGCTATGGTCTTACACGATTCTTATATCAATGCCATGTCCCAGACATGGTCTTACATGATGTAACATCCTAGATTGGGGGCTCTGCATTTGTGATTTGTTGTGTGTGTATGCCATGCTCTGTGTGTGTGTGTCTGGTGTGTCTAGAGCTTTCGGGAAGTCTTGAGGTTAAGCCTGAGCCTTGGTAGAAATTTTGTTTTTGGACTCTGCAAGGGAGAATAAGGTGAAGTGGGCCTTAAGGGTACTTGAATGGGAAAGTTAACACAAAAATCTAGTTGGTAAAGTGGCAAGGAGGCGCCACTAAGGGCATAAGAAGTGACGCCACAAGGGATTTGAAGGGAGCAGGTTTGAATCCCATGTTAAGCAAAGGGAGTGTTTTTTAATATATGTGCCTGAGGAGTGAGAGGTGGTTTCGGCTGGGACACTAAAGGAGTGAGTGTGGATTGAGTCAGAAGATAGGAAGATGAGGATAGGAGAAAAATGATGGATAGGATAGAGGGAGAAGAGGTGGTCGAATGTGGGACTGTGTGCAAGGGGGAAATCGGTTGAAGTGGCTAAGGGCATGCCGAAATTCTCATTTGGTTAAGGGTGTGCCGAAATTTCCTTTTTTTTTCCAAAGCATAGTTTTCTTTCTTCTTCTTTTCTCCTCCTATTTTTTGCATTAGAGGATTTCCTCTTCTCTTCTTCTGCCAAAACTAAAACTCCTAAGTCACTGTTTGGAGTATCTTTGTTTTTCTTTCAGCTTTCTCATCCAGTTTATTTCTACCTTATTCATTGTCAAATCTACCTAGCCTCTTTTCTGTTCATCTTTTTTTCGGATCTTTCTTAAAAGCCGAAAACTCCTAGATCTCATTTGTGGCTTGGTTTTATTTCTTTCAACGTTTCAATCTTCTTCTTTAATTACCGAATCTTCTTACAAGTGGTAGCCAAAATCTTCTGTAGAGGTAAGTGTTGACTTGTGCTATTATTTTTGTAATCTTTTTAGGCTTTTGAGCCCAAAGTTGAATGCCTAGTTGGTTGTTAGGGCCATCTTTAGTTTGACGTTTTCTCTGACCTCGTGTTTTTTTAGGGGCATTCTGAGATTTGAAGGAGATCTAATTGCCTAGGTTTCTAAGTCAAAAATCGGTAGTATTCAAACCATATTATTTCTTTCGAGATTTCAAGGTAAGGATTTCAATTCTCCCTAAGTTGATCAATCGGTTTCTTTTCGTTATTCGTGCAATAACCTAATGTTTCATTAAGCAATCATCATAGTACCTTCTGACCAAGATCATTCATGGACTCGAATGTCAGCAAATCAAAGGAAGGGGTTGGATCTGTAGTCCCAGCCCCAAAGTTCAAGAAACGCGTGGTGTCTGCTGTTCGTGATTGGCCACCGGGTTGTGGGCCGGCTTTTGAGCAGAACAATAGGCAGATAGCGGTAGTGTCGGCTAGCGATAGTGTCGACATAGAGAGTGTCATCTTACTTGTTATCGGTGTGTAAACTTTCAAACACACTATACTATAACTGTACTAACATTTGTATGGGCTGAAAAGCCGGAAAAAGGGTTGTGTAGACAGTCGTGATGCCCTTAGGGGTAAGGCTAGGATTGCCAGGTACGTGACTGTATCATTTCTTTGCAAAGCCGAATGTATGTGTGGCAGACTGATGTGTTATGAATAGCATGTTGCATTGTTAGGTTTTGTATGTAGATCAAGGGTATGGGTTTGATATGAAGGGGAAGTGCTTAATTGGTTACGTAGTGATCGGTGGCTTTGCCACGATATATATACATATGTTCATACATTATTTTTGGTCACATTGTGATCGGTGGCGATGCCACGATGTATTTATATATTTATTTGGTCACATAGTGATCGGTGACTGTGCCACAAAATATTATTTGGTCACCTAGTGATCGTGTTTAATTGGCAGCATGACTGTCGTGATGGAGTGTAGCGGATGGAGGGTTGATTGTAGAAATCCCCACGGTGTGATTGGTTGGTACAGGTTGGTGTGTAGTGGATGGAAAAACTAGGTTTGGGTTGGGCTTATTGCATTCATATGTGTATGATGATATGTGGGCTAAGGCCAATGTGTGATTGTGGATTGGATGCAGTATGTATAATGTGGGAGATTTTTACATACTGAGTCTTGGTGACTCACCCCTTTCCTTAACTTTTTAGGTGAACAGTAGCTCATGGATGCAGGAGCTGAGGAGGACTCGTGGAGGCCATAACTTTCGATTTCCTTTCTTTATAGTTTGACAATACTATAAGTTTACATTTTTTTTAAATTTAGGATTTTCACTATGTAATAGGGCCTTTCAAGGTTGTACTTCGGTTTATTTTATTATTTTACTGTTTATATCAAATGCGACACCTCGGCCGGTTAAATATTAAAGTAAAAAGTGGGGTTTTCAGTAATCTAAGCATCATTGTTTTCAAGATACCGCAGTAAGCAAAAAAGTTATCTTCCAAATCACTGGTTCTTTCTAAAATTTAATTAAGAATTGATTTTACTTCACCTTGTGACATACCAAATTCGATCGTAACGCATGGGCCGGGTTTGGGGTGTTACACACGAAATCTCATAACGATGCCATATCCCAAATATGGTCCTAGACATAAACTCATAACCCTAATGTCATAACATTTGTATCCTAATTATCCCTAAGGTTCAACCGGGAGTTTCGCTGTATCGAATCTTTTCCAAGCAAATCCATAATGGTAATTGTACAAGTCATGCAATAACAAAATATTAAATACATGAGTTGCATTATTTATATACGAACTTACCTCGGTACCAAAATATGGCTAACTATTCGATTTAGTCGACAACCTTATTCTTTCCTCGGTTTAGGTCTGGACTCCATTTTTCTTGATCTATAATAGCAAATTTAGCTCATTTAATTATCACATTGTTCAAATCAGTCCAAAAACCATACTTTGGAAAATTATTGTTTTGCCCCTAAACTTTCACATATTTACAAGTTAGTCCCTAGGCTCGTAAAATGAAATGTGTCCATTTTCTTTGTTACTCAAGCCTAGCCAACCTAACTCATTCTCATAATGACCCACATTTTCCTTCAAATCGATTTTACTACTCATTTTATAACTTTTACAAAAGGTCTTTTTTAGGTGTTTTCATCAAAATCACTTAGTAAAAGATGTTTATTACACATCAAACTTTCATAATCTACCATGAAACATAAAAAACATGCATGTCACACATGGGTAAACTTTTAAACATGAACCCTAGCTCAAATAAATGGTAGACATAGCTAGATTAGTTGATAACAACTTCAAAAATGCAAAGAACATTAAAAATGAGGTTAGGATGCACTTATAATCAAGCTTGAAAAGTGAAGAAACCCTAGCTATGGAGAGATTCAAAGTTTCGGCCCTAGCTTGAAGAAGATGAGCAAATTTTGCTTCATTTTTCCCATTTTAATCTTTTAATTACTAAATGACCAAAATGCCCTTTTTACTAAACTTTCAAATTTTACCTATTCAGCCCATTTTTGCCCATAAAAATAAAAATTGGTCAAATTTCTATTTAAGGACTTCTAATTTATAATCCAAAGCATGCTTCTAGAACCTCATATTTTGTAACTTTTGCAATTTAGTCCTAAAAGTTAAATTGGACACTTATTCAAAAACTTTTTTCATGAAACTTTTAAAAAATCATGCAAACATGTCATGGACCTCAAAAAATCATAAAAAAAATATTTCTACTTTGGATTTGTGGTCTCGAAACCACTATTTCGACTAGACCCAAAATCAAAATGTTACAAATTTTGCCTAGAATGAAAATTGAGTCCACTTGAATATGAAATATGATAAATTGATGTAAAATTTACTCATATAGATTCAGATAGACCAAATTCGAAGCTAGAACGAGGAAAAGAGGAAATGTCGGATTAGTAGATGTTATGTACACGAACATTTGTCGAGGTAAGTTCGTGTAACTAAATTGTGTTTACTTACATGCTTGCATTGATTGTGTTTATGTAAATTGTATAAATTTCATAAATATGTGAAATGATTACATATCTGATCAATCCCGATAAATAAAAATTTCTAATTTAAATGGTAATGCCCGATAGATGATAAATGACAAATGATGAAAATGTTACTTTTAGGCTTGGAATGAATGTGAAGTGTGATCATTTGAATTATATGGATGATTATAGATGTATGAAATAATCACATGCCCGATAATGTTTGAAAAATGTTTAAATCTCGGTTGAATAAATGAAAGATCGATGGATATGTGATTTCTCGAAATGAATGAGGTCCTACATTAGTTGCTGGTGGGATTTAGCTTAGACGAGTAATCCTATTGACCTCATTTCTAAAAGGATTTAGCCCAGACGGGTAATCTTGATGTGAGTCCTCTCGAGCATATGTTATGAATTGGATTTAGCCCGGACGGTAATCTAGATCAAGCTCCTCAGAGCATATGTCATTAAAAGGATTTAGCTTGGACTGGTAATCCTGTTGTATACATGTGTGGCTCGAGAGTGTACTCTCTGAAATAGTACCTTATGGGTACCATTGAATGTGTATTAATGGAACCTAATTTGTACACCTCAGGTGTACTACCCGTGTATCCATTGATATCCCGAATAAATTCAACGGGTAAAAATTTGGACATTAAAGGACATGAATAAGAAATGAGTTATTACAAGTAGTTGTCAAAAATCCATGAAAATGATGCTACATGAAAATTGACATATGGAAACATGAGATGATGATATTTGTATACGGGATTCATTTGATGAATATGTTCCTTGGTTATAAACTTGTATACTTTGAGTGTACTACTACTCTTGAGCTCATTGATATTTCGAGTAAGATGTGTAAAGTTTTGATATGAAATAATCTGAACTCGAGATGTGTTATATGAAAATATACTTGAGATATAACAATGTGATTTATACATGTTGCGGAAAGCATATATGCATGGAAACTTGATTGGTAATGAGCCCATACATGTTCTTGATGTTATTATGGAATATATAACTAACAAGGGCAATGAGGATATGTGTAGGGATTGAGGTCAAACTAAATGAATGTGTCCTTGCATAGTTACCTCAAAATAGAATGAATGGTAAGTTAAGTACCATGTTATATGAACTTTCTAAGCATTTCATGCTTAGTTTTATTTCCCTGTTTTAGAGTAAATTAGAAGCTCATTGGATTGCAAGCTCGGCGGAGATCACTCACACTATCCATCGGCCCGTGTCTATACATTATGGTAAATCAGTTATGGTTGTAATGGCATGTATAGGTTATATTGGTCATATTGGCATGTCAATGTTAATGATGTTTGTAATCTAGCCATTGGAATGGCTAGTAATGGTTTGTTTTAATATACTTGTAATGTCAAACAATGGTAGCCACATATATGTTTAGTAGTTGATCAAACTATGTCTAACTTGAGGTCTTAAATAAGGTAAGATTATAGACATGTATGCATGAAATGACATGCCATGATGAATAATAGAATTTACTTGAATTGAATGCTTGAAATGGTTGGTATTTGGATGTGTGATTCAAGTGCAGGTCATGGGAGTGATTTTGGGTGAGAAATGAAGTTAGGAATGCTTTATTTTGTCCACACGGGCAGATAGACAGGCATGTGCCTAGACCGTGTATGACACACGGCCTACCCCATGGACGTGTGGCCTAGCTGTGTGTCCCCTGCACCTTAAATTCGAGAAAACAAAATGCTCAGAATTGAGCATACGGGCAGAGATATGGGAGTGTGTCTCAGCCGTGTGGGAGACACAGCCTTGAACATGAACGTGTGTCTTGGCCGCCTGAAACCTGCACCTAATTTTACGAAACCGTCTGAAGCGTGTGTCATCATTTAACCCAAAAACCCATGCACATGCCACATAACATGACAGATAGGCAATAGCATAAAAAATAAGTATATATAGATATGTATCATGCTCACATGCAACCACAACTGATTATCCACGCTTATTAATGAAGGTAGTATACTAACCTGGTTTACCGATTACCCAATATAGGTAATTCACCCATCACTACTGTTATTCTCGGCCTTTAGCATAACACATACAATCATAAAATAAAGGGAAAAAGTGTATTAACTACACACCTGAAAACTTGGAGAACTAAACTATCGATATCCCTAGCGTCCTCACTCGAAGAGATCACAGTGAACTGCTTGTCCTTCTCAGACGCTGGCCCACAACCCGGTGGCCAATCTCGAACTGCTGAAACTGCTCGCTTCTTGAACTTAGGGGTAGGGACTACGTGTCCAACCCCTTTCTCTACTTGACTGGCTTCTGAATCCATGAAAATATGATCTTGGTCAGAAGATCCGGTTAAAATGTTGAATCAGGTAAAAGAAAAAACTAAATAAATACTTAAATTGAATACTCCTTACCGAAATTGACAGAACCCAGAAGGTCTACACTCGAACTAAAAGATCGTCGAAGTATCTACATAAACCCATATTAGATTCGGCCTAACATCTTGTGGTCCAAACGAAGTGGCCTTCGGCCTAATGAAAGTTATAATCCCCCTTACCTTGGTCAATCGAAACCAACTGATCCCTACTACCCTCACCACGCCGGCTACAAGCAAAGAAACAAGAAATCAAGCCCTTCATATGTTCGCCAACACTTAAGAACGAGTTAGGCTTTTAGTTCTGACAAATCAAAGAGAGAAAAGAGAAGATTCATGAAAAAGAGGACCCCTTACCGCTATCACCAAGAACCGATTGAGAAGGATTGATAGGAGATGAGTGACGGCACTCCCTCTAGAGATTAACAATCGAAAAGAGCCACCACCCGAAAAGAGTATTCGGCTTGGAAAGAATGGGAACCGAAAAACTTAAGAGATGGAATGAAAGACAAGGTTTGACCTTAGAGAGTAAGTAGGAAAGAAGGGAAAACAAAAAGGTTGCGAAAGAAGGGTGTGATGCTTGCAATTGAAATGCTTTGGAGAAAGAGTAGAGAGAAAAAGAAGATGGAACAAGAATGCATAAATGGTCACCTCAGTTTCGGCTTGTGATCATAGGAAAAGGAGAAAAGAAATGAATGGCTTTTTGACTAACACCTCACGGCAAAGAGACTAAAGAAGAGAGAAAAAAACAACAAAACAAATGTATCCACCCCCAAGCTACTAGCACACCTAAATTCGGCACCTAAACCCCCTAAACCAACCGAATGCCTAGGCACCCTATCACCTACAAAAATTCGGCTAATACACTCTCTCACCTCACCCCCACACCTTCCTTTAATTCTCTCCTTAAACCCCTCTCTTCCACTACTTCAAATTTATTTGAATAATTCAAACACCATGCACCACTCTCTACCACCCATTCAAAATGTTTGACCCTTTCAAACCTCCCCCCTGAAGTGCCCTTGTCGAAACCACCACTCACCTTTCCAGGTGAAAAATTAAAACCCCAAAATGTCACTCATGCTACTCAAACTCCTTCCCCCTTGCAAGTCCCCCCTTAAGCCACTTCCTAAGCCCTCAAGGTGGCGCTTAATTACCAATACACCAGCTCTCTCCTTGTGTCAGTAACTACCAACTTAAATCCCTTAAAGCCTGGCTCCACTCGCTCTTCCCTAATAGCTTAGAACCAAAATTTTTCCTAAGGTTCAAACTTAACTTCAAGGTTTCCCGAAGCCCCAAACACACTCAAGAAATCATGCAAAGCATACCAACACATAGATACGAAGTAAAATGCGAGACCCCCAAATCATGGATGTTACAGTTCTACCCCCCATAAAGAAATTTCAGCCCCAAAATTACCTACTACTGCTGTCGCATCGCCTCCTCCGGGTCCCACGATGCTTCTTCTGAACCATGGTTCCACCACAAGACTTTAACCAACGGAACTGATTTCCTCCGAAGCACCTTAACATCCTGCTCCAAAATCTGGATTGGTTCCTCCTCATAAGACAAATCTGGCCTTATTTTAACCTCTTCCACTGGCACCACGTGAGACGGATCCGAACGGTAACGTCTTACCATCGAGACTTGAAACACATCATGCATCTGCTTCAATTCTGACAGTAATTCCAATGATATGCTACTAGTCCCACTCATTTCAAAACACGATAAGGCCCTATAAATTTGGGACTTAACTTCCCCTTTTGTCCAAATCTCATCACCTTCTTCCACGGTGAAACTTTCAAAAAAACCTGATCACCCACTGTAAATTCTATCTCCTTCCACTTTAAATCTGCATACGATTTACATGCATCGACGCCTCCTTCAATCGAGTTCAAATTACCTTAACCTTCTCCTCTGTCTCTCGCAACCATTTTCTGTCCCAAGATATGGTGTTCACCCGCCCATCCATCCGGCGGGAGTGCGACACTTTCGCCCATACAACGCTTCATACGGCGCCATCTGAATACTAGCTTAGTAACTGTTGTTGTATACGAACTTTGCCAAAGGTAAGAATTCTTCCCAACTACCTCTGAAATCAATGACACAACCCCTCAGCATATCCTCCAAAACCTAAATTACCCTTTCGGATGGCCATCATGCATGGATGAAATGTCGTGCTAAAATCCACCTTGTACCCAAGGCACGATGCAATGCCCTCCAAAACTACGACGAAAATCTAAGGTCCCTATCGATATAATTGACACTGGTACCCATACGACCTCAAAATTTCTGCCACATACAGCTTAGCCAACCTTTGAAGAGAATAGTCGACACGCACAGGTATGAAATGAGCTGATTTTGTCAACCGATCCACGATCACCCATACTGAGTCTTTCTTAGTAGGCGTAAGGGGTAGCCCACTAACAAAGTCTATTGTGATTCTCTCCCACTTCCACTGTGAAATCTTCATCGGCTGCAACAACCCCGAAGGCAACTGGTGTTCGGCTTTGACCTGCTGACACGTTAAACACTTTCCTACAAACTCCGTAACTTCCCACTTCAATCCAGGCCACCAGAACTGTTCCCGTAGATCCCGATGCATCTTACTTCCTCCAAGATGCATAGCGTAGGGGCTACTATGCACTTCCTGCAGAATCATCTGCCTTAACTCCACATCCTTCGGCATGCAAACCTTCTCATGGAAACAAAAAACTCCGTCGTTGTTGAAACTGTAATCCGTTATTCCACCATCCTGCACTTGCTGAAGTCGAGCACTCAGAACATCATCCAATAACTGTTTCTCTTTAACTTGACCCACCCATGTCGGCTTCACTTGCAGCTCAGCTAACAAACTCCTGTCATCGTATAAACTAAGATGGGCGAACATCGCTCTCAGATCTGATATAACTTTCTGACTTAATGCATCCGCCACCACATTCGCCTTCCCCGAATGATACTCGATCGAGCAGTCATAATCCTTCAACAGCTCTACCTATCTTCGTTGCCTCAAGTTCAACTCCTTCTGAGTCAACAGATACTTTAAACTCTTGTGGTCAGTGTAGATAACAGACTTCTCTCCATACAAATAATGCCTCCACACTTTTACAGCGAAAACCATCGCAGCCAATTCCAGATCATGCGTGGGATAGTTAATCTCATGCGGTCTTAATTGTCAAGACGCATAGGCAACAACCTTCCCCTCCTGCATCAGCACACAACCTAACCCCGTGTGAGAAGCATCACAATACATAACGAAATCTTTCCCAGCCTCAGGCTGAATTAAGACCGGAGCCTCTATCAAAATCCTTTTTAGCTTCTCGAAACTCTCTTGCTACTTGTCCATCCACACAAAAGGTACCTCCTTTCTCAACAACTTAGTCAAGGGTGCCGCAATTGAGGAAAAACCCTCGACAAATCTTCTGTAATAACCTGCTAATCCCAAGAAACTTCGAATCTCCGCCACAGACTTAGGTGGTTTCCACACCAGCACCAGCACCACATGACTCAGAAAAGTAACTTCTCTTAACCAAAATTTGCACTTGCTAAATTTAGCATACAACTTCTTCTCTCTTAAAATCTGTAGAACTGCTCGAAGATGCGCATCATGCTCCTCTTCTGTCTTGGAATATACTAAAATGTCGTCTATGAACACTACTACGTATTAGTCCAAATAGGGTTGAAAAACCTGATACATCATATCCATGAACGCGGTTGGTGCATTTGTCAACCCAAACAACATTACCAGAAATTCATAGTGCCCAAAGCGAGTCCGAAAAGCCGTCTTATGAATGTCTACTTCCTTTACCTTAAGCTGGTGATATCTTGGCCTCAAATCTATCTTCGAAAAGACTGAAGCCCCTTTTAGCTGATCAAACAGGTCATCTATCCTTGGCAGCGGGTACTTGTTTTTAATCATCAGCTTATTCAACTGGCGGTAATCAGTGCACATACGTATAGACCCGTCTTTCTTCTTGAAAAATAACACTGGTGCTCCCATGGAGACACACTGGTCGAATAAAATCGCGATCTAACAACTCTTGGATTTGGGCTTTAAGCTCAACCAGCTCCTTTGGTGCCATCCTATAAGGCGATGGACACCAAGTCAGACACAGCGAAGCTCGATTCCAAACTCCACCTCACGATCCGGAGGCAACCACGAAGCTCTTCCAAAAAACATCTACAAATTCCTTTCTTGTTCTAACCTCTTCCAAGGTCGCTTCCTTTGCATCCAAGGTATTGATAAAAGTTAAGAAGGCCATGCACCCTTCTTCACCATCATCTCGCCTTAAGAGCGGATACTACATTAGACAAGTAGTCCCTTCTCTCACCTATCACCAAGACTTCATCGTCCTCAGAGTCCTTATCATCATGTGCTTAGTAGCACAGTCCAAATTTGCATGGTACCTTATTAACCAATCCATGCCTAAGATCAAGTCAAATTCCCCAAATGGTAGCTCCATTAAGTCGGCCGGGAAAACTGACCCTCGAACTCCTAAAGACACACCTCTAAAGAGTTTATTTACCACTATCGATTGCCCTAAATGACTAAGTACAGTTATCTCCTTAGAGGCAGTTTCAGGATTCGTATTCAAGGTTCCAGACACCATACTAGAAACATAAGAGTGAGTTGACCCAACATCAATTAGTGCGAGAAAGGGTAACCCAAAATGAAAGCGCAGATTATAACATCTGGTGCATCCCCCTCTTCACGACGTCTGGCCATGTAAACCAACCCGGGTTGCCTTGCCTCAGTATCTCATGTTCCTCTACCCGAGATGTAACACCCCAAACCCGGTCAAAATGCTACGACTGAATCTGGTATGTTACAGGGAAGAAAACATTTGAAAACCTGTTTGTCGTCTCAAGTTAGAAAGTAAACCTTTGCATTTATGAAAGAACCCAGTATATATTGCATAAACTGGAAAAAACATTTTAACCCTTAGTCTTAAGAAATTAGAGTGGTCGTGTTGTTATTACTAGTTAATCAGTTACCCGAAGGTAAAATTAGGAAAAATCCCGAAAGTTTATTTAGTTTTGAAAATGTCCATTTAGAACTTATTAGGCATGCTTTCAGTAATTAAACAAAATTGTAAAGAAATTCTACCCAAAAGAATAATCCCAAAGAAAAACTAAGTGGCCTTATTACATAACTGATAACCCAAATTTAAAATAAAATAAATCTGAAATAACCATTTAAAACAAAAGAAATGTAATCTTGAGCATGGCCACCTCGAGTCCTCCTTGCTCCATATCCACGGTCTAGGAATTACCTGCAAGATGATAATGGAAGGGGTGAGTCACCAAGACCCAGTGTGTAAATCCCCATTCCGAAGATATTAAACTTTTACACAGTTTCATATGCCAATATGTATGTCATGCAACCCATCCAACCTATCCAACCGAACTGCCAATTCTAGCCCTTGTGACACCTAGCCACTTGTGGTACCTAACCACTGGTGGTTCTAAACCACTGGTGACCGGAGTCACAAATAATCATTAGTAGGGCCAACCCACTGTGTGGTACCTAACCACTGGTGACAATCCCTTATCTCGATATGTGGGGCCAACCCACTGTGGTACTAAACCACTGGGACGAGTCACAAAAATATAGATATGTGGTACCTAACCACTAGTGGTTCCAAACCACTGAGACTTAGTCACAATATCATAGTAAGCAGGGCCAACCCACTGTGTGGTACCTAACCACTGGTGACAGTATGAAAATATTCCTTCCCCCTCCTCTCATCACCCATTTCTCATGTACATGTTTTCCACCAAGTATTATCATGTTTAACATATAGAATAACATATGTAAAATAACATGGCACTGACAGATTCCAATATATGCAATTAACGTTTGCAGCCATAGCAACTTACCGGCATCCTTCCTTTTACCCACATAGGTAAATTTGTGATTTCTGTCGTTATTCCAGCTTTTATCAACATATAACAAATAGCATATTAAACAAAGAAAGTGTGTAAGAGTTACACACACCTGATTACTCGTAACACCACGTTTTCTACGTTGACACTGTCGTTAACTGACACTACCGCTATCTGCCTACTTTCCTGTTTAGAGGCTAGCCCACAACCTAGTGGCCAATCCCTCACCGCTGATACTGCCCGCTTCTTGAACTTAGTGGCTGGGTTTACCAATCCCACCCCTCCTATCGCTTGACTGGCATTAGAGTCCATGAATACACCTTGGTCACTAAATTAGGTTAAAGCAGTGAAACGAATCGCAAAGAACTAAAACCCGAAGTTAGAGCCCTTACCTAAAATGACAAGACCTAAGGTTCTAGGCTTGATTCACAACCTAACGAATCCCGAGAGTCCAAAAGAAAGCATCACCACCCCACCTACATTCGACCAAACATCAAATAGATTTGGATTTCTGCCCTTGGCATCTAACATAATAAGAGATGATTGAAACAACAGGAACACTTACCACTACACTAACAAAGTCAACTAGGAGTGGAGGAGAATAGGTAACGACGTTCTGTTTCTACAAGAACCAAAAGAACCGATTGTGAGTGCCAAAGAATTCAGCTTATAAGTGAATAAGAACTATATATAATAGATGTCAAATCTCGACTTTTCTTCTTATAGAAAACGATAGAGGGAAGGGAAAAGAGATGAGAGAGATTTGACCAAGGTACTAAGAACTTACCCCAAATGCCGAAATTATTCCCCTATGAAAAGAAACATAAAAAGGAAGATGATCTTTAACAGGTGATATTCGGCCAAAGTGATGGAAGAACAGAGAGGAGAGTAACAGAGATTTTGGCTAACAATGAATGAACAAGATGAAGAAGAGGAAGGGGATATAGAGTTTTGGCTCTTGCTAAATCCAAATGAAAGGAAGAAAAAGAGATTGAAGTTGCGACAGGGTATGGCTTCAGAGGGTTTTTGACTTTTGCAAGCAATCAAAAATGAGAAGAGAGTTAGGGAGTTTATTAACGGGAGATGGAAGAGATAAGGAGGAAGAATAGATGGAGTTTGATTTTAATGTCAAAGGCAAGAAAAATAACAAAGATGATGAGTAAAGGGTAATGTAGTTTCGGCCAAACACCAAAATACAAATAAAAAGGAAGAGAAGGCTTTAGGGGACAATTCGATTTTGACCAAAAAGAAAAGAAAACAAAGTACTCTAGATACCATCTAACTAAATCGAAATGCCCAACACCTCCCTAAGGCTATCATAACATTCGGCCACCCAAACACTCCAGAACCAAATGCTCACACCTCCTACCACCATTCAAATTTCGGCTAACACACACCCCAACTCAATCCCTACTCTTTCTCCTTGCTTTTGTCCTGATCACACATTCAAATCTGTTTGAATGTTTCAAACCCCTTATTTTTCTCTCTTCCATTCATCCAATCTGTTGACTCATTCAACCCTTATCCAACAAAGTCCATCCTGAGCACAACTCATCCTGGTCTTGGCGTCAAAAAGATATGCACAAGCCCGATTCATCATATCCGTGAACGACGAACTGATCCAAGTGGGGGTGAAAACACCGATTCATCATATCTGTGAACACAGGTAGGGTATTCGTCAATCTGAACAGCATTACTAAGAACTGAGAGTACCTGTATCTAGTCTAGAAAGCTGTCTTATGGATATCTGCTTCTTTCATCTTAAGCTGATGATATCCCAACCTTAGATCTATTTTTGAAAATACCGCAGCCCCCTTGAGTTGATCAAACAATTTGTCTATCCTCGACAACGGGTACTTGTTTTTTATCGTCAGCTTATTCAACTGTCGATAATCTATGCACATGCACATAGTCCCATCATTCTTTTTCACGAATAGGACCGGTGCTCCCCATGGAGACACACTAGGTTAGATAAACCCACGATTGAGTAACTCTTGGATCTGGGCCTTGAGCTCTACCAACTCCTTTGGTGCCATTCTGTATGGAGCGATAGATACTGGCGCTGTACCTGGCAATAAGTCAATCTCGAACTCCACCTCACGATCCGGAGGCAACCCTGGAAGTTCTTTCGGAAAGACATCCACAAACTCTTTTACTGTACTGACCTCTTCTACAGCTGCTTCCTTATCCTTCAGAGCACTAACAAGCATCAGAAAAGCCATACATCCCTTTCTTACCATCTTCTCTGCCTTAAGAGTAGACACTGCATTAGACAGGTAATTCCTCCTCTCACCCATCACCACGATCTCATTGTCATCGAAAGTCCTCACTGACATGCACTTAGCAGCACAGTCCACATTCGCACGGTACCTCACTAACCAGTCCATGCCTAAGATTAAGTCAAAATCCCCAAATGGCAGCTCCATTAAGTCAGCCGAAAATTGTGCCCCCTGAACTTCTAAAGGCACTTCCCTAAAGAGTTTGTCTATTACTACTGATTGCCCTAAAGGACTAAGTACAGTCATCTTCCTAGGGACAGTCTCAAGGTTCACATTCAGAGTTCCAGACACTTCACTAGCAATGTAAGAATGAGCCGGCCCCATATCTATTAGAGCAGTAAAGGGTAATCCAGAAATAAAGAATATACTCGTTATGATGTCGGGTTAACAAGATCCTCCTCCGACGAACTGCATACACCAGACCTGGCTGTCTCACCTCCGTGTTACCAAGACCTCTACCCAGTGTCCCGCGACCTCTACTAGAACCATTACCTCTGCCAATCGGACCACGACCCCTCGGTGGCTGCTGTCCACCTCTTCCAGCCCGATTAAAACCCAAACCTGCTGGTCAGCTCCTATCTACTTCCACAGGATAGTCCCTAATCAAGTGATCTTTGGACCCACACTTAAAACATCCCCCTGTCTTCTTCCAACACTCCCCCGGGTGCATCCTTCCACATTGAGCACATGTACGATACTGACCTCCCGCAACAACCTGCTGACCTCGCGGCCCATCAACCCTAGGTCTTTTCTGGAAATTCTCGGATGACCCTGATGACCCACAACTTCTCTTACTCTTACCACGACCTCATCACCGTTACGCCTCTCGATGCGCTTCACCTCCTCAGCTATTTTCACTTTTCAACCAATACCGCGAAGTCCCTCTCTCGCTGTGGAGCTATTAACACCCTTAACTCATCTCGAAGCCCATCTTTGAACCATACGCAATGCTCATAATCAGTCGACACGATTTCTCAGGCATATCGGCTCAAACGAAGGAATTTTGCTTCATACATTTGCCCCCTTGTACCAGATTTAAGAACGTTTTCCTCTAAGCATCCACATAACTTGCTCCTACGTACTTCCCTTGGAACATCGTCTTGAAATACTCCCAATCAATTCGGTCCACCTGGGTACCCTCTCTAACAGTGAGCCACCACTAGTATGCCTCATCCCGAAGTAGTGACACTGCCCCTTTCAATTTTTTCCTCAGCCGTGCAGTCCAGGTCGTCCATAATCCTTTCGAATACTTCCAACCAATATTCAGCAACATTTGGGGCCACCCCTGAGACCCCCTGAACACCTCAGCTCCATTTGCTCATGATCGCTCGAGTAATCGACTTTCGAGCCCCTCCACCTAGGCTCGCTCCAAGAACTCTTTCCAAAGACTCACAACATCGCTGGGATATTGCGTCATCTCCTCCAGTTTGGTCACAGAATTACGCTTCTCCAATCGGTGGTAACGATATTTCATTCCCGGACCCATGTCTAGATCCTGCTGGTTCGGACACAATGATTCTGCCTCTGCCACGTCCGCGCGTATTGCGACCACGTCCCCTAGTACTCATATCTACCGTCGTGTCTTATCTATTTTTACAAGTTTTATGCATTAGCTTCTTTTCACTTCTTGTTTAAAGAGAAGTTTTATGCAAAGAGAGATTTAATAGTTGCTTTTCGTAGGAGTACACATATACCTAGGGGTTCTTGTCTCTATAGTATGGTTTCCTAATCCTACCATCTAAGGTATCATACATCAGCACATACAAATCAATTTGCCACCCAAAGAACTTACCTGGAAGACTTGGGCCGAGAACTCGGGTGCCATGCTTTCACATGAAAATTTTAAAAACCCATTTTTAGTTCAACTTTTGAAAACGTTGTGGGCTTCAAAACCTAAGGCCGAGTGTTTAAAACTGGGCTCTGCTACCAAATTAAAACACCCCAAACTTGGCCCACAAGCCTCGACCGGATCTGACATGTTCCTTGAGAAAAACTTAGCTTAATTTTGTTTCATCTTCTTATAAAATAAGTCAATTCAAAACCAGGTCAAAATTTTAACGAGTTGGAAACCAAGTTGCCATTAGAGTTTGTATTTTTGTTAAAATCATTTCTTTAATACTAAAAAGGGTTTGTCAGATTTTATAGTTCCTTTGAAAAAAAAAACGTTAGTTTGATTGAATGATAAAACATTGATGTTACTTTGAGAAAAATATTTAATGACTTGTTTATTGATTATCGTATGGAAATAAAATTTAATATGCGAAATTAAGCAGTTAAGTAATGGCCTTATTACATATTAAAAACTAAAATAAATACCGAAATAACGTACTAAAGAAAACGAAAAAGAGTTCAACCATAAGTAAACCCAAAATTTGCTGAGCATGGCCACCATATAGTCCCTACCGACCCGGTCCACAGCACTATGCGTCACCTGCAAAATGTTAGCCCACGAAGGGTGAGTCAACAGACTCAATGGGCAACTACCAACACCGAATCTGGCATGCCACGGAGTGATAACCTTTTTAAAAGCGAAAGTTTGTCGGATAATTTTCTTAGAAAACCCTTTTTGGTAGCACGAAAAGTTTAGAAATCCTTACTTGAAGTCTAATTATTGTTGCAAGTTTTTAGAAAACATTCAAGATATCTTTGTTATCATATTTTAAGTGGTGTTACCCGATGGCAATGCTTTAAAGAAAAATGAAGGAGTTATAGTTTTGAAAACATTGCTCTTTACCGGTTAATTTAACAAAACCATATATCCAACATAGTCAAATTAATAGCAAATAATAAAACCCCAAAATAAAACTTAGCGGCCTTATTACAAAACCCAAAACCAAAATTTAAAGAAAATTAATAAAATTAAAATAGTAACTAAAAGAAATCAAAATTCAACGAACATGCATGGCCGCCTCGAGTCCTCCCCGGCTCCATCCCGCAATCTACTCATCTGTAAAATATAAGGGAAGGGGTCAGTCACCAAGACTCAATGTATAAATCCCAACTCGATAGTGCATTCACTTATACAAGTTATCAGTATAAACATGCAAGTCATGCAACCCATAACCTAACCATCCAATCTCTTTTAACTACCCCGTGTGGTCAAAACCACTGGTGGTCAAAACCACTGGTGACCGAAGTCACAAATATATTGGTGTGGTCAAAACCACTAGTGACCGTAGTCACAAATCAGGTGATGGGGCCAACCCATCGTGTGGTCAAAACCACTGATGACAATCCCGTATCAATATGTGGGGCCAACCCACTGTGGTACCAAACCACTGGGACAAGTCACAATATTCATATGTGGTTAAAACCACTGGGACTTAGTCACAATTTATAATTTCAAGACGGGGCCAACCCGTCGTGTAGTCAAAACCACTGATGACAGTCCAAAATAAATCATCCCCCTCCTCTCATCAAACCCACCATCATGTCCATATCAATCGTGGAATAAAACATATGATAACGTATAGCATAGCATATAACCATAACATGATGATGTATATCAAAAATCACAAGACAGGGGACTTACCCAAAATCCAAGCTCATACCCACAAGGCATAATCACCGATTTCATTGCTAAAACAATATTATATTAGGCATATTATACCAATAAAATGTGTAAGCGTTACACACCTGACTATATGTAGATCTAGTGTGAAATCCCGAAACTACGCGATACTACGAGATCCCGAAATGTATGCCCTCACTGCACCTACAATCGACCAACATCACCCTTTAGATCTAAAGCCATTCGGCTTATTCACAAAATCCCGAAGGATGTGTTGCACTATGGTAGTACTCACCTTAATGCCAATTTGGTTTCCAACCAAATCCCGAAGCTACGCACTGATCCTCCTTGTAATCGGCCAAACACTAGAGCACACAAATGGTTAGCCTTCGGCTTTTGAACGATTAGGAAACAGATCTTGAAATGTTAAAGCCTTACCTAGATCGGCCACCAAATCCCAGAGATTCGGCTACACACCTTCCTACAATCGGTTTAAACACTCCATTAAGAATCCAAAGGCCATTCGGTCATAATCATAAATCCCAAAACTAAGGAGTTGTTGCACCCTTACCTTACAACTGATTCGGCCTCTACTCACCAAGGATCGGCACACCCCAAAAGGAAGAATTAGATTTAGCTTTTAATCCCAAAGATCTTAGGAGAAATCGGTTTCCATAGATGATTAGGAATCAGGTCAGCAAATGCCAAAATTTGACTTTTTCCCCCATGTGAGTCGACAGAGAAAAGAGAAAGGAAATAACAGGGATTCAACCAAGAGCACTTACCCTCTTCAAATTCGATTAGAGAAGAACCCAAAGAAGATCCACTCCTGGTTGATATTCGGCCAAAATAGCACTAGAAGAAATAAGGGAAATTCGGCCAAGAGTTTGAGTGATGAAGAGAGATTCGGCTAAAGTGAAAAGAAAAGAATGGAAAAGAGCATATGGAATGGGAGAGGGAAGATTCGACAAGGGAAGAGGATGAAGATTTTGGCTTTTCAAAACAATGAAAAAGATGGAAGAAGGTGGAATCAAGATTCAGCTTTTGAAGATGGTAGTGAAGAAGAAGAAAATCGAATAGAATAATTTCGGCACAATGAAAAGGGTTTTGAGAGAATAAAAAGAAAAGTGGACTAAGATGGTTTCGGTTCAAAGAAGAAAAGAGAAAACTCAAGAGAGGGTTTCGATTTGCTTCTCAACCGAATGTACCAAGGCCTTTGCTAGCCGAAAACGTCACCTTGCCCCACTATGGAGAAACGGCATACCTAGTTTCCCAAACCGACTACACCTCCTCCCCTAAAGTCCAAAATTCAGCCAACTCTTCAAAACTCCCACTCTTAGTCGTCCCCCTCATCTTGCCTTGAATTCCTCCCATCTACTCATTCAAACAAGCTTGAATGAGTCCTACACCTATCACTTGAATTTAGCCTAATCCCTATCCCTCTAACAGAGTCCTACCTGAGCACACCTCTACTTGCATGTGGCGTCAAAAATAAATAAGCAGAAAGGGATTTCTGCAGCTCAAACCAAGGTCCTCCTTACTCTCTGTGGCGTCATTACCCAAGCACCTTAGTGGCGCCTCCTTTGCCACTTCACCAAGGTAGTTCTTGTGTCCAAATCCCCCAATAAATTCCTTTAACCCTTAATTCTTCTAGCTCCTTCTTCTTAAGTGCTAAAACAAAATTTTTAGCCATGACCCGGGACTAACCCAAGGTCATGCCTAGACCCCAAAACATATCAAACCAACACAGCATACCTACCAACACATGCAACCACATACAAAATGCAGAGACCCCGCTTTAAGGATGTTACAGTTTTACCCCCGTTAAAAATAATTTCGGCCTCGAAATTACCTGATCAGAAGAGTTGAGGGTATTGCTGCCGCATTACATCCTCTGATTCCCACGTGGCCTCCTCCAAACCATGGTTCCGCCATAAAACTTTCACCAAGGGAATTGACTTCCTACGCAAAACTTTGACATCCCGATCTAAAATCTATACCGGTTTCTCCTTGAAAGACATGTCCGAGCTCACCACAATCTCTGCAACTGGCACAATGTGTGACGGATCAAATCGATAACGCCTAAGCATCGAAACATAGAAGATGTCATGAATCTGGCTTAACTCTACTGACAGCTCAAGCTGATAAGCTATCGATCCCACTCGCTTCAACACCGTGTACGGTCCAATAAACCTAGGGATTAGCTTCCCTTGTCGCCCAAATCTCAACACTTTCTTCCATGGCGATACCTTCAGAAAAACCTTATCGCCTACTGTATACTCTATATCTCTGCCTTTAAGATCGGCGTAAGACTTCTGCCTGTCCGATGCTTCCTTGAGATGAGCCCGAATCACCTTAACCTTATCCTCTGTTTCTGCCACCAACTCTAGACCCAAAATCTATCGTTCACCTAATTCTATCCAACAGGTAGGAGTATGACACTTCCGTCCATACAGTGTCTCATATGGTGCCATCTGGATACTCGCTTGATAACTATTGTTATAAGCGAATTCCGCCAATGGTAGATATTCCTCCCAACTACCACTGAAATCCAGAACACAGCCCCTTAGCATATCCTCTAAAATCTAGATTACTCTTTCAGACTGTCCATCAGATTGTGGGTGAAAAGCTGTACTAAAATCCAGCCTTGTTCCTAAGGCTTGACGCAAAGCTCTCTAGAACCTCGACGTGAACCTAGGATCCCTATCCGAGATGATTGACACTAGCACTCCATGCAACCTTACAATCTCGGCCACATACAACTTGGCTAACTTTTGGAGTTAATAATCAACCCTCACCGGTATGAAGTGAGCTGATTTGGTCAGACGATCCACAATCACCCAGACTGAGTCCTTCTTACTAGGCGTGAGGGGTAGCCCACTGATAAAGTCCATGGTAATCCTTTCCCACTTCCACTGAGGAATCTTCACCGGCTAAAGTAAACCTGATAGTAGCTGATGCTCATCTTTAACTTGCTGACATGTCAGACACTTACCCACAAACTCAGTCACTTTTCACTGCAGCCCTGGCCACCAGAACTGCTTTCGCAAATCCCGGTACATCTTGCTACCTCTAGGATGCATAGCGTATGGGCTGCTATGTACATCCTGAAGAATACTTTGCCTAAACTTGACGTCCTTCGGCATACAAGCCCTCACTTGAAAACACAGTACTCCCTCGTGAGTCAAGCTGTAACCTTCCAAACCATTACTCTATACTTGCAACCTCTGAATATTCAAACCCTCATCCGCTAATTGTTTCTCCTTAACCTGCTCTACCCAAGTCGGCTTCACTCATAATTTCGCCAACAAACTCCCATCGTCATACTGACTAAGGTGAGCAAACATCGCTCGTAAGTCTGCTACCACCTTACGGCTCAACGCATCAGCTACTACGTTAGCCTTGCCCAGATGATACTCAATCGAGTAGTCGTAGTCTTTCAATAACTCAATCCACCTTCGCTGTCTCAAATTTAAATCCTTCTGCGTCAAAAGATACTTCAAACTCTTGTGGTCCGTGTAGACTATCGACTTTTCCCCATACAAAGAGTGCCTCCAAATCTTCAAGGCAAAAACCACTGCAGCCAATTCCAAGTTATGCGTCGAGTAGTTACCCTCATGCGGTCTCAACTGTCGAGACGCGTACGCTACTACTTTCCCTTCCTGCATCAGCACACATCCCAAGCTAGTATGTGATGCATCGCAATAGACCGTGAATACCTTTCCTGCCTCAGGCTGTACCAGAATCGGAACTTCCGTTAAAATCTTCCTCAACCTATCGAAACTTTCCTGTTGTTTCTCTATCCACACAAATGGGACTCCTTTCCTCAATAGCTTAGTCAACGGTGCTGCGATCAGTGAAAATCCTTCCACAAATCTCCGGTAATACCCTGCCAGACCTAGAAAACTCCAAATTTTCGCAACCGACCTAGGCGGTTTCAAATCCAACACAGCCTCAATCTTGCGAGGGTCCACTCTAATCCCTTCAGCGGACACACGTGACCCAAGAAAGTTACTTTCCTAAGCCAGAATTCGCACTTACTGAACTTGGCAAATAGCTGCTTCTCCCTCAAAATTTGCAAAACCACCCGCAAGTGCATATCATGATCTTCCTCAGTCTTTGAGTACACCAATATGTCGTCTATGAATACTATGACAAACTGGTCCAGGTACTGCTGGAACACCCTATTCATCAAGTCCATGAATGCTGCCGGTGCATTGGTTAACCCGAACGGTATCACCAGAAACTCGTAATGCTACCAAGTACGGAATGCCGTCTTATGAACATCAACCTCCTTCACTTTGAGTTGATGGTACCCCGACCTGAGATCTATCTTAGAGAAAATTGATGCACCCTTAAGTTGATCAAACAAGTCGTCAATCCTGGACAATGGATACTTGTTTTTGATCGTCAACTTGTTCAGCTGGCAGTAATCTATACACATCCGCATTGTACCGTCCTTTTTCTTAACAAAGAGCACGGGTGCTCCCCAAGGAGATATACTTGGCCGAATGAAACCTCGGTCCAACAACTCCTGGATTTGAGCCTTCAGCTCTACCAATTCCTTTGACGCCATTCGATACGGGGCTATAGACACTGGCGTAGTTCCGAGAAACAGGTCTATACCGAATTCAACTTCTCGATTTGGAGGCAGACCTAGAAGTTCCTCTGGGAATACATCAGTGAATTCCTTCACTGTTCGGACATTCATCACTACTGACTCATTGGCCTCCAAGGCACACACTCGAACCAGAAACGCCTCACAGCCCTTCCTGACCATTTTTTGCGCCTTCAGTACAAAGACCACATTCGATAACTACTCCCTCCTATTACCTATCATCACCACCTCCTCACCTTCCATTGTCCTCAACACCATAAACTTAACCAGCATCCAAAGCGGCCCGGTACTTCACCACCAATCCATCCCGAGAATCGATCGAACTCCCCAAACGGCGCTCCATTAAATCGACCAAGAATCGACCCCTTGAAGTTCTAGGGGTACATCCCTATATAGTTTACTTACGTCTATAGAGTGACCTAAAGGGCTTATCACAGTCATCTTCCTAGAAGTAATCTCAGAGTCTAAGTTCATAGTTTCCACTATGCTACTGGCTACATATGAGTGTGTCGAACCCACATCTATTAAAGCATTGTAAGGTAATCCAAAGATTAAGAACGTACCGATTATGACGTCTGGTGCATCACCCTCCTCTCGATGCCTCGCTGCGTAGACTAATCCAGGCTGTCTAGCCTCCATACCACCTGCACCTCTGCCTGGTGCTCCACGGCCTCTACCAGAGCCACTACTTCCCCTAGCAGCACCACGGCCCCTCTATGGCTGCTGACCATCCCTCCTGTTCTGAGTACGGTTCTGATCCCCAGACTGCAACCTAGCTGACCGCTATAGACAATCCCTCACTCGGTGCTCCACCGACCCACACTTAAAATATCTTCTGTTTCTAGTCCAGCATTCTCCTGTGTGAGACTTTCCATATCGAGCACATCGTGGCGGCCACTGAGTATTATCAGTAGTAGGCCTAGCAGCTTGATTCGGCCTACTATATCTACCCCGTTTCTACTGATTTTTGGTAGACCCAGATGACCCAGAATTCCTTTTATTCCATCCCCTGTCCTGATTCCATCTAACTGACTGTTTCACTTCCTTAGTAACTTTGGCCTTTTCCACTAAGACCGCAAACTCTCTCTCCTACTGTGGAGCAATCAATAACCTCAGATCATCCCTTAATCCATCCTTGAATCTAACACACCGCTCATGCTCCGTTGCTATGATGCCCCGAGCGTATCGGCTCAACCTTAAGAATTTCACCTCATACTCTGATACGGACTTATTCTTCTGATAAGCTACCTTAAAATAGTCCCAAGTGAGATCATCCACTGCTGCACTATCCCGAACTGTGAGCCACCACTGGTATGACTCATCCCAGAGAAGCGACACTATCCCTTTCAGTTTTTCCTCAGCAGTCAGATCCAAGTCATCCATGATCTGCTCCGTTGCCTCTAACCAATACTCGGTAGTATTAGGAGCCACACCAAACACCTTGAAATACCTCGGCTCCATCGGCTCGAGTCACTCGAGATCTGATTTTGAGCTCCGTGCCCCCACCGCTCCGACCACTCTTTCCAAAGACTCACAGCATCGCCTGCGAAACTAGATCCTCCCCGTTTGATCTTGATACTCGACACCGGTAGCTGGTGGTGGTGGTATCTCATTCTCAGACCCTTGATCAGACCTAACGGGTTCCGATACGATTATTTTGCCCCTACCGCGTCCTCGTACATTAAGACGACGTCCCCTAGTACTATGTCTCTAGTCGCGATTTATTTGTTTAAGAGATTTTTATGGATTAGCTTCTATTTCACTGATTACCCACGAATAAGTTTTATGTAGAGAAATTTGGTAGTGGTTCTTTCGATCATCATAGAGTTTTCATTTCAATTTCCTGCCCTCATTCCACGTGTAGGGGTATTCTCGTCATTTCACTACCCAGGGGTATTTTAGCAATAAAATAGAGTTAATTCGTAAACCTTTACAAATCATAGATATTTCAAAAATTCCAGAAATTGGGGGTGTTTTGGTAATTTCATAAACCAGGGGTATTTTCATAATTTTTTTTCAAAATATGGTTCCAGGTAATTTTACAAAAGAAGGGTATTTTAAAAGTTTTCGCTTCGAGGATACTTTGGCAATTTTCCATACTGAGGATATTTTGGTAATTTTTTTTTACAAGTCAGGGGTAATTTGGTCATTTTTCAAATCAGTGGTATTTTGGTCTTTTTCCATATCAGGGGTACTGTGGTAATTTCAAAACTAAGGTTTAAAGTGTTTGAAGCAAAAGCAATTTGGTCCCTTTCGGGTTTTAGTTATTAAATTTAGCTTTGTGAATAAGTCGTCCCATTAGGATGAACCAGTCACTCGCACTGGTAGGATTCGGTGAAGAGGATGTGAGTCACTAAGGCCGCTAAGTACCAAACTCCCCGAATCCACTCCTAGACATGCGCACAATGGTTGCCACACATTAGCTCGATGGCGTACTCACAGGTTTATTTAGTGGATCATTAAGTCTTATGCAATTTGTGTTAGAGTAAGCTATTCCTAGGGTCCAATAATTCCTATTCTACGAATCTACAATCCCGAAATACCCATTTCCCCCACATATAATTCACACAAATCGTAAGTACTTACAGGCGGATCGGTGCCGGAGACTCGGTGCCATGCTGTTCAACCTATGTACCTTTTCCACAAAAATTTTCAAAGTCCTAATTTAAAACATTTTGGGCCTCGGGCCCACAGCCGAGCTTTTGAACTTGGCTCTGATACCAAAATTGTAACACCCCAAACTCGGCCTACACACCACAACCAGATTTGGCATGTGACGGAGTGAGAACCTTTTTAAAAGCGAAAGTTTGTCGAATAATTTTCTTAGAAAACCCTTTTTGGTAGCACGAAAAGTTTAGAAATCCTTGCTTGAAGTCTAATTATTGTTGCATGTTTTTACAAAACATTCAAGATATCTTTGTTATCATATTTTAAGTGGTGTTACCCGATGGCAACGCTTTAAAGAAAAACGAAGGAGTTATAGTTTTGAAAACATTGCTCTTTACCGGTTAATTTAACAAAACCATATATCCAATATAGTCAAATTAATAGCAAATAATAAAACCCCAAAATAAAACTCAGTAACCTTATTACAAAACCCAAAACCAAAATTTAAAGAAAATTAATAAAATTAAAATAGTAACTAAAAGAAATCAAAATTCAATGAACATGCATGGCCGCCTCGAGTCCTCCCGGCTCCATCTCCATAATCTACTCATCTGCAAAATATAAGGGAAGGGGTCAGTCACCAAGACTCAGTGTATAAATCCCCAACCCGATAGTGCATTCACTTACATAAGTTATCAATATAAACATGCAAGTCATGCAACCCATACCTAACCATCCAATCTCCTTTAACTACCCCGTGTGGTCAAAACCACTGGTGGTCAAAACCACTGCTGACCGAAGTCACAAATATATCGGTGTGGTCAAAACCACTGGTGACCGTAGTCACAAATAAGGTGATGGGGCCAACCCATCGTGTGGTCAAAACCACTGATGACAATCCCGTATCAACATGTGGGGCCAACCCACTATGGTACCAAACCACTGGGACAAGTCACAATATTCATATGTGGTCAAAACCACTGGGACTTAGTCACAATTTATAATTTCAAGACGGGGCCAACCCGTCGTGTAGTCAAAACCACTGATGACAGTCCAAAATAAATCATCCCCCTCCTCTCATCAAACCCACCATCATGTCCATATCAATCGTGGCATAAAACATATGATAACGTATAGAATAGCATATAACCATAACATGATGATGTATATCAAAAATCACAAGATAGAGGACTTACCCAAAATCCAAGCTCATACCCACAAGGCATAATCACCGATTTCATTGCTAAAACAATATTATATTAGGCATATTATACCAATAAAGTGTGTAAGCGTTACACACCTGACTATATGTAGATCTAGTGTGAAATCCCGAAACTATGCGATACTACGAGATCCCGAAATGTATGCCCTCACCGCACCTACAATCGGCCAACATCACCCTTTAGATCTAAAGCCATTTGGCTTATTCACAAAATCCCGAAGGATGTGTCACACTATGGTAGTACTCACCTTAATGCCGATTTGGTTTCCAACCAAATCCCGAAGCTACGCACTGATCCCCCTTGTAATCGGCCAAACACTAGAACACACAAATGGTTAGGCTTCGGCTTTTGAACGATTAGGAAACAGATCTTGAAATGTTAATGCCTTACCTAGATCAGCCACCAAATCCTAGAGATTTGGCTACACACCTTCCTACAATTGGTGTAAACACTCCATTAAGAATCCAAAGGCCATTCAGTCATAATCATAAATCCCAAAACCAAGGAGTTGTCGCACCCTTACCTTACAACTGATTCGGCCTCTACTCACCAAGGATCGGCACACCCCAAAAGGAAGAATTAGATTCAGCTTTTAATCCCAAAGATCCTAGGAGAAATCGGTTTCCATAGATGATTAGGAATCAGGTCAGCAAATGTCAAAATTTGACTTTTGCCCCCATGTGAGTCGACCGAGAAAAGAGAAAGGAAATAACAGGGATTTGGCCAAGAGCACTTACCCTCTTCGAATTCGATTAGAGAAGAACCCAAAGAAGATCCACTCCTGGTTGATATTTGGCCAAAATAGCACTAGAAGAAAGAAGGGAAATTCGACCAAGAGTTTGAGTGATGAAGGGAGATTCGGCTAAAGTGAAAAGAAAAGAATGGAAAAGAGAATATGGAATAGGAGAGGGAAGATTCGGCAAGGGAAGAGGATGAAGATTTTGGCTTTTCAAAACAATGAAAAAGATAGAAGAAGGTGGAATCAAGATTCAGCTTTTGAAGATGGTAGTGAAGAAGAAGAAAATCGAATAGAATAATTTCGGCACAATGAAAGGGGTTTTGAGAGAATAAAAAGAAAAGTGGACTAAGATGGTTTCGGTTCAAAGAAGAAAAGAGAAACTCAAGAGAGGGTTTCGATTTGCTTCTCAACTGAATGTACCAAGGCCTTTGCTAGCCGAAAATGTCACCTTGCCCCACTATGGAGAAACGGCACACCTAGTTTCCCAAACCAACTACACCTCCTCCCCTAAAGTCCAAAATTTAGCCAACTCTTCAAAACTCCCACTCCTAGCCGTCCCCCTCATCTTGCCTTGAATTCCTCCCATCCACTCATTCAAACAAGCTTGAATGAGTCCTACACCTATCACTTGAATTTAGCCTAATCCTATCCCTCCAACGAGTCCTACACGAGCACACCTCTGCTTGCTGTGGCGTCAAAAATAAATAAGCGAGAAGGGATTTACTGCAATCGAACCAAGGTCCTCCTTGCTCCCTGTGGCGTCATTACCCAAGCACCTTAGTGGCGCCTCCTTTGCCACTTCACCAAGGTAGTTCTTGTGTCCAAATCCTCCAATAAATTCCTTTAACCCCTAATTCTTCTAGCTCCTTCTTCTTAAGTGCTAAAATAAAATTTTTAGCCACGACCCGAAACTAACCCAAGGTCATGCCAAGACCCCAAAACATATCAAACCAACACAACATACCTACCAACACATGCAACCACATGCAAAATGCAGAGACCCCATTTTGAGGGTGTTACAAAAGAAAGGGTTGGGGTTTGTATAGTTTCAGCTGTGGTGAGAGTGAATGGTATGTTTCGGCTTTTAGAAGGTGAATGAAGAAGAAAATGGATAGCTTGCTAAGATGAGAAAAAGTGCACGAATGGTCTTCACTTTCGGCATTTGATCAAGAGAGAAAAGAATGCAAGTTTCGGCAAGAAGCACAAATGAAAAGAAAACTTTCGAAAAAGAGAAAATGGCCACACATTCTCCTTATTTCGGCACCTAAAGACCCTAGCCAATCCACTTCCCTCTTGGTCAAAAATGCAATACGAAGACTCCTTCATTTGGCCAACACTTTCCCTCCTCTCAAATCCCTTCTTTTCCTCCCATTTTTCCTCTTCTCCTCTCATTCAAAAGAGTTTGAATGAGTCAAACTCTTATCTCCCTTCTTAGCTGAAAATTCAAGTGCCTTGACCAAGTCAAATTCTCATCCATTTAGTGTCTAATTGTCGTCCAACTCGTCTCTTGCCTGTGCCAAAAAGGTGCTAAAATAATGCTTCAATTGTCGTCCCCATGATTCAGACCCTTGATCTCTGCTCCCCTAATGACGCCACCTCCTTGTATGCTTGGTGGCGTCTCCTTGCCACCTTACCACTGTGCTTGTTATGCTCTCATTTGCCAAAATTACCTATATAACCTACCCCAGTCGGCTATCCTCCTTTCTAAGCTTTAAAACACAAATTTTAACCAAAGCTCCTAGCTTAACCTAGCCCCTTCCGGGACTCCCAAACACACCCATACATTCAAGCAACGCATCATACACACATAAACATGAAATAAATGCAGAACCCTAAAAACCCGGATGTTACAGGAGTACTAAAATGTATAATGATTTGAAACAATTATACTGGTGGTCAGGCATAAAATGAGACATTTCAGAGTTTGTGTCGATATATTTGGTTTGTCAGCAAGTTCAAGCTGAACATCAAGTACCTTTGGGCTTACTATAGCCTGTGATGATACCAGAGTGGAAATGGGATAGAGTTACAATGGATTTTGTATCAGGATTACCCCTGTCTCTGAAGAAGAAAGATGCTATTTGAGTTGTCATTGATCGATTGGCAAAATTGACACATTTCATTCCGGTATGTACAGATTATCCGCTTCATAAATTGGCTGAATTGTACATATTTGAGATCGTTAGATTGCCCAGAGTGCCGGTTTTGATTATTTTAGATAGAGATCCGAGGTTTACATCGTGATTTTGGACAAAATTGCAAGAAGCTTTGGGTACGCTGTTGAACTTTATAGAGATCCTAGGTTTACGTCACGATTTTGGACAAAATTGCAAGAAGCTTTCGGTACGCTATTGAACTTTAGTAATGCATTTCATCCATAAATTGATGGTCATTCTGAGAGAGTAATCCAAATTCTCAAAGATATGCTTCGTTGTTGTGTTTTAGAATTTGAAGGCAACTGGGAGAAATATTTGTCATTGGTTGAATTCACGTATAATAACAGCTTTCAATCAAGCATAAGGATGACACCGTATAAAGTATTATATGGTCGTAAATGTCAAACTCCATTGTACTGGACCAAGCTTAGTGAGAAAAAGATTCACGGGGTTGATTTGATCAGAGAGACTGAAGAGAAAGTAAAGGTAATTCGCGACAGTCTGAAAGTAGCTTCAGATCGACAGAAATCGTACGTAGATTTTAAACGAAAGACACTGAATTTCAGATTGGTGACAGAGTATTTCTAAAAGTATCTTTATGGAAGAAAATACTTCATTTTTGTCGTAAAGGAAAATTGAGTCCACGATTCATCGGGCCGTATGAGATTATTGAATGAATAGGGCCAGTGGCATATCAACTAGCTTTACCATCAGAGTTGGAAAAGATTCACAACATGTTTCATGTATCGATGTTGCGACGATATCGATCGGATCCGTCGCATGTAATTTCTCCGACTGAGATTGAGATTCAACCTAATATGACATATAGCAAAGAACCGATCAAAATTTTAGCTCGTGAGGTTAAACAGTTGAGAAATAAAAGCATAGCCATAGTGAAGGTTATATGGAAACGTCACGATGTTGAAGAGGCTATGTGGGAACCCGAAGAAGCAATGAAAACAGTACCCTAACCTCTTTTCTGGTAAGATTTTCGGGGACAAAAATTCTTAAAGGAAAAGAGTTGTAACAGCCCATTTTTAGTCAATTCAGAACAATCATTTCGGGACCTCAAATCAAAAGAAAAATAATTATTTTATTATTATTTTAAGGCCTACAACATTATAGTATAGTTGTGTGAAATTTTCGTTAAGAAATTTTATCGTTTGAGTGTTTCATTTGTTAAAATGACTAAATCACGTAAAGTGCAAAAGTGGTGTTCTATTAGCTAAAGGTGTCTAATAGCTATGAAATCTTAAATTTAATGCCATTAAGTGGTAATCAGACCAACATCTATGAGATTAGTAATATTGAAATTTGATAGAAATTTAAAGGTTAATTTTGCTATTTAGTAAATAAAAGCTAATTAAATAAAATTAAATAAAATTGTGTTCTCATATCATCTTCTACAACTGAATTTTAGGGTTGAGAAGCCATTTTTATTCTTTCAAGTTTCGACAACTTCAATCATTGCAATTGGGTATGTATTTTGTCCCGTTTTTAGTGATTTTAATGTTTTTTAGATCGTTGCACTTAATTTATCTAGCCTAGGGACTATTTTGCAAAACTGTTAAAGGTTTAGAGTTTTGCCATTGATGAATCTGTGGATAGAAAATACATTCTTATTGTTAGATAAACGACATTTGTAAAGTGATTTTTAGTAAAATGTCTAATTAGGGATTAAATTGAGAAATGTTGAAATTTAGTGGTTTAATTATGAAATAAATGAAAAATGGGTTGTTAGGGACCTAATTGAAATTTAGCTAGCATGGGTTTAAGTTGAATTGCATGAATTTGTATTTTTATGAGATATGGACTAGATTGTGAAAATGTGAAACATTAGGGGCAAAAGTGTAAATGTGCCTTAATGTGTATGTTGTACTAAATTGAATAGAGAGATTATTAAATAAGTTAATTTTGATTACATTTAGATCAAGAAAGGCAAAATACTTAATTTAGATCGGGGAAAGAACAAAGTTTCAGATTAATCGACTTAATTGTCATTTTTGTATCCGAGGTAAGTTCGTATGTAATAAACTTTGTTATAATTGTAATTTAAATGTGAATAAGACATTGCAGACTTATTCGACGAAGATTTGGCATTGGAAATCCTAGTTGAACCTTAGGAATAGATTAGGATACGAATGACATGTCATTAGGGTTATTATTGATTTTGGTGTTAGTCCGTATGTCCTACCAGTGGCTGAGTTATCCAGCAAGTGTTGCAGATTCTCATCAAATTGTGTGAGCAGCACCATGTAGCTTCATTATGACTGTCAGCTTGTGTGAGCAGACCCATTGATCACTCGAGAGTTAGCATTATTGAGATAGCTTCGGCTATGTATTGGCACTTCGGTGCAAGATTTTTTTAGATAGCTTTGGCTATATATATATTGGCACTTAGGGTGCGAGATTCCTGAGTATCCTGTATTATTCCAAATGGTTCAACGGGTATATTGAAGATATTAAATGGTAAGAATAGATACGTATCAGTACAGGCATGTACGAAAACTATATATACATCGAACATATGAAAGAATTGAGCTTATGGTTATATAGATGATTGAATACATTTTAACATTGTGGTTACTTATTTTGTGTATGTTGTATACATATTTTGAATGGTAAATTAAATGATGAGCTTTGCTTATTATTTTCATACGAGCTTACTAAGCTTTATAGCTTACTTTGTTTATTTTCCGTGTTTTATAGTGATTTCAAAGCTAGCTCGAATTTAGGAATCATCAGAGCCTTCATAACACTATCCTACTATCATTCTAGTACTTTTGAACTTAAGTATTTTGAGTATATGGCATGTATAGCGACTTCGGTCATTTTAATACATGTGTTGTTAATGAATTTAGTCATTTGAAATGGCTTGTAAATATTAAGAGTTTGGTTTTGTATATAGCCATGAAAGTTGGCTTGCTTTGGTTAATTTGGTTGTGTATATTTAAGTGCAAATTGCTCTTGTTTTGTGTTGATAATTGATATGATAATGTTTGTGGTGAATGGTTGATATTTGGGAAGTTATATGCTTTTGAGTTTTGGCTTAATGATGCATGTTTGAAAGTGTCCATTTAGTTGAAATGTGAATGTGAATTTGACATTGAAATTGAATAGTATGTTATAGTAATTGTAACATCCTGAATTAAAGGGCCTATGCGTTTAATGTGTGGTTATGTGTAATGTGTTAATTAGAGTGTTAGGGGTCCAGTTTGGGCTCAGGATACAGCCGAGGTCTTGGTTAAATTTTTTGTTTGGACACTATAGGGTTTAAAAGATGGTATCTGTGGTTTAAATTGCAAAATGGGCTTGTGGCTCAGTAGCAAGGGGCGTTGGAAAGGAACTATAAGGTGGCGTCATTAGTAGGTGAAGAGGCCAAAGTTATGGCCGCTTGGAGCCCATGTATTTGGGCCATTTTTGACACTTAAAGGAGGAGCAAGTGGGACGGCAATAAGGCTTAAAATTAGGAGGGATTAAATGACTTGGATAATGTGGATAATATGCTGATAAAGGAAGGAAGAGGTGGTGTTATTTAGACCTCTTCTGGAGGTGTGAATGGATAAAGATAAGGGAGAAAGATAGGAGTTATCTGCTGAACAACTAGTGGTGGCCGAATTTCCATCTCTTAGAGGGGGTAAGGAATCGATTTCAATATGCCAGAGGGCTGCCGAAATTTCCCTCATTAATTGATTAGTTTTTAGTTCGAGGAAGGGGCATTTTCGGGTTTTAGGTGGTAGGTGCCGAAATTTTGTGTTTAAGTGGGGGGAATATCTTTTTATTTTCAGCAATAGGGTTTTATTTCCCATTCTTTTCTCTCATTATTCAAAAGCCGAAACCCCTAATCTTATTCTCTCAACTCTACTTTTATGCAAAAACTGAAATTCCATTATTTTCTCTGCTTTCATCTCTATAGCCGAATACCCTTGTCTATTCTTTTCTTTTTGCCGATTTCTTCGTCAAAGCTGAATCTTCATAGATCTCTTGAGATCATCTTTTCTTTCTGATCTTCTCAAAAGTCAAAATTCCCTAGGAGTTGCTGAATTCTCTGTGTTAAGGTAAGTCTTGGATTTTTTACGTTTTTTTTCTTCTTTTTCGATTTTTGAGACCATAGCCGAATGGCTAGTTGGTTGTTAGGCCATCTTTAGTTTGACATTTTCACTAATCTCATGTTCTTTTTGGGCGGCATTCTGAGATTTGAAGGAGATCTAATCGCCTAGGTTTCTAAGTCAGAAATCGTTAGCCTTCGAACCACATTACTTTTTCGGTATCTCAAGGTAAGGGTTTCGATTCTCCCTAAGTGTTCAATTGATTTCTTTTCCTTATTGTGCCTTAACCTAATGCCTCATTAAGCAATCATTATAGTATCCTCTGACTAAGGTCATTCATGGACTCGAATGTCGATGAATCGAAGGAAGGGGTTGGATCATAGTCCCACCCCAAATTTCAAGAAACAGCGTGTTAGTGATCGAGATTGGCCATCGGGTTGTGGACCAGCTTCAGAACAAAACCTTAGACAGTTAGCCATCGTATCAGTTTCTGATAATGTCTACATAGAAAGTACTGTCCTATCGGTAATCAGGTGTGTATATCTCTATCACACTAGTTAATCTGTATTATATGTATGTTATGGGCTAAAAGTCAAAAAATGAGGCTATATGAACAGTCTTGTTACCCAAAAAGAGTAGGCAAGGGATGCCAGGTACGTAATCATAGAAACTTCTCTATGTGTATAGAAGTATGTGAAAGTATGTTATCTGTTTAGGTAGTTTAATGTTCTGATTCTTGCATGCATGTATGCATGGGATGGGATTGATATGATGAAGGGGAACAGGTCGCATAGCGATCGGTGGCTTTGCCAAATAGGTCACATAGTGATCGGTCTTCATGACAGGCAGCACAGCTGTCGATTTATTATTAAGGTCGCATAGCGATCGGTGGCTTTACCATATAGGTCACATAGTGATTGGTCTTTATGACAGGCAGCACAGCTGTCTATATGGTGTGTAGCGGATGGAGGGTTGATTGTTGAAATCCCCACGGTGTGATGGTTGGTATGGGGGTGTGTAGAGGATGGACTCTTAGGTTTGGGATGGGCCATATTGCATGTAAATATATTCTATTGCCATTGTGTATGGCCCAAGGCCCTAATGTGTTTGTGGGCCCAAGGCTTTTATGTGTTTTCGGGATTTGCACACTGAGTCTTGGTGACTCACCCTTTTATTTTTCCCAACTTTTTAGATGAGCAGTAGATCGTGGACATGGGAGCCGAGGCGGACTCGAGAGGCCATCAAGTCTTTTATTTTCATAGACTATTACGGTTTTTCATTGAGTTTTAATTTTGGGATTATTTTTGTAATAAGGCCTCCATAACTTAGGTTATCGATCTATATTCTTTTTTTTTTTATGTTACAATTTATAAGCTTATGTTTTCAAAGTCTTTATTACAAGTGAAATAAAAATAGGCTTTTCAAGCACATTCAACATGAATGTTAAGGTCCCTTTCAAAAATGTCACAATTAATGATTAGTTGGTTAAAATAAACTGAGATTTTCAAAACCCCTTTAAAGCAAAGTTTTCAACATTCAACCCGTAGCATACCAGATCCGATCATGACGTATGGGTCGATTGGGGTGTTACAGTAATTGTGTGCTTTATCTATATTGGCATTGAAATGGTATGAATTATGCTTGGTTGAGGTTGGTTGAATGCCTATTTATGCCATGTTTTTGTGTTGATTGAGTTGGTGTAGGTACATACAAATTGGGTGGAAAATGGCTTGGTAAATAGCCTATTTTTGTCCACACAGTGTGTCTCAAATTGTGTGTGATCAACAAGATGCTCCACACGGCCTAGCACATGGGTGTGTGACTTGGCTGTGTGGCATAAGTCAGTATACCCTACAGGTTTGGCACGGCCTAGCACACGGCCTGGCACACGGGTGTGTGTGGCCATTTTAAGGGCACACAGGCGTGTGTGCTGGCCCTGTGAACCAAGTCAGAGAGTTACATGGGGTCGAACACGGGCTGGGACACGGCCATGTCATTCCATTTAGAATGTCCACACAGCCTGCGACATGGGCGTGTCTTTGGCCATGTGAGACACATGGCTGGCTCACATGGGCGTGTAACCCCTGTATTGTGAAAAATTTTCTATGTTTTCTAAAAATTTCCTAAGTTATCGATTTAGTCCCAAACCACTACTAATGCATGATTTGGGCCTCGTAGGCTCGTAATAGGGACGATATGGATGATTGTGAATGATGATGGCTTGATGACGGTAAATGTATGCGAAATGTATGTATAATTTTGTAATAGGTCCGTAATGCTCAGAACCCTATTACGGCAATGAACATGAGTGAGGGTGTTACATCTCTTAAGTTTTCCTTTTCAAAAGCGTGATAAGTTGGAAGAGACAATACACAGAGCGAGGTAGTTTACCATATCTCGCAAACCATGGGTAAACTATCTCGAAATGACGAGAAGACTTTCATCTGGGAAGTTATCTTTAAGAGGTGTGTCATCTTTTTAAAAGGGTATTCAACTCAAATTATCAGTTACTAAGTTCTCACTTCCTTTCTTGTCTTTGATCTCGAGATTGGATTCTTGTAGGAGAATAATCCATCTAATTAACATAGGTTTTGCCTCTTTTTTCCCAATCAAATATTTCAATGTTGCATGGTAAAAAAAAACAATAACTTTAGTGCCTAATAAATACGATCTAAATTTTTCCAAATCAAAAACAAAGGCTAATAATTCTTTTTCAATGGTTGAGTAATTGCTCTGGGTAGCATCTAGTGTTTTAGAGGTATAGGATATGACATGAGGTTCCTTCCCAATTCTTTGCCAAAGGATAGCTCCCACACTTTGGTCGCTTGCATCTCGGAAGAGATCAAAAGGTAATCCCAATTTGGTGGTTGTACTATAGGAGCTAAAACAAGCTTTTGTTTGAGAGTGTCGAACGGTCCTTGCACGCTTAATCAAATTTGAACTCTTTATCCTTTTGCAAAAGGTTGTACAGTTGGTCGCAAATCTTGAAAAGTCCTTTATAAAGCACCAGAAAAACGCATGACTAAGAAAATCGTGAATTTCCCACAGTTGTGGAGTATGGAAGTGAGTTGATAATATCGGTTTTGGCCTTATCGACGGTGATTCCTTCAGGAAAATAATATGCCCTAAAATCAATCTCTTATCTACCATAAAATGGCATTTTTTAATAATTAAGAATTATATTAAATTCTAGGTATCTCTCAAAATTTTAGTGAGGTTTGATGACATTCATTGAAAGAATCACCATAAACTGTAAAATCATCCATAATTACCTTAATTATTTTCTCGACATAGTCAAAAAATATACTTACCATACACCTTTGGAATGTGGTTGGCATATTGCAAAGTCCAAACGGCATCCGTCTGTAGGCGAACGTGGCAAAGGGACATGTAAATGTTGTTTTCTCTTAGTCCTCCAGTGCCACTAGAATTTGGAAAAAAGCCTAAATAACCATCAAGACAACAGTAGTGAGTTTTTCCTGCTAAACGTTCTAACATTTGATCAATAAAAGGAAGTGGAAAGTAGTCTTCTCAAGTTAAAGAGTTTAACTTTCTGTAATCTATATAGACTCTTCACCCATTTTGGACTCGAGTGGGAACTAAATCTCCTGTTGCATTTTTTACTACAGTCATACCAGTTTTCTTGGGTACCACATGAATTGGGCTGACCAAATTACTGTCAGAAATTGGATAGATCATCCTAGTGTCTAGTAGCTTTTGAATTTCCATTTTGACAACCTCTATCACTGGTGGATTAAGGCATCTTTGAGCTTCTCTCTTTGGGCTTGTGTTTTCTTCTAACAGTATTATATGCATACAAGTCGAGGGACTTAGCCATTTTATTTTGGCAATCGTCCATCCAATAGCCCCTTTATAGTCTCTCAAGACTCGAATTTCTCCTCTTCCAATTTTGAGAGTTTACTAGAAACTATTATTGGTAAAGTGTTTCCATTACCTAGATAGGCATACTTCAAGTGTTCCAGCAATGGTATAAGCTCTATTTCTTAGGCCTACAAAATATAAGGCAATAGTTTAGTTTTAGAAGGAGAAAGTTCAAAGTACTTACCTTGGTTTCTAGGGAATTGAGGAGTCTCCAATAGAACAATGGCTTCTTGAATCGGTTCTCTGAACATCATTATCTCCTCCAATTTATCCATCGTATTGAGGTCTAAACTTTTGGAAAATACAGTTTGTAATCCATCCCCTTCATGATATTCAAAATGAAATTTCGTCAGTGGTTCAATAATATCAACATTAGAAATATTTGACATTGTGTTTGTTGACCCATCGCCTCATAAACATTAAATTTTACCACCTCACTGTCGAATTCCATAGTGAGAGTTCCACTTCGAACATCAATCTTTGTACGTGCGGTACTTAGAAATGGTATCCCAAGTAGAATATCATAAGCATTTTTTGAGTGTTCATCCCCATATCGATGATGTAAAAGTCTGCAGGAAAAATTAGTTCATTTACCTTTATGAGGACATCTTCCAACATCCCATCTGGATATACGCATGACCTATTTGCAAATTTAATAATCACCATTGTTTCTTTCAAATGACCCATGTTTAGCAATTTAAAAATAGATAAAGGCATTACATTAACAGATGCTTCCAAATCACATATGGCTTTCTTTATTCCAATATTACCTATTTTGTAGGATATAGAAAACATACCTTGGTCTTCACACTTAGGTGGAATTTTTCTTTGTAGTACTACAGAAACATTATCCCCCACATTTACCCATTCATTTCCCCGGAGTTTCTTTTTCTCGGTGCACGGTTCTTTCAAAAATTTTGCATAGGGTGGAACCTGTTTAATTGCATCAAGTAAAGTAATATTAATTTCTACCTTCCAGAATGTCTCAAGGATTTCTTTTTCCTCTCATTCCTTTTTAACTTGGGTGAACCTTCCAGGGTATAGGGGAGGTACAAAAAATGGTTTATGAGGTGCTAGCTTAGTAAGAGCTGCTAGTTCGACTTCCTGTTCAACGTCGTGGTCACGACTCATGCCAGGCACTGGTTCTAACTCTATTCCATTTTTCACGATCACTACACTCATATTTTGACATGGGTTCGACTTGTTTTGAGATGGTAATTTTCCTTGGTTCTCCAAACGACTAATCGTAAGTGCTAACTTACTTATTTTTTGATCAATTTCTTGGAAGTGTGCCTCAGACTTTTGTTGGAACTTTTTAGTGCTAATGGTCAACCTCTTTACTATGGCTTGAAGAGATGACTTTGGAGGTTGACACTGTTAAGGCAGAGGTGGTCTTGGTTGATATGGTTAATTATATCGAGGATTCGATCTATAGCTTAGATTTGGGTGGTCTCTCTACCCTGCATTGTATGTGCTTGAATATGGATTGTAACGCCTTTAAGGTGGCCCTGGGAAGTTTCCAATGGCATCTACTTGTGCAATTGTGTCCTCAAGAAAAATTGGGCACAAGTCGGTGGGATGATCAAGCATAGCACAAATCCCACACAATCGAGTTCGGTTCGTCTGTCCAGCAAGCATATTTTTAACCACATTAGTAAGTTCATAAATCTTATTTACTATTGAAGAAGTACTTAGCTCATGAACCCTTCTCGTAGATTCCATAGGTGGTTGATACTGTTGAGAATTTGCAGCTATAGTTGAAATTAATTCCCTAGCTCTTTGAGGAGTCATTTTCACAAGAGCCCCTCCACTAGCGGCATCAATCATCTTCATTTCCATTAGGAGTAACCCCTTGTAGAAGTATTGTAAGAGTGACTATTCAGACGGACCATGTTGTGGGCAACTTGCGCACAACTTCTTATATCGCTCCCAAAATTCATAGAGTGACTCTGCTTCCTTTTGTTGAATTTCAACTATACTCCTGCTTAATTCGGCAGCTCGAGCTTTTAAGAAAAACATATCAAGAAACAATCGATACATATCAGTCCAAGTATTAACAGATACTAGAAGTAAATAAAATAGCCATTCTCTAGCAGAGTCAGCTAATGAAAAAGGAAAAGCTTGTAGTTTTATTTGATCCTCAATTACTACTTGTGGTTTCATGCTTAGACAAACCATGTCGAACTTTTTCAAATGAGTAACGGGGTTCTCATTTTTCAAACCGCAAAAAGTAGGTAATAAATATATTAATTCTGACTTCAACTCGAATGGTGTTTCACCCGCCAGATAAGTTATGCATAGCGGTTGTTGTTCATCTGGTGCAAATGCAAGTTGACGTATAGTTTGATCTACCATGTCGTCTAAATCTTTGAATGAATAAATATCTTGATGTAAAATCAGAATGTGACCTAATTTCTATGAAATCGAAATGTTGATTTTGGGATCACAAATCCGAACCTAAAATAAAATTTTATTTTTATTTTATTATAAGGTCCGTATTATGTTGGAAAAGTCATGTGAAAATTTTCATATGAAAATTTTATCGATTAGGTGTTCAATTAGGGAAAGGACTAGATCGCATAAAATGAAAAAGTTGAATTCTAGTAGCTATAAGGATTAAATAGCTATGGAATTCAAAACTTGAGGTCCTTGTATGGTAATTAGACCATTAATAAAAAGTTAGTAGATATTTTTGGATGATTCATCCATGGAAAATGAGAAAAAGGCTAAGGACTAAATTGAAAATGAAAATTATTAAAAGATGATAAATTATTAAATAGAAATAAAAATCATTTTCATCTTTTTCTTCCCCAAAATATTCCATGGAAACCCTAGGAGAGAGAGAAGAAACTTTCTTGGCCAAATTGGGTAAGTTTTCTTGTCCTGTTTTTAGTAATTTTGATATTTTTTCAACCGGGATAGCTTAATCTATCTATTTGGGGGATCAATTTGTAAAGTTATCAAAGTATGGAAAATGGGTTATGGATGAATATGCTGGAAATATGAAATTTATGGTAGAAAATGAAAGAATTTTAATAGATAAACAACTTTTACAAAGTAATTTTTGATGAAAACATGATTTAGGGACTAAAATGTAAAGTTGTGAAATTGATGAAAAATTCTAAAATTTATAGAATATATGTGTTGTAAATTCTATGTTGAAATTTCAGTTAGGCTTGGAATAGGAAGTAAATTGCATAAATTTCATTTTTCGAGCCTAAGGATGAAATGGGAATTTATGAAAAATTTAGGGGCAAAATAGTAATTTTGCAACACCCCTTACCCGTATTCGACGTCGGAACAGGGTACGAGGCATTACCGAACTTATATGCAAGTAATCATACAAAATTGATACATGAATGTCCACTCAAATTTAAAACTTTTCATAAACATTCAAATCGTCCCTTAAACGAGCTTACGAGGCCCAAAACATACATTAGGAGTGGTTCAGGACTAAACCAAGAACTTTAGAAACATATGGGAAAACTTAGAAAATTTTCATCAAAAAGGTCTACACACCCATGTGGCATATCACACGCCTGCATTTCTTGTGCCGTGTCCAAAATAGGGACATTTTGTTTATGACGTCATCAACCAATTAAGGTCACACGGCCAAGGCACACGCCAGTGTCCTTGGCCATGTGGCGAATTAAATTTGTAAAATCAAGTGCAGACTTGACACGGCCTAGGCACATGCCCATGTCCTATTGCCTTGTCTCTCACACGGCCGTGCCTCATGCCTGCGTGTTTGCTACTGGGCATTCCGTATCTCAAAACTAAGGTGCAAGGGACACACAACAAGAACACATGCCATTGGGGCTAGCCGTGTGTCACACACAGCCTAAACACATGCCTGTGCCTAACCATGTGGAAAAAATAAGGCTATTTTCCAAGCCATTTTTCACTCTCAATAACACGTGCACACTTACACATCTCAATGACATCCAACATGGCACACATAAGCACTTAAACATTCATAAACATGGCTCACACATGGAAACTCCTTATCATTCGACCATCAATAACCATAGGCCATATCATAATGACATTGGCACATGCATGTATATATAAATAGGTTACAACCTAATAATCAATATGAGCCACATCCCATGGCCTTATACAAAATGAACCAAATATCATCATAAGCCAACACATTTGGCTAAACCAATATGACATATAACAAAAAGACCAAGTCCCTATACATGCTATACTCAAAATGTTGAGACTAACTATAACCAAAAGTACCATTTGATAGTGTGATCGAGTCTTTGACATCCTTTGATCCCCGAGCTAGCTTGGCAATACTTAAGAAAATGAAAAAGAAAGGGGAGTAAGCATAAAGCTTAGTAAGTTTGCATGTAAATACATAACAACATTAACCATGCATTATTGTACACACAACATAATATAATCTATCACAATGTCATCAAGCATCATAGATACATTTTAAATCATGTCATTTACATAATGTACAATAAAACTCATGATCATGATTTATTCATTCACTTCTTACCGAGATCTCATCAATTTATAATCTCAATATGTATGAGCATTGTGTACATACCTGTACCCTTTCAACATGTTCATACCTTATCATTTCGTTGACATAATCTTTGGGCTACCCGTTGAACCACTTGGAATACTAAAGGATTCTCGGGAATCACATACATATAGAATCATACCAATGCCATATCCCAGATATGGTCTTACATGGGATCACATATCGATGCCTATAGCCCAGCTATGGTCTTACACGATTCTTATATCAATGCCATGTCCCAGACATGGTCTTCCATGATGTAATATCCTAGATTGGGGGCTCTGCATTTGTGATTTGTTGTGTGTGTATGCCATGCTCTGTGTGTGTGTGTCTGGTGTGTCCAGAGCTTTCGGGAAGTCTTGAGGTTAAGCCTGAGCCTTGGTAGAAATTTTGTTTTTAGACTCTGCAAGGGAGAACAAGGTGAAGTGGGCCTTAAGGGTACTTGAATGGGAAAGTTAACACAAAAATCTAGTTGGTAAAGTGGCAAAGAGGCGCCACTAAGGGCATAGGAAGGTGACGCCACAAGGGATTTGAAGGGAGCAGGTTTGAATCCCATGTTAAGCAAAGGGAGTGTTTTTTAATATATGTGCCTGAAGAGTGAGAGGTGGTTTCGGCTGGGACACTAAAGGAGTGAGTGTGGATTGAGTCGGAAGATAGGAAGATGAGGATAGGAGAAAAATGATGGATAGGATAGAGAGAAGAGGTGGTCGAATGTGGGACTTTGTGTGCAAGGGAAATCGGTTGAAGTGGCTAAGGGCATGCCAAATTCTCATTTGGTTAAGGGTGTGCCGAAATTTCCTTTTTTTTTCCAAAGCATAGTTTTCTTTCTTCTTCTTTTCTCCTCTATTTTCTGCATTAGAGGATTTCCTCTTCTCTTCTTCTGCCAAAACTGAAACTCCTAAGTCACTATTTGGAGTATCTTTGTTTTTCTTTCAGCTTTCTCATCCAGTTTATTTCTACCTTATTCATTGTCAAATCTACCTAGCCTCTTTTCTGTTCATTTTTTTTTCGGATCTTTCTTAAAAGCCAAAAACTCCTAGATCTCATTTGTGGCTTGGTTTTATTTCTTTCAACGTTTCAATCTTCTTCTTTAATTATCAAATCTTCTTACAAGTGGTAGCCAAAATCTTCTGTAGAGGTAAGTGTTGACTTGTGCTATTATTTTTGTAATCTTTTTCGGCTTTTGAGCCCAAAGTCGAATGCCTAGTTGGTTGTTAGGGCCATCTTTAGTTTGACGTTTTCTCTGACCTCGTGTTTTTTTAGGGGCATTCCGAGATTTGAAGGAGATCTAATCGCCTAGGTTTCTAAGTCAAAAATTGGTAGTATTCAAACCATATTATTTCTTTCGAGATTTCAAGGTAAGGATTTCAATTCTCCCTAAGTTGATCAATCGGTTTCTTTTCGTTATTCGTGCCTTAACCTAATGTTTCATTAAGCAATCATCATAGTACCTTCTGACCAAGAACATTCATGGACTCAAATGTCAGCAAATCAAAGGAAGGGGTTGGATCTGTAGTCCCAGACCCAAAGTTCAAGAAACGCGTAGTGTCTCATCGCTCATGATTGGCCACCGGGTTGTGGGCGGCTTCGAAAGCGTAACAATAGGCGAGATAAGCGGTAGTGTCATTAGCGATAGTGTCGACATAGAGTGTCATCTTACTTGTTATCGTGTGTAAACTTTCAAACACACTATACTATAACTGTACTAACGTTTGTATGGGCTGAAAAGCCGGAAAAAGGGTTGTGTAGACAATCATGATGCCCTTAGGGGTAAGGCTAGGATTGCTGTGCGTGATCAGATCGTTTCTTTGCAAAGCCGAATGTATATGTGGCAGACTGATGTGTTATGAATAGCATGTTGCATTGTTAGGTTTTGTATGTAGATCATGGGTATGGGTTTAATATTAAGGGGAAGTGCTTAATTGGTTACGTAGTGATCGGTGGCTTTGCCACGATATATATACATATGTTCATACATTATTTTTGGTCACATTGTGATCGGTGGCGATGCCACGATGTATATATATATTTATTTGGTCACATAGTGATCGGTGACTATGCCACGAAATATTATTTGGTCACCTAGTGATCGTGTTTAATTGGCAGCATGACTGTCGTGATGGAGTGTAGCGGATGGAGGGTTGATTGTAGAAATCCCCACGGTGTGATTGGTTGGTACAGGTTGGTGTGTAGTGGATGGAAAAACTAGGTTTGGGTTGGGCTTATTGCATTCATATGTGTGTGATGATATGTGGGCTAAGGCCAATGTGTGATTGTGGATTGGATGCAGTATGTATAATGTGGGAGATTTTTACATACTGAGTCTTGGTGACTCACCCCTTTCCTTAACTTTTTAGGTGAACAGTAGCTCATGGATGCAGGAGCCGAGGCGGACTCGTGGAGGCCATAACTTTCGATTTCCTTTCTTTATAGTTCGACAATACTATAAGTTTACATTTTTTTTAAATTTAGGATTTTCACTATGTAATAGGGCCTTTCAAGGTTGTACTTTGGTTTATTTTATTATTTTACTGTTTATATCAAATGCGACACCTCGGCCGTTAAATATTAAAGTAAAAAGTGGGGTTTTCAGTAATCTAAGCATCATTGTTTTCAAGACACCGCAGTAAGCAAAAAAGTTATCTTCCAAATCGCCAGTACTTTCTAAAATTTAATTAAGACTTGATTTTACTTCACCTTGTGACATACCAAATTCGATCGTAACGCATGGGCCGGGTTTGGGGTGTTACACACAAAATCTCATAACGATGCCAATCCTAAATATGGTCCTAGACATAAACTCATAACCCTCATGCCATAACATTTGTATCCTAATTATCCCTAAGGTTCAACCGGGAGTTTCGCTGTATCGAATCTTTTCCAAGCAAATCCATAATGATAATTGTACAAGTCATGCAATAACAAAATATTAAATACATAAGTTGCATTATTTATACACGAACTTACCTCGGTACCAAAATATGGCTAACTATTCGATTTAGTCGACAACCTTATTCTTTCCTCGGTTTAGGTCTGGACTCCATTTTTCTTGATCTATAATAGCAAATTTAGCTCATTTAATTATCACATTGTTCAAATCAGTCCAAAAACCATACTTTGGAAAATTATAGTTTTGCCCTTAAACTTTCACATATTTACAAATTAGTCCCTAGGCTCGTAAAATGAAATGTGTCCATTTTCTTTGTTACTCAAGCCTAGCCAACCTAACTCATTCTCATAACAGCCCACATTTTCCTTCAAATCAGATTTTTACTACTCATTTTATAACTTTTACAAAAAGGTCTTTTTTTAGGTGTTTTCATCAAAAATCACTTAGCAAAAGATGTTTATTACACATCAAACTTTCATAATCTACCATGAAACATAAAAAAACATGCATGTCACACATGGGTAAACTTTTAAACATGAACCCTAGCTCAAATAAATGGTAGACAAAGCTAGATTAGTTGATAACAACTTCAAAAATGCAAAGAACATTAAAAACGGGGTTAGGATGCACTTATAATCAAGCTTGAAAAGTGAAGAAACCCTAGCTATGGAGAGATTCAAAGTTTCAGCCCTAGCTTGAAGAAGATGAGCAAATTTTGCTTCATTTTTCCCATTTTTAATCTTTTAATTACTAAATGACCAAAATGCCCTTTTTACTAAACTTTCAAATTTTACCTATTCAGGCCCATTTTTGTCCATAAAAATAAAAATTGGTCAAATTTCTATTTAAGGACTTCTAATTTATACTCCAAAGCATGCTTCTAGAACCTCATATTTTGCAACTTTTGCAATTTAGTCCTAAAAGTTAAATTGGACACTTATTCAAAAACTTTTTTCATGAAACTTTTAAAAGATCATGCAAACATGTCATGGACCTCAAAAAATCATAAAAAAAATATTTATACTTTAGATTTGTGGTCTCGAAACCACTATTCCGACTAGACCCAAAATCAAAATGTTACAAATTTTGCCTAGAATGAAAATTGAGTCCACTTGAATATGAAATATGATAAATTGATGTAAAATTTACTCATATAGATTCGGATAGACCAAATTCGGAGCTAGAACGAGGAAAAGAGCAAATGTCGGATTAGTAGATGTTATGTACACGAACATTTGTCGAGGTAAGTTCGTGTAACTAAATTGTGTTTACTTACATGCTTGCATTGATTGTGTTTATGTAAATTGTATAAATTTCATAAATATGTGAAATGATTACATATCTGATCAATCCCGATAAATAAAAATTTCTAATTTAAATGGTAATGCCCGATAGATGATAAATGACAAATGATGAAAATGTTACTTTTAGGCTTGGAATGAATGTGAAGTGTGATCATTTGAATTATATGGATGATTATAGATGTATGAAATAATCACATGCCCGATAATGTTTGAAAAATGCTTAAATCTCGGTTGAATAAATGAAAGATCGATGGATATGTGATTTCTCGAAATGAATGAGGTCCTACATTAGTTGCTGGTGGGATTTAGCTTAGACGAGTAATCCTATTGACCTCATTTCTAAAAGGATTTAGCCCAGACGGGTAATCTTGATGTAAGTCCTCTCGAGCATATGTTATGAATTGGATTTAGCCCGGACGGTAATCTAGATCAAGCTCCTCAGAGCATATGTCATTAAAGGATTTAGCTTGGACTGGTAATCCTGTTGTATACATGTGTGGCTCGAGTGTACTCTCTGAAATAGTACCTTATGGATACCATTGAATATGTATTAATGGAACCTAATTTGTACACCTCGGGTGTACTACCCGTGTATCCATTGATATCCCGAATAAATTCAACGGGTAAAAATCTGGACATTAAAGGACATGAATAAGAAATGAGTTATTACAAGTAGTTGTCAAAAATCCATGAAAATGATGCTACATGAAAATTGACATATGGAAACATGAGATGATGATATTTGTATATGGGATTCATTTGATGAATATGTTCATCCTTGGTTATAGACTTGTATACTTTGAGTGTACTACTACTCTTGAGCTCATTGATATTTCGAGTAAGATGTGTAAAGTTTTGATATTAAATAATCTGAACTCGAGATGTGTTATATGAAAATATACTTGAGATATAACAATGTGATTTATACATGTTGCGGAAAGCATATATGCATGGAAACTTGATTGGTAATGAGCCCATACATGTTCTTGATGTTATTATGGAATATATAACTAACAAGGACAATGAGGATATGTGTAGGGATTGAGGTCAAACTAAATGAATGTGTCCTTGCATAGTTACCTCAAAATAGAATGAATGGTAAGTTAAGTACCATGTTATATGAACTTTCTAAGCATTTCATGCTTAGTTTTATTTCCATGTTTTAGAGTAAATTAGAAGCTCATTGGATTGCAAGCTCGGCGGAGATCACTCACACTATCCATCGGTCTGTGTCGATACATTATGGTAAATCAGTTATGGTTGTAATGGCATGTATAGGTTATATTGGTCATATTGGCATGTCAATGTTAATGATGTTTGTAATCTAGCCATTGGAATGGCTAGTAATGGTTTGTTTTAATATACTTGTAATGTCAAACAATGGTAGCCACATATATGTTTAGTAGTTGATCAAACTATGTCTAACTTGAGGTCTTAAATAAGGTAAGATTATAGACATGTATGCATGAAATGACATGCCATGATGAATAATAGAATTTACTTGAATTGAATGCTTGAAATGGTTGGTATTTGGATGTGTGATTCAAGTGCAGGTCATGGGAGTGATTTTGGGTGAGAAATGAAGTTAGGAATGCTTTATTTTGTCCACATAGGCAGATAGACAGGCATGTGTCTAGACCGTGTATGACACACGACCTACCCCATAGACGTGTGGCCTAGTTGTGTGTCCCCTACACCTTAAATTCGAGAAAACAAAATGCTCAGAATTGAGCATACGGGCAGAGACATGGGAGTGTGTCTCAGCCGTGTGGGAGACACGGCCTTGAACACGAGCGTGTGTCTTGGCCACTGAAACTCAGACCTAATTTTATAAACCGTCTGAAGTGTGTCATCATTTAACCCAAAAACCCATGCACATGCCACATAACATGACAGATAGGCAATAGCATAAAAAATAAGTATATATAGATATGTATCATGCTCACATGCAACCACAATAGATTATCCACGCTTGTTAATGAAGGTAGTATACTAACCTGGTTTACCGATTACCCAATATAGGTAATTCACCCATCACTACCGTTATTCTCGGCCTTTAGCATAGCACATACAATCATAAAATAAAGGGAAAAAGTGTATTAACTACACACCTGAAAACTTGGAGAACTAAACTATCGATATCCCTAGCGTCCTCACTCGAAGAGATCACAGTGAACTGCTTGTCCTTCTCAGACGCTGGCCCACAACCCGGTGGCCAATCTCGAACCGATGAAACTGCTCGCTTCTTGAACTTAGGGGTAGGGACTACGTGTCCAACCCCTTTCTCTACTTGACTGGTTTCCAAATCCATGAAAATATGATCTTGGTCAGAAGATCCGGTTAAAACGTTGAATCAGGTAAAAGCAAAAACTAAATAAATACTTAAATCGAATACCCCTTACCAAAATTGACAGAACCCAGAAGGTCTACACTTGAACTAAAAGATCGTCGAAGTATCTACATAAACCCATATTAGATTCGGCCTAACATCTTGTGGTCCAAACGAAGTGGCCTTCGGCCTAATGAAAGTTATAATCCCCCTTACCTTGGTTAATCGAAACCAACTGATCCCTACTACCCCTCACCACGCTGGCTACAAGCAAAGAAACAAGAAATCAAGCTCTTCATATGTTCGGCCAACACTTAAGAACAGAGTTAGGCTTTTTGGTTACGGCAAATCAAAGAGAAAAGAGAAGATTCATGAAGAAGAGGACCCCCTTACCGCTATCACCAAGAACCGATTGAGAAAGATTGAGAGGAGATGAGCGACGGCACTCCCTCTAGAGATTAACAACTGAAAACAGCCACCACCCGAAAGGAGTATTCGGCTTGGAAAAATGGGAACCGAAAAACTTAAGAGATAGAATGAAAGACAAGGTTCGACCTTAGAGAGTAAGTAGGAAAGAAGGGAAAACAAAGAGGTTGCAAAAGAATGGTGTGATGCTTGCAATTGAAATGTTTTGGATAAAGAGTAGAGAGAAAAAGAAGATGGAACAAGAATGCATAAATGGTCACCTCAGTTTCGGCTTGTGATCATAGGAAAAGGAGAAAAGAAATGAATGGCTTTTTGACTAACACCTCACGGCAAAGAGACTAAAGAAGAGAGAAAAAAAAACAACAAAACAAATGCATCCACCCCCAAGCTACTAGCACACCTAAATTCGGCACCTAAACCCCCCCTAAACCAACCGATTGCCTAGGCACCCTATCACCTACAAAAATTTGGCTAATACACTCTCTCACCTCACCCCCACACCTTCCTTTAATTCTCTCCTTAAACCCCTCTCTTCCACTACTTCAAATTCATTTGAATAATTCAAACACCGTGCACCAAACCCATTCAAAATGTTTGACCCTTTCAAACCTCCCCCCTTAAGTGCCCTTGCCGAAACCACCACTCACCTTTCCAGGTGAAAAATTAAAACCCCAAAATGTCACTCATGCTACTCGAACTCCTTCCCCCTTACAAGTCCCCCCCTTAAGCCACTTCCTAAGCCCACAAGGTGGCGTCTAATTACCACTACACCAGCTCTCTCCTTGTGTCAGTAACTACCAACTTAAATCCCTTAAAGCCTGGCTCCACTCGCTCTTCCCTAATAGCTTAGAACCAAAATTTTTCCTAAGGTTCAAGCTTAACTTCAAGGTTTCCCAAAGCCCCAAACACACTCAAGAAATCATGCAAAGCATACCAACACATAGATACGAAGTAAAATGCGAGACCCCCAAATCATGGATGTTACAGTTCTACCCCCCATAAAGAAATTTCAACCCCAAAATTACCTACTACTGCTGTCGCATCGCCTCCTCCGGCTCCTACGATGCTTCTTCTGAACCATGGTTCCACCACAAGACTTTAACCAACGGAACTGATTTCCTCCGAAGCACCTTAACATCCTGCTCCAAAATCTGGATTGGTTCCTCCTCATAAGACAAATCTGGCCTTATTTCAACCTCTTCCACTGGCATCACGTGAGACGGATCCGAACGGTAATGTCTTACCATCGAGACTTGAAACACATCATGCATCTGCTTCAATTCTGATAGTAATTCCAACTGATATGCTACTAGTCCCACTCATTTCAAAACACGATAAGGCCCTATAAATTTGGGACTTAACTTCCCCTTTTGTCCAAATCTCATCACCTTCTTCCACGGTGAAACTTTTAGAAAACCCGATCACCCACTGTAAATTCTATCTCCTTCCACTTTAGATCCGCATACGATTTCTGTCTGTCTGACGCCTCCTTCAATCGAGTTCAAATTACCTTAACCTTCTCCTCTGTCTCTGCAACCATTTTCGGTCCCAAGATATGGTGTTCACCCAATTCCATCTAGCAGGTGGGAGTGCGACACTTTCGCCCATACAACGCTTCATACGGCGCCATCTGAATACTAGCTTAGTAACTGTTGTTGTATACGAACTTTGCCAAAGGTAAGAATTCTTCCCAACTACCTCTGAAATCAATGACACAACCCCTCAGCATATCCTCCAAAACCTAAATTACCCTTTCAGACTGGCCATCTGTCTGCGGATGAAATGCCGTGCTAAAATCCAGCCTTGTACCCAAGGCCTGATGCAATGCCCTCCAAAACTACGACGTAAATCTAGGGTCCCTATCTGATATAATTGACACTGGTACCCCATACAGCCTCAAAATTTATGCCACATACAGCTTAGCCAACCTTTGAAGAGAATAGTCGACACGCACAGGTATGAAATGAGCTGATTTTGTCAACCGATCCATGATCACCCATACTGAGTCTTTCTTAGTAGGCGTAAGGGGTAGCCCACTAACAAAGTCCATTGTGATTCTCTCCCACTTCCACTGTGAAATCTTCATCGGCTGTAACAACCCCGAAGGCAACTGGTGTTCGACTTTGACCTGCTGACACGTTAAACACTTTCCCACAAACTCCGTAACTTCCCACTTCAATCCAGGCCACTAGAACTGTTCTCGTAGATCCCGATGCATCTTACTTCCTCCGGGATGCATAGCGTAGGGGCTACTATGCACTTCCTGCAGAATCATCTGCCTTAACTCCACATCCTTCGGCATGCAAACCTTCTCATGGAAACACAAAACTCCGTCGTTGTTGAAACTGTAATCCGTTATTCCACCATCCTGCACTTGCTGAAGTCGAGCACTCAGAACATCATCCAATAACTGTTTCTCTATAACTTGACCCATCCATGTCGGCTTCACTTGCAGCTCAGCTAACAAACTCCCGTCATCGTATAAACTAAGATGGGCGAACATCGCTCTCAGATCTGATATAACTTTCTTACTTAACGCATCCGCCACCACATTTGCCTTCCCCGAATGATACTCGATCGAGCAGTCATAATCCTTCAACAGCTCTACCCATCTTCGTTGCCTCAAGTTCAACTCCTTCTGAGTCAACAGATACTTTAAACTCTTGTGGTCAGTGTAGATAACAGACTTCTCTCCATACAAATAATGCCTCCACACTTTTAAAGCGAAAACCACCGCAGCCAATTCCAAATCATGCGTGGGATAGTTAATCTCATGCGGTCTTAATTGTCGAGACGCATAGGCAACAACCTTCCCCTCCTGCATCAGCACACAACCTAACCCCGTGTGAGAAGCATCACAATACACAATGAAATCTTTCCCAGCCTCAGGCTGAATTAAGATCGGAGCCTCTATCAAAATCCTTTTTAGCTTCTCGAAACTCTCTTGCTACTTGTACATCCACACAAAAGGCACCTCCTTTCTCAACAACTTAGTCAAGGGTGCCGCAATTGAGGAAAAACCCTCGACAAATCTTCTGTAATAACCTGCTAATCCCAAGAAACTTGAATCTCCGCCACAGACTTAGGTGGTTTCCACTCCAGCACCACCTCGACCTTTCGAGGATCCACTCTTATCCCTTTCGTAGATACCACATGACTCAGAAAAGTAACTTCTCTTAACCAAAATTTGCACTTGCTAAATTTAGCATACAACTTCTTCTCTCTTAAAATCTGTAGAACTACTCAAAGATGTGCATCATGCTCCTCTTCTATCTTGGAATATACTAAAATGTCGTCTATGAACACTACTACGAATTGGTCCAAATAGGGTTGAAAAACCTGATACATCATATCCATGAACGCGGCTGGTGCATTTGTCAACCCAAACAGCATTACCAGAAATTCATAGTGCCCAAAGCGAGTCCGAAAAGCCGTCTTATGAATGTCTACTTCCTTTACCTTAAGCTGGTGATATCCTGATCTCAAATCTATCTTGAAAAATGAAGCCCTTTTAGGCGATCAAGCAGTCATCTATCCTCGTGCGGTACTTGTTTTTACTCGTCAGCTTATTCAACTGGTGGTAATCAGTGCACATACGCATAGACCCGTCTTTCTCCTTGACAAATAACACTGGTGCTCCCCATGGAGACACACTGGGTCGAATAAAATCGCGATCTAACAACTCTTGGATTTGGGCTTTAAGCTCAACCAGCTCCTTTGGTGCCATCTTATAAGGGGCGATGGACACCGAAGCTGTACCTGGTAGAAGCTCGATTCCAAACTCCACCTCACGATCCGGAGGCAACCTTGGAAGCTCTTCCGAAAAAACATCTACAAATTCCTTTACCGTTCTAACCTCTTCCAAGGTCGCTTCCTTTGCATCCAAGGTACTGATAAAAGTTAAGAAGGCCATGCACCCCTTCTTCACCATCATCTCTACCTTAAGAGCAGACACTACATTAGACAAGTAGTCCCTTCTCTCACCTATCACCAAGACTTCATCGTCCTCAGGAGTCCTTATCATCATGTGCTTAGTAGCACAGTCCAAATTTGCACGGTACCTTATTAACCAATCCATGCCTAAGATCAAGTCAAATTCCCCAAATGGTAGCTCCATCAAGTCGGCCGGGAAAACTGACCCTTGAACTCCTAAAGGCACACCTCTAAAGAGTTTATTTACCACTACCAATTGCCCTAAAGGACTAAGTACAGTCATCTCCTTAGAGGCAGTTTCAGGATTCGTATTCAAGGTTCCAGACACCATACTAAAAACATAAGAGTGAGTTGACCCAACATCAATTAGTGCAGTAAAGGTAACCCAAAAATGAGAAACGTACCCGTTATAACATCTGGTGCATCCCCCTCTTCACGACGTCTGGCCATGTAAACCAACCCGGGTTGCCTTGCCTCAGTATCTCATGTTCCTCTACCCGGGATGTAACACCCCAAACCCGGTCAAAATGCTACGATTGAATCTGGTATGTTATAGGGAAGAAAACATTTGAAAACCTGTTTGTCGTCTCAAGTTAGAAAGTAAACCTTTGCATTTATGAAAGAACCCAGTATATATTGTATAAACTGGAAAAAACATTTTAACCCTTAGTCTTAAGAAATTAGAGTGGTCGTGTTGTTATTACTAGTTAATCAGTTACCCGAGGGTAAAATTAGGAAAAATCCCGAAAGTTTATTTAGTTTTGAAAACGTCCATTTAGAACTTACTAGGCATGCTTTCAGTAATTAAACAAAATTGTGAAGAAATTCTACCCAAAAGAATAGTCCTAAAGAAAAACTAAGTGGCCTTATTACATAACTGATAACCCAAATTTAAAATAAAATAAATCTGAAATAACCATTTAAACAAAAGAAATGTAATCTTGAGCATGGCCACCTCGAGTCCTCCCTGCTCCATATCCACGGTCTAGGAATTACCTGCAAGATGATAATGGAAGGGGTGAGTCACCAAGACCCAGTGTGTAAATCCCCATCCCGAAGATATTAAACTTTTACATAGTTTCATATGCCAATGTGTATGTCATGCAACCCATCCAACCTATCCAACCGAACTGCCAATTCTAGCCCTTGTGGCACCTAGCCACTTGTGGTACCTAACCACTGGTGGTTCCAAACCACTGGTGACCGGAGTCATAAATAATCATTAGTAGGGCCAACCTACTGTGTGGTACCTAACCACTGGTGACGATCCCTTATCTCGATATGTGGGGCCAACCCACTGTGGTACTAAACTACTGGGACGAGTCACAAAAATATAGATATGTGGTACCTAACCACTAGTGGTTCCAAACCACTGAGACTTAGTCACAATATCATTGTAAGTAGGGCCAACCCACTGTGTGGTACCTAACCACTAGTGACAGTATGAAAATATTCCTTCCCCCTCCTCTCATCACCCATTTCTCATGTACATGTTTTCCACCAAGTATTATCATGTTTAACATATAGAATAACATATGTAAAATAACATGGCACTGACAGATTCCAATATATGCAATTAATGTTTGCAGCCATAGCAACTTACCCGGCATCCTTCCTTTTACCCACATAGGTAAATTTGTGATTTCTGCCGTTATTCCGGCTTTTATCAACACATAACAAATAGCATGTTAAACAAAGAAAGTGTGTAAGAGTTACACACACCTGATTACTCGTAACACCATGCTTTCTACGTCGACACTGTCGTTAACTGACACTACCGCTATCTGCCTACTTTCTTATTTAGAGGCTGGCCCACAACCTACTGGCCAATCCCTCACCGCTGATACTGCCCGCTTCTTGAACTTAGTGGTTGGGTTTACCAATCCCACCCCTCCTATCGCTTGACTGGCATTAGAGTCCATGAATACACCTTGGTCACTAAATCGGGTTAAAGCAGTGAAACAAATCGCAAAGAACTAAAACCCGAAGTTAGAACCCTTACCTAAAACGACAAGACCTGAGGTTCTAGGCTTGATTCACAACCTAATGAATCCCAAGAGTCCAAAAGAAAGCGTCACCACCCTACCTACATTCGACCAAACATCAAATAGATTTGGATTTCTGCCCTTGGCATCTAACATAATAAGAGATGATTGAAACAACAGGAACACTTACCACTACACTAACAAAGTCGACTGGGAGTGGAGGAGAATAGGTAACGACGTTCTTCTTCTACAAGAACCGAAAGAACCGATTGTGAGTGCCAAAGAATTCAGCTTATAAGTGAATAAGAACTATACATAATAGATGTCAAATCTCGACTTTTCTTCTTATAGAAAATGATAGAGGGAAGGGAAAAGAGATAAGAGAGATTCGACCAAGGTACTAAGAACTTACCCCAAATGCCGAAATTATTCCCCTATGAAAAGAAACATAAAAAGGAAGATGATCTTTTACAGGTGATATTCGGCCAAAGTGATGGAAGAACAGAGAGGAGAGTAACAGAGATTTTGGCTAACAATGAATGAACAAGATGAAGAAGAGGAAGGGGATATAGAGTTTCGGCTCTTGCTAAATCCAAATGAAAGGAAGAAAAAGAGATTGAAGTTGCGACAGGGTATGGCTTCAGAGGGTTTTCGACTTTTGCAAGCAATCAAAAATGAGAAGAGAGTTAGGGAGTTTCGGCTAACAGGAGATGGAAGAGATAAGGAGGAAGAATAGATGGAGTTTCGATTTTAATGTCAAAGGCAAGAAAAATAACAAAGATGATGAGTAAAGGGTAATGTAGTTTCGACCAAACACCAAAATACAAAAAAAAAAGGAAGAGAAGGCTTTAGGGGACAATTCGATTTTGACCAAAAAGAAAAGAAAACAAAGTACTCTAGATACCATCTAACTAAACCGAAATGCCCAACACCTCCCTAAGGCTATCATAACATTATTTAAAACACTCGAACCGAATGCTCACACCTCCTACCACCATTCAAATTTTGGCTAACACACACCCCAACTCAATCCCTACTCTTTCTCCTTGCTTTTCTCCTGATCACACATTCAAATCTGTTTGAATGTTTCAAACCCCTTATTTTTCTCTCTTCCATTCATCCAATCTGTTGACTCATTCAACCCTTATCCAACAAAGTCCATCCTGAGCACAACTCATCCTGGTCTTGGCGTCAAAAAGATATGCACAAAAGGGGATTTCTACTGCTCGAACCAAGGCTTCCTTATTCCTTGAGGCGTCACTTCTTTAAGCCTTAAGTGGCGCCTCCTTGCCACTTTACCAAGACACTCCTTGCGTCTATACATGCCATCAACTACCCTTAACACCCCACTCATTCAGCTCCCCCTTCTAAGTACCCAAAAACAAAAATTTTGCTAAGGCTCTAGCCTATCACCAAGGTTTCCCGAAGCCCCCAAACACACCCAAATAGTCATACAGAGCGTGCTAACACATAGGTATGAATTAAAATGCGAAACCCCTAAATCTCGAATGTTACACAGGGCTCCCCGACCTCGACCAAAACCATTCCCTCCTCGGTTCGGGCCACGACCTCTCGGTATTCACTGGCCACCCCTTCCTAGCTACACATACCCTTGACCTACCATCCGAGCCCTAGTTATATCTTATGGACAATTCTTAACCAAATGATCTTTCGACCCACACCTGAAGCACTCCTTATTCCTTCCCTAGCACTCCCCTGCATGTGACCTCCCACAATGAACACATTGTCGAAATTGCGCAACAGCAGCTGGCGTAATAACGCGAACAGGTCCATCAACCCTAGGCCTTTTCTAAAAACTTCCCGATGATCTTGACGGTCCATAACTTCTCTTATTCTTGCCTCTGTCCTTATCTCTATTTTGCTTCTCAGTTCGCTTCACTTCCTCAGCTATCTTAGCTTTTTCCACCAAAATGGCAAAGTCTCTCTCTCACTGAGGAGCTCTCAACACTCGCAGCTCGTCTCGTAGCCCATCTTCAAATCTCACACAGTGCTCGTAGTCGATTGCAATAATCCTTGGGCATACCGACTTAATCGTAAAAATTCTGCCTCATATTCAGCTATTGACTTACCCCCTTGAATTAAATTTAGGAATGCCTTCCTCTGAGCATCCACATAATTGACCCCAACGTACTTCCCTTGGAATTTCAGCTTGAAGAAATCTCAATCCACTCGGTCTGCCAAAGTACCCTCCCTGACGGTGAGCCATCACTAATAGGCCTCCTCCCGAAGTAAAGAAACGTGCCTTTGAGCTTCTCCTCAGCTGTGCAGTCCAAGTCATCCAAAATTCTCTTAACCGCCTCTAGCTAGTATTCAGCCACGTTTGGAGCTACTCCAGAGATACCCTAAATATTTCAACTCCATTCGCTCGGAGTCACTCAGGGATAGACTTCTAAGCTGCTGTTCTAGTGCCTGCCCCACACGCTCTAGAACCCGTAGCATTGCCTGAGATACTGTGTCGTCTCCACCTGTTTGGCTTTGAAACTCTGCTTCTTCCGCTGGCGATAGCGGTACCTCATTTTCTGACCCATGACCAGACCCTGCTGGTTCCGATGCAGTAATCCCGCCTCTACCATGACCACGCACATTACGTCCGTGTCCCCTACTACTCATCTCTATAATATCTCCTTAATCTGATTTAAAGAAATTTTATGCATTAGTATTTCTTTTCACTGAGTATTATCGAGTAGTTTTATGACACAGAATTCTAGGTTGTTTCTTTGTAAAGCACATACATCCCTACAGGTTTCTGTCTCTACAGTAAGTATTCTAAAGTCCACTACAATGCATCATATAACCACCCCATACAATTTATTTAACCATCAGAAAACTTACCTGGTGGACCTGGGCCGAAAGCTCGAGTGCCATTTTCTCACAAACCCGTTTTCATGAAAAAGTCCCTTTTTAACTAACTTTAAGTACATAATTTGAAAACGTTGTGACCCCCAAAACCCAAGGCTGAGTTTTAAAACCTGGGCTCTGATACCAAAATGTAACACCCCAAACCCAGCCCAACACCACGACCGGATCTAGAATGTTACTAGGGATAGGTGTAAAACAAATATTTATTCTGTAGGTAAAAAAGTATGGTAAGCTTGAAAACTTTTTGCTTGAGGTGTGGCTTTGCAAACAGTGGTTTGTAGTTGAGGAAAAATTTTCCAAATTTAGTTAAATTCTATTCGACACCCTAGTTGATATTTTGAGAGAAATCGGTTGCTTTTATGTGCACATGCTTTGAAAACTCCATTTTTATGACTTCCATATTAATGTATAGTAAAGTTATATCATAAATAAGAATTGAATAATAAAACCAACTTTAAAATCCAAAATTCACCCAATTTATAGTGGCTTTATTACATGTTCAAAATGTCCCAACGAAAAATAGCAATTTAATTATTTAAAGTAAAGTTTACTAAATAACTCCTGCATGGCCACCTCGAGTCTGTTCCAACCCAGTCCAAATAGTCATGAGCTACCTACGATGTGTTAAGAAAATGGGGTGAGTCACCAGACTCAGTGTGCAATTACACTACACAATTCCATCAGTGGGCATGCATAGCCCCAGAACATCATACCATGCACCAATATTCAATATGATAACCCAACCAACCTAATATCCATCCTCTACACACCACTCCGCACATCCATCCTCATACACACCTGGGGATTTCTACAATCAACCCTCCATTTGCTACACACCTCTTTGGCAGTCATGCTGGTAGACATACTGCTCAAAGTCCACATAAGTGGTCTAGCCACTGATTCCACACGTGATTAAATCACAAAATCCTTAATGAGGCTAGGAGCCATCATTAACCGTAACAAAGTCACCAATATGTATACACTTCCCCTTTTCATCATTTAACCCAAAAACCCATGCACATGCCACATAACATGACAGATGGGCAACAGCATAAAACATAAGTATATATAGATATGTACCATGCTCACATGCAACCACAACAGATTATCCACGCTTATTAATGAAGGTAGTATACTAACCTAGTTTACCGATTACCCAATATAGGTAATTCACCCATCACTGCCGTTATTCTCGGCCTTTAGCATAACACATACAGTCATAAAATTAAGGGAAAAAGTGTGTTAACTACACACTTGAAAACATGGAGAAATAAACTATCGATATCCCTTGCGTCCTCACTCGAAGAGATCACAGTGAACTGCTTGTCCTTCTCAGACGCTGGCCCACAACCTGGTGGCTAATCTCGAACCACAGAAACTGCTCGCTTCTTGAACTTAGGGGTAGGGACTACGTGTCTAACCCCTTTCTCTACTTGACTGGTTTTCAAATCCATGAAAATATGATCTTGGTCAGAAGATCCGGTTAAAACGTTGAATCAGTTAAAAGTAGAAACTAAATAAATACTTAAATCGAATACTCCTTACCGAAGTTGACAGAACCCAGAAGGTCTACACTTGAACTAAAAGATCGTCGAAGTCCCTGCATAAACCCATATTAGATTCGGCCTAACATCTTGTGGTCTAAACAAAGTGGCCTTCGGCGAAACGAAGTTATAATCCCCTTACCTTGGTTAATCGAAACCAAGCGATCCCTACTACCCTCACCATCTTGGCTACAAGCAAAGAAACAAGAAATCAAGCCCTTCATATGTCCGCCAACACTTAAAACGAGTTAGGCTTTTTGGTTACAGTAAATCAAAGAGAGAAAAAAGAAGATTCATGAAGAAGAGGACCCCCTTACCGCTATCACCAAGAACCGATTGAGAGGGATTGACAGGAGATGAGTGACGGCACTCCCTCTAGATATTAACAACCAAAAAGAGCCACCACCCGAAAGGAGTATTCGGCTTGGAAAGAATGGGAACTGAAAAACTTAAGTGATGGAATGAAAGACAAGGTTCAGCCTTAGAGAGTAAGTAGGAAAGAAGGGAAAACAAAGAGGTTGCAAAAGAAGGGTGTGATGCTTGCGGTTGAAATGCTTTGGAAAAAGTGTAGAGAAAATAAGAAGATGGAACAAGAATGCATAAATGGTCACCTCAGTTTTTGCTTGTGATCATAGGAAAAGGAAAAAAGAAATGAATGGCTTTTTGACTAACACCTCACGGAAAAGAGACTAAAGAAGAGAGAAAAAAAAAACAAAACAAATGCATCCACCCCCAAGCTACTAGCACACCTAAATTCGGCACCAAAACCCCCTAAACCAACCGAATGCCTAGCCAACCTATCAACTACAGAATTTGGCTAACACACTCTTTCACCTCACCCCCACACCTTCCCTTAATTCTCTCCTTAAACCCCTCTCTTCCACTACTTCAAATTCATTTGAATAATTCAAACATCATGCACCACTCTCCACCGCCCATTCAAAATGTTTGACCCTTTCAAACCTCACCCCTTAAGTGCCCTTGCCGAAACCACCACTCACCTATCCAGGTGAAAAATTAAAACCCCAAAATGTCACTCATGCTGCTCGAACTCTTTCCCCCTTGCAAGTCCCCTTTGAAGCCACTTCCTCAGCCCACAAGGTGGCGCCTAATTGCCACTACACCAGCTCTCTCCTTGTGTCAGTAACTACCAACTTAAATCCCTTAAAGCCTGGCTCCACTCGCTCTCCCCTAATAGCTTAGAACCAAAATTTTTCCTAAGGTCCAAACTTAACTTCAAGGTTTCCCGAAGCCCCAAACACACTCAAGCAATCATGCAAAGCATACCAACACATAGATACGAAGTAAAATACGAGACCCCCGAATCCCAAATGTTACACCAATCGAGTCATAAAATCAAAGTATTATATACACATGCCACATAACATAGTTACCAAATGAACTTATAATATGACCGATTATATATCTATACTAAACTAGCATCATGGTCAAGCTATTTTCGCATGGCTATAAATACAAGAACAAGTTCATTGTTCAAAATGTAGTCTAGCCTATACATGCCTTTGGTTCAAAAATCCAAACTCAAAAGTACCAATATAGGTTAATAGTGTGGATGACTTTGACGACGATCCCCTGAGCTTGTACCTTGATCAAAATCTATAAAACAGAACAATGAACACACACAGAGTAAGCTTACTAGCTTAGTAAGTCTTAAGCAATTATAACATAGCATTCAAACATTCAAACATTATAAAGAAATTTCTTTATGGCATTGAATACAAATAATTTAACCTAAAAGTTCACTATGGCCGAATGTTATTACCATACTTACTATAACAATTATCATTTTCTTACCATAAGTATGCAAACTCATCAAAACACCTAAATAGAATATGTATACGCATATTCCAAATCAAATATATATAACATACATATCAACCACATGTAATCATTATACACATATGCAAACATATCCAACTTCTTTCACATTTAGCAATTTCACATATGGTCGATTCTCCAAAAGCATATCCAAGCTTAAATTCCATTATTTATATACCCATCAATGGTAAGATCAATTTCACATATTAAAATCTTACCGAAGCTTCAAATATATCACATCTCACTTAATTCGAAAGGTAACATAATAACTTACCTTATTCCTTGCAACCATGAAAACTTATACTTACCTGAGCATTTAGCTTATTGCAATAATTACATTCCACCTTGTAAATGATTCATGAATTTTCCATTTATAATACATCACCAAAGATTAAGCACGCTAGGCATCAAGCACGAAATATACCTAAGCACTAGGCACCTGCTAGACTCGAGGTCTGAAACTTAAACACTGGAATTTAGCCTGCTAGGCAATAAGCCCGATAAAATTCATCGGCACAAGGGCTGCTAGGCAATAAGCCAGATATAGTTCACAGGCACAAGGCCTGCTAGGCTCGAAGCCTGAATATTCATATTACTGAGCTAACTCATTCATATTACACATTAGCAATATCACAAATATCACATATAATTCACATCATTTTCACATAGTGAACTCAATTAATTCAACTACATTTCATTGCTAAATTACTTTAACACATTCGGCTTTGTCATATTTCAATCTACAATTTCATAATTCAGCATGTATACTAGGTTATAATCGATACTTACGGTATTAACTTGCTTAAAGACTTACTTCGGAAATCGTCGAAAGCAAAAATCGGCTATTCAATAACTTTTGCTTTCCCCCGATCCAAGTCCGTTTTTCTTTGTTCTTGAACTCAACACATTCAATTTGAGCTCATTCAAACACATTTCATTTCAATTTAATCCAAAAACACTTAAATGGGTAAATTACCATTTTACCCCTGACTTTATAACTTTTACAATTTAGTCCCTATTGCATAAAACACAAAATACACATAATTTGGAACTACTCCTTTAGGGTCGAATCTTCCCCATGCTCCTACAAGTCCCTACATTTCATTTATTTTGCATTTTAATCCCTCAAAATTTTATTTTCTCAATTTAGCCCTATTTAGCCAAATTCATTAAAAATTCAAGAACAAAGTATGTTCATCAATTATATATCTATCATTTAACACCATAAAACATCAAGAAACTCAACATTGCATCGATGGCATTTTACACAAACATCATCAATTCATGAAATTAAGACATGGGTTTTAAAGCTCTCGAAGCAATGATTACAAAAACGTAAAAATTATCAAAAATCGATCAAAAACTAACCTTAAATCACCAAATTTCTCCTTGGCCGAATGTAAAGCTTTGTTCTTCTTTTCTTTATGAATTTTGGCTAAGTAAAATAAAGATGATAGCATGCATTTTGTGTTTTATTTTTAACATATATATTTATTACTAATTTACCTTATTAACCTTATATTATAAATTTTATAACATATAACTTAAGGTTATTTTAGACCATTGCCACCCACTATCTTGTAAAATGGGCTAATTGCCCTTTTAGGACCTCTTATTAAAAAGCCACTATCATATTAGCACCTTTCACTATAGTTTGTAACTTTTACACTTTACGCGATTAAGTCCTTTTGTCTAATTAAGCACACAAACAATCAAATTTTTATACGAAACTTTCACACATAATAATTCACATATAATAAACACCGAAAATAATATTTAAAAATTTTTTAGACTCGGATTCATGGTCCCAAAATCACCGTTTCGATTAGGGTCAAATTCGGACTGTTACAAACACTACTTGTTTGGTGAAAAATGTCATACATGTAAAAAGTTGACGTATCTGATGTTGCTAAAAGATTCGACTTTGAGATAGCGTATATGGCTTGAATTGTTGAAAGATTATGATTTGATAATTGAATATCACTTGGAAAGAGCGAATGTGGTTACAGATATTTTGAGTAGAAAATCTCTATATACTTTGCAATCTATGGATATCGATTATGATTTCCTGATAATAGCTCAATTTTAGCTAAGTATAGAGCTAAATCGATGTTTCTACAACAAATCAGTGAAACCCAACAAAGTGATAATGAATTTTAAGTTAAATGAAGACAGTGTGAAATAATTTCTAATCCAGAATTTTATGGTAGAACTGATAAATGTCTGTTATTCAAAAATAGAGTTTGTGTACTAAAGAATTTAGAGTTTAGATAGAAAATTTTACATGAATGATCATAGTGGTACCATGTTTGTTTATCTAAGGAATGATGAAATGCATAATGATTTGAAAAGGATGTATTAGTAGCTCGGAATGAAATGTGGTAATTCTGAAATTGTATTTAAATGATGGATGTATCAACAAGATAGAGATGATACTTTCAAGATGGTTATAGTCAGTGAAAATACCAAAATGAAAATGGGACAAAGTTACTATGAATTTTATATCAAGATTATCCTGTCTATGAAAAAGAAAGATACGATTTGAGTAATTTTCGATTGTTCGACAAAGCTTACACATTTTATTCAAGCATGAATGAGTTTCTCACTTGATAGATTGTCCGGATTATCTGTTTTTGGAGATTATCAGATTTTACGATGTACTAGTTTTTGTTATTTCTGATAGAGATCTATAGTTTATATTCCGATTCTGAAACAAGTTACAAGAAACTCTAGATATACGGTTACATTTTAGTACCGTATTTCATTTTTAGATGGATGATCAATCTGAACATATGATTCAGATTTTGAAAGATATGCTTCAATGTTGTGTACTTGAATTCAAAGGCAATTGAAAAAGAAATATTTGTCATTGGTTGAATTTGCTTATTATAACAGTTAACAGTCAAGTATAAAATTTTACCGAATGAGGTTTTATATGGTCACAAGTGTAAAACTCTGGTGTTTTGAACAGAGTTCAGTATGAAAAGATACATGTAGTTGGTTTGATACATTGAAACTGAAGAAAGATGAAAGGGATCTGAGACAGTTTAAAAGCAGTATTAGATCATCTGAAATCCGATGTGAATCTAAAAATGAAAAGAAATAGAGTTTCAGAATGGCAACAAAATATTTTGAAAGTTTCACCATGGAAGAAATTTCCCGGTTTGGCCGTAAAGGCAAACAAAGTCTGTGGTTTATCAGGCCATATAAGATTATTGAAAAGAATTTGACATGTAACACCCAAAACCCAGCCTATAAGTTTAGACCGAATCCCAGATGTCACATTGGTCACCGAAGTAACCGTAGTTAAATTTTACAAAACAAGTTCTCAAGTCAAATCGAAACATTTAATCGTTTAAAACCCAGTATATAGAATTACAATTAGGTAAAACATGTAACCAAAATTAAATTAAAATGGAATTTATACCACATTTTTAGAAAATCCTACAGTCCAAAAATTGTTTAACAAAATATAAACTGATAATATAAACCGATAATCGTTTATTTTCACCAAGACTGTCCGAAACCTCCGCACCGAGTCTAGCTTTAGAATTCGAGAAAAGGTACCTGAAAAGGAAACACTAAGAGGGGGTGAGCTATACGAGCTCAGTGTGAGTTCTAAAATGGTTAAAAATAGATTTTAGAAGAGAACACCAGATGGTAGTTCAAAACAAACACCAGACAAGGAACCAATGTTCCAACACGCCATTAGAATAGATCACACCAAGTCACACAGACATAGACAAAATACAGTCAAGCGATAATACAGATAGATTTCACAGAAAAATGTAAATGAAATGCAGTCAAAAAATATAACCCACCCATCCAGCCAACACACATCTCCATCCCTTGATCAAACCTTATAAGAGCTGTTAAAGCTCATCCAACCCAACACACCAATTAGGACCTCAAAAGGCCCATCTAACCCTACACACGACTACGTGGACTAAGCCATTCAGATAATAATACACCGTAGGGCTAGCGTATGTGTTGTACTATGCAATATAGTAGACCGCATACAGGCCAGATCAGATAATGGTACGCAGCAAAGCTGACGTACGTACAATACAGTGCAATGCGGTAATCCGTTATGCAGTCATGTTGTAACACCCCTAACCTGTAACCATCACCGGTCTAGGGTTAAGAGGCATTACCAGACAAATCGAAAACTTTTATGAACATTTCACATCATAAAGTATATCATCATCATATCATAGCAAAATACAAACATATAGTCCCTTAATGAGGTCTATGAGACATTGAACATGTATTATAATGGGGTTGGGACTAAACCAAAATGATACAAAATTTTCTGAAAATAAAACATTTTTCAAAGTTGTAGAGGTCACACGCCCGTGTGGGTAGGCCGTGTGCCTCGCACGACCTCAAACACACCCATGTGTCCAAGTTGTGTGCGAGCCTGACTTGAATCAAATTACAAATTTTAGGGACACGGTCGAGTCACACGCCCATGTTCTCAACCATGTGAACAAATATAGGCCATTTGCAAGGCCAATTTGGCACCCATTTTGGGTCAATCCTACAACCTCAAACAAACACATTTCATACTTTCAAAATGCAACAATAATATCTATCTTTTTAAACCATTCAAATGCACATCAAACTTGCCAACTTATGAACCATTTATCTCATTCGATCACAAGCATTTCTAATCAAAATACATCTAAAAACTTACCAATTAAATATACTAGCCATTCATCAAAACATAAGAACTTTGCATCACAAAACATAAATAACATTTACCATATTCACATCCCATTTACAAGCCATATCACATAGCTTATATATTCAACTCAAAACATCATCCAATTCAACTAGACTATACATGCCATACTTAAATATGTACACATTCGAAAGGTACCAAAATAGAGTTTGATAGTGTGGTGATGATCCTCGATGATCCCCGAGCCTTTTGTAGCTTTAACAATCTATAAAACAATGCAAACACACACAGAGTAAGTTTTCAAAAGCTTAGTAAGCCATATACAAATAAACTTAACATATAAAACATTTGTAACCATTTCAATTACAAGAACTTTAACATATCTCAATAGTATATTCATATTTCTTCTTTAGCCCAATTGTATCTAACCATTTATTTGACAACAAATTACATCTCCAAGTATCTCATTAGATCATAGCACATTCATACATATATCACATTTTGTCTCAACAAGTCTATGTACATATCTCACTTTTGCAATTTCACATATACTTACTTTTCATATTCAAACATAGTTTACATTTCAAACGTACTTGAGTCGGTTACACATTTCACATAGTCTTTCATTTCTTGGAATTGCCCGTTGAACCATTCGAAATCAAATAGAATACTCGGATAACTTGGAATACTCATACAATTCTGACGTCCTAGACGTGGTTTTACATGTAACCAAATATCGATGCCACTGTCCCAGACAGGGTCTTACAATAAATCATAGACGATGCCAATGTCCCTAGCATGGTCTAACATGTAATTCTCAAAATGTCCCAGACGTGGTCTTACAGGATATCACATATCGTAACCCTATGTCATGACATATGAATCCTATCTATTCCTAAGGTTCGTATGGGACTTTTCGGACATTGACTCATTGTCGATACTTTCTTTGATTTCATATGTGTATCTTTCATAGTTATTCATCACAATTCAATTTCATATAAACGTAAATAAACCAAATCAAATACATTTGTTTGTATATAGACTTACCTCGTATTCGGGATAAACGAACTGAATCTACTAATCGACCACTTTTAACTTTCCTAGGTCTAAATCTGTTTTCTTTGGTTCTTGATCTATACATATTCAAATTTAACTCATTTATTCACCAAATCATTCAATTCAATCCAAAAACACACATTTAGGGCATTTTACAAATTAGCCCTCACATTTTAACATTTTGACTTTTAAGTCCCTATTTCATAAAATCACAAAATACACGTAATTTCTTCATACCCATGTTTAGCTGAATAATCATCATGATCATACAAGTCCATGCATTTCATTTATTTCACATTTTAGTCCCTTAAAATATTATTTTCACAATTTAGTCCAAATTACTCAAATTCACCAAAAATCCAAAGACAAAACATGTTAATCTAACACATATATTTCATATTTCATCAACTAACATCACAAACCTTAAACATTCATCAACGGCACATCTCATAATCTTCATCAACTTCTAAAATTAAGGCATGGGCTTGATAGTATACTAAGCAACGATCTCAAAAACATAGAAATCAGCAAAAATCGAAATAAAAACATACCTTAATTTTGCTTAACCAAGGTCGAATATTCAAAGCTTAAAACCCTTGTTTCTTTTTCTTATTTTCGGTTCAAAAAGATGAACATAATGGCTTAATGCATGTCTTTATTTTATTAATTATAGCTTTAATTCACAATTTACTAAACTAATTATAAAACCATATAACATATGCCCTTAATTGTCCATCCCATGATTTAATGGTCAAATTGCATCATAAGGACTTCTCATTTAATAATTTGTAATATCCGGGTTAAGGGCTATTTTGTTTTGGCATTGTTTGCATGTTAATGGCTTGCTATGTTGTTGTTTGTGTGGTTTCGGGGCTTAGTTGTAGGCTAGGAGTGAGCCTGAGTAGGTGGGAAAATTTTAGTTTTTGAGCTTTATGTGATGGGAGCTGAAGGAGCTGGGTCTTATGTATTTTAATTGGTGTTCTTGAGCACAAGTGAAGAGCTAGCAAAGTGGCAAAGCATGCGCCACTTGGAGCATGTGTGTGGCGTCAAGTGCAAGGAGGAGGTCTTGTGTTCAAGCCGAAAATCCCACATTTTGTTCCATTTGGCGGCATGAAGGGAGGAGTTGTAGGCGATTCGAACTACGCCTTGGACTAAGTCTTCCTATTTGAATGGTGGGTGGAGAGCAAATTGTGGAGGAAGACTTGGTCAAGGTAATTGAATTGGTGGCTTGGGAGTGTTTGGGGAAGGTTGGCGGTTTGGGGAGTGTTTGGGGAGTTTGGCGGTTGGTAAGTGTTGTGAGAGAGTGGGAGTGTCAGAATTTTGGCATTTGGTAAGTGTGCATTTTCAGCCTTGGGGATAGCAAATTAAGCTCTTTCATTTTGTCAAAAACAAGCCGATTTTCTTTTAGTCAAGCTAGCAAAACTTCAAAATACTTCCTCTCTTTTCTCCTTCAACCGAAAGTTCAAGTAGCTCTTGCCAAAATTTGCTTTGCATCTTGTGTAAACCGAAACCTCAAGCACCTTCATTCCCTTGGAAGACAAGCGAGACTTCAAAAAAAAAAATTCTTTCATTTCTTTTCTTGTAAGCTGAAACTAGCTTTCTTTCTCCCATATTTTCTTTTCTTTTCTCAATACCCTATTGCAAAACTTTATTCTCCAAAGAGACCTTCATCCATCTTCTTTTCTATAAACCTGAAAGCACCCATTCGCCATTTTAACTTCTTCTTTCTTCTCCAAACCCCTTAGCTTTTGTTCCCAATCATTCTTCCCATTTCTCTAAGTAGAACCTCCTTTCCATTTTTGATTAAAGGGTGCTAGCTGAATCTTTTTTCTTCTTCCTATAGTTCTTCATTCTTAGAATATCAACCCATTTCTTTTCATCTATGCTCTCTTTTCTTTTCACATAAGCCAGAAAGTAGGAGTGTTAACATCTAGGCGAATCTTTCTTCTCTCCTAGTGGTGTCTCATGGCGAATATTGGGTGTTATTGGGTGCTTGTTTCCACTCGGTTGGTAGTGGGTAGAGCTTGGCGAATGGCCATTTTCCTCTCTCTCGTTCTTTTGTATTGTGGCTTAGATAAAGGCCGATTTTGGTATTAGTTGAAGGGTATTAACCTATTGTGTAAATCAATTTTATTATAGGACATCAGTTTTGGGAACATTGGGGAAGAGCCTTATTTCTCTGTTAAGCAATCGGTAAGTGGTGGTAAGAGGTTACTTTAATGGTTTCTTTAGAGTTGTTAAGCCAAAGATTGATGAGACTAATGATTTGTGTTTTAGAGGGAGGCCGATTATCGGAAGGAACCGGTGTTGGTTCGAGTTTGGTTGAAGCAAGAACCATTTGCAAAGTAAGCTTAATGACCCTTGGGTTACCTATTTTGGTAGAATGGTATAATGATTAATCCATTGTTGGCCGATTGTAGGATCGGGGTTGTCGAGGTGATCAAGGGACTTAGACCGGTTCTTAGGATTTAACCTTCGCTATTTCGGTGTGTAAACTAACACACTTTCTTAAGCGAGTAATGTGATAACGATTGTGTAAATGAAGCAGTGTGGTTGGTGATTTAATATCCATTGAGGTATGGATACGGATTAAGGTAAGTCCGTTTCATTATGAGATATGTGATGGTATGTGATATCATGGTTATTGGTGTTTATACTTTGAGATGCCATATTAAGCATGTGAGCATGATAGCATGATTGCGATTTTGCATTTAGTATGATATGCTATTGGGTGATATGAGAGGAGGGGAGTATGATATCAGTGTCTTTGGGACCTTTGTGTCTTTGGGACACGAGGTTTGGCACCTCCGGTGGTTTGGTACCACATATTTTGTGACTTTGGGTCACGGAGGTTTGGCACCTCGGCGTCTCGTCAGTGGCTTAGTACCACGGTGGGTTGGCCCCACAGTTGATTATCTGGGATTGGCCTTGATGATTTGGTATCACGATGGGTTGGCCCCATCATCAGTTGTATTGCGGTCACGGTGATTTAGTATCACACTTGTGTCTTTGGGACACAGGAGGTTTAGCACCTCATTGCGACTCGTCCTGTGGTTTGACACCACCGTGGGTTGGCCCCACTTATGAGATCTGGGATTGTCGCTAGTGATTTGCTATCACACGATGGGTTGGCCCCATCATTGGATTATTTGTGACTTGGTCACGGTGGTTTAGCACCACATTATAGATATCGTGACCTTGGGTCACAGGTGGTTTAACACCACCGGTGGTTTGGTACTACACGGGTAGAAAAGGTGATATGGTTGGTTAGGATCGGTGCATTACTTGCATTACTTTGCTATGATATGTGTTGGCATGTTATCTGGAGAGGGATTTATACTTGAGTCTTGCGACTCACTCTCTCCTTTGACATTTAGGTGACATTAGGCGCGGACATGGGCAGGGATGGACTCGAGGTGCTCATGCCATGCGTAAATAAGGAATTCGTAGACTTTATAAAATTTGGTACATTAGCTTATTTATTTCTATTTGGTTTTATTTTGGTTTGTAAAGGCCTTTTAAAATTATGTTTTGATTTGTTTATGCTTAAAGTAGATGTTTAATATGCCTTAACAAATGGATTGGGTTAAAATGTGTTAAAACTTGGAAAGACAACGTTTTCAAAACTACAAAGCGATATTTTAAACTATACCGGTAGGTATCACACTATGATTTGGGATAAAGAGAACTCAAATGTTTTCTAACTTAAAACTTCGATTTTTTCTACTAAGTCAAAATGTTTAGTAACAATAATAAACAACTCAAACTTCCAAATGAGATAAACTTATTTTACCTACACATCGAGATAAGTTTGAATTTTCGGGTTTCCAAAGTACACTATCGATTTGTTTAAAATCACCTAGGTTTTTCTACAAGATCAAAATATGGCAAAGTGATTCATCAAACTTTTAAACTTAAACCTAAACCTCTCAAAATTCTTTTCCTGTAACATACAGTTCGGTCGTGGTGTGTTGGCCAGGGTTTAGGGTGTTACAATTGTGGTATCGAGCCAAGTTCAAAGGCTCATTGTGGGCTGAGGCCCAAAATATTTTCAAAAGTCATTTTAAGTGTTATGTTTTAAAAAGTATGGTGTGAAAGGCATGGCACAGAGTCTCAGCACCAATCCGCCCGAGTGAAGTACCTCTTACTATTGGTTGTGATAATGATATTGATGAGATGTGATTGGATGGCTAGAGATAGTAAGACTACTTTAGAAACTAAAAGCGATAGGGTGAGTGGACTCATGAAAACAAAAGCTCCTTTAATATTCATAAGACTTTGCTTTAAAAGTGGAATAATTCTTGATGCATAAAATTCTTTAAATCAGACGAGATTTAGTCATGAGTACCGAGGTGGGCGTGGGCGTGGGCGAGGTCGCATAGGATAGCGGTTTTGAACCGTGAGATCGGTTAGGGTCGAAAAATGAGATCTGGGTTCCGCCACCAGTGGAGGTGGTGAGTTCGAGAACAGGAGGCGGGGATGACCAGATGTCACTGAGCGATCTTTGCGGAGTTCTGAAAGGGTATTTGGAGTAGGTAGGCGTAGGAGCTAGGAAATACGTACTGGTGACTTGAACAGCAAATTTGAATTCTTCGAGGGTGTCTCGGGTGTTGCTCCTAGCACTTCTGAATATTGGTGGAAGCGGACAGGCGGATAATGGGCGATCTAGACATTCTTGAAGAAAAGTTAAAGGGATAGTATCGCTTCTCAAGAGATGAGTCATACGGTGGTGGCTCCTTTGTTCGGAACGGCCTTCTGACGGAAGATCGACTTGGGACTATTTGGAATCGCCTATCGGAAAAAAGTACATGGGGCTAACTACATCAATGAGCAACGGAAAGCATTTTTGAGGTTAGTTCGAGAACAAATCTGTGTCAAAGTCTGAGGAGTTTTTGAAGGTGAGTCGGTATGCGAGGGTATGGTGGCTCTTGAACATGAGAGGTGTGTTCGTTTCGAGGATGGCTGCGAGACAAATTAAGGTTGTTAATTGCACCCGAGGAGGCGTGAATTTGCTATTCTAGTTGAAAAGCGAAGGTGGTTGAGGGTATTAAAGAGTCAGTGAGGCAAGGCATGGATAAGGCAAACACAAGAGGTTTTGGATCTTACAGGTGTCGTCGGAAATTGCGAAAAGAGCTAGACCAGTGGGCGAATCGATCTGGTAGGTTTGTTCTTTGCTAGACGAGGGACCGCCATGATGTAACAGTTGTGGGAAAGCTCATTGGGGAGGATGTTGGATGATGGTAGAAATTTTTGAGTGTGGCTCATTGTGCCGTGTGAGAGCTATCCGCGCAAGTTGGCTAGGATTGATCGAGTCGTCGGGCCGTGCAGTCTGAGAATATGAGACCACCAACTGCGGAGGGGCGAGGTAATGGCGAGAGGAGGTAATGGTTACGAGTGGGGCCGTGGAGCAAAGGCGGAGGTGTAAATGATTCGAGGCAGACAGTAGGGGCTAGTGTATCTGTGGCGTCGTGAGGAGGCGGCCTTGCCGGACGTCATCACCGGTATGTTTTAATCTTTGGTTCTCCATTCTTGCTTTGATTGATGTGGGTTCAACACATTCGTATGTTGCAAGTAGCATAGTGAAGACCATGGATTTAGACTACGAAATATCTTCAGGCGGATAGTAGTAATAAGCCCTTTAGGTCACTATGTAGTTGTAGATAAGCGTATAGAGGCGTACCTCTAGAACTCAAGGGTAGTATTTGAGGTGATCTTATGGAATTGCCGTTTGGGGAGTTCGATCTGATTCTTGGGATGGGCTGGCTGGGTAAGTACCAGGCGAAGTTGGACTGTGGCTAAGCGCATGGTTCTGAGCACAGCTGAGGGTGATGAGGTAGTTCTAATCGGTAATAGGAGAAATTATCAGTCCAATGTGGTATCTACTTTGAAAGCCGAGAAGATGGTCAGGAAGGGCTGTGAAGCATATGTGGTTCATGTGTATGCCTTGGAGGCTAAAGAGGAAATAAGTATGACTATATTATGATTTTGGGGTAAATGGCATGAAAACTAAATATTATGTATGTGCATGGGCATATGGGAAAAATTGATAAAGGGAAGTATTCGGTGGTTTTACCACATAATCCGTGACTTCGGTCACATATTTGAATCCTTGACTTGGTCACATATGTGAATCTGGTGACTTGATCACATATATTTGAATCCGGTGACTTGGTCACATTTGTCAGTGGCTTTGCCACAAAATTATAAGGCGATGTGCATGTTGACTGCAAAGAATCGCCTTCGATGGTGTGTAGCGGATGGAGGGTCGATTTAGTAATCCCCACGGTGTGATTGGTTGGTACGGTGGTGTGTAGCGGATGGATATTTAGGTGGGCCGGGTTTGCATTTCATTATATGTATATATCCATGTGATTTTAAATGATTATTATTTGAATTGCTATAAAAATGGGCTTATGGCCAAATATGACTTAAATGGGCCTATGACTATAAGATCAAATGGGCTTTTTAATGTATGTGTTACACATTGAGTTTATGACTCACCCTTTTGTGGGATAATTTTTAGATGACTCTTAGGCGATGGATCGGTCATGAGGATTACGTGGTGGCCAATGCTCAAACAAAGTATTTTGGAGATTTTCCAAATTAAAATTATTAAACTTATTTAGAATTTATTATGGGTTTTGCTATTTTTATGTAATAAGGCCACTATGAACTATTTTTAATTTTTGTGTTTGGATTTATTTTTATTCGCCATGAACAATTATTAATTAAATAACTAAATGGTTTTGATAAATAATTTAAACTGTTTTGAAAACAAAATATATTTTCACAATATTAATAAATTTTCATTAAATTTGGTTTTCTTTTAACTTATTAATTACTCTTAAAAATAATGTTTTAAGAAGATACAAATTTACTCTACAATTTGATTTCAACCCTATCTTTAAGTTAATCTGTTTATTTAAAATCATCAAGTTTTTCTTAAACAAAGTGAGAATTTGCTAAAGTTTTACTCGAGGAACATATCAAATTCGATCAGGCTTTTTGGGCCGGGTTTGGGGTGTTTCAACTTGGTATCGAGCCCGTTTAAACTCTCGGCCTTGGGTTTTGAAGCCCACAACATTTTCAAATTTTGGCCCAAATGACTTTTGAAAGTTTTCTTAAGTTAAAAGGTTTTATAGAAGCATGGCATTTAGAGTTCTCGACCCAGATCCATCGGTAAGTACTTTTGTTGATAAAGTGATGTGAGTGTATGATATTCTAAAGTGATAAACCTAAGGAAATTATACTTTAGAGACATGGACCCTAGGTGTATGTGTACTACTACGGAAAAACCACTGAATAAATATCTGTTACATAAAACTTTCTTTTAAGAAGAAGTGAAAAGACTCTAATGCATAAGACTTTTTCGTAAAAACAGATAATATGCGTAGTAGACATGAGTTCTAGGGGACGTGGTCGTCGCGGACGCGATAGAGGAAGAATGACCGTGTCGGAACCAGTTAGATCTGATCAAGGTTCTGAAAATGAAGCTCCGCCACCGGCTGTTGAGGTGGAATTTCAAGAACAAAATGGAGGAGGTGACGCAGTATCACAAGTTGTGCTGCGAGTTTTGGAACGTGTAGCAGAAGCTAGTACAGGGAATGGGTCTCGAAAGTCAGTAGATGAGAGACTAAGATCAAACGGAGCTGAGGTTTTTAGGGGAGTATCTGGAGTAGCTCCAAATGTAGCTAAATACTGGTTGGAGGCAGTCGAGAGGATCATGGACGATTTAGACTGACCTTCAAGAAAAGTGAAAGGTCTGTTCACTACTCCGCGATGAGGCCTACCATGGTGGCTCACTATTAAGGAGAGTACCCAGTGGATCGAGTGGATTGGGGTATTTTAAAGTTAAATTCAAAGGAAAATATGTTGGAGCTAGCTACATCGACTCCCAGAGGAAGGCATTTCTGAATTTAGTGCAAGGAAATAAGTCGATAGCTGAATATGAAGCAAATTTTTGTGACTTAGCCGTTATGCCAGAGGGATAGTGGCTACGGAATATGAACGGTGTATCAGATTTGAGGATGGACTTAGAGATGAACTGCGAGTGATGATTGTTTCGCACCGGGAAAGAGATTTTGCAATCTTAGTAGAAAGGGCAAGAATAGCTGAAGAAGTTAAGCGGACTGAGAGACAGAACCGGGACAGAGGCCAGAATAAGAATAAGAGAAGCTTTGGGTCTTTAGGGTCATCCGAGAATTTTCAAAAGAAACCAAGAAATGATGGGCCGCGAAGTCAGCAGATTGCTACGAGAGGACAACATCGTGCTTGCACTCAATGTGGGAAGATGCACCCGGAAGAATGTTAGAAAAAGATCAAGGGATGTTTCAACTGCGGGTCTAAGGATCATATGATCAAGGATTGCCCGATGAATTCGAGATAAGAACCCCAAGAGGTCGGGTGTTAATCAGTCGGCAGGTGAACAAGAACCGATAAGGGCCATGGTCCAAATGGAAGGGTAATGGTTCGGTAGAGGTCGCAAACTTCGTGCGAGGCAGTAGCTCGAGGCGAGACCCAGTCGGTATATGCGTATGTCGCAGACAAGATAGTGACGCACTTTGATGTTATCACTGACGTTCGATTTCGGTTGCCTTTTATTGCTTTGATAGATATAGGTCAACTCACTCTTATATCGCTAGTGAAGTACCGGAACTTTGCATGTGACTTCAGACTGACTTAGGAAGATGATCGTATTAGTCCTTTAGGATGCATGAGTAATAGACAAACTTTTTAAGGAAGTGCCTTTAGAAGTTCAAGGGATACAGTTTCCAGCTGTTTTAATGGAGTTACCATTCGGAGAGTTTGACCTGATCTTAGGCATGGATTGGCTAGTGAAGTATCGTGCAAATGTAGATTGTGCTGCTAAGCGGATGTCCTTAAGAACTTTTGATGACAAAGAAGTTGTAGTGATGGGCGAGAGACGGAACTGCTTATCAAATGTAGTATCCACTCTTAAGGCAGAAAAGATGGTTAGAAAGAGATGTGTAGCCTTTCTAATGTTGGTGAGTGCCTTGGAGGCTAAGGAGGCAACTGTTGAAGAAGTCAGGACTGTGAATGAATTTGTAGATGTTTTTCCGGAAGAACTTCCAGGATTACCTCCGGATCGTGAGGTAGAATTCGGGATTGAATTATTGCTTGGAACGGCACTAGTTTCTATTACTCCATATAGAATGGCACCGAAAGAGTTAGTTGAGCTTAAGGCTCAGATTCAGGAGTTGCTTGATCGTGAATTTATCCGACCTAGTGTTCTCCATGGGGAGCACCGGTCCTATTTGTGAAGAAGAAGGACGGATCGATGAGGATGTGTGATAGATTTCAGAGGAAGCTAGGAAGAGTTCTTACCATTAGCAGAATTTGCGTACAATAACAGTTACCAAGCCAAGATTCGGATGGCACCATATGAAGCACTATATGGACTAAGTGTTGCACTCCTACGTGTTGGATGTAATTAGGGGAACGTCGATTTTGGGTCCGTAAATAGTGGTGAATTCAAGAAAAGGTTAAGGTAATCCTGCTCGTTAAAGGAAGCATCCGATAGACAAAAGTCGACGTAGATCTTAAGCGGAAGGAAATAGAGTTTTGTGGGGATCAAGTATTCCTAAAGGTCTCACCTTGGAAAAAGGTGATGAGATTTGGTCGTAAGGAAGTTAAGTCCTGATTCATTGGACCTTATCGGGTTTTGAAGTGGGTCAGACCTGTAGCATATCAATTAGATTTGCCTTCGGAGTTGAAGCAATTGCACGATGTGTTCCATGTTTCAATGTTACGCCATTACCGGTCAGATCCATCTCATGTAGTGCCAGTTGAGGAAGTGGAATTAAGACCAGATTTGTCCTATGAAGAGGAACCAATTCAAATTCTGGAGCGAGATGTAAAGGTTTTACGGAGAAAATCGGTTCCTCTCGTCAAAGTGTTATGGCGTAATCATGGATCGTAAGAAGCTTCATGGAACCGGAGGAAGCGATGCGCATAATACCCTCACTTGTTCTAGCTGTAATTTCGAGGACGAAATTATTTTTAGCAATCAATCTACTAATCGACCACTTTTAACTTTCCTAGGTCTAATCTGTTTTCTTTGGTTCTTGATCTATACATATTCAAATTTAACTCATTTATTCACCAAATCATTCAATTCAATCCAAAACACACATTTAGGGCATTTTACAAATTAGCCCTCACATTTTAACATTTTGACTTTTAAGTCCCTATTTCATAAAATCACAAAATACGTAATTTCTTCATACCCATGTTTAGCGAATAATCATCATGATCATACAAGTCCATGCATTTCATTTATTTCACATTTTAGTCCCTTAAAATATTATTTTCACAATTTAGTCCAAATTACTCAAATTCACCAAAATCCAAAGACAAAACATGTTAATCTAACACATATATTTCATATTTCATCAACTAACATCACAAACCTTAAACATTCATCAACGGCACATCTCATAATCTTCATCAACTTCTAAAATTAAGGCATGGGCTTGATAGTATACTAAGCAACGATCTCAAAAACATAGAAATCAAACAAAATCGAAATAAAACATACCTTAATTTTGCTTAACCAAGGTCGAATATTCAAAGCTTAAAACCCTTGTTTCTTTTTCTTATTTTTGGTTCAAAAAGATGAACATAATGGCTTAATGCATGTCTTTATTTTATTAATTATAGCTTTAATTCACAGTTTACTAAACTAATTATAAAACCATATAACATATGCCCTTAACTGTCCATCCCATGATTTAATGGTCAAATTGCATCATAAGGACTTCTCATTTAATAAGCTGTAATATCCCGGGTTAAGGGCTATTTTGTTTTGCCTTGCTTGCATGTTAATGGCTTGCTATGTTGTTGTTTGTGTGGTTTGGGGCTTAGTTGTAGGCTAGGAGTGAGCCCGAGTAGGTGGGAAAATTTTAGTTTTTGAGCTTTATGTGATGGGAGCCAAGGAGTGGTCTTATGTATTTTAATTGGTGTTCTTGAGCACAAGTGAAGAGCTAGCAAAGTGGCAAAGCATGCGCCACTTGGAGCATGTGTGTGGCGTCAAGTGCAAGGGAGGAGGTCTTGTGTTCAAGCCGCGAAAATCCCACATTTTTGTTCCATTTTGACGGCATGAAGGGGAGGAGTTGTAGGCAGTTCGAACTCTGCCTTGGACTAAGTCTTCCTATTTGAATGGTGGGTGGAGAGCAAATTGTGGAGGAAGACTTGGTCAAGGTAATTCGAATTGGTGGCTTGGGAGTGTTTGGGGGAAGGTTGGCCGGTTTGGGGAGTGTTTGGGGGAGTTTGGCCGGTTGGTAAGTGTTGTGAGAGAGTGGGAGTGTGCCGAATTTTGGCATTTGGTAAGTGTGCATTTTCAGCCTTGGGGGATAGCAAATTAAGCTCTTTCATTTTGTCAAAAACAAGCCGATTTTCTTTTAGTCAAGCTAGCAAAAACTTCAAAATACTTCCTCTCTTTTTCTCCTTCAACCGAAAGTTCAAGTAGCTCTTGCCAAAATTTGCTTTGCATCTTGTGTAAACCGGAACCTCAAGCACCTTCATTCCCTTGGAAGACAAGCCGAGACTTCAAAAAAAAATTCTTTCATTTCTTTTTCTTGTAAACTGAAACTAGCTTTCTTTCTCCCATATTTTCTTTTCTTTTCTCAATACCCTATTGCCGAAACTTTATTCTCCAAAGAGACCTTCATCCATCTTCTTTTCTATAAACCTAAAGCACCCCATTCGCCATTTTAACTTCTTCTTTTCTTCTCCAAACCCTTAGCTTTTGTTCCCAATCATTCTTCCCATTTCTCTAGGTCAACCTCCTTTCCATTTTTGATTAAAGGTGCTAGCTGAATCTTTTTCTTCTTCCTATAGTTCTTCATTGCTTAGAATATCAACCCATTTCTTTTCATCTATGCTCTCTTTTCTTTTCACATAAGCCAAAGTAGGAGTGTTAACATCTAGGCGAATCTTTCTTCTCTCTAGTGGTGTCTGCTGGCGAATATTGGGTGTTATTGGGTGCTTGTTTCACTCGGTTGGTAGTGGTAAGAGTCAATGAATGGCCATTTTCCCTCTCTCGCTTCTTTTGTATTGTGGCTTAGATAAAGGCCGATTTTGGTATTAGTTGAAGGGTATTAACCTATTGTGTAAATCAATTTTATTATAGGACATCCAGTTTTGGGAACATTGGGGAAGAGCCTTATTTCTCTGTAAGCAATCGGTAAGTGGTGGTAAGAGGTTACTTTAATGGTTTCTTTAGAGTTGTTAAGCCAAAGATTGATGAGACTAATGATTTGTGTTTTAGAGGGAGGCCGATTATCGTAAGGAACCAAAGTGTTGGTTCGAGTTTGGTTGAAACCAACCATTTGCAAAGGTAAGGCTTAACGAACCCCTTTACCTATTTTGGCCGAATGGTATAATGATTAATCCATTGTTGGCCGATTGTAGGATCGGGGTTGTCGAGGTGATCAAGGGACTTAGACCGGTTCTTAGGATTTAACCTTCGCTATTTCAGGTGTGTAAACCAACACACTTTCTTAACTGAGTAATGTGATAACCTGATTGTGTAAATGAAACAGTGTGGTTGACTGATTTAATATCCATTGAGGTATGGATACGGATTCGGGTAAGTCCGTTTCATTATGAGATATGTGATGGTATGTGATATCATGGTTATTGGTGTTTATACTTTGAGATGCCATATTAAGCATGTGAGCATGATAGCATGATTGCACGATTTTGCATTTAGTATGATATGCTATTGGGTGATATGAGAGGAGGGGAGTATGATATCCGTGTCTTTGGGACACTGTGTCTTTGGGACACCAGAGGTTTGGCACCTCCAGTGGTTTGGTACCACATATTTTGTGACTTTGGGTCACCAGAGGTTTGGCACCTCAGCGTCTCGTCCCAGTGGCTTAGTACCACGGTGGGTTGGCCCCACAGTTGATTATACGGGATTGACGCCAGTGATTTGGTATCACACGATGGGTTGGCCCCATCATCAGATTTGGATCATGGTCACCAAAGGATTTGGTATCACACTTGTGTCTTTGGGACACCAGAGGTTTGGCACCTCATTGCGACTCGTCCCTCGTGGTTTGACACCACCGTGGGTTGGCCCCACTTATGAGATACTGGGATTGTCGCTAGTGATTTGTTATCACATGATGGGTTGGCCCCATCATTGGATTATTTGTGACTTGGTCACCAAAGTGGTTTGGCACCACATTATAGATATCGTGACCTTGGGTCACCGTGGTTTAACACCACCGGTGGTTTGGTACTACACGGGTAGAAAAGGTGATATGGTTGGTTAGGATCGGTGCATTACTTGCATTACTTTGCTATGATATGTGTTGGCATGTTATACCGGGAGAGGGATTTATACACTGAGTCTTGCGACTCACTCTCTCCTTTGACATTTCAGGTGACACTTAGACGCGGACATGGAGCCGGGATGGACTCGAGGTGCTCATGCCATGCGTAAATAAGGAATTATGTAGACTTTATAAAATTTGGTACATTAGCTTATTTATTTCTATTTGGTTTTATTTTGGTTTGTAAAAGGCCTTTTAAAATTATGTTTTGATTTGTTTATGCTTAAAGTAGATGTTTAATATGCCTTAACAAATGGATTGGGTTAAAATGTGTTAAAACTTGGAAAGACAACGCTTTTCAAAACTACAAAAGCGATATTTTAAACTATACCAAATGGGTATCACACTATGATTTGGGATAAAGAGAACTCAAATGTTTTTCTAACTTAAAACTCGATTTTTTCTACTAAGTCAAAATGTTTAGTAACAATAATAAACAACTCAAACTTCCAAATGAGATAAACTTATTTTACCTACACATCGGAGTAAGTTTCGAATTTTCGGGTTTCCAAAGTACACTATCGATTTGTTTAAAATCCCGCCGCTTTTTCTACAAGATCAAAATATGGCAAAGTGATTCATCAAACTTTTAAACTTAAACCTAAACCTCTCAAAATTCTTTTTCCCAGAATATACCAGATTCGTGGTGTGTTGACTGGTTTAGGGTGTTACAATTGTGGTATCGAGCCAAGTTCAAAGGTTTGATCGTGGGCCCCGAGGCCCAAAATATTTTCAAAAGTCTGCTTTTAAGTGTTATGTTTTAAAAGTATGGTGTGAAAGGCATGGCACCGAGTCTCCGGCACCAATCCGCCTAGGTAAGTACCTCTTACTATTGGTTGTGATAATGATATTGATGAGATGTGATTGGATGGCTAGAGATAGTAAGACTACTTTAGAAACTAAAACCGATAGGACTGAGTGGACTCGCGAAAACAAAAGCTCCTTTAATATTCATAAGACTTTGCTTTAAAACAAAGGGAATAATTATCGATGCATAAAATTCTTTAAATCGCATTTAGATTTAGTCATGAGTACCCGAGGTGGACGTGGGCGTGACGAGGTCGCATGTAGGATGATGGTTTTGAACCCGTAGGATCCGGTTAGGGGTCGAAATGAGATACTGGGCCCGCCACCACCGGAGGTGGTGAGTTTCGAGAATGCATCGGGATGACGCAGTTGTCACAGCGATCTTTGCGGAGTTGGAAAGGGTAGCTGAGTAGGTAGAGGCGTAGGAGCTAGGAAATACGTACGAGTGACTTGAACAGCGGGTTGAATTCTTTCGGTGTCTCGGTGTTGCTCTAGCATCGCTGAATATTGGCTGGAAGCGACAGAGCGGATAATGGACGATCTAGACTTGATCGCTGAAGAAAAGTTAAAGGGATAGTATCGCTTCTCAAGAGATGAGTCATACCGGTGTGGCTCACTGTTCGGAACGGCCTTCTGACGGAAGATCTGACTTGGGACTATTTCAGGACTGCCTATCGGAAAAAGTACATGGGGGCTAACTACATCAATGAGCAACGGAAAGCATTTTTGAGGTTAGTTCAGGGGAGCAAATCTGTGTCAAAGTACGAGGCAGAGTTTTTGAAGCTGAGTCGGTATGCCAGGGGTATGGTGGCTACTGAACATGAGAGGTGTGTTCGTTTCGAGGATGGCCTGCGAGACAAATTAAGGTTGTTAATTGCACCCCAGCAGGAGCGTGAATTTGCTATTCTAGTTGAAAAGGCGAAGGTGGTTGAGGGTATTAAAGAGTCCGTGAGGCAAGGCATGGATAGGAACCGACACAAGAGGAGTTTTGGATCTTCTGGGTCGTCAGGAAATTCGCAGAAAAGAGCTAGACCGAGTGGGCCGAATCAGTCTGGTAGGTTTGTTGCTGCTAGACAGGGACCGCCGCAGTGTAACCGTTGTGGGAAAGCTCATTGGGGAGGATGTTGGACCGATGGTAGAGGCTGCTTGAGTGTGGCTCACTGCCCACTGTGTGAGAGACATCCGCGCAAGTTGGCTAGGATTCACCAGAGAGTCGTACGTGACACGATGACAGAATAATGCATCACCACCGCAGAGGGGCCGAGGTAATGGCGAGGAGGTAATGGTTCTGTCGGGCCGTGGAGCAAGGCGGTGTAGGTAGTTCGAGGCCGACACCGTTAGGGGCTAGTGTAGTCTTGCGTCGTGAGGAGGGCGGCCGACCTGGACGTCATCACCGGTATGTTTTTAATCTTTGGTTCTCCATTTACTGCTTTGATTGATGTGGGTTCAACACATTCGTATGTTGCAAGTAGCATAGTGAAGACCATGGATTTAGACTCTGAAATATCTTCTAGGCAGATGACCGTAATAAGCCCTTTAGGTCACTATGTAGTTGTAGATAAACTGTATAGAGACGTACCTCTAGAACTCCAAGGGGTAGTATTTGAGGCTGATCTTATGGAATTGCCGTTTGGGGAGTTCGATCTGATTCTTGGGATGGACTGGCTGGGTAAGTACCAGGCGAAGTTGGATTGACTAAGCGCATGGTTCTCGAGCACAACCGAGGGTGATGAGGTAGTTATAATCGGTAATAGGAGAAATTATCAGTCCAATGTGGTATCTACTTTGAAAGCCGAGAAGATGGTTAGGAAGGGCTGTGAAGCATATGTGGTTCATGTGTATGCCTTGGAGGCTAAGGAGTCATCAGGAGACAGTTGCACGCTTAGGGAATTTCTTGATGTGTTTCTGAGGAGCTTCCGGGTTTGCCACCGGATCGTGAGGTAGAGTTCGAGATAGATCTCATATGCGAATCGCGCCAGATCCATAGCTCCGCATGTGATAGCACCTAAAGAGTTAGTGGAGCTTAAGGCTTAGATCCGGGAGTTATTGGACCAAGGCTTTATCGTGCCAAGTGTTTCGCCTTGGAGCTTTACTTTTCGTCAAGAAGAAAGACTTACTATTATGCGGATGTGTATAGACTACTAACCCGAATAAGTCGACGATCAAAAACAAGTATCCACCGCCTCGGATAGATGACTTGTTTGATCACCAAGGGTGCGCCGCTTTTCTCAAGATTGATTTAAGGTCCGGTATCACCGAGTTAAAGGTGAAGGAGGCGATATCTGCAAGACGGCATTTAATACTCGGTATGGGCACTTTGAGTTCTTAGTTATGCCGCTTGGGTTGACTAACGCACGGCAACCTTTATGGATCGATGAATAGGGTGTTTCAACGGTATTTGGATCGATTCGTAGTGGTTTTTATCGATGACATCTTAGTATATTCAAGGACTGAGGAGGAGCATGATGCACATTTGCGGGAGAAATAGCTTTATGCGAAATTTAGCAAATGCGAGTTCTGGCTTAGGGAGGTGACGTTCTTAGGTCATGTAGTATCGGATGAGGGGATTAGAGTGGATCCTTGAAAGATTGAAGCGATTTTGGATTGGAAGCCGCCGAGGTCAGTAGCTGAGATTCAGAGTTTTCTGGGCTTGGCAGGATACTACCAAAGATTTGTAGAGGGTTTCTCATTGATCGCAGCACCGATGACTAAATTATTGAGAAAAGGGGTTTCATTATTTGGACCGAGTAGCGCAGGAGAGCTTCGATAAGTTGAAGAAGATTTTGATGAAGCCCGGTTCGATTCAACCCGAGACCGGTAAGGAATTCACGGTGTATTGCGATGCATCACATACGTGCTTGGGTTGTGTCTTTGATGCAGAAGGGAAAGTTGTGGCTTACGATCTCGGCATTGAGGCCACATGAGGTCAATTATCCAACGCATGATCTGGAGCTTGCGGCTGTAGTCTTTGCCTTAAAGATATGGAGGCATTACTTGTACGGAGAGAGATCGATAGTCTACTCAGACCACAAGAGTCTGAAGTACCTTCTGACTCAGAAAGACTTGAATCTGAGACAACGCAGATGGATTGAGCTGCTGAAAGACTACGATTGCTCAATTGAGTATCATCCGGGCAAGGCTAACATTGTGGCGTATCGTTGAGCCGTAAGGTTGTTTCAGATTTAAGAGCGTTGTTTGCCCACTTGAGTTTGTATGATGACGGAGTATTCTGGTAGAGCTGTGTTGCTTCTACTTGGGTTGAGCGGATCGAGAAAAATAGTTGATGGATGAGGTTTTAAGTGCGCAGAGGACACAAGTGCAGAATGATGGGTTGAAGGGTTATAGCTTGTCTAGTGATGGGTGTGTGTTTTCGTGGAAAGCTTGTATGCCGAGAGATACCGAGCTAAAGCAAAAGATTCTTCAGATGCACATAGCAATTCTACGCTATGCATCCCGGAGGTAGCAAAATGTAGGGATCTCGAGAATAGTTCGTGGCGGTGCAAAAAGGAAGTGACAGAGTTTGTGGGAAGTGTCGACATGTCGTCGAGGTCAAGGGTGAGAGCATCGACTACCGTCGTGGTTGCTTGACCGTTGAAGATCCCACAGTGGAAGTGGGAAAGGATAACTATGGATTTTGTCAATGGATTACCGCTTACACCGAGCAAGAAGGATTTAGTTTGGGTAATTGTGGATCGACTTACTAAATCAGCTCACTTTATCCCGATAAGGGTGGATTACTCACTGCAGAGGTTGGCAAAGCTGTATGTGTCAGAGATAGTGAGATCAGACGGTGCTCAGACGATCATCTCGGATAGGGATCCCAGATTCACGTCAAGGTTTTGGAAAGCGTTGCATCAAGCTTTGGGTACACGGTTGGATTTCAGCACGGCATTTCATCCGCAGTCTGACGGGCAGTCGGAAAGGGTTATTCAGATCTTGGAGGACATGTTGAGAGGTTGTGTATTGGACTTCAGAGGTAGCTGGGAGGAGTATCTACTGTTAGAAGTTCGCCTACAACAACAGCTACCAAGCGAGCATCAAGATGGCACCATATGAGGCGTTATAGCAGTGAAGTGTCGCCACCTACTTGTTGGACAGAGTTAGGTGAACGCCGGTTGTTGGGGCCAGAGTTGGTTCTTGAGACCAAGACAAGGTTAAGTTGATTCAAAGCTAGATTGAAAGAAGCTTCGAACCGTGTAAGTCCTATGTCGATCTTAAGCGAAGAGATATTGAATTTTTGTGGGAGATCGGGTTTTTCCAAGGTCTCACCGTGGAGGAAAGTATTAAGGTTCGGAGGAAAGGCAAGCTAAGTCCGAGGTTTATTGGGCCATATAAGGTAATCGAGACGAGTGGGACCCGGTTGCATATCACCGAGTTGCCAGAGCTAAGTCGATTCACGACGTGTTCCATGTTTCGATGCTTAGACAATATCGCTCAGATCCATCGCACGTGGTGGCGATGGAAGAGATCGAGGTAAACCAGATATGACCATGGAGGAAGAGCCTGCTGATTTTAGATCGGGATGTGAAGGTTCTCGTAGGAAGGTCATGCCTTTGGTTAACGTTCTTTAGCGGAATCATTGCGTGGAAGAAGCTACTTGGGAACCCGAGGATATGATGAGACAGACAATACCCAACTCTTTGACTGTAATTTGGTAGAAATTAGTTTTAAGGGGTAGAAGCGTAATATCCGGGTTAAGGGCTATTTTGTTTTGGCATTGTTTGCATGTTAATGGCTTGCTATGTTGTTGTTTGTGTGGTTTCGGGCTTAGTTGTAGGCTAGGAGTGAGCCCGAGTAGGTGGGAAAATTTTAGTTTTGAGCTTTATGTGATGGGAGTGAAGGAGCTGGGTCTTATGTATTTTAATTGGTGTTCTTGAGCACAAGTGAAGAGCTAGCAGTGGCAAAGCATGCGCCACTTGGAGCATGTGTGGCGTCAAGTGCAAGGGAGGAGGTCTTGTGTTCAAGCCTCGAAAATCCCACATTTTTGTTCCATTTTGACGGCATGGAGGGGAGGAGTTGTAGGCAGTTCGAACTCTGCCTTGGACTAAGTCTTCCTATTTGAATGGTGGGTAGAGAGTAAATTGTGGAGGAAGACTTGGTCAAGGTAATTCGAATTGGTGGCTTGGGAGTGTTTGGGGAAGGTTGGCCGGTTTGGGGAGTGTTTGGGGGAGTTTGGCGGTTGGTAAGTGTTGTGAGAGAGTGGGAGTGTGCAATTTTGGCATTTGGTAAGTGTGCATTTTCAGCCTTGGGGATAGCAAATTAAGCTCTTTCATTTTGTCAAAAACAAGTTTCGATTTTCTTTTAGTCAAGCTAGCAAAACTTCAAAATACTTCCTCTCCTTTTCTCCTTCAACCGAAAGTTCAAGTAGCTCTTGCCAAAATTTGCTTTGCATCTTGTGTAAACTGAACCTCAAGCACCTTCATTCCCTTGGAAGACAATGAGAGACTTCAAAAAATCTTTCATTTCTTTTCTTATAAACCAAAACTAGCTTTCTTTCTCCCATATTTTCTTTTCTTTTCTCAATACCCTATTGTCGAAACTTTATTCTCCAAATAGACCTTCATCCATCTTCTTTTCTATAAACCAAAGCACCCCATTCACCATTTTAACTTCTTCTTCTTCTCCAAACCCCTTAGCTTTTGTTCCCAATCGTTCTTCCCATTTCTCTAGGCCGAACCTCCTTTCCATTTTGATTAAAGGGTGCTAGTCAATCATTTTTCTTCTTCCTATAGTTCTTCATTGCCGAATATCAACCCATTTCTTTTCATCTATACTCTCTTTTCTTTTCACGCAAAGCCGAAAGTAGGAGTGTTAACATCTAGGCCGAATCTTTCTTCTCTCCTAGTGGTGTCTGTTGGTCGAATATTGGGTGTTGTTGGGTGCTTGTTTCCACTCGGTTGGTAGTGGGTAAGAGCTTGGCCGAATGGCCATTTTCCCTCTCTCTCATTCTTTTGTATTGTGGCTTAGATAAAGGCCGATTTTGGTATTGGTTGAAGGGTATTAACCTATTGTGTAAATCAATTTTATTATAGGACATCCGGATTTTGGGAACATTGGGGAAGAGCCTTATTTTTCTGTTAAGCAATCTGTAAGTGGTGGTAAGAGGTTGCTTTAATGGTTTCTTTAGAGTTGTTAAGCCAAAGATTGATGTGACTAATGATTTGTGTTTTAGAGGGGGCGATTATCGAAGGAACCGGTGTTGGTTCGGGTTTGGTTGAAACCGAACCATTTGCAAAAGTAAGGCTTAACGCAACCCCTTGGGTTACCTATTTTTGGCCGAATGGTATAATGATTAATCCATTGTTGGCCGATTGTAGGATCATGGTTGTCGAGGTGATCAAGGGACTTAGACCGATTCTTAGGATTTAACCTTTGCTATTTCAGGTGTGTAAACCAACACACTTTCTTAACTGAGTAATGTGATAACTGATTGTGTAAATGAAACAGTGTGGTTGACTGATTTAATATCCATTGAGGTATGGATACTGATTCGTAAGTCCATTTCATTATGAGATATGTGATGGTATGTGATATCATGGTTATTGGTGTTTATACTTTGAGATGCCATCTTAAGCATGTGAGCATGATAGCATGATTGCACGATTTTGCATTTAGTATGATATGCTATTGGGTGATATGAGAGGAGGGGAGTATGATATCCGTGTCTTTGGGACACCGTGTCTTTGGGACACCGGAGGTTTGGCACCTCCAAAGGGTTTGGTACCACATATTTTGTGACTTTGGGTCACCAGAGGTTTGGCACCTCAGCTGCCTCGTCCAGTGGCTTAGTACCACGGTGGGTTGGCCCCCACAGCTGATTATACAGATTGACGCCATGATTTGGTATCACACGATGGGTTGGCCCCATCATCGGTTTTGTGGATCATGCGGTCACGGTGATTTGGTATCACACTTGTGTCTTTGGGACACCGAGGTTTAGCACCTCATTGCGACTCGTCCTCGTGGTTTGACACCACCGTGGGTTGGCCCCACTTATGAGATACGGGATTGTCGCTAGTGATTTATATCACACGATGGGTTGGCCCCATCGCTGGATTATTTGTGACTTCGGGTCACCAGTGGTTTGGCACCACATTATGGATATCGTGACCTTGGGTCACCAGTGGTTTGGCACCACCAGTGGTTTGGTACCACACGGGGTAGAAAAGGTGATATGGTTGGTTAGGATCGGGTGCATTACTTGCATTACTTTGCTATGATATGTGTTGGCATGTTATACCGGGAGAGGGATTTATACACTGAGTCTTGCGACTCACTCTCTCCTTTGACATTTCAGGTGACACTTAGACGCGGACATGGAGCCGGGATGGACTCGAGGTGCTCATGCCATGCGTAAATAAGGAATTGCGTAGACTTTATAAAATTTGGTACATTAGCTTATTTATTTCTATTTGGTTTTATTTTGGTTTGTAAAAGGCCTTTTAAAATTATGTTTTGCTTTGTTTATGCTTAAAGTAGATGTTTAATATGCCTTAACAAATGGATTGGGTTAAAATGTGTTAAAACTTGGAAAGACAACGGTTTCAAAACTACAAAAGTGATATTTTAAACTATACCATCGGGTATCACACTATGATTTGGGATAAAGAGAACTCAAATGTTTTTCTAACTTAAAACTCGATTTTTTTCTACTAAGTCAAAATGTTTAGTAACAATAATAAACAACTCAAACTTCCAAATGAGATAAACTTGTTTTACCTACACATCGGAGTAAGTTTCGAATTTCTGGGTTTCCAAAGTACACTATCGATTTGTTTAAAATCCTGCTCAGTTTTTCTACAAGATCAAAATATGGCAAAGTGATTCATCAAACTTTTAAACTTAAACCTAAACCTCTCAAAATTCTTTTCCCTCAGAATATACCAGATTCGGTCGTGGTGTGTTGACCGGGATTGGGGTGTTACATAAGCCATGACAATTAAGTACTTTACAAGTATAAAGCCACTTTTACCTTTCATGCGATTTAGTCCTTTTCTCTAATTAAGCACACAAACAATAAAATTAATTCATGAAACTTTCACTTATGCTTAATCACATACCATATGCATAGAAAATAATATAAAAATATTTTTCTTACTCAAATTTTTGGTCCCGAAACCACTATTCTGACTAGGACTAAATCAAACTGTTACAATTCTCCCCCTTAGGGATTTTCGTCCCTGAAAATCTTACCATTAAACAGATTCGGATATTGTTGCCTCATAGCATCTTCAGGCTCCTATGTAGTCTCTTCCATTCCGTGTCGACGCCAAAATACTTTTACTAACAAAATTTTCTTATTTCGAAATTCTTTAACCTCGCGAGCTAAGATACGAATCGGTTCTTCTTCGTAAGTCATATCAGATTGAATTTCTATCTCAGTCGGAGAGATTACATGCGAGGGATCAGATATGTATCGTCTAAGCATTAATACCTGAAATTCATTATGAATCTTTTCTAGCTCAGGTGGTAACAACAATCTATACGCGGCAGGTCCAATATGATCAATAATTTCATACGGCCTGATAAATCTCGGACTCAATTTGCCTTTACGATCGAATCAGAGTATTTTCTTCCACGGAGACACTTTCAAGAACACTTTATCACCGATCTCAAATTTAATATCTTTCCGTTTCAAATCTACATACGATTTCTAACGATCTGACTCTGCTTTCAAACTATTACATATCACTTTCACTTTCTGCTCAGTTTCTTTTATCAAATCAACCCCGTGTATCTTATTTTCACTGAGTTCAATCCAATACAAAGGTGTTAGACATTTTCGTCCGTACAAAGCCTCATAAGGTGCCATTTTGATGCTCAACTGAAAACTATTATTGTACGCAAACTCAATTAATGGAAAATATTGTTCCCACATACCTTCAAACTCAAGAATGCAACATCTCAACATATCCTCGAGAATCTTAATAATCCGCTCGGATTGACCATCCGTCTGTGGGTGACATGTTGTACTAACATGCAATTTAGTACCTAAGGCCTCTTGCAGTTTCTTCCTGAATCGTGAAGTAAACCTCGGATCTCTGTCAGATGCAATAGATAGTAGCACCCCATGCAATCTCACAATATCGGAAATATATAACTCAAATTAATTTATCCAAAGGAGTAATCGGATCGCAATGCGGAATAAAATGAGTCGTTGTCATCAATCAGTCAACTACAACCCAAATTGCATATTTCTTTCTCAGAGTCAAAGGCAACCCTGCAACAAAATCTATCGTCACTATATCCCATTTCCACTCAAGAATCAAAATCGATTGTAACAAACCAGATGGAACCTGATGTTTAGCTTTAACTTGCTGATAGATTAAACATTTTGAAACAAACTCTGAGATATCTTGCTTCATACCAGACCACTAATAAAGTTGCTTCAAATCATGGTACATCTTTGTACTTCTCGGATGAATAGATAGGCGATTGTTATGTGCTTCTTTCAAAATTAATTGAATCAACTCGATTCCTCGAAAATACCAAAGATCATAAACCTATTTTCTTAACTTTTTCCTCTTGGCCGAATGCACATAAGTCCCTAAACTCATCTCTTTTCTTTTGGAAATCATCATTATCATCATCTTTTCTTCCTTTTCTATTTCTTTCTTTTCATTTTTCTTTCTTCTTCACTCTCAACCGAAACTACCTTCTACCAAAACCAAAAATCAACATTCTTTTCTTCTCTTTTGTCAAACCAAATCATCTTTCATTTTCATCTTAATCTTTCTTTTCTTTTGTTGGAAACCCAAAACCACCATAGCCAAAACGCCATATTTTTTCTCTTCTTTTTGTTCAAGGCCGAATCTTCAAGTGGTCAAGTAAGATTTTTGTCAATTGTTTTCATTATCTCCTTTTATTATAGCCGATTTAGAAACATAGTTCTCTTATTTTTCTTTTCTCTCCTAGGTCAATCCTTGGAATAGATTTTAAGAATCTTTTGGAAACCAACGCTTTAAGAGAAACCTTTCAAATCATCCAAGGTAAGAATATCACTTTCGTTATATCAATTCTTTAGATAGTTTATTAATCAACTTTATTTTAGGGTGAATTCGAGACTAACAAGATAGGCTCGAAAATAGCAAGACGGAGTGTTTGGAAGAGAGGAGGCACTATTGTACCCTCAAACTTCAAGTGACGGTCAGATCGGCGATAAGAGATTTTTCACCGGTTGTGGACCCTCCGCTAACTGAAGATCGGTTATTTGAAGTCATGCATAACCGAACCACTTTTCGTGCAGTGGGTTATCGGGTTTTGATCCATATAACGGAGAAAACCACAAATAACAGTTGTTCGAGAATCCGAGGGTAAGGATGTAGATCTCTCATCAATAGTACGCTTTATTAGTAATAGTGTATACTAATCAAGTGTGATAATTAACTAGGTGTTGACGAGCGGAAGGTATCGTTCTCACAGTCATAAGGTGTGTAACCTTACAATAAAATCTCATAGATCTATATTAAATGTGATTATATGACAATATGTTTGATAATGATTGTGGATACCATCCATGGTATACAATATTCATATGTTTACCCCAATATTTCGTTAATTTTGCTATATGCATAAATGTGAAATAAGTATGACTATATTATGATTTTGGGGTAAATGGCATGAAAACTAAATATTATGTATGTGCATGGGCATATGGGTAAAATTGATAAAGGGAAGTATTCCGTGGTTTTACCACATAATCCGTGACTTCGGTCACATATTTGAATCCGGTGACTTGGTCACATATGTGAATCTGTGACTCGGTCACATATATTTGAATCGTGACTTGATCACATTTGTCCGTGGCCTTGCCACAAAATTATAAGGGCGATGTGCATGTTGACTGCAAGAATCGCCTTCGATGGTGTGTAGCGGATGGAGGGTCGATTTAGTAATCCCACTTGTGATTGGTTGGTACGAGTGGTGTGTAGCGGATGGATATTTAGGTGGACCGGTTTGCATTTCATTATATGTATATATCCATGTGATTTTAAATGATTATTATTTGATTTGCTATAAAATGGGCTTATGGCCAAATATGACTTAAATGGGCCTATGACTATATGATCAAATGGGCTTTTTAATGTATGTGTTACACATTGAGTTTATGACTCACCCTTTTGTGGGATAATTTTTCAGATGACTCTTAGCGATGGATCGGGTCAATGAGGATTACGTGGTGGCCAATGCTCAAACAAAGTATTTTGGAGATTTTCCAAATTAAAATTATTAAATTTATTTAGAATTTATTATGGGTTTTGCTATTTTTATGTAATAAGGCCACTATGAACTGCTTTTAATTTTTGTGTTTGGATTTATTTTTATTCGCCATGAACAATTATTAATTAAATAACTAAATGGTTTTTGATAAATAATTTAAACTATTTTTGAAAACAAAATATATTTTCACAATATTAATAAATTTTCATTAAATTTGGTTTTCTTTTAACTTATTAATTACTCTTAAAATAATGTTTTAAGAAGATACGATTACATGCGAGGATCGAGATATGTATCAAGCATTAATACCGAAATTCATTATGAATCTTTTCTAGCTCAGTGGTAACAACAATCTATACGCGGCAGGTCCAATATGATCAATAATTTCATACGGCCTGATAAATCTCGGACTCAATTTGCCTTTACGATCGAATCAGAGTATTTTCTTCCACGGAGACACTTTCAAGAACACTTTATCACCGATCTCAAATTTAATATCTTTCCGTTTCAAATCTACATACGATTTCTAACGATCTGACTCTGCTTTCAAACTATTACATATCACTTTCACTTTTTGCTCAGTTTCTTTTATCAAATCAACCCCGTGTATCTTATTTTCACTGAGTTCAATCCAATACAAAGGTGTTAGACATTTTCGTCCGTACAAAGCCTCATAAGGTGCCATTTTGATGCTCAACTGAAAACTATTATTGTACGCAAACTCAATTAATGGAAAATATTGTTCCCACATACCTTCAAACTCAAGAATGCAACATCTCAACATATCCTCGAGAATCATAATAATCCGCTCGGATTGACCATCCGTCTGTGGGTGACATGTTGTACTAACATGCAATTTAGTACCTAAGGCCTCTTGCAGTTTCTTCCAGAATCGTGAAGTAAACCTCGGATCTCTGTCAGATGCAATAGATAGTAGCACCCCATGCAATCTCACAATATCGGAAATATATAACTCAGCTAATTTATCCAGTGAGTAATCGGATCGTACCGGAATAAAATGAGCTGTTGTCATCAATCTGTCAACTACAACCCAAATTGCATATTTCTTTCTCAGAGTCAAAGGCAACCCTGCAACAAAATCTATCGTCACTATATCCCATTTCCACTCAAGAATCAAAATCGATTGTAACAAACCAGATGGAACCTGATGTTTAGCTTTAACTTGCTGATAGATTAAACATTTTGAAACAAACTCAGATATCTTGCTTCATACCGGACCACTAATAAAGTTGCTCGATTCCTCGGAAAACAAATCCAATCTCGAAATCTCAAACAATCATCATCATCAACTTGAAATTCTGAATCAGAATTCAAATTACACTCAGCTTGTTTTGCTAACAATTCATTATCAACTTTCTAAGCATCACATATTTGCTGTAAGAACAACAGTTCCACTTTCAATTCAGCTAAAACTGAACCATCATCAAACATGTAACACCCCTTACCCGTGTTCTACTCCGGAACTGGGCCCAAGGCATTATTTGACTTATTCCACTTTATTCCCAACTTGACAACTCTCAATAGCTACCACAACCACCTCATTAAGGATCTATGAAGTCTTAAACATACATACGAGAGCTTCTAGGGCTCTACCGAAGCTTTATTGGTCTTAAAATTTCTTTCACTTAGATAAGGGTCACACGCCCATGTGGAACAATTATGAACTAAACCCTCGATGATACTTGAAGGGATGAAACCTAAGACGGATATTGTTATTGTTATATGAGTTGTATGATAAATACTTTATTTGTTCTTAACTATGTGTTCTTAATTCTTGTTTTGGTATTTCCGGGATATTGATTCAAGTGTGATGTGCTTAGTAAGAGGAGTAAGAGACCCTATCTAAGAGTAGATCTAGCATAGTTAACCGGAGTTGCTTGCGCGCCTAGAGATAGGATGACGAAAATCTACCGAATTAGGGTCAAACCTAATATGGGGTCCATAGATCGAGTTAATACAATTCTAGGGGGTTTAATTAGAAAGAGATTTCAATTAATCAACCTAGTGTTAGACGTTAGTAGCCTTGAGAGAGGTATTAACATAACTTAGGGAATCTTACGAATCAAGTCAAGTGAATAAATCATCTGGTTCAGAGTTAGATAACAAGTGAAGTCTAGGTGGATTCTTCCTCAGGTATTGTCTAAATCAATCGGTTTTCCTCTCAATTCTTTCCTTAATTTCTTTTCTTTGTCTTTGCATCTCTAGCTTAGTTAATTAGTTAATTTTAGATTAGATAAAAATTCCCTTAATTCATACGCTACATAATAGAAAGAGAGTTAATATTAGTACTTTTGGTTCCTTTGGATTCGACAATCCGGTCTTGTCGCTAACTATACTACTGTTCGATAGGTGCGCTTGCCTCCATCGTTTTCTTAGTTAGTTTCAAGTTCGATCATTCTTTTTATAAATTTTTAAGACTCGACAGAGACGATAAAGTTTTTGGTGCCGTTGCCGGGGAACTAAAATATTAAGAACGCTTAATTTTTATTAATTTAGCCATATTATATTTTATTTTCTACAATTAAATTTTATTTTTACTTTTCTAAATTTTCTTTTTCTTTTTCTCTTTTCCTAGCAGGTACCTCTAGTTTATGACTAGAAGGAACCCGACAAGACCATTACTTTACCACAGTGATATTGAAGGAATCGTACACAGAAATCGTAGAGAAGTAAGGCGAGGCTTAGATTACATACAAAAAGAGCAAGAGGACGAAACCAATACCACCGAAAGGATGGCTGAGAATAATCCAATACCTCAGGAGGTGGCCGATCATCATGCTCCTCAAACTATGTATGTTTATGCTAAACCTAATTTAATAGGAGCTGAATCGAGTATTGTTAGGCCTGATATAGCCGCTAATAATTTTGAATTAAAACCTAACACTATACAAATGATTCAACAGTTTGTTCAATTTGATGTTTGCAGGACAAAGACTCAAATACCCATTTAGCTAATTTTCTAGAATTCAGTGATACCTTCAAAAAAATGGTGTTTCTGATGATGCCATTCGTCTTGGTTATTTCCCTTTTCATTGAGAAATAAAGCCAAATGGTGGTTACATTCTCTTCCACGAGGATCAATCACTACATGGGACCAAATGACCAAAAAATTTTTACTGAAATATTTTCCACCGGCCAAAACGGCCAAATTAAGGAATGATATCTCTTCTTTTGTGCAGATGGATTTAGAAACATTATACGACGCATGCGAGAGATACAAAGATCTATTGAGAAAGTGCTCACATCATGGTTTACCCTTGTGGTTACAGGTCCAGACTTTTTACAACGGTGTGAACCCCTCAACCCGACAGTTAATTGACTTAGTAGCCGGCGAAACCCTAAATAACAAAACTCCTAAAGCGACTTATGAATTCATAGAGGAGATGTCACTAAATAAATATAAGTGGCAAGTTATAAGGACAAAGCCAACCGGCAAACCAAAGTTTTCAATCTCAACGTAGTTACCATGCTATTAAATCTAGTAAAGATGATGAATAAAAAGATTGATGGTTTGTGTGGTTCTTTGTAGGTACATCCAGTTATGCAATGTGACTCAAATCTAGGAGGTGTGGCGAATCCTGAGTACCCACCCTACAATCCTGGCTTGAAAGCGAACAATTAAACTATACGGGTAACAATTTTAGACCAAAAAATAACCCTTATAGTAATACTTATAACCCAGGTTGGAGGAACCACCCCAATTTCTCGTGGTGTGGCCAAGGAAATCAGAGACAACAACTAACCCCTCCAAACTTCCAACAACATCCCTACCCACAGGAAAAGAAGCCAAACCTTGAAGAGATGCTGACAAAATTTATAGCGGTGTCTGAAACTCGATTTCAAAACACTGAGACAACACTTAAAAATTAACAAGCATCGATTAAAGGAATTGAGAACCAGTAAGGGCAACTCGCAAAGCTGATCTCTGAATGACCACTAGGTAGCTTGCCAAGTAACACTGAGACTAATCCAAAGAGCAAATTCAAGCCATAACAGCTCATGACAGTGAAAGGTTAGTAGAATCTGAATCTGAGCCAAGGCAAGAACTTATGGTAAGTGAAGGTAAGATTGAGATAAGCCAAGAAAAGCCAAAACCGGTAATTTAAGAATACAAACCTCGTATACCTTACCCCAATGCGATGAAGGAAGACGACACAGAAGAAAAGTTCGGTAAGTTCCTTAAACTCTTAAAGAAATTACATATTAACTTACTGTTTCTTGAAGCTCTTTCGTAGATGCCAGATTCAAGGAAATTTTTAAAAGAGCTCCTAATGAACAAGCGAAAGCTAGACGAGAAGTTGCATGTGGAACTAAACGCAATGTGCTCAGCAATGTTACAGAATAGATTACCTCAGAAATTAAAAGATCCAGGGATTTTTACAATTCCATGTTTAATTGGTAGTTTATCTGTTGAGAATGCTTTAGCCGATTTAGGGGCAAGCATCAATGTTATGCCATCTAAAATATTTAAACAGCTAGGCCTAGGGAAACCCAAGCAAACTAGGATGAGTATTCAACTAGCTGATAAGACTATTCACATCCCTAAGGGTATAATTGAAGATGTACTAGTTAAAGTTGAAAAATTCATATTCCCCGTAGACTTCGTTGTTTTATATATGGATGAAGACAATAGTATCCCATTAATTTTAGGAAGACCTTTTCTAGCAACTGCGAGATCTAAAATTGATGTTAGCATAGGTGAACTCATTCTTCGTGTAGGTGACGAATCAATCAATCTTCAAGCTCTTGACTCTGCCAGGACATCTAGTAAGAAAGGTGGGGACGTAAATTCCCTTGATAAGCATTCAATTCTTTTCAGGAAACACCGAAGAACTACACTACAGAGCCAGATCCTACAGCTTGTACCAACAAGGAAATATCTCATGAGGAACGACGGCTTCAGACCAATGAGCTAGATGAGTGGAAGATACATTTTGAGGAGGAATCAAACCAACACGAAGTGAAATTGAAGGAACCCTAGAAGAACTTAAAAGAACATCAAATCAATTCAAAATAGGAGATCAGGTACTATTAGACAGAACAACCCGCGAATCGCCAAATCAAACCTGAAGATAAACGAAGAGATCCCCTTTACGATACTTAATGTTTTCCCTTACATAATAGTCGAGGTAAGTAATTCTACTTTTGGTGCTTTTAAAGTAAACTCTACTCGACTCAAACTATATAATGATAGCATGAAAAAGGATTTTTTACTCCTTAAACCACTGTGAAGGTACGAATGAGATCTAAGTCTAGCTTAAGACTTTAAACGAGCGCTTCTCGGGAGGCAACCCGAGTACTAACCCTATTTATTTTCATTTCTTTTTCTTTTAGCACCTAACTACAGACTACCCAAGTTAATGAAGCATAGATCTTCACACTACACGGCCTTACACACGGCCGTGGCCATGGCCATGTGGATGCTACGGATTTTTGTACTGACATGGCAAAGATAGTACGAGACAGGACGAGAAAAATATCTTTGAATCACGGACTCACCTAACACCACTACTGCATGCGACATAGCTGTGTAAACAAGATCGTTGAACCAACACTGGTGTTGCAACTTAAATACCAGGCGTGGGAGAAGCAATTGAACCACCACACAACTGTGCAACATGGCCATGTGACACAACACGCCCACAATACATGGGCGTGAGGATGTACCAGAGCTAAAAATTTCTATTTAAAACACCCCTCTCCCCTTCTCACCCATCCCCTATCCACTCCCCACTTCCCTCCATCTTCACTCTCTTCCTCTTCACTCCATAAAAGTCTCAATCTACGCTCCAACAATGTCGAAAAATGGAAAGATTCGAGTCCTCTCTCTCTGTACGAGACCAATCAACATAAGTTCATGTCGGCCGCTTCATTAACTCGACAAGTCAAGGGTCTTTGAGACCATTTAACTTTTATTTTACTTTTCTCTTCTCCTTTATTTTCCTTTTTTTATTTTTAATATATTAAATTTAGTTTATTTTGTTTTAGTTTCTTGGTTTTAGGTTCTAAAGGCTGCTAGGTAATCACAACACCACGGCCTTAGAAACCACACCCACCTCGCGAACCATCTACCAACAAGGACTTTCTAGTCCATTCATCTTCTCGTTTAGTCTTATTTTAATTCATATTTTCTTTCTTGTTATCTTTACTTACTTTAATTATATAATTAGTATAATTTAAATTATTATTATTATTTCTGGCTAACTCTTCACAAGGTTCCCAATTTCTTCATCTAGCATAAGAAGTAAAGGCGCCCCCTCCAACTTATCTTTCATCTACGAGTCAAGTTTCCACACTTCCAGCTCAAGGAATCCATCCAAAACTTCAGGAAGTTTCACCTCTCTCCCTCACTTTTTGATTTTCTTGTTCTATGATTATTATCTATCTTTGTACATTGAGGGCAATGTACATCTTAAGTGTGGAGGGGTGAAAATTATTTAGAAAAAGTGCCTAACTTTTTGCATTATTCTCAAATTCCTGAATGATATTCTGTCTTAAAGTAATTTTCTCATATCACTAATTAGAATGAAATTCTTGTTGATTCATGATTTTTATTAATATGTTTTAGATTAAGTCATTGATAATTGTGCAATGATGATTTAAACTTCTATTTTCAAAAAATTCTATTAGGGTGTCTACCTGAACCTAAATTGTTACCTTGAAGTTTGAAATTTACGAGGTTGACATCAAAATACCCATAATTTATGTGAGATTTTGAGCCTTTTAGAGCATACATTCTTTTCGTGCTCACTTTATTGATTATGAGTGTGTCAACATTGATTTGTTATTTTAGAACTTGCTTCGATTATACATGTCGAGACCACACTATTGATTTGATATACAGTGATGATTAAGGCATTTTGGATTTAACCCATTTACTCCACTAAAAGCCTATCCTCATAATTGACCCCTAGTGAACCCCTTTGATACTAACAACCCTTTTTATTGGCTCAACCCACTAATATTAACCCGAAACCCATCTTGTATTTGTTATCACCATTCCTTTCTACTACCCCTCTATCGAGACTTATTTTGATCAGTTGCCTAATTATATTATTTCAGTGTTAAAGTTTTATCTTACATTGTTTTGGTATTTCTAAAAAAATCAATCAAAGTATATTCATTATTATCAAAGTATATTCATTATTAGTTATGTGATTAAGTGAGCCTATACGTTTAATTTCAACATCTTGAAGAAGAAGTTCGTCTTGTTAGTATTACAAGTTTTCAATTAATGTAATTATGCATGTTATTAGTTCATTTTTCTAGTTAGGTAATTTTTCAATTCAATCTCGATTCTAACCCTTTTAATTCAGCCTTTTATCCACACCATTAACCTAAGCCCCGTTACAACCCTTTTTAAAGACCTTTTGATTTGTGTATCATCTCATTTTACAGTGGTGGAGATTCGATTTTCATGCAAGCCTATGGGATTAACTTTTCATGTTCGACTTATGAGTGCTTTATTTTTTAACCTTAAACACCTTGAGTGATTTGAGTGAATCTTTAGTGAGGATGTCAACTTCTGTTGATTTTGAATTAAAGGTAATTATTCGGATAAAGGGAAAACACCTATGTTTTCATGCTAAAAACTCATGACTTTGATTGTTTGAATCTTTAGGACTCTTTTAGTTGAATTATCCATGTATAAATTATCTATGAGTTATGATGAAATGTTATTGATGAATATTATGAATTGAGGAAGTTCATTTTAATTGTGAGTTGAGAATTTTGCTTGAGGACAAGCAAAAGCTTAAGTGTGGGGGTATTTGATAAACCATAATATGAACATATTTTAATCCCACATTTAGCATGTTTTTAGATGATTTATCCCTTTAATTATGGAAATAGGTGCTCCTAATCCTTTGTTTTCATGTTTTATACTCAGTAGAGTACCGCAGGATGAAAAGAACGAGAAATGGGCCAAAATGGAAAATAGGCCAAAGTACGAAATCTACACGGCCTGGGACCATGACCACACTGTCGTGCCCCGTAAGAAGAGTCAACCACGGCCTAGACCCTGAAATACACGGTCATGCCTCATCAACAGATTTGACCATGGCCTAGACCCCGAAATACACGGGCGTGTGCAATAGGCGTGTCTCTACCGCAGATAAGAAGAATTATATTCGGATTAGGGTACTTAGAGGCAAAGAAACATATTCCAAAAGCCTATATAAAGACCTTAGAGGCAAACCTTTAGGGGAGCGTTCAGCTAGGCCAAAGAGCCGAGCCAGAGCAACCAAAATTTAGGGATTTACTCGAAGAAAGCCAGTTGATTCATCTCAAGAAGCTGGAAAATACTCAAGACGAAAGAACTCTCCTTCGATTCCTTCAGGGGGTTTTAGGGTTTTCTTTATGTTTTGTTTTATATTTTCTTCTAATATATTTTCTTTTACAATTATGAACTAAACCCTCAGATACTTAGGGGGATGAAACCTAAGATGAATCTTGTTATTGTTATCTGAGGTGTATGATAAATACTTGATTTGTTCTTAACTATGTGTTACTAATTCTTGTTTTGGTATTTTCAAGATATTGATTCAAGTGTGATGTGCTTAGGCAGAGGAAGAAGAGACCCTGTCTAAGAGTAGATCTAGCATAGTTAAGTAGAGTTGCTCGCGCGTCTAGAGATAGGGTGACAAAATCTACCGAATTAGGGCCAAACCTAATATGGGAGTCCATAGATCGAGTTAATGCAATTCTAGGGGTTTTAATTAGAAATGGATTTCAATTAATCAACATAGGGTTAGATGTTAGTAGCCTTGAGAGAGGTATCAATATAACTTAGGGCATCCTGCGGATCAAGTCAAGTGAGTAAATCGTCTGGTTTAGAGTTAGATAACAAGTGAAGTCTAGGTGGATTTTTCCTCGGTATTGTCTAAATCAATCGGTTTTCCTCTCAAGTCTTTCCTTAATTTCTTTTCTTTGTCTTCACATCTCTAGATTAGTTAATTAGTTAATTTTAGATTAGATAAAAATTCCCTTAATTCCTAGGCTAAATAATAGAAAGAGAGTTAATATTAGTACTTTTGGTTCCTTTGGGTTCGACAATCCGGTCTTGCCACTAGCTATGCTACTGTTCGATGGGTGCGCTTGCCTCCATCGTTGTCTTAGTTAGGTTCCACGTTCGATCATTCTTTTTATAAAATTTTAAGACTCAACAGACACAATTAGATAACTACATCTTTTCATATATTAAAGTAGCCATAAACCATGGCATTATACAAAATAGCTTATCCATCTAAAAGCCAACACATCTTGGCCAATACAACAAAATCCACTAACTTGTCTAGCCTCTCTATACATGCCATATACAAAACATCAAATCTACTTACCGAGTGAGCTGATAGTGTGGGCAATCTCCCCATTAATCAACGTATCTCAAATCAACCCGTTTCCTCTATAAGACAAGGGAAAAGAAAGAGAGTAAGCTTTGAGCTTAGTAAGTTTACACATAAACAATATAAGCATCCTAGTATAAACTAAATAACAATTAGCATTATACTAACATATGTAATTCACATCCACAACTATGCTTACTCTTTCTATCCCTTACCACATTTCCACACATCATGAGTCTCATACTCATATTCATTTACATGCACCCCTACACTCAATACCATGTTTACTCAAAAATACAACACATCAGTTTATTTCACTAATACATCCACATAGCTAAATTACTCGGTGGTTTCGCACTCAGCCCACCACAATCAGATAATAAGGTAGTATCACACATAGCCTACCAAGAGGTAATCATAGTGGTTTCGCACATAGCCCACTAAATAATATACTTAACTATTGTATCACACACAGCCCATCGTTGTTAAGTATTAAGATGGTATCGCACTTAGCCCACCATCAAGCATTATCACTACACATTCACATATCTACATGTAATCCATTCATCCATTCACAACTACTATCTCATTCATTCCACTAGAACCGCATAGGTTCTCAATCATGCTACACACTAGCTAGCATTCAGAATGTAAACGCAAATATGCATCGTTTATACGTAAACTTACCTCGATACTCAAAAAGTATGGATATTTGCAATTTAGTCCACTACTTTGGTCTTGCCTCGATTTCGATCTGGGCTTCGTCTTTCTTGATCTATAATGATAAATCAATTCATTCAATACACACATTGACTAAATTGACCCTTATCTCATACTTTAGCAAAATCCCCATTTTGCCCTTAATCTTTCTCATATTTACACTTTTTCCCCAAGGCTCGTAAAGTGATTTTCATTCAACTTTCTAGCATTTCATTCTTAGCCAATTCATTTACTCAACTAAAGCAATTATCAATTCTCACTAAATCACACATGTATGACCAAACTCAAGACTTTCACAAACTAATCCCTACATTTATTTTTCATGGAACTCACTTAGCAAAAGATGTCTCTAGTACATCAAGCTTTTATAATCTTCCATAAAACATCAAAATACATGCATATCATACACGGATACATTTTTGAACAACAATCCTAGCTCAACATATAGCTAAAAATAGCTTACTCATGTTACTAGGACTTCAAAAATACGAAAAATATCGAAAACGGGCTAGGATGCACTTACTAGCAAGCTTGAAAAATTGAAGAACCTTAACAATGGCTTCTTGAAATTTTCGGCAACTTGGAGAAGAAGATGAATGAAGTTTTTATTATCTTATCCCCTTTTTAATCACTTAATTGACAAATGACCAAAATTTCCTTTTGTCAAACTTTCATATTTTAACCCATTCATGCCCAATTTTGTCCAAAAATTAGAATTTGGGAAAATTGCTATTTAAGGACCTCTAATTGATAATCCAAAGCTATTTCGTACAAATAGCTTCTAGAATATCACATTTTGCAAGTTTTGCAATTTAATCCTTTTAGACAATCCAACCGCAATTTAACAAAATTGCTTCATGAAACTTTCACACTAACATGCAAACATAGCATAAACCTCAAAATTCATACTTGTACCTTAGATTTGTGGTCTCGCACCATTATTTCAACTAGGCCCTAAATCGGGATGTTACAACTCCCCCCTTTAGAGATTTTTGCCCCAAAAATCTTACCAGTAAAAAGGTTAGGATGTTGGTCTCTCATGGTTTCTTTCGGTTCCCACATAGCTTCTTCCACACTGTGTTTCTGCCATAACACTTTCACTAGGGCTATGCTCTTATTCATCAATTGTTTTACTTCTCGAGCCAAGACTTTAATCGGCTCTTCCTCATAAGACATATAAGGTCGTATCTCAATTTCCGTTGAAGGAATCACATGCGAAGGATTGGAGCGATATCGTCGCAACATCGACACATGGAACACATTATGAATCTTTTCTAATTCCACTGGCAAGGCCAAATGGTAAGTCACTGGTCCAATTCCGTCTGTAATCTCATACGGCCCTATGAATCACGGACTAAATTTCCCTTTTCATCCAAATCTCAAGATTTTCTTCCACAAGGAGACTTGCAAAAACACCTTGTCGCCCACTTTAAACTCAATTTCCTTTCTTTTCAAGTCTACATATGACTTTTGTCGGTCTGAAACAGCTTTCAGACTATTACGGATTACTTTCACTTTCTCCTCGGTCACTTTTACTAGATCAATCCCATGAATTTGCTTCTCACTAAGCTCGGTCCAATACAAAGGAGTCTGACAACGACCATACAAAGCTTCATACGGTGCCATCCGTATACTCGAATGATGACTATTGTTGTAAGAAAATTCGACCAAAGGTAGATATCTCTCCCAACTTCCTTTGAATTCTAACACACAGCATCGGAGCATATCTTTGAGAACTTGAATCACTCTTTCAGATTGGCCATCAGTTTGCGGATGGAATGCGGTACTAAAATTTAACCTTGTACCCATGGCTTCTTCCAACTTCTTCCAAAATCTCGAAGTGAACTTTGAATCTCTATCCGATATTATAGATATAGGTACTCCATGTAATCTCACTACCTCCGCAATATACAACTCGGCTAATTTATCCAGTGAATAATCAACACGTACCTGAATAAAGTGAGCCGACTTCGTTAGCCTATCAACGATAACCTACACAGCATCTTTCTTTTTTGGTGTCATAGGTAACCCCATCACAAAATCCATGGTAATCCGATCCCACTTCCATTTTGGTACCATCACTGGCTAAAGCAATCCTGAAGGCACTTGATGCTCAGCTTTCACTTGCTGACAAACCAGACATTTTGTAACAAACTCAGAGATGTCTCTTTTCATTCCCGGCCACCAATAAAATTTTCTTAGATTGTTGTACATTTTCGTACTGCCTGGGTGTACTGACAAATAACCACTATGTGCCTCATGTAAAATTTTTGGATCAACTCATCATCTCTAGGTACACATATTCTATCATGATACATCAAACAATCATCTGAACCCACTCAGAAATCAGAATCACTTCCCGATGCACACTTAGCTCTCTTAGCTTGCATCTCACTGTCATTTCTCTAAGCCTCACTTATCTATTGAACCAATAGTGGTTTAGCTCTCAACTCGACCAATATAGTACCATCATTAGACAATGCTAAACTCATGCTCATAGCTCTCAAAGCATACAGAGATTTCCTACTCAGGGCATCCGCAACCACATTCGCTTTTCCCGGATGGTAATCAATGACCAACTCATAGTCCTTCAATAACTCAAGCCATCACCGTTGTCGCAAATTCAAATCCTTTTGATCCATCAAATACTTCAAACTCTTGTGATCAGTAAAGATTCGACACTTTTCACCATATAAGTAATGTCGCCCAATCTTTAATGTGAAAACAATCGCAGCCAACTCTAAATCATGAGTCGAATAATTCTTCTCGTTCGGCTTTCGCTGCCTCGAGCTGTAAATGACTACCTTACCCACTTGCATCAACACATAACCGAGACCATTTAACAAAGCGTCACTATAAACCACAAACTCTTTCCTCAATTTTGGCTGAACCAAAACTGGCGCCTCAGTCAACAATGTTTTCAATCTCACAAAACTCCGTTGACATGACTCAGTCCATTCAAACTTGATATCCTTATGCAATATTTCATCATCGGGGTAGCAATCATAGAAACCCCATTACGAATCGTCTGTAGTATCCTACTAAACCCAAAAAGCTTCTGACTTTTGACACATTCCTCATTGGTTTCCAATCCATAATAGCTGAAATCTTACTCGGGTCAACTCTAATACCATCTCCCGACACAATGTGTCCTAGGAATCTGACCTCTCGGAGCCAAAACTCACTGTTACTAAATTTAGCATACAACTGCTTATCTCTTAAGGTCTATAAAACGGTTCTCAAATGTTTTGCATGATCACTCTCGTCCCAAGAATAGATCAATATGTCATCAATAAAGACAACCACAAACTTATCCAAATACGGTCGGAATACATGGTTCATCAAATCCATGAAAATCGCAGGAGCATTTGTTAAACCAAACGGCATGACCAGACACTCATAATGGCCATACCTCGTTCGAAATGCAGTTTTCAACACATCCTACTCCTTCACTCTCAACTGGTAATAACCAGACCTCAAATCTATCTTGGAGAATACTATAGCTCCTTTCAGTTGGTCAAATAGGTCATCTATCCTTGGTAAAGGATACCTATTTTTCACCGTCACCTTGTTGAGTTGTCTGTAGTCTATGCACAATCTCATCGACCCATCTTTCTTCTTCACAATCAATACTGGAGCACCCCACTGTGAGTAGCTCGATCTCACAAAACCTTTATCCATCAATTCTTTCAACTGAACCTTCAGTTCTTTCAATCTAAAGGTGTCATCCTATACAGAGTAATCGAAATAGGTGTCATTCCTGGAACTAACTCAATCCCAAACTCGACCTCTCTCACTAGAGGTAATTCGTAACTCTTCCGGGAATACATTCAGATACTCGTGTAACACTGTCACTATTTCAATACATTTGGATACTCACATAACACCAACACTATTTCAATCTCCACCTCAGACTCTTAAGTATTCAATACAAAAGCGAGATAGGACTCACGTCCCTTTCTCAAGCATTTCTCAGCCACTAAGGAAGAAATCATTACCATTAGGCTATCCGATCCACCGGATTCAACTCGAATAACATCTCCACTTTCACATTTCAATTCAATAACTTTACTACCACAGTTCACTAAAACACTATGGGTAGTCAACCAATCCATACCAAGAATCAAATCAAATTCATTAAATGGCAACAACATAAGGTTTGTCAGAAAATAATACCCCCTAATTGTCAAAGAACAATTCTTACACACCTTGTCAACTAACACATGATTACATAACAGGTTTGACACCTTAACCACAATTTTCGTAGACTCAACGGTCATATTCAAACTAGATGCCAGTCTAATGCAAATATAGGAATGGGTAGACCCTGGGTCAATTAAAGCAATAACAGGGGTGTCATGAAGAGAAAAAGTACCCGTTATTACATCCAGAGATGATGCCTCCTTACGAGCGCGAATGGCATACGTCCTTCCAAGCGCTCGACCCTTCGGTCTCACAACAGAATCTCGTGACGCACCTCTACCACTAGTTCCCCCTCCCGAGTACTCATTCAGCCCATCTTTGAATTTTTGCACAAAATAACTTCCGTCGACACACATTCTTGCGCATACTTACTAAGCCTAACAAATTCGCATCATACTCTACCACAGTTATTTTTACTCAAGGAATTCCTTTCGTTTCTGATCAATAAATTGCTGACTTATGTACTTCTTTCGGAACTTTTCCAGAAAGAAGTCCCATGTCACCCTCTCCTTCGGAACTACTAATGTTAGTGTTTTCCACCAATGATATGCCAATTTCAACAAGGATCGACACTCTTTAAGCTCTCTCGGGTACAAGAGAGTTCATCAAACACTACCTTAGTTCTCTAGCCAAAACTCCGTCCTCTCAGGGTCATCATCTACCTTAGCTCTAAACTCCTCAGCCCCTTGCTTCCAAATCTTATCTACCGGGGGCTTCGTTACTCTCACTACTTCCATACCTTGAGGAGCCACTAAGACTGAGGTATAAGAGGAGGTGGATGAGGTTAAGCATTAGGGTTTGCTCGAACGTACTCAAGTACCAATTACTCATCATCTAGAGAAAGGCTTCCCGAGCCTCGTCTCCTTGACCTCCAGTCTCGTGTCCACTCTGAACAGGTACGGTTCCTTGTATAGGAGCTAGCACATTACTAGCTGCTTCATCAGCAGTCGATTGATCAGGATCCATATACTATATAAAACAAGATTGAAAAATCCATCAAAAGCCACCACACTATCATTATACACTTACGGCATGTATAGCTAGACTCTCACACCCACTACGATAATCTTAGAACCGACTAAACCATAGCTCTGATACCACTAAATGTAACACCCCTTACCTATGTTCTACTCCAAAATCGGGCCCAAGGCATTAGCGGACTTATTCCACTGTATTCCCAACTTGACAACTATCGATAGCTACCACAACCACCTTATTAAGGATCTATAAGGTATTAAACATACATACGAGAGCTTTCGGGGCTCTACCGAAGCTTTATCGATCTTAAAATTTCTTTCACTTAGATAAGGGTCACACGCCCATGTGGAATGGTACACACCCGTGTACCCTCAAGACATGCCCGTGTCTTCCACCCGTGGTCGAAACTGACTAAATTCACACGACTTGGACACGCCCGTGTTCTCCATCCGTGGTGAACACTAACTAATTTACACGGCCTAGACACACGCCTGTGTGGCTAGCCCGTGGTCTGTTCTAACTAAAAATGCTAACATGCAGGGGACACACGGCAAAGTCACACGCCCATAGGTTGGCCGTGTGTCACACATAGCCTAGACACACGCCCGTGTGTCTACCCACATGGACAAGAACAAAGCTATTTGCTAAGCTCTTTACACCTCTCTAGCTCATACAACAAGTACTCATATAACACATCCATAATCAACTCAAATTCAAACACAATCTCACATAGATAACTACATCTTTTCATATAATAAAGTAGCCATCAACCATGGCATTATATAAAATAGATTATCCATCTAAAGGCCAACACATCTTGGCCAATACAACAAAATCCACTAACTTGTCTAGCCTCTATACATGCCATATACAAAACATCAAGTCTACTATATCAAGTGTGGTAATAGTGTGAATGATCTCCTGATTAACCCACGTATCTCGAATTAACCCTTTTTATCCATAAGACAAGGGAAAAGAAAGAGAATAAGCTTTGAGCTTAGTAAGTTTACACATAAACAATATAAGCGTCCTAGTATAAACTAAATAACAATTAGCATTATACTAACATATGTACTTCACATCCACAACTATGCTTACTCTTTCTATCCCTTACCACATTTCCAACAAATCACGAGTCTCATAATCATATTCATTTACATGCACCCCTACACTCAATACCACGTTTACTCAAAAATACAACACATCAGTTTATTTCACTAATACATCCACACATTAAATTACTCGGTGGTTTCGACTCAAATTTCCACCATAATCGAGATAATAAGGCAAGATCGCACATAGCCTACCAAGAGGTAATCATAGTGGTTTCGCACATAGCCTACTAAATAATATACTTAACTATTGTATCGCATACAGCCCATCATTGTTAAGTATTAAGGTGGTATCGTACTTAGCCCACCATCAAGCATTATCTCTACACATTCACATATCTACTTGTAATCCATTCATCCATTCACAACTACTATCTCATTCATTCTACTAGAACCGTATAGGTTCTCAATCATGCTACACACTAGCTAGCATTAAGAATGTAAATGCATATATGCATCGTTTATACGTAAACTTACCTCGATACTCAAAAAGTATGAAGATGTGCAATTTAGTCCACTACTTTGCTCTTTCCTCGGTTTTGATCTGGGCTTCGTCTTTCTTGATCTATAATGATAAATCAACTCATTCAATACACACATTGACTAAACTGACCCTTATCTCATACTTTAGCAAAATCCCTATTTTGCCTCTAATCTTTCTCATATTTACACTTTTTCCCCAAGGCTCGTAAAGTGATTTTCATTCAACTTTCTAGCATTTCATGCTTAACCGATTCATTTACTCAAGTAAAGCAATCATCAATTCTCACTAAATCACACATGTATGACCAAACTCAAGACTTTCACAAACTAGTCCTTACATGCATTTTTCATGGAATTCACTTAGCAAAAGATGTCTCTACTACATCAAGCTTTCATAATCTTCCATAAAACATTAAAATACATGCATATCATCCACGGATACATTTTAGAACAACAATCCTAGCTCAACATATAGCTAAAAATAGCTTACTCATGTTACTAGGACTTCAAAAATACGAAAAATATCAAAAACGGGGCTAGGATGCACTTACTAGCAAGCTTGAAAAATTGAAGAACCCTAACAATGGATTCTTGAAATTTTCGGCACTGGAGAAGAAGATGAATGAATTTTTTATCATCTTTTCCCCTTTTTAATCACTTAATTGACAAATGACCAAAATGCTTGTTTGTCAAACTTTCAAATTTTAACCCATTCATGCCCAATTTTGTCCAAAAATTAGAATTTTAGAAAATTACTATTTAAGGACCTCTAATTGATAATCCAAAGCTATTTCATACAAATAGCTTCTATAATATCACATTTTGCAAGTTTTGCAATTTAGTCTTTTGGACAATTTAACCGCAATTTAACAAAATTACTTCATGAAACTTTCACATTAACATGCAAACATAGCATAAACCTCAAAACTCATACTTGTACCTCAAATTTGTGGTCTCACACCACTATTCTGACTAGGCCCTAAATCGAGATGTTACAAAACAATTCTAAATAAGCATTCATCGCACGTAATGCAAACAGTGACTTCTGACTCAATTCATTAGCAACAACATTTGCCTTACCCGGATGATAATCTATCTCAACCTCGTAGTCTTTCAACAGTTCTAACCATCTTCTTTGTCACAAATTCAGGTCTTTCTTAGTCATCAAATATTTTAAGCTTTTATGATCCGAAAACACATGGCATTTTTCACCAAAGAATTAGTGGCGCCAAATCTTTAAAGCAAACACAATCGCATCTAACTCAAGATCGTGTGTCGGATAATTCTTTTCATATTGCTTTAATTGTCTCGAGGCATAAGCTGTAACTTTCCTTTCCTGCATCAAAACACAACCTAAACCTTTCACTGATGCATCACATAGATTACAAATTCTTTACCCGATTCTGGCTAAACTAGCACTAGAGCTTCAGTCAACAAAATTTTCAACTGATCGAAACTTTTCTGGCACTTTTTAGACCACTCAAATTTCACATCTTTTGAAGCAATCTCGTTAGTAGAGTTGCAATCATCGAAAAGCCTTTTATGAACCATCGATAATAACCAGCAACTCCCAGAAAACTGCGAACTTCAGATACATTTTTCGGAGGCTTCCACTCTAAAATAGCTGAAATCTTGCTCGGATCAACTTGTATACTAGATGCTGACATAATATGCCACAAAAAGCCAACTTCACGCAACCAGAATTCACATTTACTAACCTTTCCATACAATTGCTTATCTCGAAGAGTTTGTAGCACGATTCTCAGATGTTCGGCATGCTCAATTTCATCATGCAAATAAATCAAAATATCATCTATGAATACCACAACAAATCGATCTAAATATGATCTAAAAATTCTATTCATTAAATCCATAAAGACATCAAGAGCATTTGTTAATCCAAAAGGCATAACTAAAAACTCATAATGCCTGTACCTCGTTCTGAAATCAATTTTTGGAATGTCTAAATCTTTTACTCGCAACTGGTAATATCCCGATCTCAGATATATCTTTGAAAACATGGTGGCTCCTTTCAACTTATCAAACAAATCATCGATCCTGGGCAGAGGATATTTGTTCTTAATAGTCACTTTTTTCAATTGACGGTAATCAATGCATATTCTCTTCGTTCCTTCTTTCTTTTTCACTAATAGAACGGGAGCACCCCAAGGTGAGAAACTCGATCATACAAATCCTCTATCGGTCAACTCTTGCAACTATGACTTCAACTCTTTCAATTCTGTTGGTGCCATTCTATACGGAGCTATTGAGATAGGAGTCGTCCTTGGCATTAATTCAATACCAAATTCAATTTCTCGTTTCGGAGGTAATCCCAGTAATTCTTCAGGAAACACATCAGGGAATTCACAAACAACAGGCACAGATTCAACTTTCTTTTCAGTCACTCTCGAATCAATTCCATAGGCAAAATAAGCCTCATAACCCTTTTTCACATAACTCTGAGCTTTCATCACTGATATCACAGCTAGTAACCCATTTAATTCATTAGATTCAATCCGAACTATTTCATCATTCTAACATCTCAAATCAATGGTCTTTCTTTTGCAGTTCATAACAGCATCATGCAATGTTAACCAATCCATACCCAAAATTATATCAAACTCATCAAAAGGTAATAGTATCAGATCAGCCGAAAAACAAATATCTCTAAATATCAACAAACAATTCTTGCACACTTTGTCAACTAGGACACTTTTACCTAAGGGGTTCAATACTCTAATTGCAAATTCAATAGACTCTACAGGCAAAGTCTTACTGGATACTAAGTTCATGCATACGTACGAATGAGTAGACCCTGGATTTATCAATGCAATCATAGATGTATCATAAAGAGTAAATGTACCCATAATAACATCTGAAGATGAAGCTTCCTCACGGCTCGAATGGCGTAAGCTTTAGTAGGTGCTCTAGCTTCAGATCTTGCAACTATATCTTTCATAGCTCTCTGACTACCACTGACATTTCTTATGTTTCTAGAAGGTCTACCTCTAGCTAAAGCATTATCTAACTTTGGATTCGGGCAATCTATTATTCAACAGACTCGAGACAATCTCAAATAAAATGGTCTAATGATCCACATCTGAAACAAGATCAATCATTCAATCTACAATTACCCGGATGTCTTTTACCACAATGTTTACATTCAGGTCATTCAGATTGGACATTTTCAACACTAGCTACTGAAGTTGTTGGAGCTTTGAAGTTCAACTGCGACCTAGCTCAATCTCTGTTCGAATGTCCCACATTAGCCTTTGAATGGTTATACTCCTCTCTGAATTTCTTTGAAGCAAACTAAAATGATTTACTTGAGAATATTTTTCTAACATCTCTGGCTTCAAACTCAGCTTTTCTTTTATCTTTCCCGAGTGCTTCAGCTTTACACACTCAATCAAAAAGCACAACAAACTCTTTTATTTCTAGAATTCCAACTAGCAAAAGGATATCTTTATTTAGGCCGTCTTCAAACCTTTTACACATTATTACTTCAGTTGAAACACATTCTCGTACATATTGACTTAATCTCACGAATTCTCATTTGTACTCTGTGACAGACATATGACCTTGTTTCAATTCCAAAAATTCTTTTCGTTTTTGATCTATAAATCTCTGGCTAATATATTTCTTCCGGATTCAAACTAAAAGAAATCCCATGTAACCCCTTTTTTTTGGAACAACAAAATTAAAGTCTTCCACTAGTGATAAGCTGCATGATAAACCATAATATGAACATATTTTAATCTCGCATTTAGCATATATTGTTGGATTTGGTGCTCTTAATCTTTTGTTTTCATGTTTTATACTCAGGAGAGCACTAGAGGATGAAAAGAACGAGAAACAGGCCGAAAATGGAGTAAATGGGCCAAATTACAAAATCAACACGGGCTGGGCCCAAGACCACACGGTCGTGCCTCATTACCAGACCCGAACACGGCCTGGCCTCAACTTACACGGGCATGTGCCATGGCGTGTCCCTGACGTGACCTATTTGAATTCTATTCGAAATAGGGTACTTAGAGGCAAAGAAAGCCATTCCAAAAGTCTATATAAACACCCTAGAGGCCAACCTTTAGGGGGCGTTCAGCTAGGCCAAAGTGCCAATCTAGAGGGGCCGAATTGTGGGATTCACTCGAAGAAAGCCAGTTGATTCATCTCAAGAAGCCGAAATCACTCAAGACTGAGGATCTCTCCTTCAATTCCTTCAAGGGGTTTTAGGGTTTTCTTTATGTTTTGTTTTATATTTTCTTCTGAGATGTATTCTTTTATGATTATAGGAAAATTTTACCAATGGGAGAAAATTTTCCCAACTTCCTTGAAATTCGAGAATACAACATCTGAGCATGTCCTCGAGTACTTGAATTAACGTCTCTGACTGACCGTCAGTTTGAGGCCATGTCCTAGACATGGTATTACACGGGACCTTCCTTATTCAATGCCGATGCCATGTCCCAAACATGGTCTTACACAGGACCTTCCCTATTCGATGCCGATGTCATGTCCTAGACATGGCCTTATACGGATCTACATTCGGTGCCGACGTCATATCCCAGATATGGTCTTATACGGGACCTACATTCGGTGCCGATGCCATATCCCAAGTATGGTCTTATACTGGACCTTCCTTATCTCATGTCGTGACATAGGTATCCTCGTTATTCTGAATCTTCAATCGGGACTTAGACTGAATACATCCTCATTTCAATCTCATCGAAGCATTCATAAATTACTCATTTCAATCTCATCGAAGCATTCATAAATTAAATTCATGGAATTTATATACATTTCTCATAAAATAAAATAATTACAAGTATAATAACATTGTATAGCTTTAATTTTATACAAACTTACCTCGGTACTCAAAATGTGTAGATGTTCAATTTAGTCCAACACCTTGTTCTTACCTTAGTTTGATCCGGGCTTCATGTTTCTTGATCTATAATAACAATTTCACTTGTTTAATATTCACATTGATCAAATTGAATCATGAATCATAATTTGGAAAAATTACAATTTTGCCCCTAAACTTTTACATAATTATACTTTTACCCCTAGGCTCGTAAAATGATTTTTATTCAACTTTCTTGCATTTTAAGCCTAGCCAAATCATTTTCTTAACTACAAAAAACTTCAATTTTTACTATTTCACTCATGTATGACCATTTTTATAACTTTTGCAATTTGGTCCTTTTATGCATTTTTCATGAAAATTACTTAAAAAATATGTTTACCATGCATCAAACTTTCGTATTCTTCCTTAAAACATTAAAATACATGCATGTCATACATGGGTAAATTTTTTAACATAAACCCTAGCTCATAATATAGCTAGAAATATCTAAATCGAGCTACGAGGATCTCAAAAATACGAAGAACATTAAAAACGTGGCTAGGATGCACTTACTATCAAGCTTGGAAGTTGAAGAAACCCTAGCTATGGCTCCTTAGTGATTTTTGGCCATGGGAGAAGAAGATGGACACAATTTTGACTTCTTTTTCCCTTTTAATCTTTTATTTACCAAATGACAAAAATGCCCTTAATGATCCTCTCTTGAGATCTTTCCTTCCCATGGCTATTTTTGTCCATCATAATCTATATTGGTCTAATTGCTAAATAAAGACTTTTAATAATTTTTATGGTGCTATTTCATACTTAAATCTTCTAGAATCTCATATTTTCTAACCTTTGCAATTTAGTCCTAATGGACAAATTGATTACTAATTAATAAAATTTTCCCATGAAATTTTCACATAATCATGCAAACACATAAAAAGCCTCATAAAAATAATAAAACACCTATATCTACCTCAGATTTGTGGTTTCGCAACCACTATTCTGACTAGGCCCTAAATCGGGCTGTTACAATTCTTCCCCCTTAGGGATTTTCGTCCCTGAAAATCTTACTGGTGAAAAGGTTTGGGTATTGGTTTCTCATAGCCTCTTCGGGCTCCTATGTAGCCTCTTCTACACCATGTCTTTGCCATAGTACTTTCACAAGGGCAATAATTTTATTTCTTAACTGTTCAACTACCCGTGCTAAAATTTTAATCGGTTCTTCGCCATATGTCACATCGGGTTGAATTTCAACCTTTGTCGGTGTAATCACATGTGAAGGATCTTTTAATTTCAAGTCCAAGTAGGATTTTTGTCCATCAGAAGCAGCTTTTAAACAATCACGGATTATCTTTACCTTTTCTTTGGTTTCTCTAACAAAATTGACCTCATGAATCTAATTTTCCTTGAGTTCAGTCCAATACAAAGGCGTTCGACACTTACGCCCATATAAAGCCTCATAAAGTGCCATTTTCAAGCTCGACTGAAAATTGTTATTATAGGCAAACTCTACCAATAGTAGGTACTTTTCTCAGCTGCCCTAAAACTTAAGAACACAACATCGAGCATATCCTCAAGTATCTGTATTAACCTCTCCGACTGATCGTCGGTTTGGGGGTGAAAAGTCGTACTAAAACTCAACTTTGTGCCCAAGGCCTCTTGCAACTTTTTTCCAAAATTGGGATGTGAATCTCGGATCTCTATCCGATATAATCGATAAAGGCACTCTATGTAGCCTCACAATCTCAGAAACATACAAGTCTGCCAACTTATCAAGCGAATAATCAACACGTACTAGTATGAAGTGGGCCGACTTCGTAAGTCTATCTATCACAATCGAAACAGCATCTTTCTTACTTAGTGTCAACGGCAAGCCCGTCACAAAATCCATAGTAATACGGTCCTATTTCCATTCGGGAGCGGTAATAGATTGAAGTAAACCCGAAGGTACTTGATGTTCAGCTTTCATTTGCTGACAAATTAAGCATTTCGACACAAACTCTGAGATGTCTTTATTCATACTTAGTCACCAATACCATTTCTTCAAGTTGTTATACATCTTGGTGCTACCTGGATGTACAGACAGGCATCCACTATGTGCCTCGTGCAAAATTTTCGAATGAGCTCATTATTCCTCGGTACACAGACTCTATCTCTGAACATCAAACATCCATTGAAATTAATTTGAAAGTTGAACTCAACACCCGACTCGCATTGAACTCTTTTGGCTTGCAAGTCATTGTCATCTTTTAAAGCCTCGCAAATCTCTTGAAGGAACATTGGTCTAGCCCTCAACTCATCTAGAATAGAACCATCGTCTGACAAAGTCACCCGGTATTCATAGCCCTCAAAGCAAATAGGGATTTTCTATTCAAAGCATCGATGACTACGTTCGCCTTTCCCGGGTGGTAATCAATGACCAGCTCATAATCCTTTATCAGCTCCAACCATCTTCGCTGTCTTAAGTTTAACTCCTTCTAAGTCACCAAGTACTTTAGGCTTTTATGATCAGTGAATATCCGACATTTTTCACCATACAAATGGTGTCTCCATATCTTTAATGTAAACACAATGGCAGCCAACTCTAAATCATGTGCCGGGTAGTTCTTCTCATGTGGCTTTAACTGTTAGAGGCATATGCTATCACTTTGCCTTCGTGCATAAGTACACAGCCCAATCTATTCAAGGATGCATCGCTGTAGATCACAAATTCTTTTCCTAGTTCAGGTTGCACTAGAATTGGAGCCTCAGTTAACAGTGTTTTTAGTTTCTCAAAACTCTATTGGCATTTCTCTGTCCACTCAAACTTTACATCTTTCTATAATAGCCTCGTCATCGGAGTGGCTATCATAAAAAAATCCCTTGACAAAACACCGATAATAGCCAGCTTGGCCCAAAAAACTTCTAACCTCTGATACGTTTCTTGGCGGTTTCCAATCAACAATAGCTGAAATCTTGCTTGCGTCTACTCGGATTCCATCTCCCAAGATAATGTGCCCCAAAAATCCAACCTCTTTAAGCCAAAACTCACTTTTACTAAACTTGGCATACAACTGATTATCTCGTAAAATCTGTAAAACTGTCCTCAAATGCTAGGCATGCTCATGCTCATCACGAGAATATACCAGTATATCATCAATAAAAGCCACAACAAATTTATCCAAATATGGCCGAAAGATGTGGTTCATTAAATCCATAAAAACGATAGGGGCATTTGTTAAACCAAAAGGCATGAGTAAAAATTCATAGTGCCATACCTTGTCCGAATGCAATTTTCGGCACATCTGAGTCTTTAACCCTCAACTGGTAATAACCAGACCTCAAGTCTATCTTGGAGAACATAGTGGTTCCCTTTAATTGATCGAATAAATCATCAATCCTAGGCAATGGGTACTTGTTCTTCACTGTTACCTTATTAAGCTGGCGGTAATCTATACATAACCTCATGGAACCATCTTTCTTCTTCACAAATAGCACTGAAGCACCCCACGGAGAATAACTTGGTCTAGCGAAACCTTTGTCTGTCAACTCTTGCAATTGTGCCTTCAACTCCTTCAACTCAGTTGGAGCCATTCTGTATGGAGCAATCGAAATGGGTGTAGTACCAGGAGCCAACTTAATGCCAAATTCAACCTCTCTAACCAGAGGTAACCTTGGCAATTCTTCTGGGAAAACATTTGGATACTCACATACTATCGGCACTGATTCAATTCTTGACTTGGTTTCCTTGGCATTCATCAAAAAAGAAAGATATGCTTCGTATCCCTTTCTTACATATTTCTTAGCAGACATATGAGAGATCACTACCGGTGACCTGTCCTGTTCATCTGATTTGACACGAAGGGTGTTCCCATTTTCACATCTCAATTCAATGTATTTTTTTCACAATTTACTGTCACATCATGAGTGGTTAACCAGTCCATGCCAAGAATTATATCGAATTCATCAAATGGCAATAGCATGAGATTTGCCTTAAAATAATGACCTTTAATCATCAATGGGCAATCTTTGCATACCTTGTCAACTAATACACATTTGCCTAAAGGATTGGAAACTTTTATCTCAAATTCTATAAACTCAACAGGCATGCTTATGGTAGATACTAATTTCATGCAAATATATGAATGGGTAGACCCCAGATCAATTAAAGCAACCACATTAGTATCATGGAGAGAAAATGTACCCGTAATTACATCCGGAGATGATGCCTCTTCGCGAGCGTGAATGGCATAGTTCCTCGCAGGCGCTCTACCCTCAAACCTCGCATCCTACTCTCTGGGTGTATTCTTACTACTTGTTCCACTTCTCGGATTTTTCTGTTGTCTCCCTCTAGTAGTGCTTCCCGATCTCGCACTCTAAATTTTCTCTTTTTCAACCATCTCAGGGTATTCTCGAATAAAATGATCTTAGGAACCGCACTTAAAACAGGCTCTCTCATGGGCTTGGCACTCATTGGGATGACGTCTGCCACATTGTAGACATTTTGGTCTATTTGGTCGAGTGTTCCCAACACTATCAACTGAAGTAGTCTGAGCTTTAATCCCCGAGTACTGTTTACTCTTACTTCCATTCAAAACCCAGCTGAAGTAGCTGACCGGGTAGGGAAGTCTCTTTACTTCTTGGATGAAGATTGAAACGACTTGTTCATTTGTCTCTTTCTTGAGTCACGAACTCTATTTCAGCTTTTCTTTTCTCTTTAACCAATTCATCGGCTTTACAAGCCTAATCCACTAGAACAAAAAAAACTCCTTCAATTTGAGGACACCGACAAATAGTATGATATCTTCATTTAATCCGTCCTCAAACCGTTTACACATAATGGCCTCACTGGATACATACTCACGAGTGTATTTGCTGAGCCTTACAAACTCACGCTCGTATTCAGTTACTGTCATCTTACCTTGTTTCAATTCAAGGAATTCCTTTCTTTTCTGGTTGATAAACCTCTGGCTAATATACTTCTTCCGAAATTCTTCTTGGAAAAACTCACATGTGATCCTTTCCCTTGGTATAACCGACACAAAGGTATTCCACCATTGATATGTGGAATCTCTCAGAACAGACACTACACATTTCATGCACTCTTCAGGTGTACAAGATAATTTATCAAATACCCTGATGGTATTTTCAAGCCAAAATTTTGCCCTCCCTAGATCATCATCTTTACCAGCCCGAAATTCCTCAGCTCATTGTTTCTGGATTCTATCACCCAGAGGCTTCTCTCTTCTTACCACTTCTACCACTTGGGAGCTACTGGGGTAGGCTGAGGAATAGGTGGGGGTGGAGGAGGTTACGCATTCAGGTTCGTATGAATGAACTCCATATACCATGCATTTATCATGTGGAGAAAGGCTTCCCCAGACTCTTCTCCTCCTCCCTAGCTTACGGTAGTCGGTCTATTCTTATTCCCAATCGGCACCGTCCCTTGAGCGGGATCCATTTATTATATAAAAAACAATTTAAATCGTCAAGAGTCGTCACACTATCATATTGTAAATACTCATGTGTATGGCATGTATAGCTAGACTCATGCTTACTACGTTAGTCTGAGAATCGACTAAACTGTAGCTCTAATACTACTAAATGTAACACGCCTTACCCGTATTCAACTCCGGAACTGGGTACAAGGCATTACTATACTCAACTTACTTGAACATACAACTTCGGGCTATAAAATTTCATTTCAACTTAAAACTTCTTATTCACATTCATAACATCATTATTATGAGCCTACGATGCCCTATCCATGCATACGAAAGGATTCAGAATTAAACCAAAACTTTTACGCTTTAAAGATTTTTGCCTAAATAGGGAACATGCCCATGTGAAATGGGACACGCTAGTGTGGGCAGGCCGTGTTATCATACACGCCCATGTCCCTAGCCCGTGTGGAATTTATTTTTAATTTCAAACCTATAGGGGTTTTCACATGACCGGACACACGCCCGTGTCAATGGCCATTGTCCCTCACACGGCCTAGACATGCCCGTGTCCTCACCGTGTGTGAAAACCTAGGTATTTTGTTTATGACATTAGCAACCTCTTAAAGAGCACGGCCTAGGTACACGCCTGTGTGCTGGCCCGTGTGACGAATCAAATTCTCATAAATTTGATGCAGGGGACACACGGCCTATCAACACATCCATGGGATTGACCATGTGTCACACACGACCTAGACACACGCCCATGTGTCTACCCGTGTGCATAATTAGAAGGCTATTTTCCAAGCCAATTGCCACCCTAAAACATAAACACACTTATACCAACACAAGCAGCACATAACATGGCAATATTACACTATGAAAGATCACTAAACATCATCTATATACTTCACATTTTACTCCATCATTTGCATGAACTTTCACTTCGTAAAATTCGTCATCATTAAAGTATGAAACTTGACAAATATTGACTAATTCCCAATGGCCATTTACAAAATGAATGTATAACATTAATAGCCAACACTTTGGTATTCAAATATGACATAACACAAAATGAACAAGTTCCTATACATGCCATACCCAAAATGAATTAACTTTACTATACCAAAAGAATGATTCATAGTGTAATCCGAGCTCCGATGTTCTACAATCCCCGAGCTAACTTGGCGACACTACAAGGAAAAGGGAAAAGAGAGGGGTAAGCATATAGCTTAGTAAGTTTGCATGAATTAAATTAACAATATAAGTATTCATAATAAAGTCCCTTCATCTCATAGAATAATAACAATACAAGTTCTCAAGTACTTTGACATACTTACTCATACTTATTCTTACCCATCACCTATCACATTACGATTATCATAACTCGTATTTTACTCATAGTACCTGTATCACTTCAGCACATAATTTAGCACTTATGTTATTTTGAACATAAAATTAAATTATTATCATTCTTAACTTAAATGGAATTCTTTGTCATCCGTGCATAACTTAGCTCTTTATCATCTTTACATACTTAGTTCTTTTGCCTGTTGAACTACTTGAAATATCAAAGAATACTCAATCTCATCATACATGTATCACGATGCCAAATGCCATATCCCAGATATGGTCTTACATGGGATCACCTCTTGAAGCCGATGCCATATCCCAGATATGGTCTTACACGGGATCTCTTAACTCGATGTTGATGCCATGTCCCAGACATGGGCTTATACGATATCGTACATAGATGTCGATGCCATGTCCCAGACATGGTCTTACACGAGATCATCCTTTAGTGCTGAGGCCATATCCCAGACATGATCTTACACAATACCTTCCTTATTTGATGTCGATGCCATGTCCCAGACATGGTCTTATACGGGATCTACATTTGGTGCCGATGCCATATCCTAAATATGGTCTTATACGAGACCTACATTCGGTGCCGGTGCCATATACCAAATATGGTCTTATACGGACCTTCCTTATCTCATGTCGTGACATAGGTATCCTCGTTATTTAGAATCTTCAACCGGACTTAGACTTAATACATCCTCATTTCAATCTCATCGAAGCATTCATAAATTAACTTCATGGAATTTATATACATTTCTCATAAAATAAAATAATTACAAGTATAATAACATTGTGTAGCTTTAATTCATACAAACTTACCTCAGTACTCAAAATGTGTTTAGATGTTCAATTTAGTCCAACACCTTGTTCTTGCCTCGGTTTCGGTCCGGGCTTCATGTTTCTTGATGTATAATAAAAATTTCACTTGTTTAATATTCACATTAATTAAATTGACTCATGAATCATACTTTGAAAAAATTACAATTTTACTCCTAAACTTTTACATAATTATACTTCTGCCCCTAGGCTCGTAAAATGATTTTTATTCAACTTTCTTGCATTTTAGACCTAGCCAAATCATTTCTTTAACTACAAAACCTTCAATTTTTATTATTTCACTCATGTATGACCATTTTTATAACTTTTGCAATTTGGTCCTTTTATGCATTTTTCATGAAAATCACTTAGAAAAAGATGTTTACCATGCATAAAACTTTCATATTCTTCCTTAAAACATTAAAATACATGCATATCTTACATGGGTAAATTTTTTAACATAAACCCTAGCTCATAATATAGCTAGAAATAGCTAAATCGAGCTACGAGGATCTCAAAAATACGAAGAACATTAAAAGCGGGCTAGGATGCACTTACTATAAAGCTTGGAAATTGAACAAACCCTAGTTGTAGCTCCTTAGTGATTTTTGGCCATGGGAGAAGAAGATGGACACAATTTTGACTTCTTTTTCCCTTTTAATCTTTTATTTACCAAATGACAAAAATGCCCTTAATGATCCTCTCTTGAGATCTTTCCTTCCCATGTCTATTTTTGTCTATCATAATCTATATTGGTCTAATTGCTAAATAAGGACTTCTAATAATTATGCTATTTCATACTTAAATCTTCTAAAATCTCATATTTTCTAACCTGTGCAATTTAGTCCTAATAGACAAATTGATCACTAATTAATAAAATTTTCCCATGAAATTTTCACATAATCATGCAAACACATAAAAAGGCTCATAAAAATCATAAAACACCTATTTCTACCTCAAATTTGTGGTTTTGAAACCACTATTTTGACTAAGCCTTAAATCGGGCTGTTACATACTAAGCGTTTTATTCTTACTTAATTTTATTTCCCTGTTTTAGAGTAAATAGGAAGCTCGTTGGATTGCAAGCTTGGTGGAGATCACTCACACTATCCACCGGCCCATGTCGGTACATTATGGTAAATCAATTATGGTTGTAATGGCATGTATAGGTTATATTTGTCATATTGGCATGTAAATGTAAATGATGTTTGTAATCTATCCATTGGAATGGTTAGTAAAGGTTTGTTTTAATATACTTGTAATGTCAAACTATGGTAGCTACATATATGTTAAGTAGTTGATCAAACTATGTCTAACTTGAGGTCTTAACTAAGGTAAGATTATAGACATGTATGCATGAAATGATATGCCATGAGAATAATGGAATTTACTTGAATTGAATGCTCAAAATGGTTGGTATTTAGATGTGTGATTCAAGTGCAGGTCATGGGCGTGATTTTGGGTGAGAAATAAAGCTAGGAATGGCTTTATTTTATCCATACGGGTAGACACACGAGTGTGTGTCTAAACCGTGTGTGACACATGGCCTACCCCATGAGCTGTGGCATGGTCGTGTGTCCATTGCACCTTAAATTTGAGAAAACAGAATGCTCATAATTGAGCACACGGGCAGAAACATGGGCATGTGTCTCAACCGTGTAGGAGACACGGCCTTGAACACGGGCGTGTGTCTTGGCCGTGTGAAAACTGCACCTAATTTTATGAAAATTTAATTAACCATATGGCCTAGCACACGGGCGTGTGGCATGGCCGTATGCATAAGTCAGAGAGTTACACGGAGTCGAACACGGCCTGTAGCACGGGCGTGTCCTAGGGTCACACGGACGTGTCCCCTGGACCACACGGGCGTGTGAGCCCTACACCTTAGAAAATTTTTGAAATTCCGTGAAAAATTCTTAGAGTTTCTGATTAAGTCCCAACTCGATTCTAATGCTCATTTGGGCCTCGAGGGTCCATCTAAGGGATGTTACGAATAATCTCGGTTAATGAGTAGTGGTTGACATCATTTATCTAAAAATGTTTTGAAAAGTTCCTGTAATGCTCCATAACCCTATTTTAACGACGGATACGGGTTAGGGGTGTTACAAAATCCTTCTTCAAAGTCAGGTTGTGGTTGTTTACCGCACCAAATAAGTTCTCTTCAAAGTGTTTGAGCCAACGTTTTCTATTTCTGGCTCAAATGCTAGAGTCCCTAATTTTGATCTGATCATAAAGAAAAAAACAAAAATTAAAATTTTTACCAACCCCCACCAACGACGCTAAAATTTGATGGGCATCGAAATAACCAAATATAAATTCCTACGACAAAATAACAGTAATTAGCAGTATAAAGTAGTAGGGTCGAATCCATAGGGACTGAGTATCTAATTTTGCATTTTTCTGTGACCAAAATCGCTGTCATAGTCACAGTCGTGCTCACGACCTGTACGTAGAAATGTTGAAGATAAAAATATAAATTGGGGTTTAAATCGATTAAGATAATAAAATAAGGAAATACAAAAATAAAATAAAAATATATTTGAAAATGCAAAAATAAATTTAAGAAAATAAAATAAATGGATAAATAAATTATTTTTTTTAGCTTAGCTTTAGCCTCAGAATACTCCAATCTTGAATCGATCCTTGAAATAGATTTTCCTTTCCAAGTGATAAGCTGGTTATAACAATTGAGGATCCCTCAAATCGCCAACTCTTCCTCTCATAGTCGATCTCGGTATCACCTACAAATTAACCCTTGTCTAATTTCCAACCACATGGCACATACCCGTAAATTAAGACTTCGACAGCCTTGCGATCTGAAAAGCCCAAATCGAATTAACGGCCTCAAATGTGTGGGTCTTTTAAATTCAATCACTATCTCCCTTGAAGGAATCCAACTAGCTTTTTCCAATTGAACACGCCAATTTGTTCGCGAGATTTTGAATACAGCACCGCAGACTCAACTTCCTAACTGTACGCCAAACAATTTTGACCCAACGTGAGCTTTTTGAATTGAAATCGAATCAACTTTGAGGGACGAATTTGTACTATCTCATATATCGGAGAGATAACGAATACCGAATTGCAAAGTGTTAAGTGTGGGTTCATATCTCACGATTACTTTGTCTAAGCGATAACCGGGCTAAGACTAAAAAGGGTTTAGTTAATCATGAAAAGAATCATGCTTGAAAATAAATGATTTAAATGGAATTGTGGAAAATGGGAAAGGGAAAGGGATTAGAAGGCAAATAACCAAAAAGTTGAAAGTAAAAGAAAAAGAACTAAAATAGCAAAATGGAGCACTGATGCAAGTAGGGAGAAAAAAATAAAGAATTTATTAAATGCCAAAGGTAAAGTGTGTGATCAATTAGCTGTAGCCACTAAGTATTTATACATACTTTTAGTGTTAAAATTTAGCTAGATTTTTCCTAAATATTATCACTAAATAATCCTAAATATTATCACTAATAATTCAAAATTTATAAATCAAATTTAAACTAGAGATTAAATTTAAACTAATTACAGAATTGTAACAATATAAAAAATCCTTCAATTTTTCTTCAGCCACTTTTAAGAAAATCTTCAACCCTTTAATCTTTATCCAGTCATCCTTGAATCTTCAATCTTTCAATCAAGCCCTCCTCTTGACTTTTTGTTCCAATTTAGCCCATTTTTGTAAAAGTTTGAATTCAGCACATCAACTTCATTCCTGGTAAGAAAATTTTAAATTTAATAGCATTTATATGATAATTAGCCAAAAATAAATATATTAAAAATACGAATTTATCTTGCTATCAATGTACATTTTAAAAATGCAAATTTTATTTTACATTATTTAAAAAACATTTTATTTATTTTAATGAAAGTCAAATTTTAAATCACATTGACAATATTTTGAAATAAATTACACTATTAAATGCAAAATATTATAAATTTAAAAGAATGAATATTAAATACTATAAAATAAAACGTATTGAATAAAAGAGGGGTAAAATACCCAAATATACCAAAAAAATTTTACGAAAAATGGCCGATTTCTTGAAAATTTACGAAAAAGCCATTTCCCACAAAATGCGTCCACGTCGGTAGCGTTTTGTGGGAAAAAAGGAAAGCGTCCCAGTAGCGCTTTATCTCAAGAATCAAAATTTTTAAATATATTAAAACTAAATTACAAAAAATAAAAAACTTCTTATTTATTAAATATATTAAAACTAAATTACGAAAAAATAAAAATAAAAAAACTTCTTATTTTATTAAATATATTAAAACTAAATTACAAAAATAAAAATAAAAAACATCTTATTTATTAAATATATTAAAACTAAATTACAATAAAATAAAAATAAAAACAACTTCTTATTTTATTACATATATTAAAATTAAATTCAATAAAAAATTAAACAATTTCTATTTTATTAAAGATATTAAAATTAAATTACAATAAAAAATTAAACAACTATTATTTTATTAAATATATTAAAACTAAATTACAAAAATAAAAAAAAAATAACTTTTTATTTTATAAAAAATTCAAATTAAATTATATACAAAAAAATAAACAACTTCTATTTTAGTGAAGATATTAAAATTAAATTACAAACACAAATAAAAAAACTTTTATTTTATTAAAAAATAAAAAAAATTTATTACAATTTAAAAAATAAAAAAGCCCATCCGAATCAATGTTGATGTCGGTCAGAATCAGTGCCATACGGGGGTGGTCAACGGTTACGCGCTGGATTCCTCCTTCTTCTAGCTTCCGACAGGGGTCGTGGAACCTCGGGCGGGGATTCTGGTTCCTCCGACAGTGGGTATGGTTATGGGTGTTGCGAGGATGACCCACCTTGATAAAATAACGACCCCGGAGGTGTTTACATAAACCACGGCGGGGTGTCTGAATCCCATATGGCGAAGGAGACTGGTAAAAAGAAGTGCTCCCCGACGGCGCCTCCTGTGATCCTTCACACGACGATGGCCTCAAGATCGGCTAGCCAATCGGAGTAGTCGGGAACGGACTCAAACCCTGCCATGCATTTCAACCTGGGGTGGGATTGGGAAAAGGAAACATATATGGGTTAGGATACATATAAGGGCTAGGGTACGCACCTGGCATAAAGGCTAAAGGCTGTGATGTCGGTGTCGTCGGCTGAACTGATGGGCCCGTCTCATCACCTCTTCTCCTTGGATTTAAAGGGCCCCGACGTTCCCTTTATTGACGAAGTTGTCGTCGCCTCTCTTCTTCGGACAACAAATACGGCTTACCATGGATCCTAAACCATGGCATGTATTCCGGCACGCATGCTAACTCAGGAACGATGATCGGTTCCCGGATAGGTAAATAGTCATATCGGTTCTCCCACATCTCATTATATGCTGACCAAAATCTTAGCCAATCCATGTGCAACTGTCGTAAGTCCACTTTGTGCTCACCATCGAGCACCTCAGGTGCACGGAATCGGTTGCAAATCCAAATTGTCCCGAACCGATCCGATTGGTGCATCTCCACGGTCGCATAGTTGATCAATGGGACCTTCACGTGCAAATGTTTGAATTTTGCAAGAACTCCTCCTGAATTACTGCTCAAATTATCGGATCCTCATACGGTGTCCATTGAAACTATATTAAACATTACCAAAATATTAGTTATATACATAATACTAAACACTAAATACGAAATACTAAATTATAATTATGAAATTCGAAACTTACTTGTGATTCTGACCGTTGGTCCAATAGAAGCCGTATATCTTTAAGCGAGGTAGGTATTCCAGCATAACTCGCCGAAATGGTTCCACCTAATTAAATAAATTTTTAGCATACAATTATACTATAAATCTACGTAATAATTGTAAAATATAACATTAAATTTACCTCGTTATCAGTGGGAATGAATATGGGTGGTCGAGTCGAGGACGTAAAAATAGAAATCAAACCGTGCCCATGACTGCAGTAGTGATAGGCAACCTTCGATTTTTGCTTTACTCGATCGCGTCGCCCCGCAAATCTCCCGATACAACTTTGATAGCACAAAGAGACCCCAACTCAATTCACCGTACGCTCTAAAATCAACAAGTTTCAATGACCATCTCAAGTGTAATGAAGTTTCTAGACGTGTTCTAAGATCGATAACCTCCAATTATCTCAAGAATGTATGCCCGAGCATACCGTATTCTTTCTATTTCAGTCGAACCATCATTCGGCTTCGGGAATATGTCTCGTAACCAGGCCATCTCGATCCGACCTCCATGAATGTTATCCGGAATAGCACCCAAAAGCTCGTAGCATACGGCCATGCAATCGGTAGAAGTTGCGAACCCGGTGACTACCGACCCTCCATCGGCAATCTCAACTGCAACTGCACATCTTTCAGAGTGATGGTACACTCTCCGCATGGAAGATAGAAAGTGTGCGTCTCGGGTCTCCACCTCTCTATCAACGCACTGATCAAAGTCGGCTCCAACTTGAACCCCGGCCTATCGTGGCCACGTGCCAAAAACCCACTTCCCGCAGGTAATTCTCGATCAACGGCGATGGGGGACCATGCATATTGCGAATATAACATTGCAACACTCGATCTACAGACTGTTTAAAAAATTATAAAATAAAAATTAATTAAAATTGCATAAACCTAAAAAATATTAAATAATATTGAAAATTTAAAATTAAAACTTACCATTTGCATTTGATCGACGGAGATGTGCTTGTTGTCTAGACAAATTAATTCCCCGGCCATTGGTGATACGATCGAAAATTTTAGAAGTTTCAAAAAAATATATTAAAAAAATTAAAAAAGGGCTTTTTTGTAAATTAAAGGACTATTTCAAAATTTCAGAGGAAGTTTCATGGACTTAAAGAGGAATTTGAGAGCAATTTGAGAGGAATTTGAGAGAAGAATGAGTAAGGACTAAAGTGTGAAAAAAATAAAAGGGTTTGGGAATTTTTATAAGTTTATTTTTGACTGCTTGAGGTTAAAGCGCGTCCCAGTGGGGTGCTTTCTGTTTTTCCCAAAAACGCTACCGACGTGGACGCGTTTTGTGGGGGAATGGCCATTTTCCGTAAATTTTAAAAAAACGGCCATTTTCCATAAATTTTATTTTATTTTAGTATATTTGGATATTTTACCCTAAAAGAAGAGACTAAAAAGTAAATGCCGACATAACATTAAATCTTCAAAAACATTATAATATTTTAAAAAGAAAAGAAAAGAAAATAAATTTAATATATTCTCCATTGAATTATCTACTTACTAATTTTCTATATTTTTAATTAAAAATTTTATGTAATACTTATTTTAAACTATTAAAAATTTTAGTTTTCAATTAATTAACAAACAACCCTCAACGATTTACCTTCTAATTCCCTACGTTTTATTCTATTTGAGTCCCTACATTTCATTCTATTTGGGCGCCAAGATTTTGATTCCTTACATTTTATTCTATTTGGAGCTATAAATTACTTCATTAGTGATTATATTAAATTATAAGTAAGTTTTCATTTTAATTAATTAAAATAAATTACAATTTAATCAATGAATTATTTAAAAATTTTATTTAAATCACTAAACTATTCAAAAAAAACTATCTAAATCATCGTTGTTAAATTTTTTCTTTTCACTAGCGAGCTCGAACAACAATTTGACAATTGATGCAATATATCAAAATCTATTGATAATATGACATATCTTAGATCTTAATTGATCTTATGAACAATAATAAAGATCGAAGAAGAAACTATTTGAATTGTAATTTCTAAACTTATAACATTCAAAATTATTTCATGAAAAAAAAACTATAAAAAATGACTGTTAATTAGTATAGATATTACAAACTACATAACAAAATTTAAACAGACCAATAACATAAGTAAAATCTTTTGAATAGTTCAATTACCAATTATAACTTTTTTAGATTAAATAACCAAAATAAAGACTTACCTATAATTTAATGGTGAAATTTACGACTAAACCTGCAAATGATTAGAACTCTATATTGATACAAGACCCAGTGTTACATTCCCTCCCGCAATTCGCAAGCTTGTACTGGCAAAAAAAAAAAGATCTAGGCACATTCATAAATTCCTAACAATTCAAAGGAGAGAAGGCATAAAATATTGATACATAATAGCTTCCTCAGATCCACATTTCTTCACATTGATAAAGAAAATAATCTTTAGTGTGATTTACAACAATCGTGCGTATGATTCCCCCTCCCCCCAGACCCCAACTCAAATGTTCACAAAGAGTACGAACTTCCAGTCTTTATGCACAACATTTTTCATATTTACAGCATGTGACAATTACTTTATCCCTGCAATATTCACATAGGAGATTACATATCTTTTTCTTTTCTTTGCTGGCCGTCTTCTGCTGGCTTTCATCCACAACAAAACCTTTGGAACAAAAGTTAAGTCGTTTCATCGAACGCCATAACCTGGAAAAGCAAACCGAGTTGAGATGGGAGATTTAGGTTACAACAGAGTATACAAATTGTTTTCACTTCGATATAAAGCTTTGTTAAGCACTACATTATTAGATCAAACGTCTAGGCAACTGAGCCAGGAGCAGGTAAATTCAAAAAATGCAAAAGAAAAGTGAACCATCAAAATTCAGGGTTCTTTAAACTCTATACGCTAGACAATGATATGACATCAGAATTTACAGACTTGGAGAAGCAAGCACAGATGGAACAAAAAAGACATCTACGTCCCCACCAACATTGCTATTGTTTGGAACTAATATTTACTTGAGAAGGTGCCCAAGGAATTGGGAAGTCGGCAGAAAAATATTATCAACCTAAACAGCAATTTTGCAGTCTGGCTAAACATGCATGCAACATTAATTCGAAGCTCAATAACCTCTCAATACCTCAATAACCTATATAATTAATATGCAGTTTATAACAAACAATTCTTCCCATTCAGCTTTTGATATAACAGAGTTCATCATTTCTGCTGCTGGCAAATATACATCAAAGGATATAACCTAAAGCACAAGGCTCACCAAACAAACTTCACATTTTGGGCCTAATATGTCTGTTAAAAATAAGTCAGTTTTATTTGCAAAAAATGGAAGATATCAAAATTGGACAATAAAAAGAAATTAAAAAGGCGGGAAACCGTGCACATATAACTAGAAGCTTGTTTGACCTGACAATATCAAAGGAAACTAAAAAAGCCTGTAAAGCTTGAGTATCCTAGTAAACTGTAAGCTAATCAAGCAGAATAAAATGTAACTGCCATGCAGTTGATTGATTATAAGTACCATGGATATGAAAACGCTAACTGGTTCAAAAAGGTCACCTTTCCGCAGACCGGACAGTTTTCACTTCTCTCCATCCATTCATAAATGCAACCAAGATGGAAATGGTGGGAACATTTTGTTATTATCTTGGGATTCTCTGGAGTATATTCTGCACCATGGGAGGTATCAATAAGTTTATCAGGAACATAATCCATCCATTAAAAGCCCAATCTCATATGATTAGTAATATCACGCAGTTTTTTAGCAGCACTTATTTCTAAGAGCAAAAACTATGTACAGTGATTAGAATAAGCACCCCCCACCGATACAAAAAGTGTCATTGAAGCCCCTACTTTTTCATTAGAGCAAATTAAGCCCTCCATCTAATTTTCTTTTGTCAAACTGACCAGCAAGTTTTTTATGGATGAGTGGTATGAGGTTTAACAAGTTAATAGTTTGCAATTAAAGTCAGATTTGATGTTCATAAAGAATAATATTAATAATGATAAAGGAAATTGGGTGTCAAGGGTTATTGGGGTTTTAAAAGTTAACATGAATAGGAATTTTAACAGTAAGGTAGGATGTGAATTGGGTTTTATTGGGGTTGAGCACCAAAATCTTCAATGCTTGAATTTATTTTTAATTCTTATAGATGTTTGATTTTCCCCAAAAACCATGGAAATGGCAATGGATATAATCTTGTGTTTGATCTGTTTTTTTTTCCTTCTTTGCTTGTGGAAACGGGCGGCCATAATTTTCTGGAATGAGTGATGAAATGGGAAGAGATTGAATATCAAGGTGGTCATGTTGGAACCGAGAAAATTAAGTCATTTTGGAAATATCCATATGTATAAATTAGATGGAGGGCTAAATTGACTATAACAACAGGCTAGAGGTTCAAATGGCACCTATTGAAGTGGAGGACTATTTTTATCATTAAATTTACAGATTAATTGTAAGTTCCCCTATTAAATCAATGCTGCTTAATCATCAACTCATTAGAATCTAGGTCCAATTAATGGCATGAGTATCCATGTTAGAGAGGCCAGATATAGCATAAATTTAGCATTTTAATGCATCCCTCCTTTCTAAGTTATAGCAAATCTTGGCCTATTTAGCAAGTTCTAACAAAGCTTCACTGCAGCTATAGTGGCTATAATAAAACACCATTCAATCTTGAGAAAAAGATCACCTTCAAGACATGTTGGACAGACATCCTCCTCTTCTTCAGCAGATGAATAGATGTACCCATTTCCAACTGGTGCTTTTGCTGATGCGAGTTTTTGTGAGGATTTAGAATGCTGCTCTTTCGAGCCTTGCTCAAAGGCATTCCATTTGCCCTCGGTACTCAAAGATACTGGATCTGCATCGTTTTCGCCTCTTACAGGCTCTGACTCTTCGTGTGACTGACTTGAACCCTTCTCATGTCTTGAAACAAGACCATCAGGTTGTAAGAGGAAATATCTAGTCTCAGTATCATAAGGCAAGGGTCTCGGAGGAGATTGGTATATGTCAGAGAGTGAGTTATCTAGAGATGCAGAAGAGATAATAGATCCTGTCGCCTGAATGGATGAAGGGACAGAACGGAATTCCCCTCTTCGGAACAATGTGGTATACTACAATTACAAGGGCAAAGAAAACCAATAAAGAAAAGGATCAAAAAGCTGGAACCCCATGAATCAAATAATTGAGGTGAATGTGACTTACAAGTCCCTCTACCATAGGGACCGGATCAAATTAGTCCCCCTACTATTAAATGGATCAATTTAGACCCTGCTTATCCCTACTGTTAATGAATTACATTCTTCATAGTGTAAACAATCAACAGATAATTTCAGAAGTTAGCTCAGTAATTAATGAACCACAACTAACTTCAATAGATATTTGTTCACCTAAAGCCAATATATATAAATGCTGATGGAATTACCTAGAGTGACACAGTGAAGGAGAGTGAATAAATAATACAAGAGTCTGAACCAATGCTTAATGATGAGAATAATATAACATACCACGTGTACGAAGTTCTGAACAAAGCAACTGAGGCACACGCAATTTCTATATACATTACTGTTCGGATTGATATAGTCCTCAAAATCCTCAGGGCGCAAGCAGCAACAAACAGAACCCATAATGTTATCTTTTAAGCTTTTTCCTTCAGTTAAAACTCTCCACAAAACCTCACCATTAAAGCTCAACTGTTCTAATTATACATATGCACCAACAAAAAAACTCCCAAAGCTAAAATAAATGCAATGAGAGAGGACCCTAAGCTTGAAGAAGTCCCACCACCTCTACGAACCAGTACCTCTCTCTATTCTATTTACAAAATGTTGAACACCCTTATATAATTTAGCTCTAAAGGTATTTCTTCAGCTGTAAGAAAAATGCATGTCAGTTTGCGGATAACATTAACCAGATTGACCCCAACAGAACAATCATCATAGCAAGCTCAGAATGCTAGTAATAAAGAACCAGTGAGCTGCCCTTTAGAGGTGAACATGCAAAATATATATATAGAAATACTCCTAAAATTTGTTTGTACAATTTTACTTTGTTTTCCAACAAAATTGACAGTCTCTTTTGTCCATAAATAGAAAAGGGGTCCTTTCATTTTGACTATAAGCAATGAAAATACCAATAAAAACAATCAAGCCTCAATTTTCAGAATCAAAGACCGCAGCTAAAATTTAATTTTCATTTGAAGCCAACCAATGAAAAAGAAAAAGAACAAAACGATTCAAAGATTCAAGTTTTTATCAAAATAAAAAATCGAAAAAATCATAAAAAAAAATCAAGAGATCAACCCAGAAGCCAGTATGAATAACCAAATAAAGAAAAACCATTTTAGCAAGCTAAAAAAATCAAGCATATATATTCGGAATAAAAGATTGCAGCTAAAATTTAACTCTCCTTTGAGTTCGAGCAAGAAAAGAATAGAACAAACGATTCGAAGATTCAAGTTTTCGTCAAAACCAACACCCTAAAATCCATTAAAAGCAAAGAGATCAACCCAGAAACAAGCGTGAATTAACCAAATAAAAGAAAAAACCATTTTAGATTGCCCTAAACGAAAGCAAGAAAAAAAATTTAAAGCACATAATTTGGTCCTAAACATGCATGGACTGAACATAATAAAAATACCCAATTTAGACAATCCCAAAAAAAGTATTTGGTCAAAAAAAAAAAGAAAGAAAGAAAAAGCGTTGCTGTTAGGGCTTTGCCCTCCTCTTTTAATTCATCAAAAAAAAAAACAAAGAAAACAATTGAAGCATCTTAAACTGATAAAAAGAAAAAAAAAACATACCTTGATGGCAATTGCGCTGAGAGAAGTTAAAACCCAGAGACTTTTTTTTTTTTTTCTATTTTTCTTTTGCAAAGGGAGAAAAGGGAGAGGGACAGCGAACCTAAGGGAGCTCCAAATTTTGGGAAGCAGAAAAAAAGAAAAAAAGGTTCGGTTTCCTGTTTGAAAGTTTAGTTCGGCGAGGAAAGTAATGCAAGCGCGGAAACAAAGCGAAGGTTCTTTTCTTCCCCTTCGTCTGCTTTTGTTGGCTCAAGTATGTGTTAAATTTGGCACCTCTCAACTTAAATAATATTTATATTTTACAAAAAGATTTGAGTAAAATCATTTCACGAAAATGAATTATTTCTCCGAAAAACTTATTGTTTTTTTTTTTTATTTGACTAAATTTATATAAAATATATTTTTTTTTCTATTTCACAGATTTTTTAAATATTTCATAAAAATTATTTTTAATTAAATAAATATACATTTAATATTTTTATTTTTTAATTAAGTTTATTTTATATCTATAAATGAATATTTTACTTGATCTTTGTAAAGCAAACACGATATAAATATTTGTTATAAAATATTATAGTGCAATTTTCTTTTCATAATCGAAATTTATTTTATAACAAAAATATTTTATAATAATCAATGTGATATATAAACTTAAAATAAATAATGCTTAATTAAAACTTAATTAAATTACACATATGAGAGTACATATTGGCATATTAGAGTTATAATTGATAAATGTAACTAAGCATTATTTAAACAAATATTTAAGCTTATATTTATATAATTAAAATATTCATATTTTTTACTAGGTTAAAATATGACATAAGTTCTTATACTTTTCGTGAATTTGAAATTTAGTCCATGTACTTTTATTTTGGATTAGTCTTACTTTTTAGATATTAAAATTGAGGTTCAGTTGTTAGCATTATTAAAAATATTTTATTACAATCATGTTCATTATAACGTGATTTTTTAGTTATATGAATCTGAGTATTTCTTATTTAAAATGTGACATAAAAAATTTACAAAGAAAAATTAACAATGTTAAGAATTGAACTTGATTTTTAAATTTGAAAGGTAGAGAGACTAAATTCTTGAAATAAAAATACAGAGCCTAAATTCTAAATATGGGAAGAGTACATAGACTCATGGCTTATTTTAACATTTATACTACAAAATATTTATTATTAATATATTTATAATGATAATCTTCTAAAAAACCCTAGAAGTCAAGAGTGCTTTGCTCAGTATCCTAGCGAAACCAGTCTTTGCTGCAGCTTGGGATGGAGGAGAGTGGTGGCAACAAAGGGTTGAAAGAGGAGGCGGTCTCCTTATTGGCAGAAGAACTCATCCAGTTGTCGGTGAGAAGTTCAGTAGTGGATCCATGTGACAAACCGACATTAGTATGTACAGTATGGACTCAAAAGTCATATAATCCAAATAGCTTCAGAGCGCAAGTGAAAAGTATCTGGAAAACAAAAAGAAAATTTGAAATTCAATTGGTAGGTCAAAATCTTTTCTTGCTTAGCTTTGAATCTGACAATGATTTAGAATTAATATTAAAGGGTCAGCCATGGCTTTTCGAAAACAATTGATTATTTTTGATAGATTAAATCAACCGATAGAGAGGAGTAAAATCAAGCTTGTGTCATCATTATTCTGGATTAAAGTAGGGCCCTGTCTGCCAGAATTTGATAAAAAAGATTTAATGCATGCTATAGGGGCCACATTTGGTGGAATTATTAGATTTGAGATCAAAGGTGATTTTTGTCATATTAGAATTACATTAGATGTGCAGAAACCTCTTAGGAGGGGAATATTTTGTTTCAACAGGTGATTAGGGTAAACGCTGGATTTTTTTAAATATGAGAAGCTTTTGACCTATTGTTTTGATTGCGACAGAATGGGGCATGCTCTCTCAAGTTGTGTGTTTCTTAAAGAAGATGAAATCGAGAAACTACAAGAAGATCCCCCGTTTTCACTCGCGTCAAAAGCAGAATCAAATTTTTTTGGGAAAGAATGTGTGAAGTTTAGAGCTATCTCAAATAAGGTACAGCATCAGAGTTCATATACGGGTCAGGTGGAAGAAAATCAGAAAATGGATTTGAAATCACAGCATATTTGCGATTTGAGGCCAGCTGTTGAGACACAGTTAGCAGAAATGCGAAAGTACAGAAACCCCAAGAAGAAGGGATGATACGTAATGTGGAGGATAATTTACAACCAGACATTCTGAATGCGAATTTGCATACAAATAGGAAAATAAGTTGGAGACGTGTTAATAAGATGAGAGACATGGGGATAATTGATGCAGACCGGATAGTGTGAAAGAAGAAAGTGGTAGATCTTGATAGTGGGAATCATGAGAAGGAAGAATCATTAGAAGATAATGGAAAAAGACAGAAGCATATTGATCAGAGCTTTGTAAGAATAGAGGATTCGAAGTTGGTAGAAGGAAATCAGGAGGATGATGTTTCCCCCACCTAATATCGATCAGCGGCTGCCAGTTGGCAAGCTGACCGGACGCAATGAAAGTCATAAGCTGGAAATGTCCGTGGTTTGGGGAATCTACGGGCAATTCGAAGGCTTCAATTTTTACTGAAGCAACACAACCCCGATATGGTATTCTTAATGGAGACCAAAGTTGATAGTAAGCGAATGGAGGGGATAAGAAGAAGAAGTGGCTTTGTGAATAAAATTGATGTGGGAGCAAAAGGATCAACGGGTGGGTTCCATTTGCATGGAGGGAAGATTTCAGAGTCAGTCTAAAAACTTTCTCCAAAAACCATATTGATGTACTGGTTGAAGAAAGTAATGTTCAAGGAGAATGGAGATATAAAGGCTTTTATGGGTCACCTTATGCTAATGATCAACATGATTCGTGGAGGTTATTAAAGATGTTGGGACAAGAACAACAGTTTCTGTGGATGGTTAGTGGGGATTTTAACGAGATTCTTTACTCTTTCGAGAAAGGTGGAGGTCAACTGAGAGAGGAAAGGAGAATGGCATCCTTTAGAGAAGTTTTGGAGGATTGTCAACTTATGGATTTGGGCTTTCAGGGCACTTGGTTTACATGGGAAAGAGGAAATTTACCGGAGACGAATATCAGAGAAAGACTTGATAGGGGGTGGCCAATGAGAAATGGATGCATCTTTTCCCACAAGGAATGGTTCGTCATTTAATTCATTTAATTTCAGATCATTGTCCCCTTCTTATTAACACAGGCTACAAGGGAAAGTTTAGGAGAAGGCCACGATTCAAGTTTGAAGCATGGTTGACACTTGAGGAGTCTTTTGAGAAAGAGATTAGAAATTCTTGGGAGTCATCAACTAGCACGATTTCTAAAAATTGGGGAGGCTGCAGGCTTGTTTGATAAGCTGGGCAAGCCTAATTAAGTGTGGCAGAGACAGATCGAAGAAGAAGCTTATAAAGGAGTTGGGAATCCTTTTGGATGGTGAGAGGAATGATGATACAATGGTAAAGATTGTTGAGACCAGAATTAGCTTAAACATGGAGATTGACAAAGATGAAATGTATTGGGAACAGAGAGCAAGAGCAAATTGGCTAAAATTGGGTGATAAAAATTTAGCTTTTTTTCACAAATATGCCTCAGCTCGAAGACGAATTAACACAATCAATAGGTTGGAAACAGAGGAAGGGCAGGAAGTTGCTGTTGATTTTGAGATTAGCGATACACCTCCAGGTATTTTCAAAAACTATTCACGTCGAAAGGAGTGGAGGATTCTACACATATTTTAGATGGTATCGATGTGAGTATATCCTCTAAAATTAATGCAATTCTACAATCAACTTATTCAGTGGATGAAATTCAAAAAGCGCTTAAAGGGATGGGCCCTACCAAAACACCAGGTTATGATGGTTTTCCAGCTTTGTTTTTTCAAAAATATTGGCATATTGTGGACAAAGATGTTGAGGAATTTTGTCTTGGAGTGTTGAATGAAGGGAAGGATCTCGATTCTGTAAACAGAACAGATATTGTGCTAATTCCAAAAACCCCAAACCCTACAAGTCTTGTTAATTTTAGACCCATTAATCTTTGCACAATTTTATATAAATTAGTGGCAAAAGCAATAGCAAACAAACTGCAGGATTTTATTGGATAGTGCATTGATAGTGCCCAGAGTGCTTGTGTTTCAGGAAGATTAATCTCGGATAATGTGCTGATTGCGTACGAGATTCTCCATACATTGCGCCAAAAGCGTTCAGGAAAAAAGGGTTTATGGCGGTTAAGCTTGATATGAGTAAAGCCTATGATAGAGTGGAATGGAGCTATTTGAAGGAAGTGGTGCTGAAAATGGGGTTTGCTATGAGCTGGGTAAATTTAGTTATGAAGTGCATCTCAACAGTCTCTTATATAGTGAATTTAAACGGTAAAAGGGGTAGACATTTTTATCCTACTAGAGGATTGGGACAAGGTGACCCGCTTAGCCCTTATCTTTTTCTGATTTGTAGTTAAGGTCTTTCAGCTCTAATTAGACAGGTAGTGGGGGTAGGGACTCTTCGGGGAGTCAAGGCAAGCAGAAGGGGACCAGAAATTTCTCATTTATTGTTTGCGAATGATTGCCTTCTATTTGGGGAAGCCACTAAAGAACGAGCGTCTTTTTAAAAAAAGACATTGAAACAATATGAGCAATGTTCGGGCCAATGTGTGAATTTCAATAAATCGACTATTTTCTACAGTTCTAACACTTTGGAAGGGGTGAAACAAGAAACATCGGATGTTTTGGGGATGAGATGTTCTACTAATATTGAGAAATATTTCGAACTCCCTAACGTGGTGGGTAAAAGAAAGAAAGAGTCTTTTCAGAACTTGAAGGATAAGATCAATCAAAGGATTCATCAATGGAGCTTGCGGTATTTATCACAAGGAGGCAAGGAAGTTTTCATCAAGTCAGTTCTTCAAGCTATTCCAACTTATGCAATGACATGCTTTCTCCTACCAAAGTCTCTACGTTGGGAGTTGGAAAGCATTTTTACGAAGTATTGGTGGCAGAACGGGAAAGATAAAAGAGGGTTACACTAATGTCAATGGGAATTTTTGTGCAGATCTAAGGAAAAGAGGGGTCTGGGATTTAAAAATATGTCAAAGTTTAATATCTCCCTGTTAGTGAAACAAGGCTGGAGAATTATGAATAATGCAGATTCTTTAGTAGCGAAAGTTCTAAAAGCCAAATATTTTCCAAACGATCAATTTTTAAATTCTAGATTGGGAAATTCGAGTTCTTACACTTGGAAGAGTATATAGGCTGCAAAAGATGTTTTGAGGAAAGGTCTAGTTTGGCGTGTAGGTACAGGCAATACTATTTCCATTAACCATGATGCATAGATTCCAAATGCGTTTAATTTCAGATTATCATCACAGGTTGTGTCGATGTGTGATCATAGTGTTAATATGATGATTGACAGTAATGTGGGAAAATAGAAAGAGGAGTTAGTCAAATATACCTTTGATGAGAAAGATGCCACTCGAATCCTTCAATCCGTTGGCAAGCAGCCCACACGAGAACTTTTTGGCATGAGGAGGTGAAGCCTCGGGGGAGTTTTCGGTACGTAGTGCTTATAAACTATTACAAAATACTTATGATAACCCTAGAGCTTACGCTTTACAAACCAGCTACAGAAAACTTTATAAGAAACTATGGCTCCTAAATCTACCGACAAAAATAAAAATCACAATTTGGAAGATCACATGGAACTTCTTGCCCACAAGAGTTAATCTGCAACACAAGAAGCTACTCGCTATTCCTAGTTGCCTGAGATGTGGAGAAAGAGCTGAAATGATTGATCACCTCTTTCAAGAGTACCCTATTACAGTGGAAATATGGTCAATATTGTTGTTTCGAAATGTGCTTACTAATGATGACAGAAATTTTGAACAGTGGCTTATCTGGGCTTTTGACCAGTTCAACATGCACAACTGTCAGATTTTTTGCTGCGCTCTTTGGGCCATTTGGAGGGATTGAAATCGAGAATACATAACAAGAAAGTTAGTACTGGAACAGAAATAAAAAATTTTATAAAAACCTATCTTGCAGAAATTGACGGACTGGAAGGGAAAAAATCTAGCAACATAGAACAACTACAGAAATGGAATCACCCACCTCAAGAATCTGTGAAGATTAATTTTGATGGAGCCATCGACGGTCACAACAATATTTCAACCTCGAGAATTGTGGTAAGGGATAATGAAGGGTCCGTCTTGTTCTCATGGTCAAAAATCCACAAAGGGGTCCATTCAATTTTTGTCGCGGAAGCTATTGCTTGTAGGGAAGCTATGCAGATCGGAGTGGAAAACATCTGGTCGAAGATTATCATCGAGGGGGACTCCTTAACAGTAATAAAAAAGTGTAAGAATCGCGATCGAGACAGATCTATGATAGGCACCTATATTCAGGATATTAAAATGATGGCATACAGATCAAAGAAGTTCGATTTCAAGCATGTTTCAAGAACAGTGAATACCCTCGCACATGATATTGCAACGAAAGAGCTAAGGAGGAAAGAAGGGACTTACCAGGGAAGATCAGAACCGGAGCAGATTGAGCACCAGAGGTTGAGGGAGACGTTGAAAGAACCGGACTGAAGGAGGATCTCAAGAGGAGTTTTTTAGAAAGGAGAAGCAACAAAATGAAGAATTTAGAAGGGGGAGGCTTCTTTAGAAATGCAATCCGTTTTTCAAGAAGGAATTATGATGAAAGAGAATATTGCAGATCTCAACGCATTTTGATTGGGTGGTGTGTCGGTGGTATTAATTTTAATTTTTATCTTTAAATTACAAATTAGGCTACTGGTATACAAAATATATAGTTTTTTGTTTGAGTTCTGTTATTTTTGAACCGATTCGGGCCTTTAGCAGTTGGGTTCCGGTTTTTTTCTGTTTTGGATTTTGAATCCTGTTTCAGTTTTCTTTCATTAAAAAAAAGCCCAATCAATATTTCAAAAAAAAATATTTATAATGGTAATAAATATTTAATATTAAAATATTAATATTGAATATTTTTAATAATAAATTATTTATTATTATATGATTAGATATAGATATTTCTTTTTGAAAAAAATACTGACTGATATTATAAATAAAGAAATAATAGCCATCAAAACACAATCTTGGAAATGTAAAGTGATTCCTAATTCTATTGGCCACCACAGAAGGTGCCATTATAACAAACTTAAAGTAGACAGGCAATTAAAAATAATAAAAAAAATTAGAAAAAGAAACCCACTATCTAAAAGAAATAGAACGACACTATGGCTATCAATTCTTTCCTCTTTTCAATCTGTCGCAATTCCTATCAGTCAAGCAAATGAGACCCATTTTTTGCTCTTTCATCCTACTTTCTCCGTCTCTTAGAACCAGGGAGTTCATTGGACCTAGCACTTCCCCTCTCATCCGGACTCCCAAACCCTACATCCTCCTCATCTACTATCTTGGGTTATCATTCTTTCCACCGGTGCTGAAACTTCCTCAATCCAATATCTGGGTTCGGCGTATTTATGCCCCTCTCTAACCATTTCATGCGTTGTTTTGTTCGCCTCTCTGGGTATGTGTTTGAATCCCACTGCTCAAAACTTGGGTAATCTTCCCCTTATTTCCTTGATTAAATTACTGATGTTAGATCTATCATCCTCCATCAAAGTAACTTTTTTTTATTATGGTTAATGAATCCCCCTCCACACAGATTTCCTGGAACCCCATTTCCTCGGCCATAACGACTGCTTGAAGACAGGCTCTTACCTCTGCTGTTACCGGATCCGGAATATTGTCCCATGGGTAAGTACATGCAGCCATTACGAGACCTTCATTGTTTCTTGCTATCACTCTTGAGACCGATTGATGTATATTTTGGTTGAAAGAGGCATCAAAATTAAGTTTTATAACGTTTCCCTCTGGCGGCTTCCATCTCTTTTCTTGAACACTACTTGTTTGTTGCAATGTCCTGCCTAACTCTGTAATTTAGCATAATATGCTTTAATGAAAGATATCAGTTCTTTAACTTGACCCCTTGATCCTTCATGGTAAATTTTATTTCGATTGTACCTTATTGCCGAGTAACTGATTGTTTTAATCTCGCATGTTATTTTAGTCTGACTGTTGAACTCCTTTATTAACCAATCTTTCCATGTTGACTCCCTGTTGCATGTTGAGTCTGGCTCCTCCATACTAAGAAGTATCTGCTGTGTAAACTTGCAACCTCGAAAAAGGTGTTCGACTATTTCCTCCTCTTCTAGGCAGACTGGACATATTGGATTCCTCACTAGTTTGCGCCTGTTGAGGTTGTGTAACGTAGGCATATAGCCATTTACAATTTTCCATATTAGAATACGAATTTTACTAGGAATTGTAAGGCCCCATATTCTTGTAAAGAAACTAGTTCTTTCCTCAGTCTATTCCCATTTGTAATGATCCATTTGTAACTGCTCTTGACTGTATAAACCCCTGAGTTGTCGCCCCTCCAAATGAGAACGTTTAGTGGTCTACTATGCACTAGTGGAATTGCTAGTATACGCTTCAACTGATCTTCACCAAAAAGGGATCTGATGATATCCTGTTTCCAGGTAATTGTATCTCTGTCAATAAAGTCTGAAACTTTTGTAAATTTGATATCAATATACTGACATTAGACTCTTTCGTTTCCAGGCCCTGATATCCATACATCGTTCCAAATGTTAATCTCCTCCCCGCTCCCCACCTTCCATCCGAACCCCTCTTTTAGAACACTTTGAGCTCCCCAAATGCTCCGCCAGGTAAATGAATGGTAAGCTCCTAACTCAGCATGCATAAAATCACCGTTTGGAAAATACTTTGATTTCATAACTCAGGCAAATAAGCAGTTAGGTTGCATTAATATTTTCCACCTTTGTTTCGCTAAAAGGGACATATTAAAACTCTCAAGATCTTTAAAACCTAATCCACATTTCGCTTTGAAAACACACATCTCACGCCATGTACACCAATGAATCCCTCTGTTTGACTTAGAGTTAGGCTACCAAAATTTGTTCATTATATTTTCTAACTCTCTACAGATGGTAATTGGGCATTTAAAGCATTGCATCGCATAAATTGGTATTGCTTGTAAAATCCCTCTTTGGTCCCTATCGATAGTAGCCTCAGCCTCTAACTTTGTAAAGCCTTCTTAAACCTTTATTTTATCTCCACAAACGCATGCTTCTTCCTTTTACCAATCATGGTCGGTAACCCCAGATATCTCTCCAAATTATTTGAAATTCTGACTCCCAAAATTCCCCCACTGTTCTTTTACTTCTGCTACCACGTTTCTACTAAAATAAATTAGTGATTTGTCAAAATTCACCAACTGACCAGAAACTTGCTCATATTCCTTAATTACTATTTTTAGATTATTGGCTCTTTCAACTGATGCCTCCCCAAATAACATACTGTCATCTGCAAAAAACAAGTGCGAAACCATAATCCTCCTCTCTGCCCACCTTCGTTCCTTCCAGCTTTCCTTCATTTTTGGCCATTTGAATTAGTCGCGAAAATCCTTCAGCACAAATAAGAAACAAGTAGGGACTCAGTGGATCTCTTTGTCGCAACCCTATTTGAGGATGGAATGCTTCCCCATTTCTTCCATTCAAAACCACCGAATACGTCACAGTTTTAACACACTTCATAATAAGTGAAATCTAGTCATCAAAAAACCCCATACTACTCATCATTTTCTCCAAAAAACTCCATTCAACGTGATCATAAGCTTTGCTCATGTCCAGCTTCAATGCAAACCCTTTTTTAGATGCCACTCTTCTTTTTTTGAATGAATAAAGAATTTCATAGGCTAACAAAATATTATCGGTAATTTGCCTACCCGAGATAAAAGCTCATTGGGTGTCTTCGATACATAGATTAAGCACTTTTTGAAATCTATTGACAAGTACTTTTGAAATGATCTTGTAAATGACATTACATAAGCCTATGGGTCTGAACTAGTTCCTAAGTGAAGTAACCTTTGGGATCAAAACTATGCTTGTAAAATTTACTTCCTCTATATTCCTCTCTCCTTTTAGCACATCTAAACATAATTTGGTAACTTCCTCCCCAACAATATGCCAAAATTTCTGGTAAAAAATTGCAGGAAAACCATCCATACCTGGCACTTTAAGAGGGCCAATCGATTTAATTGCCAATACAACTTCATCTGGCATAAATTCTACCATTAGATCCCTATTGTGTCCCTCTGTGATGTTTGGTTGAAAAGATTCCATCAAACCACTGCAATCACTAATCCCTTTAGAAGAGAACAGTTCCTTAAAATAGTTACTTGCCATTTTCTCCATCTCCTCTGTCTCTGTTTTCATCGTGCCGAATTCATCTTCCAATCCTTTGACTTCGTTTTTCCTCCTCCTCTGTGATGCACTTTTATGAAAGAAGGATGTGTTTTTGTCCCCCATTTTAAGCCAATTGGTTCTAGCTCTTTGCTCCCAATAAATCTCCTCCTTATCAGCTTCAAGATTCAAATCAATTTTAATTTCAGTGATTTCCTCCAAAATATCTTCAAAAATTTTGCACTCCCCCAACTCACGCAATCTGCCATTCAGCTCAGACGTACGTTGAAGTCGTGACTTCTTTTCACTTTTTTCCCAACCCTGTAAACTTTGTCCCAGCTCTTATAACTTCACTAACACATCCTGGCTACTTGAAAGCCATATATTTTTTATATGCTCCTCGCATGTCAGACTGAAAATCCAATCGGCATTGAATTTAAACCTCCTTGGTTGACCCGAAGTATATCGACCCCCATTTGTATTAGTACTCACCACTAATGGGCAATGATTTGAAAAACTGTGTTGCAAGTGTTTAACTTCAAAATTTGTAAACTGATCCCACCACTTTGGGTTTGCCACCCCTCTATCTAACCTCTTCCTGATGTTATTACTTGCAAGTCTACCCCTTTCCTATGTGAACCATTGTCCTGAAAAACCCAAGTCAGCCAGCTCACAATCTTCTAGTGCTTTCCTGAACGCTTCCATTTGTCTTTCTTCTCTAATTCGTCCACCTTGTTTCTCAAAAGAAACCAAAATTTCGTTGACATCCCCTGCTACTAACCATGGCAGATTACTTCTACGCTGCAAATATCTTAATAACTCCCACGATTCCCTTCTGTTTTGTTTAACTGGCTCTCTATAGAAACCCGTAATTCTCCACTTCTCTACTCCATTATCCTCTTCCACTTCCACATCAATGTGAGATCTTGAATAGCTTTTCAGATTTAAATTAATTCCTTCCTTCCATCCCAAAGATAAGCCCTCCTTGAGCCTATCGCGTCAACATCAATACTATTCATAAAATCACATCGTCTTCTTATTGATTCCATTTTCCTACTTGTGACTTTTGTCTCCATGAGAAATAAAATCTAAGGCTGAATATGTCTCAACTTATTCTTGAGGCGTCTCACTATTCGTGATTGCCCCAAACCACAAACATTCCAACTTAGTATTTTCATTGCCTCCTGTCAGCCAACTTTACATTGGCCGCCGATATCTTTGTTTGGAATTCAACCATCCCCCTTATCTCCCCTTCTTTTCCCTCTTCTAAAGTAACTCTTTGTCTCTTTTTTCCATCAACTACATCTATTGGTAAATCTTCCATCTCATCCCCATTTTCTTCTTCTGATTCTTGATTCTCAGATATATTTTCACCCATCAATTGCCAAGAATGCCTCACAAATCGGCCCATATTTTCCATTCCCCTACCTTGATCCTTTTATTCTCGATCTCCCTCCCATTGTTTCTTCCTTCTATTTCCCCATCAACTTCCATATTCCTCCCACGATTCGGCTCATTTTCCTCCCGGAGCCATTTACTTGTTGTTTGTCCAATCCTTCTTGGAGTAGCCCTTAAAGATAGATCCCATCCAAATTCCACTTGTTGATTACTTAACGTCAATCTGACGGGAAAGAAATTTTCACTATGCCCAAGTCGACCACACAGGAAACAAAATAGTGATAGGCGTTCATATTGAAATTGTACATAAATAAATCTGTTTTGGCTGACACAAACCCGTTTCTTCCTTTTCAATGGATGCCTAACATCAATTATTACTCGAATTCTCATGTATTGTACATTACCTTTGGAAGTCGTCAAAGCATCATATTCTTCAAATCTTCCAATAAAATCACCCATCTGTTTTGCCATTCCTTCTGTATAGAATCCGATCGGGATATTGTAGATTTTTACCTAGAATACAGCCTCCTATAATGGAGCTGAACTTGGCTCCTCGTTTCCTACCAATCTGTGAAAAATAATTAAGTTCCTATTGAATGACCAAGGCATGCCATCTATTACTCGTTTTAGATCTACCTCACTATAAAACCTGAATAAAATTCTCTTGTTCTCCATCTCTGTAATCGTTTCTCCCCTCAGTGGATGCCATAAATCAGCTAATGTGTTTTTAAAGCCGGAAATTCACAACACTCTCTGTAAGTACTCTTCCCACCAAGCAAAACTCTTGTAATTGAATGGTTTTATCGCCGAAAATCACCATAGGCTTTTCTTCCTCATCCATGATGTTCAATTTGGCCAGATCTGCATCTAATATATTAAAATTGTCCATACCCTCCCCTCTAGAAAAAAATTTAAACTCGCAACTCCCAAGAAAGACAAGAAACGCAAGAAGATATTTTGACACAGCCCTAATTCTCACTTTCGTGCTAAACAGCAGACAAGAAACCCTAAACCCTAACGCATGTTATACAACAGACTTTACGCCTAATTGGACTAAATTATTAGTTAAGTTAAAGTTGATTAGATATAGATAATTAAATATGTATGTTTAATAATATTAAAAATTATAATATTTTATATTAATATTTTATTTATTTTAAATATTTTAAAAAACAAAAATTATTATTAATATAATAATATTAAACTTGATTTAAGTTAATTTTCATATACAAGTAAAATCACCCATAAAAAACTCTAAGTCATTTTACAAGAAAAAAGATTTATTTTCCATTGACATGTAAGTAATTTTTCGTTGACAAGTTATTTTCTATTAAACAAACATTTGGAAAATATATAAAATATTTTCAAAAGTCATTTTAGTAAAACAAAAAAAATATTAATTATAAAATTAATCACTAAATTATATTATTTTCGTATTTAGATACATAAAGGATTTTTAATAAAAATAATACAATCAATTTTATTTCATTTCATCCAAAATATATATGATATCCAATAAAAACATATCATGCATTACATTCCTATTGCAACTTGATATCCATCTTTTTTTTTTTTTTTTTTTGCAGTACGAACAAATATAAAATACCTTGGCACTCTAAAACTATACAAGTAGTAATGATAATATCACAATAACATCATGCGAAAATTTTTTACATTATATATTAAAAATAAAATATTTCAACATAATCAAATAGAGATATATAATTAATACTATATTCTAAAAATAAAATTTAAAATATATTAAAATTGATAAATAAAAATAATTTAATTTTAAAGTAAAAAAATATTTAAAACGCACAAAAATATTGAATGGTTCTACTCTTCATCTTCATATTTTTTCTTCAATTTAATTAAAAATTTCTTTTTTTTTGGATTTCTTTTATTAGTTCCTATATGGGTTTTGCATTTTTAATTACTAGTTGAGTGAAAATTTAAATTTAAAAAAGTGCTTTTCTTTAAATGGAAAAGCCAAAAGTGTTTTTGGCTGACTATTTACATTTTTTCCTCCATTTGTCTTCTCCCAAAACTGTAACATCTCGAAATAGTGCCTAAACGGAACAGTGGTTGCGAAATCATGAATCCAAGATAGAAAAGTTTATTTTGATTAATTTTTTTATGATTTACCGATTGATTGGATGCATGTGTTAGAGTATCGATAGAAAATTTTATGAATTTCATGTCTAATTTGCTTATTAGGGCTTAATTGTAAAAGTTGATAAATGAGAGTTCTAGATGCTAAAGGATTAAATTGAAGTGCATATCTAAAGTAGGGGTCCTTAAATGGTAATTAAACCATTATATTTTCATGGACAAAAATGGACACTCATAGGTAGAAATAACTAAAATTTTAATGAATGGTATTTTAGTAAAATGTCAAATAAAAGAAATTAAATGGGAAAAAGATGGAAAAAGGTTGTCATCTTCTTCCTAGGGCGAATCTTCAAGGGAGGAACTCCATAGCTAGGGTTTCCAAGCTTCAAAGCTCCATAGTAAGCCAATCCAAGCCTCGTTTTTCATGTTCTTTACGTTTTTGGAATCCCGATAACTCGGTTTAGCTTATTCTAGCAATATTTTAACCTAGGGTTCATATTTGGAAAAATAGCCATATTTGAAATGTGTTTATTTTGATGTTTTACGATAGAATATGAAGGCTGAAATTATGTTAAACAACTTTTGCTAAGCAATTTTACGTGAAAACGAGTAAAACGACATAATCGGTAAAAATACTTAATGTTCATAAGTACATGTTAGAGTGAGAATTTGATGTTGCCATAGAAGGGAAAAATGTTCAACATGTCCTAAAATATAAGAAAATATGATGAAGTTTAATTTTCGAGCCTAGGGGAAAAATATAATTTTGTGAAAGTTAGGGGGCAAAAATATAATTTTGCCATAATGTTATTTTTGGATTGAATTAAATAGTTTAAATATTAAATAAGATAAATGTGTTATTATAGATCGAGAAGAATTTGGAATCGACCTTGAACGAGGTAAAGGCAAAGTTAAGGACTAAATTGCAAATTTTGCCATATTTTGCACCGAGGTAAGTAGTATGTAAATAATTCATTATCTTATTGATTTTTTTTTATATTTCAGCATGTTTTATGTATTATATCTAATTTTTGAATCATAATTGACTATTAAAGGAATTAAATAAAGTATTAAAAAGTGAGTTATTTCCCGTTTGAACCTTCGGAATCGAAAGATGTAATTGGTATGTAACTAGGTCACATGAGTGGTACTAAGTGTAGGCCACTATGTGTACAAGAGAGCTACAAGAGATTACAAAGATGTAGCTAGGTCACATGTGTAGCACCGAGAGTATGCCATGTGTACAAAAAGCTATATGTAGCTAGGTCACATGTGTGGTATATGGTGTGAGCCACTATGTGCACAAGAGAGCTACGAGAAGGCTAGGTCATATGAGTGGTGCTAGGTGAAGGCCACTATATGTATCAAAGAGCCAGAATTATGAGTACAATCGAGCTAGGTCACATGAGTGGTACTGAGTGAAGGCCACTATGTGTACAAGAGAGCTTCGATTTCAAAGGTGGACTGTGTGCGAAACCACCGCGTATTCATTATTATTCCGAAGCGTTCAACTGGAAAATTGACTAAGTGAAATTATGTGAGAATTTGTAGTGGCAAGTATATGTATATGCATGTGTAACGTATGAGTAATATGCTCCATATGTAATCGAAAATTGAAAGATTGGTATCGACAAGTTGAAACACCCCAAACCCGGCCCACGAGCCTTGACCGGATCTAGTATGTTCCCAGTGTAAACCGTTTCAAATTGTTTTGTTACTTAGGAAAAACTTGTGTGTTTTGAAAGAAAGATTGTTTTGGGTTGGGCTTGAGTTGAAAACAAGTTTATTTCATTATTAAAATCCTTTAATTTAGGTGACAAAACGTTTAGGCTTTGTTTTAAAATAAATTTACTTAATCTTTTAATAAATAAAAGTTTGTAAGCTTAATAAATAAAAGCAAAGTAAAGTAGTTCTACTATGGCCCTATTACATCAAATAATTCCAAAAAAAAAATTCAAAGTACTTAATAAAATAAAAATCTAAATTGAATAAATTCCTTGCAGTGCATGGCCACCTTTAAGCTCCTGCCGACCCGGTCCATTACTGATCGTCACCTGAAAAAGGTTCCCACAACGGGGTGAGTCAAACAGACTCAATGTGTACACAAACACTATGTCCAAATAGATTCAGGCATATTATCACATCACATACATAATCATATAGCAGATATAAAATAATGATGCAATCCGAACCCAAACCTATATGCCATCCGCTACACATCACCCGTACCATCCTGCACACCGTGGGGACTACTAAGTCAACCCTCCATCCGCTACACACCATCGAAGGTAGTCGCTGCAGTCGACGTGCTCATCGCCCTTATAAAATTCGTGGTCTTAGGTCACCACATTCAAATATCGTGGTCTTAGTTCACCACATTTAGATATCATGGTCTTAGGTCACCACATTCAGATATTGTAACATCTTGAAAAGGGCCTATGCATTTTCGGGTTAATTGTATGCAAGTGACATGTTTTATGTGTTAAGAATAAATTTTGAACATTTTGGAAACTTGAAAATGTATGCTAAGTTAAAAGAAAAGTGCTAAGGAAAATGATTTAGAAATGATTCAAAAGAGAAAGTGGACATTTATGGAAACTAGGAAAATGATTTAGAAATGATTCAAAAGAGGAAAGTGGACATTTATGGAAACTAGGAAAATGATTTAGAAATGATTCAAAAGAGGAAGGTGAACATTTCTAGAAACTAGGAAATGTAAGGAAATGTCAAGTTTAAAGAGCCAAACAAAAATTTTTGGAAACTTAGAAATGACTTAGAAATGTCGAGTTTTAAAGTTTAAAAGAGGAAATTAAGGCAAGGTGGCCTTAAGAGAAAAAGTATGTGAAATTTGACACACAAGCAGTCTTGGAAAAGTGGCCTGAAGATGCCACTTAGGGCCTCTGGAAATGGCGCCACATGCAAGGGTGTTGGGCCTGAGTTCGAGTCACATGGGAAGCAAATAAAAGAAGTTTTATTTTTGCTTCTAGAAGCATAGAGGTGGACGGCACAAGGCTTGCAAAAGAGGAGTTTTATTTCCTTTAGAATTTTGGCTAAATAGGAGATAATTGTTGGATTAATTTTTTTGATAAAGTGATAATTATCACATAGGAAGAGTGGTGGCCAAGTAGGGACTCTAGCCTAGCAATTTCGGCTAAGAAAGGAAAAGCAAGGCTATTCTTCATTCATTCTCCTCTCTTTTCTTTTGCAATTTCTTTCTCCTCTCCTCTCCAAGATTTTCTTCTTTTCAAGCCAAATTCTTCATAGCCTCAAAAGCCAAAAATAAGCAAAGCCCTAGCCGATTCCTTCACAGCATACAAAGCCAAAACTTTGTGTTACATATGAGAGCCATAGCCGATTATTACTAAGGATCTTCGGATTTAAAACAAGGTAAGTACATATATGTACATTCGCCAAAGGTCTCTTCCATACTTTAATATTAGATCAAATCTAACATATGATTATAAGGATTTGACGAGCACCTAAGACAAAATATCAATTTGAGGATTTAAGATTTGGAAGGTAAGTCTCTATAGCATTAGGCCAAGGCTTATTTTAGTGTTTGGATCTATCTTTTATTATTTTAAAAGCGAAAACTAATATGTTAAAGGGATCTAGAGTTGGTAGAATACAAGGAAGGAGCATAAGCAAAGTTTTGGGATTTGAGAACTCCAAGGTAAGTGTATTCACATATTAGGCCAAGGCCCTATCTAAAGTACTTAGATCAATTTGTTTTAACCAAAACTAAGCGATTCAAGGGATCTAGTGATTAGCTAATTTCAAAGGGGAAGAATACAAATTTTGAGATTTGATTAATTATCTAAACGGCAACAAGGTAAGTTTTAAGAATACAAATCCTACTAGGATTTGGTTTTATGGCCAAATAGGCCTTTGCTAAATATTACCATGTTGGCGAATGTAGGCATTAAAACCCTAAAGCGATGATTGGATTTGGGATTTCAAAGAAGTTGTCAAGTTTAATCGGTGTGTACCCACACTAATCTTAATAGATTTATGGCTTTAACATGATATATGTGTTAATATGAAAGTGTAAGAATGTGGCTAAAGTACCATGTTATGGTACAAAGTACTCAGGTACGTTTCCTACTCCTACTAGGATTACGAAATATGTTATATTAACATGTGAAAAGTGACATGAATGTGAAATTAAGTATGATATGCATGATATAAATAATATGGGGCATTCGGGATATATAAGAAAGGGGAAGTGTATGTGGTGACTTCGGTCCCACTATCTGAATGTGGTGACTTCGGTCACATTATCTGAATGTGGTAACTTCGGTTACATTATCTGAATGTGGTGTCACATGACACAATTATTTAATCTGGTGGCTATGCCACAACTTTTATATGGGCGATGAGCACGTCGACTGCAGCGACTGCCTTCGATGGTGTGTAGCGGATGGAGGGTTGACTTAGTAGTCCCCACAGTATGCAGGTTGGTACGGGGATGTGTAGCGGATGGCATCTAGGTTTGGGTTTGGGTTGCATCATCATCTTGAATCATTAAATGTGAAATTATGATATGTATGAATATGATTTATTATGCCTGAATTTGTTAAGACTTAGTGTTTGTGTACACATTGAGTCTGTTGACTCACCCGTTGTGGGAACATGTTTGGTGACGACGATGATGGACCGGTTCGGCGAAGCTTTGGGATGGCCATGCACAAGAAGAAATTCTGACTTGGACTTTTATTTTATTTTAAGTAATTTATAGTTTATTTTGGTTTTAATTTTGGGAAATTATTTGATGTAATAAGGTAGTAGTAGCGTTTACTTTACTTTTATTTATTGAGCATACAATCTTTATATTTATTAAAAGATTAAGTAAAATTAATTTAATTCAAAGCCCAAACGTTTTGCCACCTAAATCAAAAGGATTTTTAGTAACGAAATAAACCTGTTTTCAACTCAAGCCCAACCCAAAACAAACTTTCTCTAAAAACACGCAAGTTTTTCCTAAGTAACAAAAGAATTTGAAACAGTTTACACTGGGGAACATACCAGATCCGGTCAAGGCTCGTGGGCCGGGTTTGGGGTGTTTCAATTTGGTATCAGAGCCCAGTTTTAAACTCTCGGCCTTGGTTTAAGGCCCAAAACGTTTTCAAAGTTAAGCCGAAAAGAATTTTTGTGAATTAAGCGAGTTTTTACGGCATGGCCCACTAAGTCTCCGACCCATGATCCACCGTGTAAGTACTTATGACTTCAAGTGATTTGAATATGTGAAATGTATGGGCTTTTATGGCAACGTAGATTAGTCGATTAGTATTTGAACCCTAGGACTAGTGTACCCCAACAAATACATAAGACTTAAATATCTAATTAAACAAACACGTGGTTGAGTCGTAGAGTTAGGGTGTGGCAATCATGGTACGCATGTCTAGGATTGGTTTTAGTGGGAGCTTGGTATTTAAGCATCCACGTGACTCATCTCCTCTCCACTCGAATCCTACAGTGCATAGCCTCGGTTCACCCTAACCAAGAGGACTTATACAGGCTAAACCCTAACTAAAACCCGAAAGGACTAGCCGTATTTTATGGAAACCCTAGTTTTAAAATTTCTAAATTATTTTCTTGATTTGGAAAAGATTTTCTTTATAAAATTTTCTTGAAATATTTTAGATTTATAAAATTACAAAAAATACCCCTAATGGTAAAATTACAAAATGCCATTGGTTTATGAAATTTTCAAAATACCCACAGTTCTATCAAAATTTCATTACGTTATAAAATGTTCAAAAACCCTAATTTGCAAAATGACAAAATACCCTGATTTTAGAAAAGATTACGAAATTACCCCTACCCTACAAATTACCGAAATACCCCTAAGTTACAAAATTACCAGAACGACCCCCGATCTTCAAAAATTTTTGCAACAACACTGATTTGGAAAACAAATTCTCAAAAACAACCCTCAAGTTTTGTAAATTTCAAAATATCCATGATTTATTAAGATTTACAAATTCACCCGGGTTAATTACCAAAATACCCTCAAATTTCAAAATTTTCCAAAATACCCCCGAGAATGTAAACTTTCCAAGATACCCTCATTGACAAAAACACCCAGGAACCTTGTTTCGATAAATTACGAAAATACCTCTGTAGGGCAAATTACAAAAATACCCCTGGGTAGTGGAAAAACAACAACAATGAAAACTACAACATTTCTCTGAATAAACGAAAGTTCATAATTGATTGATGGATGTATGAATGTAAAGACTGTGTGCATGTATGAATACGAAAGAACCACTTCTAAAAATTCTTTCCATAAAACTTCTTCAGTTAATCGGTGAAACAAAATTTTTTTTAATGCATAAAACTTCTTAATCGATTAAATCGTGACGTTAGAAATGAGTTCTAAGGGACGTGAACTTAGAGATTGTGCCTGGAAAGTATGATGGTTCTATTAAGATCGAGTCTTGCGCAGTAAGCATAGTCTTGGTGAGAAGGATTATACGACTATTATTTAAGTAATTTCGAGGACGAAATTATTTTTAAGGGGGTAGAACTGTAATATCCTGAAAAGGGCCTATGCATTTTCGGGTTAATTGTACGAAGTGACATGTTTTATGTCTTAAGAATAAATTTTGAACATTTTGGAAACTCGAAAATGTATGGAAATGCTAAGTTAAAAGAGGAAAGTGAACATTTATGGAAACTAGGAAAATGATTTAGAAATTATTCAAAAGAGGAAAGTGGACATTTATGGAAACTAGGAAAATGATTTAGAAATGATTCAAAAGAGGAAAGTGGACATTTATGGAAACTAGGTAAATGATTTAGAAATGATTCAAAAGAGGAAAGTGAACATTTATGGAAGCTAGGAAAATGATTTAGAAATGATTCAAAAGAGGAAAGTGAACATTTCTGGAAACTAGGAAATGTAAGGAAATGTCAAGTTTAAAGAGCCAAACGAAAATTTCTGGAAACTTAGAAATGACTTAGAAATGTCGAGTTTTAAAGTTTAAAAGAGGAAATTAAGGCAAGGTGGCCTTAAGAGAAAAAGTATGTGAAATTTGACACACAAGCGAGGCTTGGAAAAGTGGCTGAAGATGCCACTTAGGGCCTCTGAAATGGCGCCACATGCAAGGGTGTTGGGCTGAGTTCGAGTCACATGGGAAGCAAATAAAAGAAGTTTTATTTTGCTTCTAGAAGCATAGAGGTGGACGGCACAAGGCTTGCAAAAGATGAGTTTTATTTCCTTTAGAATTTCGCTAAATAGGAGATAATTGTTGGATTAATTTTTTGATAAAGTGATAATTATCACATAGGAAGAGTGGTGGCCAAGTAGGGACTCTAGCCTAGCAATTTTGGCTAAGAAAGGAAGAGCAAGGCTATTCTTCATTCATTCTCCTCTCTTTCTTTTGCCAAATTTCTTTCTCCTCTCCTCTCCAAGATTTTCTTCTTCTCAAGCCAAATTCATCATAGCCTCAAAAGATGAAAATAAGCAAAGCCCTAGCCAATTCCTTCACAATTACAAAAGCTAAAACTTTGTGTTACATATGAGAGCCATAGCCGATTATTACTAAGGATCATTCGGGATTTAAAAACAAGGTAAGTATATATATGTACATTCGGCCAAAGGTCTCTTCCATACTTTAATATTAGATCAAATCTAACATATGATTATAAGGATTTCGATAGGCACCTAAGACAAAAGATCAATTTTGGGATTTAAGATTTGGAAGGTAAGTCTCAATAGCATTCGACAAAGGCTTATTTTAGTGTTTGGATCTATCTTTTATTATCTTAAAAGCTAAAACTAATATGTTAAAGGGATCTAGAGTTGGTCAATACAAGGAAGGAGCATAAGCAAAGTTTGGGATTTGAGAACTCCAAGGTAAGTGTATTCACATATTCATTGAGGCCCTATCTAAAGTACTTAGATTTATTTGTTTTAACCGAAAACTAAGCGATTCAAGGGATCTAGTGATTAGCCGATTTCAAAGGGGAAGAATACAAGTTTTGGGATTTGATTAATCATCTAAACGGTAAAAGGTAAGTTTAAGAATACAACTCCTACTAGGATTTGGTTTTATGGCCAAATAGGCCTTTGCTAAATATTACCATGTTGGCCGAATGTAGGCATTAAAAACCTAAAGCAGTAGATCAGATTTCGGGATTTTAGTGAAGTTGTTAAGCGAATCAGGTGTGTACCCCACACTAATTTTAATAGATTTATGGTTTTAACATGATATATGTGTTAATATGAAAGTGTAAGAATGTGGCTAAAGTACCATGTTATGGTACAAAGTACTCAGGTACGTTTCCTACTCCTACTAAGATTACGAAATATGTTATATTAACATGTGAAAAGTGACATGAATGTGAAATTAAGTATGATATGCATGATATAAATAATATGGGGCATTCGGGATATATGAGAAAGGGAGGTGTATGTGGTGACTTGGTCCCACTATCCGAATGTGGTGACTTGGTCACATTATCCGATGTGGTCACTTGGTTACATTATCGAATGTGGTGTCACATGACACAATTATTTAATCTGGTGGCTATGCCACAACTTTTATATAGGCGATAAGCACGTCATTATGCAATGACGCCTTCGATGGTGTGTAGCGGATGGAGGTTGACTTAGTAGTCCCTACGGTGTGCGGTTGGTGCGGGGATGTGTAGCGGATGGCATCTAGGTTTGGGTTTGGGTTGCATCATCTTGAATCATTAAATGTGAAATTATGATATGTATGAATATGATTTGTTATGCCTAAATTTGTGAAGACTTAGTGTTTGTGTACACATTGAGTCTGCATGACTCACCCTGTTGTGGGAACATGTTTGGTGACGACGATGATGGACTGGGTTCTGCGGAAGCTTAGGGATGGCCATGTACAGAAGAAATTTATGACTTGGACTTTTATTTAATTTTAAGTAATTTATAGTTTATTTTGGTTTTAATTTTGGGAAATTATTTGATGTAATAAGGTAGTAGTAGCGTTTACTTTACTTTTATTTATTGAGCATACAATCTTTATATTTATTAAAAGATTAAGTAAAATTAATTTAATTCAAAGCCCAAACATTTTGTCACCTAAATCAAAAGGATTTTAATAACGAAATAAACATGTTTTCAACTCAAGCCCAACCTAAAACAAACTTTCTTTAAAAACAAGCAAGTTTTTCCTAAGTAACAAAAGAATTTGAAACGGTTTACACCGGGGAACATACCAGATCCGGTCAAGGCTCGTGGGCCGGGTTTGGGGTGTTTCAATTTGGTATCAGAGCCCAATTTTAAACTCTCGGCCTTGGGTTTAAATCCCAAAACATTTTCAAAGTTAAGCCCAGAAAGAATTTTTGTGAATTAAGCAGGTTTTTCTGGCATGGCCCACTAAGTCTCCACCATGATCCACCGGTAAGTACTTCTGACTTCTAAAGTGATTTGAATATGTGAAATGTATGGGCTTTTATGGCAACGTAGATTAGTCTGATTAGTATTTGAACCCTAGGACTAGTGTACCCCAACAAATACATAAGACTTAAATATCTAATTAAACAAACCTGTGGTTGAGTCGCCGAGTTAGGGTGTGGCAATCATGGTACGCATGTCTAGGATTGGTTTCAGTAGGAGCTTGGTATTTAAGCAGTCCGCGTGACTCACCTCCTCTCCACTCGAATCCTACCTGGTGCGTAGCCTCGGTTCACCCTAACCAAGAGGACTTATACACGGGCTAAACCCCTAACTAAAACCCGAAAGGGATTAGCGATTTTATGGAAACCCTAGTTTTAAAATTTCTAAATTATTTTCTTGATTTGAAAAAGATTATCTTTATAAAATTTTCTTGAAATATTTCAGATTTATAAAATTACAAAAATACTCCTAATGGTAAAATTACAAAATGCCCTTGGTTTATGAAATTTTCAAAATACCCACAGCTTCTATCAAAATTTCATTATGTTATAAAATGTTCAAAAACCCTAATTTGCAAAATGACAAAATACCTAATTTTAGAAAAGATTACGAAATTATCCCTACTCGCAAATTATCAAATACCCACGAGTTACAAAATTACCGAGCGACCCCCGATCTTCAAAAACTTTTGCAACAACACCGATTTGGAAAACAAATTCTCAAAAATAACCCTCAAGTTTTGTAAATTCCAAAATATCGTGATTTATTAAGATTTACAAATTCACCCGGGTTGATTACCAAAATACCCTCAATTTCAAAATTTTCCAAAATACCCCCGGGAATGCAAACTTTCCAAGATACCCTCATTGACAAAAACACCAAGGAACCTTGTTTCGATAAATTACGAAAATACCCCTGTAGGGAAAATTATGAAAATACCCCTGGGTAGTGGAAAAACAACAACAATGAAAACTACAACATTTCTCTAAATGAACAAAAGTTCACAATTGATTGATGGATGTATGAATGTAAAGACTGTGTGCATGTATGAATACGAAAGAACCACTTTTAAAAATTCTTTCCATAAAACTTCTTCGCGGTTAATCAGTGAAACAATTTTTTTTTAATGCATAAAACTTCTTAATCAGATTAAATCGCGACGTTAGAAATGAGTTCTAAGGGCGTGAACTTAGAGATTGTGCTGGAAAGTATGATGGTTCTATTAAGATCAGAGTTGTAGTAATAAGCATAGTCTTGTGAGAAGGATTGTACGACTATTATTTAAGTAATTTAGAGGACGAAATTAATTTTAAGGGGTAGAAGCGTAACATCCCGAAAAGGGCCTATGCATTTTGGGTTAATTGTATGCAAGTGACATGTTTTATGTGTTAAGAATAAATTTTGAACATTTTGGAAACACGAAAATGTATGGAAATGCTAAGTTAAAAAGAGGAAAGTGAACATTTATGGAAACTAGGAAAATGATTTAGAAATTATTCAAAAGAGGAAAGTGGACATTTATGGAAACTAGGAAAATGATTTAGAAATGATTCAAAAGAGGAAAGTGGACATTTATGGAAACTAGGAAAATGATTTAGAAATGATTCAAAAGAGGAAAGTGAACATTTATGGAAACTAGGAAAATGATTTAGAAATGATTCAAAGAGGAAAGTGAACATTTAAAACTAGGAAATGTAAGGAAATGTCAAGTTTAAAGAGCCAAACGAAAATTTACGAAACTTAGAAATGACTTAGAAATGTCGAGTTTTAAAGTTTAAAAGAGGAAATTAAGGCAAGGTGGCCTTAAGAGAAAAAGTATGTGAAATTTGACACACAAGCGGGCTTGGAAAAGTGGCTGAAGATGCCACTTAGGGCCTCTGAAATGGCGCCACATGCAAGGGTGTTGGGCACGAGTTCGAGTCACATGGGAAGCAAATAAAAGAAGTTTTATTTTTGCTTCTAGTAAGCACGAGGTGGACGGCACAAGGCTTGCAAAGAGGAGTTTTATTTCCTTTAAAATTTTGGCTAAATAGGAGATAATTGTTGGATTAATTTTTTTGATAAAGTGATAATTATCACATAGGAAGAGTGGTGGCCAAGTAGGGGGCTCTAGCCTAGCAATTTCGGCTAAGAAAGGAAGAGCAAGGCTATTCTTCATTCATTCTCCCTTTCTTTTCTTTTCCCAAATTTCTTTCTCCTCTCCTCTCCAAGATTTTCTTCTTCTCAAGCCAAATTCTTCATAGCCTCAAAAGCCGAAAATAAGCAAAGCCCTAGCCGATTCCTTCACAGTTACAAAAGCCAAAACTTTGTGTTACATATGAGAGCCATAGTCGATTATTACTAAGGATCATTCGGGATTTAAAAACAAGGTAAGTACATATATGTACATTCGGCCAAAGATCTCTTCCATACTTTAATATTAGATCAAATCTAACATATGATTATAAGGATTTCGACAGGCACCTAAGACAAAAGATCAATTTCGGGATTTATGATTTGGAAGGTAAGTCTTAATAGCATTCGGCTAAGGCTTATTTTAGTGTTTGGATCTATCTTTTATTATCTTAAAAGCCGAAAACTAATATGGTAAAGGGATCTAGAGTTGGCCGAATACAAGGAAGGAACATAAGCAAAGTTTCAGGATTTGAGAACTCCAAGGTAAGTGTATTCACATATTTGGCCAAGGCCCTATCTAAAGTACTTAGATCTATTTGTTTTAACCGAAAACTAACTGATTCAAGGGATCTAGTGATTAGTTGATTTCAAAGGGGGAAGAATACAAGTTTCCGGGATTTGATTAATCATCTAAACGGCAACAAGGTAAGTTTTAAGAATACAAATCCTACTAGGATTTGGTTTTATGGCCAAATAGGCCTTTGCTAAATATTACCATGTTGGCCGAATGTAGGCATTAAAAACCTAAAGCAGTAGATCAGATTTCGAGATTTCAGTGAAGTTGTTAAGTGAATCAGGTGTGTACCCCACACTAATCTTAATAGATTTATGGCTTTAACATGATATATGTGTTAATATGAAAGTGTAAGAATGTGGCTAAAGTACCATGTTATGGTACAAACTACTCAGGTACGTTTTCTACTCCTACTAGGATTATGAAATATGTTATATTAACATGTGAAAAGTGACATGAATGTGAAATTAAGTATGATATGCATGATATAAATAATATAGGGCATTCGGGATATATGAGAAAGGGGAAGTGTATGTGGTGACTTCGGTCCCACTATCTGAATGTGGTGACTTCGGTCACATTATCTGAATGTGGTAACTTCGGTTACATTATCTGAATGTGGTGTCACATGACACAATTATTTAATCTGGTGGCTATGCCACAACTTTTATATGGGCGATGAGCACGTCAACTGCAGTGACTGCCTTTGATGGTGTGTAGCGGATGGAGGGTTGACTTAGTAGTCCCCACGGTGTGCAGGTTGGTACGGGGATGTGTAGCGGATGGCATCTAGGTTTGGGTTTGGGTTGCATCATCATCTTGAATCATTAAATGTGAAATTATGATATGTATGAATATGATTTGTTATGCCTGAATTTGTTAAGACTTAGTGTTTGTGTACACATTGTGTCTGTTGACTCACCCCGTTGTGGGAACATGTTTCAGGTGACAAGCAGTGATGGATCGGGTTCGACAGAAGCTTAGGGATGGCCATGCACAACAAGAAATTTACGACTTGGACTTTTATTTAATTTTAAGTAATTTATAGTTTATTTTGGTTTTAATTTTGGGAAATTATTTGATGTAATAAGGCCGTAGTAGCGTTTACTTTACTTTTATTTATTGAGCATACAATCTTTATATTTATTAAAAGATTAAGTAAAATTAATTTAATTCAAAGCCCAAACGTTTTGTCACCTAAATCAAACGGATTTTTAATAACGAATTAAACCTGCTTTTCAACTCAAGCCCAACCCAAAATAAACTTTCTTTAAAAACATGCAAGTTTTTCCTAAGTAACAAAAGAATTTGAAACGGTTTACACCGGGGAACATACCAAATCCGGTCAAGGCTCGTGGGCCGGGTTTGGGGTGTTTCAGATATCGTGGTCTTAGGTCACCACATTCACTTCCCCTTTCTCATAATATCCCATATGCCCCATATCATACATATCATGCATATCATGCTTTAATTCACATTCTCATTACTTTTCTCATGTTAAAAATAACATATATTCATAATCTTAGTAGGAGTAGGAAACGTACCTGAGTACTTTTGTACCATAGCATGGTATCTTAGCCATATTCACATTCTTATAAATATGCACATATTAATTATTGCCATAAATCTTATTAAAAAGTAGTGTGGGGTACACACCTGATTCGCTTTAGCAAGTTCACTCCAAATCCCGAAAAGCTTGATCTAATGCCTTAGATCTTGAATCTCTACATTTGATCAATCATTTAATACTTAGTAAAGAGCCATTCGGCCATAAAACCAAATCCTAGTAGGATTAGTACACTTAGATCCTTACCTTGCTACCGATTGATGTCTAATCAAATGCCTAAACTTTGTATCCTTCTTTCTTGAAATCGGCAATCACTAGATTACTTGAATAGATTAGTTTGACTTTTAAATATTAATGAAACACATCTATTTACTCAACATGGCCTTGGCCGAATGCTATAGATACTTACCTTGTGGATTTTAAATCCCGAAACTCACTGAATAACTAGGGAACACGCGAACTATGTGTACCTTCGGGAGAAGAATTTCTCCTTCCTTGTAGTCGACAGTTAGTAAATCCCGAAAGATCTCTTCAAAGTTTCGGAAACAAGATATTAATGGGGTTAGTCCTAGATTTCGACAAATCTTAAAAGAAAAAGGATGAAACTGAATGAGATCTTACCCTTACTTTAGAGATCGGCAATCCTTGCTTGAACCTTTAGCAATATTTGGCTATGTAGGCTAGAAGGATCTTGATTTGACTTTTGATTGGTATAAAGAAATTGGCTAATGATGGTATCTTGAGGACTTTATGGATTCGATTTTAATGGAGATCACAAAAGCTATGAAGAATTCGCTGAAGCTTACTTTAGTTTTCGATTTGGCTAACAAAAGAAGAAGAAGAGATGCTCTAGGAAATTCTGCAGAGAGAAGAGTTGAAAGAAGATATGATGAATGGCTCTCTTTTCCTCTAGTAACCTAAATTACTAACTTAAAATCCTTTACTTGGCCATCACTCCTATTTTGATAACTTTATCACTTTAATTATCACCCATTCAATTTAGTAAAACTTAATCCAATATTTATCTCTTATCTCTTAATAAAATAATAATAATATTAGTCCATCATTATCTATCTATTTAGCCAATTTTAAAGAGAATTAAACTCTTCCCAAGTGCCTTGGTGCCGTCCAACTCCTTTACTCCTTGCAGCAAAATAAAACTCTTTTATTTGCTTCCCACGTGACTCGAACCTAGGCTCCTTCCCTTTGATTGTGGCGTCACTTCTTGGGCTTTAAGTGGTGCCTCCTAGCCACTTCTCCAAGCCCGTTCTTGTGTCAAATTTCTTCTATTTTTTTCTTAAGACCACCTTGCCTTAGTTTCCTCTTTTAAACTTAACATTTCTAAAACATTTCCTTACATTTCCAAGTTTCCAAAATGTTCACTTTCCTCTTTAAACTTAACATTTCCAAGTTTCCAAAATGTTCACTTTCCTCTTCCATCCTAGAGTTTCCAAAGCCCCTCAAACACCTCCAAATGCTAACACTTGCATTATGCACTAAATGTATAACCCCTAATTGAGGATATTACGTTCTACCCTCCTTAAAAATAATTTCGTCCTCGAAATTACTTACTATCGAATAATTGAACATCTTAACTCATCACGCTACGCTTATGTCACTGACTCGATCTTAATAGACCATCATACTTCCTAGGCACAATTTTTTTTAAGTTCACGTTCCGAGAACTCATTTCTAACATCGCGATTTAATCGATTAAAGAGTTTTATGCATTAGTACTTTGTTCCATTGTTTAACCGCGAATGCTTTTATGAAAAGGAGTTTAATAGTGGTTCTTTCGATCAAACAAAGTCTCGTTCAAGTTCATTATTCTAATTGAGATTCACATTCACATTCACATTCATCCATCTCGAAAGAGACACATTCATTCACGACATTCACTTCACTACTTTGGGCATTCTGATCATCCCCCCAGGGGTAATTTCATCATTTTTCCTATAAGGTATTTTGGTAATAAATCGGGGTCACTTCGAAAATAATCTTTATAAATCAAAAGTATTTCAAAATTTACAAAAACTCGAGATTATCTTGAAAATTTGTTTTCCAAATCAGCGGTGTTGCAGAAATTTTAGAAATCGAGGTTATTTTGGTAATTTTGGAAGTTAGGGGCATTTCCGTAAATTCTCCAAATCAGGGTATCTTGATATTTGTAAAACAAAAGTTTTTGGTATTTTTGTAAAGTAGAAACATTTTAGCAAAAGTTGAGGGTATTTTTGAAAATCTTAAAAACTAAGGGTATTTTATTAATTTAAAACACAGGGGCATTTTAGTAATTTTCCCAAATCAAAGTACCTTGAATTTTTCGTAAAATAGAGTTTTTGGACACTTTTGCAAAATAGAGAAATTTTACTAAAATTGAGGGTAATATGGTAATTTTAGAAACCAAGGGCACTTTTTGTAATTTTACAGCTAGGGTTATTTTAGTAATTTTGGCAAACCAAAATTTTTTTTTCGAGAAATTTTCAAAATAGATTTTGTTGCAAATCGAAGGTTTAATTTAAGGATTTTAAAAACTAAGGTTTTTATAAAAAAATATGGCTAGTCCCTTTCGGGTTTTAATCATTGGTTTAGCCGATGACTAAGTCCTCTTGGTTAGGGTGAACGGTTACTACGCACCAGGTAGGATTCGAGTGGAGAGGAGGTGAGTCACGCGGACTGCTTAAATACCAAGTTCCCACCGAAACCAATCCTAGACATGCGCACCATGGTTGCCACACCCTAACTCGGCGACTTAACCACAAGTTTGTTCAATTAGGCATTTAAGTCTTATGTAATTGTTGGGGTAACTAGCCCTAGGGTTCAAGTACTTATCACACTAATCTACGTTCCATTCCATTTCTACCCTTCTACAAGTCATAATATAAATCATACAGAAGATCGGGGTACATACCTAATGGACTTCGGGTCGGAGACTTAGTGGCCCATGCCAGAAAAACCTGCTTAATTCACAAAATCCCTTTTGGGCTTAACTTTGAAAACATTTTGGGCCTTAAACCCAAGGCCGAGAGTTTAAAACTGGGCTCTGATACCAAATTGAAACACCCCAAACCTGACCCATGAGCCTTGACTGGATCTGGTATGTTCCCGTGTAAACTGCTTCAAATTCTTTTATTACTTAGGAAAAACTTGTGTGTTTTGAAAGAAAGATTGTTTTGGGTTGGGCTTGAGTTGAAAACAAGTTTATTTCATTATTAAAATCCTTTACTTTAGGTGACAAAACGTTTAGGCTTTGTTTTAAAATAAATTTACTTAATCTTTTAATAAATAAAAGTTTGTAAGCTTAATAAATAAAAGCAAAGTAAAGTAGTTCTACTATGGCCCTATTACATCAAATAATTCCAAACAAAAAAATAAATTCAAAGTACTTAATAAAATAAAATCTAAATTGAATAAATTCCTTCTTGTGCATGGCCACCTTTAAGCTCCTACCAGGCCGGTCCATTCTTGATCGTCACACGAAAAAGGTTCCCTAACGGGTGAGTCAAACAAACTCAATGTGTACACAAACACTATGTCCAAATAGATTCGGGCATATTATCACATCACATACATAATCATATAGCGATATAAAATAATGATGCAAGTAGAACCCAAACTTATATGCCATCCGCTACACATCACCGTACCATCCACACACACAGTGGGGACTACTAAGTCAACCCTCCATCCGCTACACACCATCGAAGGCAATCGCTACGGTCGACGTGCTCATCGCCTCTTATAAAATTCATGGTCTTAGGTCACCACATTCAAATATCGTGGTCTTAGGTCACCACATTCAGATATCGTGGTCTTAGGTTACCACATTCAGATATCGTGGTCTTAGGTCACCACATTCACTTCCCCTTTCTCATAATATCCCATATGCCCCATATCATATATATCATGCATATCATGCTTTAATTCACATTCTCATCACTTTTCTCATGTTAAAAATAACATATATTCATAATCCTAGTAGGAGTAGGAAACGTACCTAAGTACTTTTGTACCATAGCATGGTATCTTAGTCATATTCACATTCTTATAAACATGCACATATTAATTATTGCCATAAATCTTATTAAAAAGTAGTGTAAATTTACACACCGATTCGCTTTAGCAAGTTCACTCCAAATCCTAAAAGCTTGATCTAATGCCTTCGATCTTAAATCTCTACATTTGATCAATCACTTAATACTTAGTAAAGAGCCATTCGACCATAAAACCAAATCCTAGTAGGATTAGTACACTTAAATCCTTACCTTCTTTGCCGATTGATGTCTAATCAAATGCCGAAACTTTGTATCCTTCTTACTTGAAATCGACAATCACTAGATTACTTGAATAGATTAGTTTTAACTTTTAAATATTAATGAAACACATCTATTTACTCAACATGGCCTTGGCCGAATGCTATAGATACTTACCTTGTGGATTTTAAATCCCGAAACTCACCGAATAACTAGGGAACATGCGGCCTATGGTGTGCCTTCGGGAAAAGAATTTCTCCTTCCTTGTAGTCGACACTTAGTAAATCCCGAAAGATCTCTTCAAAGTTTTAGCAACAAGATATTAATGGGATTAGTCCTAGATTTGACAAATCTTAAAAGAAAAGGATGAAACTGAATGAGATCTTACCCTTACTTTAGAGATCGGCAATCCTTGCTTGAACCTTTAGCAATATTCGGTTATGTAAGCTAGAAGGATCTTGATTTTGGCTTTTGATTGGTATAAAGAAATCGCTAATGATGGTATCTTGAAGAGTTTATGGATTCGGTTTAATGGAGATCACAAAAGCTATGAAGAATTGACTAGGCTTACTTTAGTTTTCGCTTTGGCTAACAAAAGAAGAAGAAGAGATGCTCTAGGAAATTGACGAGAGAGAAGAGTTGAAAGAAGATATGATGAATGACTCTCTTTTCCTCTAGTAGCGAAATTACTAACTTAAAATCCTTTACGTGGCCATCACTCCTATTTTGATAACTTTATCACTTTAATTATCACCCATTCAATTTAGTAAAACTTAATCCAATATTTATCTCTTATCTCTTAATAAAAATAATAATAATATTAGTCCATCATTATCTATCTATTTAGCCGAATTTTAAAGAGAATTAAACTCTTCCCCAAGTGCCTTGGTGCCGTCCAACTCCCTTGCTCCTTGCAGCAAAATAAAACTCTTTTATTTGCTTCCCACGTGACTCGAACCTAGGCTCCTTCCTCCTTGATTGTGGCGTCACTTCTTGGGCTTTAAGTGGTGCCTCCTAGCCACTTCTCCAAGCCCATTCTTGTGTCAAATTTCTTCTATTAATTTTCTTAAGACCACCTTGCCTTAGTTTCCTTTTTTAAACTTAACATTTCTAAAACATTTCCTTACATTTCCAAGTTTCCAAAAATGTTCACTTTCCTCTTTTAAACTTAACATTTCCAAGTTTCCAAAAATGTTCACTTTCCTCTTCCATCCTAGAGTTTCCAAAGCCCCTCAAACACCTCCAAACACACTCACTAAAGCATGCTAACACTTGCATTATGCACTAAATGCATAACCCCTAATTGAGGATATTACACAAGTGATGAATACAACTAAAGTGAGAGAGAGCAAAAATTTACAATAAAACCGTTTTGGACAGCAACAATGATGAGAATTTGAAAAATCAACAAAAATGGTAGAAATTGAATTATAAGTTGTATGAGATATTTATTTAAAATTTATTGAGTCTATGTTCATATAAAAGAAACAAAAAAAGAAAATTATTTGTATATTTTGAGATATTTAAATTTTTGTGAGACTAGTTCATAATGGTTACTTGATCCCCTATTCTGCATTGGAAAAATCATTAAAAATTGTACAAAAATAATTTTGGGACAAAATTTATATGTTTAGATTCCTTAATGAATATATTTGCAAGAGAAATAAACTATACTTTTATATAAACTCTGTACAATGAGAAAATTGATTCGTAGTGAAGTGAGGTCAGAATAGTCAAATAGTGAAACAGGGGAGACTTTGAAGAATAAACTGTACTATTTGGCTGAACCAAAATTCTGAAACTTTTATGGTAACAAGATATGTGAGTCTAATTTCAAGAAAAAATTACAGATCTTAATTTGGAGTTTCTTAGCTCCAGATAAAAATAATTTAGTAACTGTGACTCGAATAGATAGCTTCTCTAAACTTGAATAAATAATGAATTTGATTGTAGATTTGATTGTGTTGTTTTGTAAACATATTAAATCCATTATAAATCATTTATATACTTACTTACTAAGCTATATGATTACTCTCTTTTCTTTTCCTTGTTCTATAGTGTCATCAAGCTAGCTCGGGATACGGTGATCATCGGAGATCCATCCATACTATCAGCCTTCTTTTGGTATTTTGAAAACAATATTTTGGGAATTATGGCATGTATAGAAGGCTTAATTGTTTTTTTATTTGTAGTAATGAATGGTTATTTTTCTCATGGGTGTTGACAACTATGTATGGAAAAGTTTTAAATTTATACAGATTTTACATTTTTAAATTTTGTACAATAGCTTGGATCATGTCCGATAATGTCTCGTATCTTGTTCCGGCGACGGACCTGGTGAGGGGTGTTACATTTAGTGTTATCAGACTAACATAGCGTGTGTAAAAGTCTAGCTATACATGCTATACATATATTGTGATAGTGTGATGACTCCTGACAATTTAAAATGTTTTTTTTATATAGTAAATGGATCCCGATCGAGCTACTACTAATGATCTTTGAAAGTAACGCTACTGGCCAGCATGAAGGGACCGCGCCAGATGGATAGATCTGAAACACGTGGACAAGGAGAGGGGGCTCGGGAATCCTTCCTCCAAATGATGAGTAATTGGTATACTGAGTTTATTCAAGCAAAATTGAATGCTCAACCTCCTCCACCCCCTCCCATACCTCAGACGGTTTCCGTAGCTCCCCAAGGCATGGATTTGGTAAGAATGAACAAGCCTCCGGTCGACAAAATTAAGAAGAAAGGAGCAGAAGAGTTTAGAGCAAACATTGATGATGATCCTGAGAAAGCGGAGTTCTGGCTCAAAAATTCTATCCGTGTGTTTGATGAGCTATCGTGTACACTGGAAGAGTGTTTAAAATGTGCTGTATCACTTCTAAGAGATTCGGCCTACCATTGGTGGAAGACTTTAGTAGCAATTGTGCCAAAAGAAAAGATTACTTGGGATTTCTTCTAGGAATAATTTAGAAAGAAATACATAAGTTAGCGATTTATTGATCAGAAACGAAAGAGTTCCTTGAATTGAAGCAGGGCAAGATGTCTGTGGCAGAGTACGAGTGTGAATTTGTTAGACTCAGTAAGTATGCCCATGAGTGTGTGTCCACCAGGCTATTATGTGCAAAAGATTCAAGATGGGCTTAATGAAGACATTAAAATGTTTGTGGGAATTCTGGAACTGAAAGAATTTGTGGTATTGTTTGACTGAGCCTTAAAGCTGAGGAATTAAACAAAAAAAGAAGGAAAGTTGCTATCGAGGTCCGAGATACAAGAAAGAGACTGATGAGCAAGTCATTCTAAACCCAGTAAAAAGGCCCAGAGAGATGAATTTTCAAGGATAGCTTCAGCTGAGTATTCACATCGAGACCATGGGAAATCATATTTGGGCTAAAAAACTCAAGCTACTTTAGTGGCAAGTGTGGGCAATGTGAAGTTTAGTAAACCCGAGTGTCAGCATTGTGGTAGGCAGCATTTTGGTGAGTGTTGGGGTACTGGTCGAGCCTGTTTTAGGTGTGGTTCTCGTGAGCATTTTATTAAAGATTGTCTGGAGAAAGCTAAGGAAGAAAAATTTCAGAGTGCTAGACAGACTAACACTACTAATAGAGGTAGACATTTGAGAAATACTAGAAGTGGAGCTAGTAGTAAAAGTGTGATGAAAGACCCAGCTGCGAGATCAGAAGCTAGAACACCGTCCAGGACATATGCCATCCGAGCTCGTGAAGAGGCATCCTCCTCTCATGTAATTACGGGTACATTTTCTCTACATGATATTAATGTTGTTGCTTTGATTGATCTGGGTTTGACCCATTCCTATGTTTGCTTGAAATTGACGCCTAGTATAAGTATGCCTATAGAATCTACAGAATTTGTGATTAAAATATCGAACACATTGTTTTTCACCAACCTCATGCTATTTCCATTTGATGAGTTTGATGTGATTCTTGGTATGGATTGACTGACTGCACATGATGTGATAGTGAGTTGTGGGAAGAAATTTATCGAGCTGAAATATGAAACTGATGAAATTCTTCGGGTTAACTCAAATAAGTCAGATAGTTCATTTGTTATGATTTCTATTATGTCTGCTCAGAAATGTTTGAGAAAAGGGTATGAAGCTTATCTTGCTTTTGTGTTAAACACTAAAGTCCAGAGCTAAAAATTAAGTCAGTGCCAGTAGTATGTGAGTATCCAAATGTGTTTCCGGAAGAATTACCAGGTTTGCCTCCTGTTAGAGATGTGGAGTTTGGTATTGAGTTGATTCCAGTACCACACCCATCTCTATTGCTCAATATAGAATGGCCCCATTGGAATTGAAAGAATTGAAAGCTCAGCTGTAGGAATTAACTAATAAAGGCTTTGCAAGACCTAGTTGTTCACCTTTGGGTGCACCAGTCCTATTCGTGAAAAAGAAAGATGGTTCGATGAGATTGTGCATAGACTATTGGCAACTTAACAAGGTAACAATAAAGAACAGGTATTCACTGCCTAGAATTGATGATTTATTTGATCAATTGAAGGGAGCCACTATGTTCTTTAAGATAGATTTGAGATCTGGATACTACCAGTTGCGAGTTAAAGAGTCAGATGTTCCGAAGACTACTTTTCGGACTAGGTATGGTCATTATGAGTTCCTTGTGATGCCATTTGGCTTGACTAATGCTCCTACAATTTTTATGGACTTAATGAACCGAATATTCAGACCTTACTTGGATAAGTTTGTAGTCGTGTTTATTGATGATATTTTAATTTATTCTCATGATGAGAATGAGCATGCAAAGCATTTGGGAACTGTCTCACAGACTTTGAGAGATAATCAGTTGTATGCCAAATTTAGTAAAAGTGAGTTCTAGCTTCGAGAAGTTGGATTCCTTGGACACATTGTCTCAGGTGAAGGCATTAGAGTTGACCCGAGTAAGATCTCAGCCATTGTTGAGTGGAAGCCTCCCAGGAATGTATCTGAGGTTAGAAGTTTTCTGGGATTAGCTGGTTATTATAGACGATTTGTGGAGGGATTTTCCATGATAGCTACCCTATTGACGAGATTGCTACAGAAAGATGTCAAATTTGAATGGACTGAGAAGTGTCAGCAGAGTTTTGACAAGTTAAAGGCATTGTTGATTGAAGCTCCTGTCTTAGTACAACCAGAACCAGGTAAAGAGTTTTTGATTTATAGTGATGTATCCTTGCATGGATTGGGTTGTGTACTTATGCAGGAAGGTAAAGTAATTGCTTATGCTTCTAGACAGCTAAAACCGCATGAGAAAAATTATCCGACGCATGATTTAGAGCTAGCTACCATTGTATTTGCTTTGAAAATTTAGAGACATCACTTGTATGGTAAGAAGTGCCGAATATTCACTGATCATAAAAGCTTGAAACACTTGATGACTCAGAAAGACTTGAACCTGAGGCAAAGAAGATGGTTAGAGTTGATTAAAGATTATGAGCTAGTGATCGATTATCACCCGGGTAAAGCAAATGTTGTTTCTGATGCATTGAGTAGAAAATTTTTATTTGCATTGAGAGCTTTAAATACTAGCTTGGCTTTATCAGATGACGATTTCATTATAGCTGAGTTGAGAGCTAAACCGATGTTTCTTGAAGAAATTCGTGAAGCTCAGAAAGATGACATTGAGTTGCAAGCTAAAAGAGCTCAATGCAAGTCAGGTGTAGAGTCTGATTTTCATATCGGTTCTGATGGTTGTTTGTTGTTCAGAGATAGAGTATGTGTACCGAAGAATGACGAGCTTATTAAGAAGATCTTACAGGAAGCACATAGTAGTTCTTTGTCTATACACCCAGGTAGTACAAAGATGTATAATGATTTGAAGAAAATGTATTGGTGGGTAGGAATGAAAAGAGATATTTTAGAGTTTGCTTCTAAATGCTTGATCTGTCAGCAAGTAAAGGCCAAACATCAGGTGCCTTCAGGTTTATTGCAGCCTGTGCTAATCCCTGAGTGGAAATGGGATCGAGTTACTATGGATTTTGTGATAGGATTGTCATTGACACCGAGAAGGAAAGATGTAGTATGGGTTGTAATTGATAAGCTAACGAAGTCTGCTCATTTTATCCCAGTTCGTATGGATTATTCGCTTGATAAGTTGGCCGAATCATATATCTCAGAGATAGTCAGACTACATGGGGTACCATTATCGATCATTTCAGATAGAGATTTGAGATTTACTTTACGGCTTTGGAAAAAGTTACAGGAAGCTTTGGGCACAAAGTTGAGTTTCAGTATAGCTTTTCATCCTCAGACCGACGGTCAGTCAGAGAGAGTAATTCAGGTTCTTGAAGATATGCTTAGATGCTGTGTATTAGAATTTCAAGGTAGTTGGGAAAAGTATTTACCATTAATGGAGTTTGCCTACAATAATAGTTATCATTCGAGTTTGAAAATGGCACCTTATGAGGCTTTGTATGGACGCAAATGGCGTACACCTTTATATTGGACAGAGCTTAAGGAAAATCACATTCAGGGGGTCGATTTAGTTAAAGAAACAGAAGAGAAAGTAAAGGTCATCAGAAATTGCTTGAAAGCAGCTTCAGATAGACAGAAGTCATATGCAAATTTGAAGAGAAAAGAGATTGAGTATCAAGTTGGTGACAAAGTGTTTTTAAAAGTATCCCCGTGGAAGAAAGTCCTTAGATTTGGCAAGAAAGGCAAACTATGTCCACGATTTATTGGACCATTTGAGGTTATTGAGAGAGTTGGGCCATTAGCATATCGGTTAGCTTTGCCAACTGAGTTAGAGAAGATTCATAATGTGTTCCATGTATCCATGTTACGTCGTTACCGTTCTGATCTGTCACATGTGATTACTCAGACGGAGGTTGAGATTCAGCCAGATATGACTTACGAAGAGGAACCAGTTAAGATTTTAGCTCGAGAGGTCAAGCAACTAAGGAACAAAAATATTGCACTTGTGAAAGTATTATGGAATAGACATGGGGTAGACGAGGCTACATGGGAGCCCGAATAGGCTATGCGAAAACAATACCCAAACCTCTTCACAGGTAAGATTTTTGGGGACGAAAATCCCTAAAGGGGGGAGAAATGTAACATCCCGAAATAGGGCCTAAATGAAAAAGTGGTTGCGAAACCACAAATCTGAGATAGAAAAGTTTATTTTGATTAATTTTTTTATAATTTACCGATTGATTGGATGTATGTGTTAGAGTATCGATAGAAAATTTTATGAATTTCATGTCTAATTTGCTTATTAGGGCTTAATTGTAAAAGTTGATAAATGAGAGTTCAAGATGCTAAAGGATTAAATTGAAGTGCATATCTAAAATAGGGGTCCTTAAATGGTAATTAGACCATTATATTTTCATGGAAAAAAATGGACATGCATAGGTAGAAATAACTAAAATTTTAATGAAGGGTATTTTAGTAAAATGTCAAATAAAAGAAATTAAATGGGAAAAAGATGGAAAAAGGTTGTCATCTTCTTCCTAGGGCCAAATCTTCAAGGGGGAACTCCATAGCTAGGGTTTCCAAGCTTCCAAGCTCTATAGTAAGCCAATCCAAGCCTCGTTTTTCATGTTCTTTACGTTTTTGGAATCCTGGTAACTCGATTTAGCTTATTCTAGCAATATTTTAACCTAGGGTTCATATTTGGAAAAATACCCATAGGTGAAATGTGTTTATTTTGATGTTTTATGATAAAATATGAAGGCTGAAATTATGTTAAACAACTTTTGCTAAGCGAATTTACGTGAAAACAAGTAAAACGACATAATCGGTAAAAATACCTAATGTTCATAAGTACATGTTAGAGTGAGAATTTGATGTTTCCATAGAAGGGAAAAATGTTCAGCATGTCCTAAAATATAAGAAAATAGGATGAAGTTTAATTTTCGAGCCTAGGGGAAAAATCATAATTTTGTGAAATTTAGGGGCAAAAATGTAATTTTGCCATAATGTTATTTTTGGATTGAATTAAATAGTTTAAATATTAAATAAGATAAATGTGTTATTATAGATCGAGAAGAATGTGGAATCGACCTTGAACGAGGTAAAGGCAAAGTTAAGGACTAAATTGTAAATTTCTCCATATTTTGCACCGAGGTAAGTAGTATGTAAATAATTCATTATCTTATTGATGTTTTTTATTATATTTCAGCATGTTTTATATATTATATCTGATTTTTGAATCATAATTGACTATTTAATGAATGAAATAAAGTATTAAAAAGTGAGTTATTTCCCGTTTGAACCTTAGAATCGAAAGATGTAATTGGTATGTAGCTAGGTCACATGAGTGGTTCTAAGTGTAGGCCACTATCTGTACAAGAGAGCTACAAGAGATTACATATATGTAGCTAGGTCACATGTGTAGTACCGATAGTACGCCATGTGTACAAGAAAGCTATATGTAGCTAGGTCACATGTGTGGTATATGGTGTGAGCCACTATGTGTACAAGAGAGCAACGAGAAGGCTAGGTCATATGAGTGGTGCTAGGTGAAGGCCACTATATGTACAAGAGAGCCAGAATTATGAGTACAATCGAGCTAGGTCACATGAGTGGTACTGAGTGAAGGCCACTATGTGTACAATAGAGCTTCGATTTCAAAGGTGGGCTGTGTGCGAAACCACCGCGTATTCGTTATTATTTCGATGCGTTCAACGGGAAAATCGACTAAGTGAAATTATGTGAGAATTTGTAGTGGTAAGTGTATGTATATACATGTGTAACGTATGAGCAATATGCTCAATATGTAATCGGAAATTGGAAAGATTGGTATAGGCAAGTGATGAACACAACTAAAGTGAGAGAGAGCAAAAATTTACAATAAAACTGTTTTGGACAGCAGCAGTGATATGAATTTGAAAAATCACCAAAAATGGTAGAAATTGAATTATAAGTTGTATGAGATATTAATTTAGAACTTATTGAGTCTATTTTCATATAAAAGAAACAAAACAAGCAAAGTATTTGTATATTTTGAGATATTTAAATTTTTGTGAGACTAGTTCAGAATGGTTACTTGATCCCCTGTTCTGCCTTGGAAAAATCATTAAAAATTGTACAAAAATACTTTTGGGACAAAATTTATATGTTTAGATTCCTTAATGACATATTTTCAAGAGAAATAAACTATAATGTGATATGAACTCTGTACAATGAGAAAATTGATTCGTAGTGAAGAGAGGTCAGAATAGTCAAACAGTGAAACAGCGGAGACTTTGAAGAATAAACTGTACTAATTGGCTATACCAAAAATTCTGAAAATTTTATGGTAACAAGATACGTGAGTCTAGTTTTGGGAAAAATTTATGGATCTTAATTTGGAGTTTCTTAGCTCTAGATAAAAATAATTTAGTGACTATGACTCGAATAGACAGCTTGCTCCAAACTTGATTAAATAATGAATTTGATTGTGTTGTTTTGTAAACATATTAAATCCATTATAAATCATTTATATACTTACTTACTAAGCTATAAGCTTACTCTCTTTTCTTTTCCTTGTTCTATAGTGTCATCAAGCTAGCTCGGGATACGGTGATCGTCGGAGATCCATCCACACTATCAGCCTTCTTTTGGTATTTTGAAAACAATATTTTGGGAATTATGGCATGTATAGAAGGCCTAATTGTCATTGTTATTTGTAGTAACGAATGGTTATTTTGCTCATGGGTATTGACAACTATGTATGGAAAAGTTTTAAATTTATACGAATTTTACATTTTAAAATTTTGTACAATAGCTTGGATCATGTCCGGTAATGCCTCGTATCCTATTCCGGCGACGGACCTGGTGAGGGGTGTTACAAAAACACATGGTAGAATCCCATTTTTTCTTCATTTTCTCTTTCAAAGTTTTTTTCTCTAGTTCTCTTCTCTTTTATTTTCTTCAATTCTTCCATTTTCTTCAAGATTGTTGCTGCTCTCTCTCTCTTTCTACTCCCCTAATCTAATTATTTTAACTATCAATTTAATTCTTTTCGTTTTTTTCCCTATTTTAGGTTGTTCTTCTTTAACTCTTTCACCAGTGAGCCTCTTTTCTTCTACAACTATTTTAGTTGTTCTCTTCTTCTCTTTAATTGTTCCTTATGCTTAGTTTAGTTGTTTTCTACGACTATTTTAGCTTGTGAAAGAATCATGTTTTTAGCTTTTGATATTGTATTGGAATATTTCAATCTCTAGTTTATAATGAAACAAGAAAAAAAAATCTTACAACAATTGATTGCTTGATTTTTTTAACGAGATGAGGCTCATTCTTTTTTCTGACTTTTCGTGTGACAAACTTTTGCCTTCAAAAGGCAATGATGATTTTGAAGGGTTTTTATTTTTTATCTTTGTTGTTTTTGCTTCCATTCCCTGTTCTCTGAGTTTATATGAAGATTGAGTTACATAAGTTTGCTATTCTTAATTGATGTTGATTTCACTACTCTATATTTAGATTGTTAAGTAGTTTCATTAAGTGATTTTGTATCTTGTTAACTCTTGACATTAACTCAGTGAAGCAATTTAAGCATAGAAGTATATCTACATGATGACCTATTGGTGGATGAATGCACATTTCTAGGCTGTGGTGTATAATCTTGTAAATCATTAGGCTCCCTTTGCGAGATTGTCTACTTTGTGCTAGTCTCGTGTGATGAATATTTTATGTTTTGTCCCCCAACTGTTGCCAATTGTTGAGAAAATGAATTGCAATTTTTATACACAGGAATCAATTGGTAGAGTTTTGTTGCCCTAATCAGCTATCAAGTTTGAGAGGTACTTGATGGGGGAGGTATGATGACAATATGTTAAACACCTTTTCCCCTTATCAAATGAATGCTTGAGATGTCTTAATTCATTTTATGATCTCAACTTTAGCTAGTTTCGTTTTGTGCCGAAGTAAGAAAAGTAGAGCGTGGAAAGAAGGTAAACAGATTCAGAATTTTTGAGCAATCTCATGCTAAGTGATGCCCGTCAAAATGCTGCCATTTTCGTATGTAGTCATTCTTCTAATACAATCTAAAAGAATCCCTATACTTTTGCAAGTTCTTTTCTTGTATATAAATGCTTATGAGGTTAGTTAGCATTCCTTTTTGGAAAAAATATCATTTTGTGTTACCTTGGGTTGTCTTATATGTCGATATTCAGCCTAATTAGAAAAGAAATTCTAATAACTTGCATCACTAACTATTAAATTGATGGTATATGTTATAACGATAAATTTTTTTAGGCATAATCTCTGGTTTATTCATTCGGTCGTAGGTTTCTTTGATGAATATAATAGTAATGTTATATTTCAAAAAGTTGGGTGTTGTAACGGCCCAAATTTCATTGAAATCGGAATAGTGATTTCAAGACCACAAATGCGAGCTAAAATTATAATTTATTTTTATTTTATTATATAAACCATATTATAATAGAAATGTCATGTGAAAATTTTGATACAAAATTTTCATTGATTTAGTGCTTAATTACGAGAAGGACTAAATCGCATAAAATGCAAAAGTTGATTTCTAGTAGCTATAAGGACTAAATAGCTATGGAATTAAAAACTAAAGGTCTTTATATGGTAATTAGACCATTAAAGAAAGTGTGTAGATTTTTTGGTATAACTCATCCATGGAAATTTAGAAAAAGGGCAAGGACTAAATTGGAATTCAACTAAATTAGTTAATTAAAAAGATGAAAAGAAAATAAAAATCATATTTTCTCATATTCTTCCCCAAAATAAGACATAGAAACCCTAAGAGAGAGAAGAAACTTTCATGGCCAAATTGGGTAAGTTTTCATGTCCCGGTTTTAGTAATTTTGGTATTTTTGAAATCGAGATAGCTTAAACTATCTATTTGGGGGATCAATTTGAAAAGTTATCAAGGTATAAAAATTGGGTCAAGGGTGCATATGCTGGAAATTTGAAATTTATGGTAGAAAATGAAAGATTGATGATAGATAAACAACTTTTATAAAGTGATTTTTCATGAAAACTTGATTTAGGGACTAAAATGAAAATGGTGAAAATCCATGGAAAATGCTAAAATTTGTGAAATCTATGTGTTGTAAAAGCTGTATGTATATTTCGGCTAGGCTTGGGTAGAGGGTCAAATTTCATGAATTTCATTTTCCGAGCCTAGGGACAAAATGGTAATTTATGGAAAAGTTAGGGGCAAAATGGTAATTTTTCCTAGGATGTAAATTGAGTCCAAATAAATATGAGATGTGTGAAATTGATTTCAAATTTACTCGTATAGATCCGGTTAGACTAAATTCGGAGTTAAAACGAGAAAAAAGAGGAAAATGTCATATTGGTAGATGTTTGTACACGAACCTTTGTCGAGGTAAGTTCGTGTAACTAAATTGTGTTTATTTACATTCTTGCATTGATTGTGCTTATGTAAATTGTATAAATTTCATAAATATGTGAAATGACTACTTATCCGATAAAGCCCGATAAATGAAAATGTTTAAATTAAATGATAATGCCCGATAGATGATAAAGGATAAACGATGGGAATGTTACTTATATGCTTGAAATGGATGTGGAATGTGTTTATTTGAATTATGTGGATGTTGTGGATGTATGAAATAGTCACATGTCTGATAATGTTTGAAAAATGTTTAAATCCTGGTTGAAAAAATGGAAGATCGATGGATATGTGATTTCCCAAAATGAATGAGGTCCTGCATTTATTGTTGGAGGGATTTAGCTCAGATGATTTTGAAAGGATTTAGCCCAGACGAGTAATCTTAATGTGAGTCCTCTCGAGCATATGTTATGAATTGGATTTAGCCTGGACGGGTAATCCAGATCAAGCTCTTTAGAGCATATGTTACAAAAAGGATTTAGCCTGGACTGGTAATCCTATTGCTTATATATATATGGCTCGAGAATGTACTCTTTGAAATAGTACCTTATGGGTACCATTGGACATGAATTGACAGATCCTAATTTGTACACCTTGGGTGTAATGCTTGTGTATCCATCGATATTTAGAATAAATTCAACGGGTAAAAACCTTGACATGAAATGACATGAATAAGAAATGAGTTATTACATGTAGTTTCCTAAAATTTATGAAAATGATGCTATATGACAATTGTTATATGGAAACATGAGATGATGATATTTGTACATGGACTTTATTTGATAAATATATGTTTATTATTGATTATAGACTTGTACACCTTGAGTGTATTAATCGTGACCTTGATATTCCAAGTAATATTGGTAAAGTTATGATATGAAATGATATGAACTCGAGATGAACTATTATGAAATTTTACTTGTAGTATAAAGAGATGATTTATACATGTTAAATGAATACATGTTGTGGAAAGCATATATGCATGGAAACTTGATTGTTGTTGTCCCCATATATGTTTTGATGTTATTATGAAATATACGACTAACAAGGGCAATGAGGATATGTGTAGGGCTTGAGGTCAAATTGATTGAATATGCCTTACATAGTTGCCTCAAAATAGAATGAATGGTAAGTTAAGTACCATGTTATACGAACTTACTAAGCATGTAATGCTTACTCCATTATATTTTCCCCTATTTTAGAGTAAATTGGAAGTTCATTGGATTGTAAGCTCGGCAGAGATCACTCACACTATCCATAGGCCCATGTCGGTACAATATGGTAAATTAATTATGGTTATAATGGCATGTATATGATATATTGGCCATATTAGCATGTAAATGTAAATGATGCTTGTAATCTAACCATTGGAATGGCTAGTAATGGTTTGTTTTAATATATTTGTAATGTCATACTATGGTAGCTACATATTGTAACAACCCGATTTAGGGCCTAGTCAGAATAGTGGTTGCGAGACCACAAATCCAAAGTAGAAATATATGTTTTATGGTTTTTATGAGGTCTGTGACATGTTTGCATAGTTGTGTGAAAATTTCATGAAGAAATTTTATGATTTAGTGATCAATTTATCTTTTAGAACTAAATTGCAAAAATTAAAAAATGTGAGATTCTAGAAGTTTTAAGTAGAAGATAACATTAGAAAATTTATTAGAGGTCCTTATTTAGTAATTACACCATTATTTCTCACGATGGATAAAAAAGGACATGGAAGGGAAAATTCTCAAGGAATGGCCTTAAGGGCATTTTGGTCATCTAGTTAATAAATTAATAAAAAGGGAAAGAGAAGTCAAAATTGGTGTCCATCTTCTTCCCTAAGTGCCGAAAATTGAAGAGAAGACATGGCTAGGGTTTGTTCATTTTCAAGCTCAAAGTAAGTGCATCCTAGCCCCGTTTTTAATGTTCTTTACATTTTTTAGATCCTCGTAGCTCGATTTAGCTATTTCTAGCCATATTTTCAGCTAGACTTCATGTTTAAAAACTTACCCATGTATGACATGCATGTATTTTGATGTTTAATGGAGGAATATGGAAGTTTGATGTGTGATGAACATCTTTCTCTAAGTGATTTTTCATGGAAACACCTAAAAATGACCTATTTGTAAAAGTGGTAAAATGTGTAGTAAAAATCAGTTTTGAAGGAAAATGTGAGCTATTATAAGTTTAATATAGGTTCGGCTAGGCTTGGGTAACCAAGAAAATGAGTACATTTCATCATACGAGCCTAGGGACCATTTTGCAAATATGTGAAAGTTTAGGGGAAAAATTATAATTTTTGCCAAAATATGGTTCATGGGCTATTTTAGTCAATGTGATAATTAAATAGGTGAAATTTGTCATTATAGTTCAAGAAACACAAAGTCCGAACCTAAACCGAGGAAAGAACAAGGTGGTGGACTAAATTGAACCACTATCTATATTTTGGTACCGAGGTAAGTTTGTGTGTAATAAATCAACATAATGTTATTATGTATTTAAATGTCTGATATTACATGAAATGTATATTCTCTTTATGAAATTGGTTAATGAGGTCTCGATGAAAAAAAAAAAAAATGATGATGTTTTACTATATCGAAGTCTGGTTTAACCTTAGGAATAGAAAGGAAACCCTTGTCACGACATTAGATTAATAAGGTCCCGTATAAGACCGTATTTGGGATATAGCCTCGGCACCAAATTGAGATCCCGTGTAAGACCATATATGGGATATGGCATCGGCATCGAATAATGATTCCGTCTAAGACCATGATTGGGACCTGGCTTCGGTATAGAAGCGTGTAAGACCATGTCAGGACATGGCATTGACATACGATCTCGTATAAGACGATATCTGGGATATGGCATCAACATCGACATATGATCCCATGTAAGACCATATCTGGGATATGGTATTGGCATCTTACTACGTGTATGACAATTTCTGAGTATCCTTCGATATTCCAAGTGGTTCAATGGGGTAAAGAATTAAAGTTTATGTTAAAGTTGGAAAAATGGTTAAAGTTATGTGATGGAGTGATACTGGAACATATACGAAACTCACGAGAAATGAGTCCGGTATGTGATATATGGTTGGTACGAGTGAGCTTGAGTAAGCCATGTCAATATTGCTTGAGAATTTTGTGTTAATTCATATTGTAATGTGTGGATGTTTTCACAAGATTTTATGTTGTTATTTGTTACATGCAAACTTACTAAGCTTTATGCTTACTCCCTCTCTTTTCCATTTTCTTGTAGTATCGCCAAGCTAGCTCGGGGATCGAAGGACGTCGGAGCTCGATTCACACTATCAAGCTATTCTTTTGGGTATAGTAAAGTTTGATTATTTTGGGTATGGCATGTATAGGAACTTGGTCATTTTGTTATATGTCATGTTGGTTAGCCAATGTGTTGGCTATTAATGTTACTTATTTCATTTTTTAAATGGCCATTGGAATTGGCCAATACTAGTTAAGTTATATCTATTCAATGATGATGAAATTGATGAAGTGCAAGCTTGCGCAATTGAATGAGTAATGTGTGAAGTATATGCATGATGAACGTAGTGTGAAATTAAGGTGTGGATGATGCGAACCCGGTCGCATCATGTTACGACGCAACTCAACGCCATCGAGATTGGCCTAAGCTCGAGGGGCCTAAGTGCAAAATGAAGCTTCATTACAAGCTCATTCAACTCTATAGGCGTTTCTTGCAATTTATTGCAAGTTGAATTTAAATTTTAATAAACTCATATTAAGTTTAATAAATGAGTTGTTGGTTTTTAACTCATCTTAGTTTATTTAATTGAGTTTTTATTGAACTTCATTTAATTAGTTGCTTATTAATTAATCTAGTTACTAGGATTATTTATTGAAGCATGTGTTTAAGTTTATTTAATTTTGCTTCATTTAATTAAACTAGTTGCTGAATTAATTGATGCATTTGTTTCTAGTTCATTAATTGAAGTTAAGTGTTTGATGTTTTGAGTTTAATTAGTGTTTAAATATGTTTAATAAGTTCATTTTAATGTGTTTATGCAGGTGTCTCTTCAGCTTACAACCGTTACATTTCAAGGCTGTTACAACTTAATTGAAGTGACTTTTCAAGTGTTTTTTGGTTAAAAAAGAAGGAGTTGTTACAAAAAAGAGTTTTACACATCATTTGAGGAGTTTTAAATAGCATTATAACACCCTTTAAATTCGGCAGCAACCCTTTCATCTACCAGCTATTTTTGCTCTTTCAAAAGATTAAATCAAGCATTCAAAACACCATTAAGGAGCTAGTGTCTATTCGGCTAGCCAATGGACAATTCAAGAGTCATTTTACAAGAATTCAAGGATGTTCATTCAGCTAAATTAAATTGAATTCAAGGGTGGAAGTTAATTGTTACAAGAATGTCAAGAGACTTGAGTTTTATTTTAGCTTTAATTAGCATATTGAGATGAATACTTGTGACTATTCAGCTAGCTTTTTCTAACATTATAAATATGTGTAATCAGCCATTTTGAAGGGACTTTTGGCTATATTTTGAATGTTTATAACATTTTGTGAGTTTTCCAACTCTCCTATTTCGTTTTAAGACTTAAGCTGACTTATCTAGCAAAAGCTAGTGGCGTCTACCTTGTTTCTTTTCTAACTTATCACTCCTATATCGAGTGTGGCATTCACCCTTATACTGATTGGTTCCTATCTCCATATAGATAGTGGGTCACTGTTTAGCTATCCTTCTATCCACCTTAAGTGAAGTATAAGTCTCGGGTCAACACTTTAACATAGTGTTGGTTCTTTCTTGTCCTTAAGATCTCTATTCCATCCACAAATATCCTTTTTTTCCTTTGTAGCCGAATTTCCTCTTCATCATCATATCCTTTAGCCATTTTTAATCACTATCTTGTTCATCAAATACTCTCCTAGCCGAAATGACCCTTTGTTTCAAAATCGAACGATACTTCTCCATTTTAACGATCGGGCAATAATGACTTGAATCAACATCGAGGCGAGTTTGTATTAGTGGATGTCTTGATTTTAGATATTAGAGGTGCATTATTGTTATGCTATGTGTTGCTGGAACTGGTATAAGTGTGGTTACCTTTTAGGGTGACAAATGGCTTGGTAAATAGCCTTATACTTGTCTACATGGATAGACACACGAGTGTGTGTCTAGGCCGTGTGTGACACACGATCAGCCCCGTGGGTGTGTTGATAGGCCGTATGTCCCCTGCACCCAAATTCAGCAAAACAGAATGCCTAGTAGTAAACACACGGGTAGAGACACGGCCGTATGTCTTAGCCGTGTGAAGGACACGACCTCAAGATATGGGCGTGTGCCCAGGCAGTGTGAAGTCGCACATTAATTGCGAGAATTAAATTCGCCATACGACCAAGCACACGGTAGTGTGACTCGGCCGTGTGACCCAAAATGTTTATTGACGTCATAAACAGAATGTCAAGGTTTTCACACACGGGTTAAGACACGGGCATGTCATGGTCGTGTGAAGGACACTGGCCATAGACATGGGCGTGTGCCAGGCCGTGTGAAAACCCCGGTAGGTTTGAAATGAAAAATAAAATCCACACAGCCTGCCCACACGGGCGTGTCGCCCTGTTTTGAGCAAAAAATTTCTAAGTGTTCGTGAGCTTTCGGTTCAATCCCGAACCACTTTATATGTATGTCTTAGGTCTCGTAGGCCCATATTAGGGATGTTATGAACACGAATGAAAAGTTTTAAGTTGAAATAAAAATTTATGGCCCAATTTTGTATGATTAAGTATGTTAAGTCCGGTAATGCCCCGTACCCAATTTTGGCGTCGAATACGAGTAAGAGGTGTTACATTTAGTGGTATCAGAGCTATGGTTTAGTCATTTCTTGGATTACTGTAGCATGTGTGAGAGTCTAGCTATACATGCCATATGTATGTGTATATATATAATGATAGTGTGACGACTCCTGACGATTTAAAATATGTTTTCATATAGCAAATGGATCTCGACAGAGCAGTGGTGATGATGTAGAAAGTAATGCTGGCCCCCTACCCAAGGGACAATGCCAACTGAAAATGAAAATAGACCAATGACTTTGAGTTGGAGTTTGTTTGAACGAACCCGAACGTTCAACCCCCTCCACCCCAACCTATTCCTCAGCCTATCCCTGTAGCTCCCTAAGCTGCAGAAATGGTAAGAAGGGAAAAACCCTCGGTTGATAGAATCCAAAACAAGGAGCTGAGGAATTCTGAGCTAATAAAGATGATGATCCGAAAATAGCAAAATTCTGGCTTGAAAATACCATCAGGGTATTTGATGAATTGTCTTGTAAACCTGAAGAGTGTATGAAATGTGTGGGGTCTCTTTTGAGAGATTTAGCTTATCAGTGGTGGAACACTCTTGTGTCGGTTGTCCCATGGGAGAGAGTTAATTGGGAATTTTTCCAAGAAGAGTTCTGAAAGAAGTATATTAGCTAAAGGTTTATCGATAAAAAAAGGAATTCTTTGAGCTAAAGCAAGGTCAAATGACGGTAACCGAATATGAACGTGAGTTTGTACGGCTCACTAAATACGCTCGGGAGTGTGTATCCATTGAATCCATCATGTGTAAGAGGTTTAAGCACGGATTAAATGAGGACATCTAATTGTTTGTTGGTATTTTAGAACTGAAGGAATTTGTTGTGCTAGTAGATAGAGCTTGCAAGGCCGAAGAATTGGCCAAAGAAAAATAAAGGCTGAAATTGAGTCTCGTGACTTAAGGAAGGGACAATTGGGTAAGTCATTTCAATCCTCATCCAAGAAATCGAGAGAGTTCACTACTCGATCAGCCACTTCAGTTGGGTTCTCAAATAGAAGTAAAGGTAATCAGTACTCGATTTCTAAAGCTTAGACCACTTCGATTGCTAGTGTTGGTAATGCTCGACCAAGTAGACCAGAATGTTCACAGTGTGGTAGACGTCACCCTGGTAAGTACCAAGCAAATGAGAGAGCTTGTTTCAAGTGTGGTTCCCAAGATCACTCCATTAGAGATTGCCCCGAGATGGTTGAAAAAGAGAAATTTCAGAGTGCAAGATCGGGTAATACTACTAGAGGGAGGCCACAGAGAAATTTGGTAAATGGAATGAGTAGTAAGAATACACCTAGAGAGCAGACTACAATATCTGAAGGTAGAGCGCCTGCGAGGACTTATTCCATTGGCGCTCGCGAAGAGGCGTCATCCTCTGATGTGATTACGGGTACATTTTTTCTCTATGATACTCATGTTGTTGCTTTAATTGATCCGGGATCTACCCACTCGTATGTTTGTATGAAATTAGTATCTAGTATGAACATGCCTGTAGATCCTACAGAATTTGTGATAAAAGTGTCAAATCCCCTAGGCAAATGTGTGTTAGTTGACAAGGTATGCAGAGATTGTCCTTTGATGATTAGAGGTCATTATTTTTCGGCTAATCTCATGTCCTTTGATGATTAGAGGTCATTATTTTTCGGCTAATCTCATGCTAATGCTATTTGATGAATTCAATGTAATTCTTGGTATGGATTGGTTAACTGCTCATGATATGATAGTAAATTATGGAAGAAAATTTATTGAATTGAAATGTAAAAATGGGATATATTTCGGGTTGAATCAGATGAACAGGATAGATTGCCTATAGTGATTTCTTTGATGTTTGCTCAGAAATACATAAGAAAGGGATATGAAGTTTATCTTGCCTTTGTGATGAATACCAAAGAATCTGAGTTAAGAATTGAATTAGTGCCGATAGTATGTGAGTATCCAGATGTATTTTCGAAAGAATTACTAAGGTTGCCTCCAGTTAGAGAAATTGAATTTGGTATTGAGTTAGCCCTTGGTACCGCGCCTATTTTGATTGCTTCATACAGGATGGCTCCGATCGAGTTGAAAGAATTGAAGGCTCAATTGCAAGAGTTGATGGATAAAGGTTTTGCAAGATGGAGTTATTCTCCATGGTGTGCTCCCGTATTATTTGTGAAAAAGAAGGATGGTTCTATGAGGTTATGTATAGATTATCGACAACTTAATAAGGTAACCGTAAAGAACAAGTATCCCTTGCCAAGGATCGATGATTTATTTGACCAATTGAAGGGATCCACTGTGTTTTCCAAGATAGACTTGAGGTCTGTTTATTTCCAGTTGAGAGTCAAAGATTCAGATGTACTAAAAATCGCATTTTGAACAAGGTATGGTCACTATGAATTTCTAGTTATGCCTTTTGGCTTAACAAATGCCCCTGTCGTGTTTATGGATTTAATGAACCTTATCTTTAGACCATATTTGTATAAGTTTGTTGTAGTCTTTATTGATGATATATTGATTTACTCTCGTGATGAGAACGAGCATGCTGAACACTTGAGGACTTTCTTACAAATTTTACGTGATAAACAGTTATATGCCAAGTTTAGAAAAAGTGAATTTTGGCTTAAAGAAGTCAAATTTTTGGGCCACATTGTTTCGGGTGATGGCAATAGAGTTAACCTGGGAAAGATTTCAGCCATTGTGGATTGGAAACCGTCGAGGAATGTATCAGAGGTTAGGAGTTTTCTAGGCCTAGCTGGTTATTACAAGCGATTTGTTAAAGGGTTTTCCATGATAACTACTCCGATGACGAGGTTATTACAAAAAGATGTAAAGTTTGAGTAGGTAGATAAGTACCAACGGAGTTTTGAAAATTAAAAGCATTGTTGACTGAGGCTCCATTTTTAGTACAACCTGAACTGGGAAAAGAATTTGTTGTTTATAGTGACGCATCCTTGAATGGATTGAGTTGTGTACTTATGCAAGAGGGCAAGGTGATAGCTTATACCTCTAGACAGCTAAAGTCGCACGAGAAGAATTATCCGACCCGTGATTTAGAATTATCAACTATTGTATTTGTATTGAAGATCTGGAGACACCATTTATATGGCGAGAAATGTTGGGTATTCACTGACCATAAAAGTCTAAAATACTTGATGAGTCAAAGGGATTTGAATTTATGACAAAGGATATGGTTAGAGTTGCTAAAAGATTACAAATTGATGATTAACTACCATCCGGGAAAGGCGAACGTAGTCACTGATGCCTTGAGTAGGAAATCCTTGTTTGCATTGAGGGCTATGAATACATGGTTGGCTTTATCAGATAATGGTTCTATTCTAGCTGAGTTGAGAGCTAGACCGATGTTTCTCTAAGAGATTTGTGAAGCTCAAAAAGGTGACAATGATTTGCAAGCCAAAAGAGTTCAATGTGAATCAAGTATGGAGATAGAATTTCGGATTAGTTTTGATAGATGTTTGATGTTTTGAGATAGGGTCTGTGTACCGAGAGATGATGAGCTTATTCAGAAAATTTTACACGAAGCACATAGTGGATGTTTATATGCTCATCCAAACAGTATAAAGATGTATAATGACTTGAAGAAATGGTATTGGTGGCCGAGTATGAAGAAAGATATTTTTGAGTTCGTATCCAGATGCTTGATTTTTCAGCAAGTGAAAGCTGAACACCAAGTACCTTTCGGTTTACTTCAGCCTATTATGGTTCTCGAGTGGAAATGGGACTGTATTACTATAGACTTTGTGACAGGATTGCCTTTGACGTCGAGTAAGAAAGATGTCATTTGGGTTGTGGTTGATAGGCTTACGAAATCAACTCATTTTATACCGATACGCATTGATTATTCGCTTGATAAGTTGGTGGATTTGTATATTCCAAAAATTATGAGACTTCACGGGGTACCATTATCGATTATTTCAGATAGAGATCCGAGATTTACATATGATTTTGGAAAAAGTTGCAAGAAGCCTTAGGCACAAAGTTGAATTTTAGCACAGCTTTCCATCTGTAAACCGACGGACAGTCGAATAGGGTAATACAGATACTTGAAGACATGCTCAGATGTTATGTTTTGGAATTTCAAGGTAATTGGGAAAATTATTTACCATTAGTGGAATTTGCCTACAATAATAGTTTTTAGTCGAGTCTGAAAATGGAGCCTTATGAGGCATTGTATGGGTGTAAGTGCCAAACGCCCTTGTATTGGACCAAACTCAAGGAAAATTAGATTCACGGGGTTGATTTGGTCAGAGAAACCAAAGAGAAAGTAAAAGTGATTCGTGATTGTTTAAAAGCTACTTTGGATAGACAAAAATCCTACACGGATTTGAAACGAAAAGATATTGAGTTTCATGTTAGTGATAAGGTATTTTGAAAGTATCCCCGTGGAAGAAAGTTCTCAGATTTGGCCGAAAAGGCAAATTGAGTCTGCACTTTATCGAACCGTATGAGATTATCGAGAGGATAAGGCCGGTAGCCTATCATTTGGCTTTACCATCAAGGTTAGAAAAGATTCATGATGTGTTCCATGTATCCATGTTGAGAAGATACCGATCAGATCCTTTACATGTGATTGTACCGATAGAGGTTGAAATTCAACCGGACATCACTTATGGTGAAGAGTCGGTTAAGATTTTGGCTCGAGAAGTCAAACAGTTAAGAAATAAAAGTACAGCTCTTGTGAATGTATAGTGGCAAAGACACGAGGTAGAAGAGGCTACATGGGATCCTAAGGAGGCTATGAGAAACCAATATCCAAACTTTTTTACCGGTAAGATTTTCGGGGACGAATATCCCTAAGGGGGAGAATTATAATAGCCTGATTTAGGGCCTAGTTAGAATAGTGGTTGCGAGACCACAAATCCAAAGTAGAAATATATGCTTTATGGTTTTTATGAGATCTATGACATGTTTGCATGGTTGTGTGAAAATTTCATGAAAAAATTTTATGATTTAGTGATCAATTTATCTTTTAGGACTAAATTGCAAAAATTAAAAAATATGAGATTCTAGAAGTTTTAAGTATGAGATAGCATTAGAAAATTTAATAGAGGTCCGTATTTAATATTTAGACCATTATATCTCATGATGGACAAAAATGGATATGGAAGGGAAAAATCTCAAGGAATGGCTTTAAGGGCATTTTGGTCATCTAGTTAATAAATTAATAAAAAGGGAAAAAGAAGTCAAAATTGGTGTCCATATTTTTCCCTAAGTGTCAAAAATTGAAGAGAAGACATAGCTAGGGTTTTGTTCATTTTCAAAAACTTACCCATGTATGACATGCATGTATTTTGATTTTTAATGGAGGAATATAGAAGTTTGATGTGTGATGAACATCTTTCTGTAAGTGATTTTTCATGGAAACACCTAAAAAGAACCTATTTGTAAATGTTGTAAAATGTGTAGTAAATATCAATTTTCAAGGAAAATGTGAGCTACTATAAGCTTAAGATAAATTTAGCTAGGCTTGGGTAACCAAGAAAATGAGTACATTTCATCATACAAGCCTAGGGACCATTTTGCAAATATGTGAAGTTTAGGGGAAAAATTATAATTTTTGCCAAAGTATGGTTCATGGGTTGTTTTAGTCAATGTGATAATTAAATAAGTGAAATTTGTCATTATAGATGAAGAAACACGAAGTCTGGACCTAAACCGAGGAAAGAATAATGTAGTGGACTAAATTGAACAACTATTTATATTTTGGTATCGAGGTAAGTTTGTGGGTAATAAATCAACATTATATTATTATGTATTTAAATGCTTGATATTACATGAAATGTATATTCTCTTTATGAAATTGGTTAATGAGGTCTCGATGAAACAAAATAAAAAAAATGATGAAGTTTTACTATATCGAAGTCCCGGTTGAACTTAGGAATAGAAAGGATACCCTTGTCACGACATTGATTAATAAGGTCCCATATAAGATCGTATCTGGGATATGGCCTCGGCACCGAATTGAGATCCTATGTAAGACCATATCTGGGATATGGCATTGGCATCAAATAGTGATACCTTGTAAGACCACATCTGGGACCTGGCTTCGGTATCGAAGCGTGTAATACCATGTTTGGGACATGGCATCGACATATGATCTCGTATAAGACCGAATCTGGGATATAGCATTGGCATCTTACTATGTGTATGACAATTTTCGAGTATCCTTCGATATTCCAAGTGGTTCAACGGGGTAAAGAATTAAAGTTTATGTTAAAGTTGGAAAAAAGGGCTAAACTTATGTGATGGAGTGATACAGGTACATGTACGAAACTCACGAGAAATGAGTCCGGTATGTGATATGTGGTTGGTAAGAGTGAGCATGAGTAATATATTGCTTGAGAATTTTGTGTTAATTCATATTGTAACGTGTGGATGTTTTCACAAGATTTTATGTTGTTATTTATTACATGCAAACTTACTAAGATTTATGCTTACTCCCTCTCTTTTCCATTTTATTGTAGTATCGTCAAGCTAGCTCAGGGATCGAAAGACGTCGGAGCTTGATTTTCACTATGCAACATCCCAAATTTGGGCCTAGAAGTATTGGGCCTATTGGGCTTTGGGCTTTGGGTCTCAAAAAAATTTTAAGTGAGCGAGAAAATGAAAATTGGCATGTGGGCTTTGGGAGTTAATGAAATTGGAGTGTCTAAGTATGTTGGAGATGTTCGGGGTCAAGTAAGGGTATAGGAAAAATTTTGGTTTTAGCCCTAGGGAACAGTGACTTTAGTTAGTAGGCCTTTTAAATAGATTAAGGGGAAAATAGGACACAAGTGGGCCTGTGGTCCAGTGGCGAGTGGTGTCACTTGGGGAGCTACAAGGTGGTGTGAAGAGGTCCAAGGTTCGAGTGGTGGTAAGGTATTTTAGGGAGTGTTTATTTTGCAGAGTGGACGGCCAGAATTGTGTTGGTTTTGAACTCTTACCGTGGAAAGTTTGAAGTGATCTGGTGTGATGGATGTGGAGGGAATTTTAGATGAGATTAAGGAGTTATCAGGGAGAAAATTTAGGAGATGAGGAGTGTGGATGGGACTCTAGGGTGAAGGGAGTTTCAACTTTTGGCTATAAAAGGGGATGCCGAATTCTTTTGAAAGGTTCCATTACTTTTCTTTTCTCCCCTTCAGTCGAATTCTTCTATTTACCAAAAAAAAGAAACCATCATTCCTTTGTCGAAATTTTATTTTTCCCTCTAGCCGAATCCTTTTTACCGAATTCTCGGATAGATAAACTTTTCTATTGCCGAATTACCATCATCTTCTCTTGCCGAAATCCCTATTAGTGCCGAATATTTGTGGTTGTTCCTCCATCGCAAATCAATTATTATTTACTATCAGTCAAGTTTAAAAGCCGGATCTTGTTCAATAGTTGTCTAGGCCGCAAGATCAAAGGAGGATTTTGGGTAAGGTTCAAAGATCGTAAGTGTGGTAGGTAAGGATTGTTAGCAAAGTGGTAAGTGTTCTCGACTCAGTTATGGTTTAGTGGATGGCCGAAATTAAGTATGGCCTATAGGGGTGACTTATGTGAAATATGAGTCATTTATTTTGACGAAATATGTTTGAGTGCAGATCTAGGGGATATTCGCGAATAGTAGCTAAGGAAGGGCTACTAGAACGTGTGGCACGCGATTTAAGACCAATGATAGAATATCATGTCGCAGTAACCAGGTGTGTACAAACACTACACACACATGATATCGGCAATGCCGGAAAGTCGAAAATTCGAAAGTGGCTAAATAGGCCCGGTGGGCCCGAAGGCTAAGTTTTATAAAATCGATTGATTTGGTTATATGAATTGAGTAAGTCATGTGTGTTACTTGATCTAGAATTATTTTGGGCCTAATAGGCCATAAGAATGAGATTTGGGCCTAATGGGCCATAAGGATGTGATTTGGGCATAAGGGGATATATGAACGTGAAATGGACTTGATGGGCTTTATGAGGACGTAGACAAGTATGCTAGGGTTTATTGGACTTTAGGTCTAGTTCTGAACAACTCTTAAACCGTATAAGACTTAATCTAATAACTAAACTTGTCCGTGAACAAGTCGCTGGGTTAGAGTGTGGCAACGGACATATGCATGTCTAGGATTGGATCTAAGGAGAGCTTGGTACTTAAGCAGTCCTAGTAGCCCACCTCCTCTTCTCTGGAATCTTACCTGGTGCATACTGTATGTTCGCTTTAGCCGCAATGACTTGTTAATGGGCCAAAGTCTATAACTAAAACCCGAGAGGTACCAAGTACCCCTGATTTGAAAGTTACCAAAATATCCTTAGATTTGTAAAATTACTAAAATACCCCTATTTTACAAAATTACCAGAATACCCTTAGTTTGGAAAATTACCAAAATACCCTTAGTTTGGAAAATTACCATAATTTATGAAATTACCAAAATACCCTAATTTGTAAAATTACCAAAATACTCTTGATTTGGAAATTTACGAAAATACCTTTGTAGTGTAGAATTACGATAATACCCCTGTAGGGTAGGATTACGAAAATACCCTTGATTGTGAAATGGCTAAAATACCCCTATGTGATGAATATGAATTTTATGGATGTTACTCATATGCATACGGCATTCATATGATATTATGTTTAGGATGCATATGGGTGGGAATTATGGTACAGGAGGAAGAATTTGAGGATCGTATAGTCGCTTGACGATCGTGGATCCACCGGTGGCTTTAGGCCCATTATATGATTAGCAACTTTGCTACAATGTTTAGTAGTGCCGCTGTGAGTGTTACCATTAGAGTGTAGCGGAGGGGTGGGTCGAGCTAGAATTCCCAACAGGTGTATAAGGTTGGAAGGGAAATGGTGTATGTAGCGGATGGATTTTTGGGGAGGGTTTTGCATATGATATGATATGATATGATATGAGGTCATTGTGGGCTAAGGCCAAGACCACCGATTTTGATAGGGCTTAGGCCCATTGTGAATATTTGTATGTTGATTGATTGCCAAGGGTTGTACACACTGAGTTTCGAAACTCACACCCTTTATTTAATGTTTCAGGTAATCCTCAGTAGACGGCTCGACGTGGGAGAGGACTCGGAGGTGGCCACACTACGAGATGTTTAAATTTTTATTTATCTGTTTCAAAAAACATGGTTTTAATTGCTTTATTTTAGTTGGATGTAATAAGGCCTTTGTACTCCGATTTGACTTAGATTTTGAGTTTGCTATTTTCAACTATTTACTTAAGTACTAAACCTAAGTAAATTTCATATGTTTAAACTTGGTTTTCGAAATGCTTAAAATAATAAAATAGGCTTTTTTCATTACTTAACAAGACTCAAGGATTTTGGGCTTCTAAAACTTAAACTTAAGTTTTCAATTAAACAAAGTCATTTTGGAACTTTTTCTTTGATGTGACATCATCGGATTCAACCATAGTGTCTGGGCCGGGTCTGGGGGTGTTACATACTATCAAGCTATTCTTTTGGGTATAGTAAAGTTTGATTATTTTGGGTATGGCATGTATAGGAACTTGGTCATTTTGTTATATGTCATGTTGGCTAGCCAATGTGTTGGCTATTAATGTTACTTATTTCATTTTGTTAATGGCCATTGGAATTGGCCAATACTAGTTAAGTTATATCTATTCAATGATGATGAAATTCATGAAGTGCAAGCTTGCACAATTGAATGAGTACTATGTAAAGTATATGCACGATGAACATAGTGTGAAATGTGGGTGTCTTGATTTTAGATATTAAAGGTGCATTATTGTTATGCTATGTGTTGCTGGAACTGATATAAGTGTGGTTGCTTTTCAGGGTGGCAAATGGCTTGGTAAATAGCCTTATACTTGTCCACACGGTGTGTGTCTAGGCCATGTGTGACACACGGTCAGCCCCGTAGGTGTGTTGATAGGCCATATGTCCCTTGCATCCAAATTCAGCAAAACAGAATGCCCAGTAGTAAACACACAGGCAGAGACACGGCCGTGTATCTCACCGTGTGTGAAGGACACGACCTCGGACATGGGTGTGTGCCCAGGCCGTGTGAAGTTTACACATTAATTGCGAGAATTAAATTTGCCAACGGCCAAGCACACGGGCGTGTGACTCAGCAGTGTGACCCTAAATGTCTGCTGACGTCATAAACAGAATGTCAAGGTTTTCACACACGGGTTAAGACATGCGCATGTCATGGCCTTGTGAGGGACACGGGCGTGTGCCATGCCGTGTGAAAACCCCTATAGGTTTAAAATGAAAAATAAAATCCACACGGCCTACCCACATAGGCGTGTTCCTTTCCACACGGGCGTGTGGCCTTGTTTTGAGCAAAAAATTTAAATGTTCGAAAGCTTCCGGTTCAGCTCTTGAACCACTTTATATATGTCTTGATTCTTGTAGGCCCATAATAGGGACGTTATGAACAAGAATGAAAAGTTTTAAGTTGGAATGAAAATTTATGGCCCTATTTTGTATGTTAAGTCTGGTAATGCCCCGTACCCAATTCCGGCGTCGAATACGGTCAAGGGGTGTTACAATATGTGTTAAGTAGTAGATCAAATTATGCCTAACATATGGACTAAACCAAGGCAAGGTTATGAACATGTATGCATGAAATGATATGCCATGATGAACGATGGAATTTACTTGATTTGGATGCTTGAAATGGTCAGATTATATTTGGTATGTTTTAGTGCAGGAACATTGTAAATTTGGGTGACAAATGAGGCTAGGAAATGGCTTAATTTTGTCCACATGGGTAAGCACACAAGCGTGTGTCTAGGCCGTGTGTGTCACACGGCTTACCCCATGGGCGTGTAGCTAGGTCGTGTGTCCTCTGCACCTTAAATTTGAGAAAACAGAATGCTCAAAATTGAGCACACGGGTGTGTGTCTTGGCCATGTGAAACCTGCACCTAATTCAAATTAAATTAATTAACCACACGGCATAGTATACGGGCATGTGGCATGCCCGTGTGGCATAAGTCAGTAAGCTACCTAATTTCGAACACATCCTGCAGCATGGGCGTGTCCTAGGGTCGACAGGCGTGTCCCTTGGACCACACGGACGTGTGAGCCCTGCACCTTGGAAAATTTTTGAAATGTCACGAAAAATTCTTAGGGTTTTCGATTAAGTCCCGACTCGATTCTAATGCTCGTATTGGGCCTCGAGGGTCCATTTAAGGGACATTACGAATGATTTCAAAATTTGAATAGTAACTTACATGGTTTATCTGTAAATGCTTCTAATTATTTTGGTAATGCTTCGTAACCCTGTTTTAGCGACGAATACGGGTTAGGGGTGTTACATTTAGTGGTATCAGAGCTATAATTTAGTTGGTTCTCAGACTGAACTTAGCATATGTAGAGTCTAGAAATACATGCCATTATATATCCTGTGATAGTGTGATATCTCTCGACTCTGATGAAAATTATTTTACAAATAGACAGAGATGCTTTCCAGCTGAGCTGATTCTGATACTATTGAAAGTGATACTTACGTGCCTGAGTAAAAATGTTACTTATGATGAAATGAGACTTGTAAAGGTATGAAATAAATGTTTTATAGTGAACATGTTAATGGTACACATTAAGTGATATGTGTGTATATATGAAAGTTAATTTTTGAGGCTTACAATCTCCACCCCCTTACCAGTAAAGTGCTATACAATGAAATTCACAAGATTTATATGGATTAAGCTCATGAATGTGGAACTAAAGAGTTCAAAGGCTGAGTGACTAATGATGTAGTCAGAATGAGAATGGGTTAGCAAGTAAAGATGGTATTAAAAGAGATATCAGATTTTTTTGAGGATTATTTTGATTGTGTGATGTCATTGTTAAGGAAAAAGTTGTTCATGAGTAAATGACTTATCTAGACATGATATTTATAGAACAGATTAACTGAAAATTTTTCGAATTGACTCTTTCAGTGAACTGAATAATGTAAGATTATTGATGACTTTATTAGTCAGTGGAATAGTGATGAAATTGCACCGATATTTGAATGCAATTGTTATAATCAGGGATATTATAGCAATATCTTCTGGGTATTCTATAAGTTCTGTTGTTATCAGAGGCATTGAAATTGTGCATGTACAGATGCAATATACATCGTATTGAAAGACTAGTAAATTATGATAAATGGAATTACCGAAAGTCTGGTTGATTCATGAGCGATATTGTGCTATTTTATTTGGGTTGCTAATGATATATGATTTGGTGATAAGGTTCATGTGATGTTATTTTCTACTTCTATTGATTGAAGCCCTGAATTGCTAATATGGAAATTATATTGTGTTTATCACAGTTGTTTCTACTGAGTATGTGTGATATTGCTCTTCTGAATTTTCTTCGAGATGTCATCAATCTCTTTATTATTCAAGCATGGTTTATTTGTGAAAGATATTCATTGGTCAGTGGTAATTATACTTATTACCGTTATGAGTTTTGACTTGATCATGGGAACTTGGTAATATGGAACACATATTATAGAAACTGTATTATTGCATTGTTTATTATTGGGGCCACTTTCGGTCCTCCTTCATCTAATTTGAGGTACACTATTGATATTGAAGTGTTGTTTTATCTATACGGTTGAAATGTCAGTCATAATATAGCACTATGGTTTTGAATCTATTTGATGGTTTTGGCTTTGGAAAAACTCAAAGCTTCAATGTTAACAATTGAAATAGCTACATTGATGATCTGGTTATTATAGAAAAGAGGTAAGATTTGAATGGACCGATAAATATCAGTAAAGTTTTGACCAGTTGGAAGCACTATTGACCGAAGTATTAATTCTGGTTCAACTTGAATCGGGTAAGGAGTTGTTATTACAGAGATGTACTATTGAATGGGATTAGATTGTGCTTTGATGCAGTAAAGCAAGGTAATAGCACACATGGAAAGAATTACTCGATACGCGATCTAGAATTGACAACTACTGATTTTGTATTGAAATCTGATAACACTACTTGTTTGGTGAAAAATGTCATATATTCACCGATCATAAAAATTTGAAGTATCTGATGTTTCTAAAAGATTTGACTTTGAGATTGCATATATGGCTTGAATTATTGAAAGACCCTGATTCGGGTAATTTATTATCATTCAGGAAAAGTAAATATAGTTGCTGATATGTTGAGTAGAAAAATTCTTTGTTTGCTTTATGAGCAATAAATACTCGATTGTTATTGTCTGATGAAAGAATAATTTTAGCTGAGTATAGAGCTTAATCGATGTTTCTACAATAGAACAGTGAAACTCAAAAAAGTGAAAATAAGTTGTAGGTTAAATGAATACAATGTGAAATAATTTCTAATTCAGAATTTTAGAATAGATTCGATAAATGTCCGTTATTCAGAGGTAGAGTTTGTGTATTGAAGGATTAGAGCTTGTACGAAAAATTCTACAAAATTATCACAGTGATACTATGCTAGTTTATCTGGAAAATGATAAAATGCATAATAATTTGAAAAAGATATATTAGTAGCTCGGAAATGAAATGTGGTATTTCTGAAATTGTATTTAGATGTTGGATGTACCAGCAAGATAAGAAAGAAACTTTCAGGATGGTTACACCTAACGAAGATACTGAAATGGAAATGGGACAAAGTTACTATGAATTTTATATCAGGATTCTCCTTGACTATGAAAAAGAAACGAAGCCTGCACATTTTATTCTGGTATGAATAAGTTTCTCACTTGATAGATTGCTTGAATAAGCTATTTACGAAACTATAATATTACATAATGCGCTAGCTTCTGTTATTTCTGATAGAGATATATAGTTCATATTCCAACTCTGAAACAAGTTACAAGAAACTCTGGGTATACGGTTACATTTTAGTACCGTGTTTCATTTTCAGACGAATGATCAATCTAAACATATGATTCATATTTTGGAAGATATGCTTCGATGTTGTGTACTTGAATTTGAAGGTAACTGAGAAAAGTATTTGCCTTGGGTTGAATTTGCTTATTATAACAGTTAACAATCAAGTATAAAATTATACTGTACGAGGCTTTATATGGTTACAAATGTAAAACTCTAGTGTTTTGGATGGAGTTCAGTGAGAAAAGATATATGTAGTAGGTTTGATTCTTTGAAACCAAAGAAAGATGAAAGTGATCTAAGACAGTTTAAAAACAATATTTGATCGTTAGAAATCTGATGTAGATCTAAAATGAAAAGAAATAGAGTTTCTGATAGTGACAAGGTATTTCTGAAAATTTACCATGAAAGAAAGTTAATCAGATTGGCTGTTCAGGCAAAATTGAGTCTACGGCTTACTGAGTCATATGAGAACATTGAAAGGAATCGGACTTGTTGCATATTGATTGGCATTATTGTCAGAGCTTGACAGAATTTATAATGTTTTCATGTGATTATATTTTGATGGAAACGATCTAATCCATCACATGTAATTTCTCCGATAGATATTGAGAATCAGCCTGACATGATTTACAGTAAAAGATTGATTGAAATTCTTGCATGGGAAGTGAAAGAAACGAAAAGTATAAATGTAGTTTTAGTAAAAGTTCTTTGACAATGATACGATATAGAGAAAGCTACTTGGGAATCAGAAGAAACTATGAGAAAGTAATGTCTAAATCTTATTACTGATAAGATTTTCGAGGACAAAAATTCTTAAGGGGGAGAGTTGTAACAGCCTAAATTTCGGTGAAATCGAAGCAGTGGTTCCGGGACAACAAATTCGAGCCTAAATTATAATTTATTTGTATTTTATTATATGGACCGTATTATAATAAAAATGTCATGTGAAAATTTTGATACAAAATTTTCATCAATTTAGTGCTTAATTACGAGAAGGACTAAATCGCATAAAATGCAAAAGTTGAATTGTAGTAGCTATAAGGATTAAATATCTATGGAATTCAAAACTAAAGGTCCTTATATGGTATTAGACCATTAAAGAAAGTATGCAGATATTTTGGTATAACTCATCCATGAGAATTTAGAAAAAGGGCAAGGACTATATTCGAATTCAACTATATTAGTTAATTAAAAAGATGAAAAGAAAATAAAAAAAATCATATTTTCTCATCTTCTTCCCAAAATAAGACATGGAAACCTTAGGAGAGAGTGAAGAAACTTTCATGGCCAAATTGGGTAAGTTTCCTTGTCCCGTTTTTAGTAATTTTGATATTTTTGAAACCGGGATATCTTAAACTATCTATTTGGGGAATCAATTTGAAAAGTTATCAAGGTAGAAAAATTGGTTCAAGGGAGAATATGCTGGAAATTTGAAATTCATGGTAGAAAATGAAAGATTGATGATAGATAAACAACTTTTACAAAGTGATTTTTCATGAAAACTTGATTTAGGGACTAAAATGAAAAATGGTGAAAATCCATGGAAAATGCTAAAATTTGTGAAATGTATGTGCTGTAAAAGTTGTATTTATATTTCGACTAGTCTTGGGTAGAGTTCGGATTTCATGAATTTCATTTTTCGAGCCTAGGGACAAAATGGTAATTTATGGAAAAGTTAGGGGCAAAATGGTAATTTTTCCTAGGATGTAAATTGAGTCAAAATAAATATGAGATGTGTGAAATTGATGTCAAATTTACTCGTATAGATCCGGATAGACCAATTTCGGAGCTAGAACGAGGAAAAAGAGGAAAATGTCGGGTTAGTAGATGTTTATACACGAACATTTGTTGAGGTAAGTTCGTGTAAATAAATTGTGTTTAGTTACATGCTTGCATTGATTGTGCTTATGTAAATTGTATGAATTTCATAAATATGTGAAATGACTACATATCCGATCAAGCTCGATAAATGAAAATGTTTAAATTAAATGATAATGCCCGATAGATGATAAAGGATAAACAATGAGAATGTTACTTATATGCTTGAAATGAATGTGGAATGTGTTTATTTGAATTTTATGAATGTTGTGGATGTATGAAATAATCACATGCCCGATAATGTTTGAAAAATGTTTAAATCCCTGTTGAATAAATGGAAGATCGATAAATATGTGATTTCCCAAAATGAAGGAGGTCCTGCATTTATTGCTGGAGGGATTTAGCTCGACGAGTAATCCTATTGACCTCATTTTTGAAAGGATTTAGCCGGACGGGTAATCCTGATGTGAGTCCTCTCGAGCATATGTTATGAATTGGATTTAGCCCGGACAAGTAATCCAGATCAAGCTCTTTAGAGCATATGTTATAAAAAGGATTTATCCTGGACTGGTAATCCTGTTGCTAATATATAAGTGGCTTGAGAGTGTACTCTCTGAAATAGTACCTTATGGGTACCATTGGACAGGAATTGACAGATATTGATTTGTACACCTTAGGTGTAACGCTTGTTTATCCATCGATATTCAGAATAAATTCAATGGGTAAAAACCTTAACATGAAATGGCATGAATAAGAAATGAATTATTACATGTAGTTTCCTAAAATCCATGAAAATGATGCTATATGACAATTGGTATATGGAAACATGAGATAATGATATTTGTACATGGACTTTATTTGATGAATATATGTTTATTATTGATTATAGACTTGTACATCTTGAGCGTATTAATCATGACCTTGATATTCCGAGTAATATAGGTAAAGTTCTGATATGAAATGATATGAACTGGAAATGAACTATTATGAAATTTTACTTGTAGTATAAAGAGATGATTTATACATGTTAAATGGATACATGTTGTGGAAAGCATATGTGCATGGAAACTTAATTGTTATTGAGCCCATATATGTTTTGATGTTATTATGAAGTATATGATTAACAAGGGCAATGAGGATATGTAATACCAGAGTTTCACATACATATGAATGGGTCAAACCAGGATCAATCAATGCAATCACATGAGTATCATAAAGGGTGAAAGTACCAGTAATGACATCCTGAGAAGCGAGATCCTCCTAGCTCGAGTAACATAAGCTCTAGTTGGAGCTCTAGCCTCGAATCGAATCTACTTGTTCTTCGTCCCTCTCGACTACCACCTACATTGCCGAATGCAGGTGGTCCGCCTGCTAATGCACTACTCGGTCTAGAGTTCTGCACGGTGATTCCTTTCACCAACATCGGGCACTCTCGAATAAAATGGTCCGAGGATCCACATTTAAAGCGGGACCGATCACGAACTCTACAACTCCCGAATGCCATTTTCCACAATGTTTGCATTCAACTCGATTCGTGGAACGTTATCAACACCGCCATCGAGGTAGCTCGGGAGCCCACGGAAGGTCGATCATGTCTAGGTGAATCAAGTAGCTTTATGTCGGTGAAGTCATCTCTAAACTTCTTAGATGTGGAATGGAAATTCTTACCCCACGGTCTTTTACGAGTGTCTCTAGCTTCATCTCAACCTTTCTTTTCTCTTTCCCAAGCTCTTGACTTTGCAAGCTCGCTCGACTAGTGTCACAAACTCTTTGATCTCAAGAATGCCAACTAGCAACTTTAAATCTTCATTCAAACCGTCTTCAAACCTTTTGCACATAATGGCTTCAGTTGATACACACTCCCGAGCATATCGGCTCAATCTGACAAATTTTCGCTCATATTCAGTCACGGTCATTTTCCCCTGTTTCAGTTCAAGAAATTCTTTTCGTTTCTGGTCGATGAACCTCTGACTGATATATTTCTTGCGGAATTCATTCTGGAAGAAATCCCATGTCACTTTTTCTCTTGGAACCACTGATACTAGTGTATTCCACCAGTGATAGGCAGTGTCCCGAAGTAAAGATATAGCACATTTCAAACATTCGTCTGGAGTGCAGGATAGCTCATCAAGTACCCGAATAGTGTTATCAAGCCACATTTCAGCTCGCTCTGCATCATCATTATCATTAGCCTTGAATTCCTCGGCCCCAAATTTCCTGATTTTATCAACAGGAGGCCTACTAGATCTCATTGGATCTATCATCGGAGGTGCTGAAGGTACCGGAGTTGGATTATTCGGGAGTGGAGGTTGTTTGACACCAGTTATTCGAACAAATTGGGTAAACCATTCATTCATCATTTGGTAGAAGGCTTGTTTAGCCTCTCCTCGTGGTTACCCGTGAATCGGTTGAGAGTCTAATGGCGCCGATCCATGTGCGAGACCAGCGTAACACTCTCCACATCATCATCTATGGCTCTATCGGGATCGAATCCATTTACTATATAAAATACAATTGAAATTGTCAGAAGTCACCACACTATCACATATAAAATTCAAAGGCATGTATAGCTAGACTCTTACGTACTACGGTAGTCCTAAAATCGACTAAACCATAGCTCTGATACTAATAAAATGTAACACCCCTAACCCGTATCCGTTGCTGGAGTAGAGTTACGAGGCATTACTCGTCAAACCACAGTCAACGCATTCATACAAATACTATTACATTAATTAATAGTAATTAATTAATGCTATCTCAATCAAACATGTACTTTCATTTCAAAAATTATAATGCTAACAAGTTTATTACAAATAATATCTTTACTATCTAAAAAACAAGTTTCAATCAAATAGTAAAAGACTATTCCTTTGGTCATTTTGAATACATTAGCCGAATATGTGTACATCCACCCTTATTCAATATATACCAATCAAATGCATATAAGTATCAAATAAAAATATAAACTTCAAACTAAACCAATGCCATGGCGAATACTACAAGTAAGTGTACAATAATTTGATCATTAATATTTCACACATAACATAATATGAAATGAACTTTCTTGATATATTCGAACATGATAAATTAATAACAACATCAACAAGCATTACTAAACCATTTACAAAAAATATATATATATATATATATAGCAACCTATTAACTTGCTAACATTTTACATGCTTTAAATCATCTAGCATCCAACATTTATCCTTATTATCTAAATGCATATCCCAATATTACACCATATATATATATATATATATCATATGATCATTTTCCGTGTATGATTTAAAGCATGACCGCAGGCACATATCTAATGGTATTTTAATGCAAGCTACCATATCAAAATATGAAACCCAAACTTAACCAAAAGCAACAGCCTTATTCGCAAGGCCATATTTATATTTACAATCCGACATCATTCATTATTTATCAAAACAAAGCCTATACATGCCTTTGATTCAAAAGTTTACAAAACATAACTATACCAAAGAGAGTGATAGTGTGGTCGACTGTCTTGATGATCCCCTGAGCCCGTAGTTGAATTATTGATCTATAAAATAGAGCACAAACATAAACAGAGTAAGCTCACTGGCTTAGTAAGTCTTAAGCAGCTTTACAACTCAACTAGGTATTCAATTAGATTGAATAGAATAACATTATTAACATTTATGAACTGACAAAACACATATATACTACCATGGCCGATTATCAATGTTCACACCTAGTGAAATAATATTCAACGTACACTTAAAATATGAAACTTATCAATGGTACCCAGATTGCTAATCAATACATATATATTTTCACTTCAACCGAATAATACTTTCTGTGTACATTTAAAATAAGGGTACATAATTGAATATATATACATTTATCTATATGTATAGCTCATGGCCGAACCTATATAGGTATAATTTCTCATATCAATATAATAAACTCAAGTAAGCAAGTAAACATATCAACTCAATCTCTTTTTTAATCACATATCTTAAGTACCGAATATATAAACACATTTCTATCAACTTGATTATTCAAGAAGCATCACATATATCATAAACTTGATTCGATACATAACTTTTGGTGAACACTATAATAATAAACCTTGGCTTATTCAAATACCATCATAACTAGACCATTTCATTCATAAGCATAAGCTCGTATTAAAAATCAACGGTATAAAACTACTAGACCAAAGGTCCGAGATTTAAACACTGCAAACACGAAGCACGCTAGGCATTAGAGCCGAAATAAATCACCAACACGAAGCACGCTAGGCATTAAAGCCCGAATAAATCAAACAAGACGAAGCACGCTAGCATCAAAGCTCGATATGTAACACTCAAGCACAAGGCTCGCTGAGCATCAAAGCCCGATAAATAACACCCAACACGAGGCCCGCTAGGCTCAAAGCCCGATTAATAACACCGCGACGGGCTCTGCTAGGCTCAAAGCCCGATTATCAACCCAATCAACATTCCCATACACATTACTTAATGCTACAATCACATCCATCTCAGTATACTTTATTTTACAATTTCATGTTAAATCGAACATAATTATCCACATCACATTCAACAAACAAATTTACTACAATTTCATACCCCACATTCGCCTATATATATTTTCATGCCTTAAATACCAAACTTTATCATGTACTACTTTCGTAAATAATTTCTCGATATAAATTTGTTTAGGACTTACCTCGGTTGTCGATGGATCGTGCAAATCGGCTATTCGAGAACCTCCGCTCTTCCACGATCTAAATCTGTTTTCTTTGTTCTTGATCTAAAACACATTAAAATTTAGCTCATTCAAGTACATTTCATCTCAATTTAGTACCTAAGCACATAAATAGGCAATTTACCATTTTACCCCTACTATTTCAAATTTTTACAATCTAGCCTTAATTGCACAAAACACAAAATATACATTATTTCAATACCACACTCAAGGGCCGAATATGTATAAGGACCATATAAGTCCATTCTCTCATTTATTTTGCATTTAAGCCCTCTCAAATTTTTATTTTTACAAATTAGTCCTATTTACTCAATTTTTCACTAAAACTTCAATACAAAACTTATCAATCTTAGTCCTAACAATAAATTAAATTCATCAAACATCAATTATCATATAAGAATGCTAATGGCTGAACCTTAGACATGCACAGTTTTAAAAATTACAACATGGGTCGGCTACTGTTCGAAGCAACGATCTCAAAAACGTAAAAATTTACAAAAACCGAAATCAAACTAACCTTGAAATCAAGCCACCAAGTGCCGAAATTCAAAGAACAAAACCCCCTTTTTTTCTTTCTCAATATTCGCCATGACGAGAATGAAAAGATGGTGGCTTTTGTTTATGTTATTTTAACATATAATAAAGTAATTATTAAATTACTAATATAACCTTTAATATAAAATAAAACTAACATATATACTAAGGTTATTTTGACATAAGCCACCCACTAACTCTAAAATGGGTTATTTACCATTTTAATGCTCCACTTTAAAAAGCCATCATCAAATAGGCACTTTACACTATAGTTTGAGACTTTTAAAATTTACGCGATTAAGTCCTTTTGTCAAATTAAACACCCAAACGATAAAATTTTTCTACGAAACTTTCACACATTTTAATTCACACATAATAAGCACAAAATAAAATATTAAAATATTTCTCAAACTCGGATTCGTGGTCCCGAAACCACCGCTTCGATTAGGGTCAAATTCATCATTACAACTCTCCCCTTAAGGATTTTCGTCCCGAAAATCTTACCATTAAACAACGCCGATATTGTTGCCTCATTGAATCTTCAGGCTCCCACGTAGCCTCTTCAACTCCGTGCCTTTTCCACAGTACTTTCACTAATGGAATTTTCTTGTTTCTTAACTATTTCTCTTCCCGAGCTAAAATACGGATCGGTTCTTCCTCATACGTCATATCAGGTTGTATCTCAATCTCAGACGAAGCAATCACATGTGACAGATCTGATCTCTATCTACGGAGCATAGAAACGTGAAATACGTCGTGTATCTTTTCCAATTCGTAGGTAGCCTCAACCTATAAGCAACAGCCCAACACGTTCAATGATTTCATACGGTCCAATGAACCTCGGGCTCAACTTGCCTTTCCGGCCAAAACGGAGCACTTTCTTCCATGGAGAAACCTTTAAAAATACTCGTTCTCCGACCTGAAATTTAATGTCTTTACATTTCAAATCAACATAAGACTTTTGACGATCCGAGCGACTTTCAAATTGTCTCTAATAATAGCTACTTTCGATTCGGTTTCTTTAATCAAATTAACCCGTGTATCTTATTCTCACGAGCTCACCGAAGATAATGGTGTTTGACACTTTCGCTGTACAAGGCTTCATAAGGCGCCATCTTGATACTAGATTGAAAACTGTTATTATAAGCAAATTTAATCAAAGGTAGGTATCGTTCCCACGTACCTTCAAACTCGAGAACGCAACATCTCAACATGTCCTCAAGTATCTGAATAGTTTACTCAGACTGACCGTCTATCTGCGGATGAAAAGCTGTACTAAAATGTAGTTTAGTACCTAAGGCATCTTGTAACTTCTTCCAAAACCGCGATGTAAATCTCGGGTCTCTGTCTGAAACAATGGAACTCGGTACACCATGCAATCTCACAATTTGCGATACATACAATTCAGCAAGTTTATCGAGTGAAAAGTGCATGCGACCGACACAAAATGAGCTGGTTTAGTCGGTCTATCAACTATAACCAGACGGCATCTTTCTTACTCGGTATCATAGGAAGATGGATACAAAATCCATTGTAATTCTATCCCATTTCCATTCGTATCATGATTGGTCAAGTAACTGGATGGCACTTGATGTTCAACTTTTTACTTGTCGACAAACTAAGCATTTCAAACAAATTCGAGATATATCCGGTTTCATGCCCGGCCACCAATAGAATCTGTTTCAAATCATTATACATCTTTGTGCTACCCGGATGTATTGATAATCGACCACTATGGGCCTCACTCGAATCACCAGATCAAATCGAAGTTTTCGAACACACATTCACTTTTAAAATTCAAATAGTCATTTGCATCAATCAAAATCGACTCGCACCTTTTCTGCGAATTCGCCTAGCAATCAAATCCTTATCAACTTTCATGCATCACAAATTTGTTGAATAAACATCGGTCTTACTTGTAACTTCGGCTATGATCGAACCATCATCGACATAGCTATCTGTGCATTCATTGCACGAAGAGCAAACAATGATTTTCGACTTAACGATCCTGCAACGACGTTAGCTTTTCCCGGATGGTAGTCAATCACCAACTCATAGTCTTTCAACAATTCTAACCATCGCATTGTCTCAAATTTAGATCCTTCGAGTCATTAAATACTTTAGACTTTTATGATCCGAATAAATGTGACATTTCTCGCCAAATAAATAGTGACGCCAAATTTTCAATGCGAAAACAATGGTGGAAGTTCTAAGTCATCGTCGGGTAATTTCTTTCATGCGGCTTCAATTGTCTTGAAGCGTAGGCTACAACTTTGCCTTCCTCGCATCAAAACGCAGCCCAAACCATTTAAAGAAGCATCGAATAAACAACAAATTCTTTACCCGATTCAATTTGAACTAACACCGGAGCTTCATCAAAAGGGCTTTCGGTGATCAAAACTTTTCTGACACTTTTCTGACCACTCGAACCTGACATCTTTCTGCAATAACTTTGTCAACGGGGTAGCTATCATTGAAAAATTTTTCACAAATGTCGATAGTAACCCGCAAGTCCCAGAAAACTTCGAATCTCGGAAACATTTTTCGGTGGCTTCCAATCAAGTATAGCCAATATTTTGTTCGGATCAACTCGAATGCCTGATGCTGAAACAACATGTCCCAAAAAGCTGACCTCTTTCATCCAGAACTCACACTTACTAAACTTCGCATACAACTGTTGATTTCGCAAAGTTTGTAGCACTAATCTCAAATGCTCAAAGATGCTCAATTTCATCTTTGGAGTAAATCAATATATCATCAATAAACACTACCACAAATCGATCCAAAAATTGTCTAAAAACCCGATTCATCAAATCCATAAAAATAGCGAGTGCATTAGTAAGCCCAAAAGGCATAACCAAAAACTCAAAATGTCCGTACCTCGTCCTAATGCGTCTTTGGCACATCTCGTATCTCGACTATGGCCGATAATAACCCGATCTCAAATCTATCTTCAAAATATTGAAGCCCTTTCAACCGATCAAACAAATCATCAATCGGAGGTAACGGTACTTATTCTTTATAGTTACCTTATTCATTGCCGATAATCAATACACATTCGCATCGTTCCATCTTTCTTTCTCACAAAAAGAACTGGTGCACCCTAAGGAGAGAAACTTGGTCGCATAAAGCCCCTATCTGTTAACTCTTGCAATCGTGCTTTTAACTCTTTTAGCTCATGAGGTGCCATCCGATATGGAGCTATTGAGATCGAGTCGTTCCTTGAGCTAATTCAATGCCAAACTCAATCTCTCGTCTTTGGGTAAACCCGTAGTTCTTGAGAAACACATCCGAGTATTCACATACAATCGTCTGATTCAATCTGCTTCTCGGACATTTTATTATCCAATTACATAAGCCAAATAAGCTTCGCACCCTTTTCTCACATACTTTCGGGCTAACATCGAGGATATAATCAGAAACCCACCTAAATCACTGGATTCAATTCTAATGATCTCACCGCTCAAGCGTCTCAAATCAATAAGCTTTCTTTACAATTCACCACCGCATCATGCAAAGTTAACCATCCATTCCCAAAATTATATCAAACTCATCGAAAGGCAACAAGATTAAATCGATCGAAGTAAAAATCCCGAATCATCAATGGGCAACTTTTACACACTTTATTAACAAACACACATCTACCCAAAAGGTTGGATACGCGAATCACAAACTCGAGAGACTCAATGGCGAGTCTTATTGAATACCGAGTTTCACATACATATGAATGGGTCAAACCAGATCAATCAATGCAATCACAGTAGTATCATAAAGGGTGAAAGTACCGAATGACATCCGAGAAGCGACATCCTCCCTAGCTCGAGTAACATAAGCTCTAGTGGAGCTCTAGCCTCGATCGAACTCGTGTTCTTCGTCCCTCTCGACTACCACCTACATTGCCGGAATGCAGGTGGTCCGCCCCATCTTGATGCACTACTCGGTCTAGAGTTCTGCGGCAGATTACCTTTCACCTAACATCGGGCACTCTCAAATAAAATGGTCCGAGGATCCACATTTAAAGCAGGACCGATCACGAACTCTACAACTCCCAGAATGCCATTTTCCACAATGTTTGCATTCAACTCGATTACGTGGAACGTTATCAACACCGGCCATCGAGGTAGCTCGGGAGCCCACCAAGGTCGATCATGTCTAGGTGAATCTGAAGTAGCTTTATGTCGGCTGAAGCCATCTCTAAACTTTTTAGATGTGGAATGGAAATTCTAACCCGACGGTCTTTTACGAGTGTCTCTAGCTTCTCTCTCAACCTTTCTTTTCTCTTTCCCAAGCTCTTCAGCTTTGCAAGCTCGCTCGACTAGTGTCACAAACTCTTTGATCTCAAGAATGCCAACTAGTAACTTTAAATCTTCATTCAAACCGTCTTCAAACCTTTTGCACATAATGGCTTGATTGATACACACTCCAGAGCATATCGGCTCAATCGACAAATTTTCGCTCATATTCATCACATCATTTTCCCTGTTTGATTCAAGAAATTCTTTTCGTTTACGGTCGATGAACCTCTGACCGATATATTTCTTGCGAATTCATTCGGAAGAAATCCCATGTCACTTTTCTCTTGGAACCATCGATACTAGTGTATTCCACCGGTGATAAGCGGTGTCCAAGTAAAGATATAGCACATTTCAAACATTAAATGCAGAGTGCGGGATAGCTCATCAAGTACCGAATAGTGTTATCAAGCCACATTTCAGCTTCGCTCTGCATCATCATTATCATTAGCCTTGAATTCCTCGCCCCAAATTTCTGATTTTATCAACGGGAGGCCTACTCGATCTCATTGGATCTATCATCTGAGTCTTTGAAGGTACGGAGTTGGATTATTGGGGGTGGAGTTTGTTGTACAATTATTATTCGAACAAATTGGGTAAACCATTCATTCATCATTTGGTAGAAGGCTTGTTTAGCCTCTTCCTCGTGGTTACCCGTAACTAGTTGAGAGTCTAATGGCGCCGATCCATGTGCGAGACCAGCGCAACACTCTCCACATCATCATTCTACTGACTCTATCGGGATCGGAATCTATTTACTATATAAAATACAATTGAAATTGTCGAAGTCACCACACTATCACATATAAAATTCAAAGGCATGTATAGCTAGACTCTTACGTACTACTTGTAGTCCTAGAATCGACTAAACCGTAGCTCGATACCAATAAAATGTAACACCCTAACCCGTATCCGTCACGGGAGTAGGTTACGAGGCATTACTCGTCAAACCACAGATCAACGATTCATACAAATACTATTACATTAATTAATAGTAATTAATTAATGCTATCTCAATCAAACATGTACTTTCATTTCAAAATTATAATGCTAACAAGTTTATTACAAATAATATCTTTACTTTCTAAAAAAACAAGTTTCAATCAAATAGTAAAAAGACTATTCCTTTGGTCATTTTTGAATACATTAGCCGAATATGTACATCCACCCTTATTCAATATATACCAATCAAATGCATATAAGTATCAAATAAAATATAAACTTCAAACTAAACCAATGCCATGGCGAATACTACAAGTAAGTGTACAATAATTTGATCATTAATATTTCACACATAACATAATATGAAATGAACTTTCTTGATATATTCGAACATGATAAATTAATAACAACATCAACAAGCATTACTAAACCATTTACAAATATATATATATATATAGCAACCTATTAACTTGCTAACATTTTACATGCTTTAAATCATTTAGCATCCAACATTTATCCTTATTATCTAAATGCATATCCCAATATTACACCATATATATATATATATATATATATATATCATATGATCATTTTCCGTGTATGATTTAAAGCATGATCGCAGGCACATATCTAATGGTATTTTAATGCAAGCTACCATATCAAAATATGAAACCCAAACTTAACTAAAAGCAACAAATTTTATTCGCAAGGCCATATTTATATTTACAATCCGACATCATTCATTATTTATCAAAACAAAGCCTATACATGCCTTTGATTCAAAAGTTTACAAAACATAACTATACCAAAGAGAGTGATAGTGTGGTCGACTGTCTTGATGATCCCCTGAGCCCGTAGTTGAATTATTGATCTATAAAATAGAGCACAAACATAAACAGAGTAAGCTCACTGGCTTAGTAAGTCTTAAGCAGCTTTACAACTCAACTAGGTATTCAATTAGATTGAATAGAATAACATTATTAACATTTATGAACTGACAAAACACATATATACTACCATGGCCGATTATCAATGTTCACACCTAGTGAAATAATATTCAACGTACACTTAAAATATGAAACTTATCAATGGTACCCAGATTGCTAATCAATACATATATATTTTCACTTCAACCGAATAATACTTTCTGTGTACATTTAAAATAAGGGTACATAATTGAATATATATACATTTATCTATATGTATAGCTCATGGCGAACCTATATAGGTATAATTTCTCATATCAATATAATAAACTCAAGTAAGCAAGTAAACATATCAACTCAATGTCTTTTTTAATCACATATCTTAAGTACGAATATATAAACACATTTCTATCAACTTGATTATTCAAGAAGCATCACATATATCATAAACTTGATTCGATACATAACTTTTGGTCGAACACTATAATAATAAACCTTGGCTTATTCAAATACCATCATAACTAGACCATTTCATTCATAAGCATAAGCTCGTATTAAAAATCATTTGGTATAAAAACTACTAGACCAAAGGTCCGAGATTTAAACACCAAGCGAAGCTCGCTGAGCATTAGAGCCGAAATAAATCATCGACGAAGCAGCATTGGCATTAAATCCGAAATAAATCAAACCGCACGAAGCACGCTAGGCATCAAAGCCTTATATGTAACATGGGCACAAGGCACGCTGAGCATCAAAGCTCGATAAATAACAAGCAAGACGAGGCCTCGCTAGGCTCAAAGCCCGATTAATAACACCGCGAGAGGCCCGCTAAGCTCAAAGCCCGATTATCAACCCAATCAACATTCCCATACACATTACTTAATGCTACAATCACATCCATCTCAGTATACTTTATTTTACAATTTCATGTTAAACCGAACATAATTATCCACATCACATTCAACAAACAAATTTACTACAATTTCATACCCCACATTCGGCCTATATATATTTTCATGCCTTAAATACCAAACTTTATCATGTACTACTTTCAGTAAATAATTTCTCGATATAAATTTGTAAGGACTTACCTCGGTTGTCAATAGACCGTGCAAATCCGCTATTCGAGAACCTTCGTCTTTCCCCGATCTAAACTGTTTTTTTGTTCTTGATCTAAAACACATTAAAATTTAGCTCATTCAAGTACATTTCATCTCAATTTAGTCCCTAAGCACATAAATAGGTAATTTACCATTTTACCCCTACTATTTTAAATTTTTACAATCTAGTCTTAATTGCACAAAACACAAAATATATATTATTTCAATACCACACTCAAGGGCCACTCACTAACTCTAAAAATGGGTTATTTACCCTTTTAATGCTCCACTTTAAAAAGCCATCATCAAATAGGCACTTTACACTATAGTTTGAGACTTTTAAAATTTACGCGATTAAGTCCTTTTTGTCAAATTAAACACCCAAACGATAAAATTTTTGTACGAAACTTTCACACATTTTAATTCACACATAATAAGAACAAAATAAAATATTAAAATATTTCTCAGACTCAGATTCGTGGTCCCAAAACCACCGTTCCGATTAGGGTCAAATTCGGTCTGTTACACACAGCTTGCCTTTTGGGGGGTTTCATTTTACTAAGGATGGAGAAGAGGTGGATTCGGCCAAGACTCTACATGTTAGTTGTGGAATGGGTCAACATATTTGAAATGGAAGGAGGAGAGGTGTTGGAGGAGTAAGAATCGGTCAACACATTTGAAATAGGGAGTGGAGAGTGAAAGGTGGAGGAATTGGTAGGATGTGGAGAGAGGGAGAGAGGTTGGCCGAATGAGGGAAGTATGGGGGGAGTGCATGTGCAGTTTTGGCTTGGTTAGGTAGGGGCCAAACCTCCTTTTGAGCTCTTAGACATTTTTTTATTTTTCTTGAGCATTTCAGTCATAAGGGTGTGAGTGTGCCGTTTTTAGTGTCTTTGGAAATATAATAGAACCGAAACCATTATTTGCATTTTAGTCACTTTGATACATTTCTTTTTCTATTAAAAATCGTAACACTTTTTAGCTTCATTTCTTTTCCTTCATTCTTTGGTAATAGCCGAATATCAGAGTGATTTTTGTGCTTTCTTTCTTCCTTTTTCCTCCATTTGCTATCTGTTTCCCTTCATAGCCGAACCTCCCTAATAGCTATTTGGAATCCTGTCTCTTTGGAGTAAGTGCTATAGTCGAACCTTGTCCCCTATATTTACTTCTTCTTCTCTCTTCTTTATTCATATTTTATTGAAGCCGAATCCCTTTTTGCATCAAGTGAAGGCATCCTTTCTATTATTTTGTGCCAGTAGCTAAAAATAGCCTATTCAATCGACATTCTCTTGTTCTTCGGTAAGGAGCCTTCTTTCTCTTTTGTTTTCTATTCGTTCTTTTTCTCTTCTCTCTTTGGTTTGGTTAAATCGAAGGTTCTGACTCGCTTCTTTGGGCATTGGCCGAATGTAGAGAGACTCACTCTCATCTTCTCTTCTTCGTTTAGCCTACGTTTGAGGAAGTCTCTGGTAAGTATGGATGTTGGCTAAATGGGTAGTAAGGGGGTCTTTCTTGTTTGGTTTGGCTGAAAGGCTGTTTCTTTTGTTATGTTTTGGGGAATCGGTTCTAATTGGATGCGTTATAGGGACTCATTCGATTTCATAGGCCAAGCCTTCTAGCATTCGATTTTCGTTGATTAAGGTAAGAAGCTTCTTTCAATTTGGGGTACCTATTCTCTCTTTCTTTTTCATTACTTTAACCTAGTTTCCTGATCAAGATCCTTTCATGGATACGAATGCCAGTCAAGTGAAGGAGGGGGTTGAACTCGTAGTTCCTGCCCCTAAGTTCAAACGGCGTGCACTATTAGCCGTTCGAGATTTTCCACCGAGTTATGGGCCAGCTTCGAGTCTAAATAGACAGATCGCAGTGGTTTGCGATAGTGAGGGGAACGTTGATCAAGAGTGCTTAATCCTCTACATTATCAGGTGTGTAATTTCTCACACCTTCCTTCGTTTGATCGTTATTCACTAAGTATATGCGTTATTTAGAAGTCGAAACTTCGATAGTGTCTATTAGGTTACCCTTAAGGGGTAAAATCGAGATATCAGGTTAGACATTTTCTAACTAGGCCGCTTAAACACTTCAGCATGGATTATATATATATGTTTTGATGATATTGTGTATGTTATAAAATGTTGCATCCATTTTCACTATGATTGCATGTTGCATAGGATTGGGAAGATGTTGATATTGTTAAGGGGCAGTGTATATCGGTGACTTTGTCACACTATTCTGATAGCTTGGTGCCTTATATGTATATCGGTGACTTAGTCACTTTGATTAGTGGCTAGGCCACATCTTATCGGCTTTGAGTAGCATGACTGTCAGCATGACTGCCAAAAAGGAGTGTAGCGGATGGAGGGTTGATTATAGAAATCCCCACAGGTGTGCTGAGGTAGGAATTTACTTGCAAGTTAGATTTATGATTAAGGTTTACTACATGCTGACTATCATATTTACATGCGTACCCTTAGCTCTGCTATCCCATAAATGTAAGAGATCCCGTGTAAGTGGTGCAGACCTTAATTTCATGCATTCCCCTATTAAGATTACTTTATTTCATGCGAAGTTTGATAAGTATACAAGCTTATGCCTTAAACTGAACTGTGAACTCATATATTTTCGTGTTATGCAAACTATGTTGTCGTTTGAGAAGTCTAGTTGTGCTACGAACACTTAAGTATGTTGTTATGAGGCATGCAAACTTGTTTATGTTTGTTTGTAAAGCTCAGATGTTTGCTTTCTGTTTTTACTATTGTGTTTTAAGTTAGCGCAACTTTTGTTAAGACTTAAGTGGTGTGTTGGAGGATAGGTTGAGAGTCAACGGAGAAAGTCACTTTGGTTGCTAATGTAGCTTGCCAATTTCGGGCCAAAACTTATAGGCCGAGTTTGGGGTGTTACACAAAACATCAAGTTCCCTTGGGTAAGTTGTACCCATTGGAGATACTGTAATGGAAATGAGATAGAATTACCATGAATTTTGTGTCAGGGCTACCTCTTAGTCCTTCAAAGAAGAATTTAGTTTGGGTGATAGTAGATTGGCTTACTAAGTTAGCTCATTTTCCGCCAGTGCACACTATTTATTCTCTAAAAAGGTTAGCTGAGCTCTATGTTTCTGAGATAGTGAGCTTGAATGGAATCCCATCTTTCATAGTTTCAAACAGAGACACAATGTTTACTTCAAGATTATGGAAACAATTAGAGGGATCATTAGGAACTAAGTTGCAATTCAGTATTGCATTCGACTCTTAGACAATGGTCGGTCTGAAAGAGTCATTGAAGTTCTAGAGGATATGTTAAGAAGTTGTGTAATTGAATTTGGACTAAATTGGGAAAAGTATCGTTCTTTGGTTGAATTTACGTATAACAATAGTTATCATGCCAGTCTGAAAATGTATATCCATTTGAAGCTTTGTATGGTAGAAAGTGTAGAACGCCTACTTGTTGGATGGAGCTTAGTGAAAGAAAATTAATAGGTCTTGAGTTAGTGTGTGAAACAGAAGAAAAAACCTTTGTCATTCGTAGTCATCTAAAAGCTACATAAGATCGTCAGAAAGCCTATGTTGATATGAAGATAAAAGAGATTTTTTTTTGAAGTTGGTGATAAAGTGTTCTTAAAAGTCTTTCCTTGGAAGAAGATTATAAAATTTGGTCAGAAATGAAAGTTGAGTCCATCATTTGTAGGGCCATATAAAGTCTTAGAGCAAGTTGGACCAGTGGCTTATAGCTTGGCTTTACCGCTAAAGTGTTCAAAGATTCACAATTTGTTTCATGTGTCTATGCTGAGAAGATATAGATCAAATCCAGATCATGTTCTGTAAATTGAAGAGTTAGAGGTAAAACTGAATCTACCTTTTGAGAAAGAGCCCATTTGTATCTTGGTAAGAGAGGTGAAAGAGCTAAGAAATAAGATGATTCCTTTGGTGAAAGTATTATATAGAAATCATAATATAGAAGAGGCTACTCGGGAAAGAAAAAGTTTAATGAAAGAACAATATCCTTAGCTATTCACATGTATGAATTTTGAGGACGAAAATTTCTAAGTTGGGGAGAATTTTAACAGCCTGCCCGACGAAGTCTCTGTATCTAGTTAATATTTTGCGTATAGTTGGTAAAACAAGGATATATATGGGTAAGTAAAATGTTTGTTTTGGCTAAGTATAGAATTATGTGTATTGCGCCATTTGGCGAACTCTTAGTTTTAGCAAATTCTATGATTTGACAGTCTCTTCTATGAAGTATTTGCCCAACCTAGATGCTTTGGGTGAACTAATGGTTCGCAGCTGTTTAGATTTGTTTATTATTTAAGTATTATGCATTTTTATTTTTCAAGTTTTTATTTCATTATATAGAAAATTTAATTTAATTTTCTAATCTTTAATATTTATAAGTTAAATTATTGTTAATTAATAAAATAAAATATAGATAAATTATGCTTTCAAATAATCAAAATTAATATCAAGTAATAAAATTTAATAAAAATTTAAAATTAATGACAAATTTTAATAAAATTAAAGCTTAGTGCAAAATTTAATTTTATAAAAATATAATATTTTCAGAATATACTAACAAATATCAGTAAAAATAAAGAATAATTGTAAATTTTAATAATAAAGGTAAACACACACAACGTATTCCTCTCGGCTCTTGCCTTAATTCACTTGCTATAATATTTTTCACTTTACATCTGCAACGAAAAAGAAAGCGCCCCTTTATCTGGTAGGTTAGTTTTGATCGACCTTTTCTTTTAAGTTCTTTTAATGATTTTTTTAATTTTTTCTTTATTTTAAGATCCGTAGGCTTTCATTTCTTGGACTTGTTTTTTAATTTTGCTTTCAGAAGCATCCAATGCGTGTTCTTTTAGCTTTTTATATTGATTTTGTTTTAGTGGTTCTGGCTCGATTTGTTTTATATTTGAGCTTATATTTCTTGGTTTGACAAGTTAGGGTTTTGTTATTGTTGCGATCAGTATGGTTCCTAAAAATGGGAAAAAATAGGACATGATTTTTTTATTCATTGTTTGATTGCTCAGATTTGGAGTAGATAAGTTCTTGTAACAAAAAAGAAAAGTATGAATTTGATCTGTTTGGTTCCTGCGAAACTGGTGGAAGTACAGTAGCTAGTATAAATAATATACCTTCCTTGCATTTTGGATTTTTTTTTTTAGATTAAAAACACACTTCGAAGTTTCGAACAAATTATATTGATTATTAAAGTTTGAGATTTTTCACGAAACAAAAAAAAAAAAAAAAAAAAAGGCTGATAATGTTTTATGATCGAGGAATGCAAATGTCTCCAATGATTGTTTGTCATATTCATTTACTTGTTTAGACGGATTAAGATTTGGTTAGAAATGTTTGATTCATAAAGTACATCTTGTATTGCAGGATCAGGTGTTGGAGTGGTATGGTAAAAATGTCTTCAACTGGGTCAACACGAGAGGAAAATGTTTACATGGCCAAGTTGGCTGAGCAAGCTGAACGGTATGAGGAAATGGTGGAGTTCATGGAGAAAGTTGTAAAAGCTGTCAATATAGAGCAGCTAACTGTTGAGGAACGAAATCTTCTCTCCGTGGCTTACAAAAACGTGATTGGGGCTAGGAGGGCATCATGGAGGATAGTCTCTTCAATTGAGCAGAAGGAAGAGAGCAGAGGAAATGGGGATCGTGTTGCTATCATCAAGGAGTATAGGGGCAAGATTGAAGCTGAGCTTAGCAAGATCTGTGATGGGATTTTGAGCCTTCTGGAATCTCATCTCATCCCTTCAGCCTCAACAGCTGAGTCCAAGGTGTTTTACCTTAAGATGAAGGGTGATTATCACAGGTATCTTGCTGAGTTTAAGACTGGCGTTGAGAGGAAGGAAGCAGCCGAAAGCACTTTGTTGGCTTACATGTCTGCTCAGGTAGGTGAAATTGGTGATACATGTTGTCAATATTTCTCAATAATTCCTTTAGGAATTTTTTTTTTCAATTACTGAAACATTTTAGATTTCTTATGATGGCAGGATATTGCTAGTGTTGAACTTGCTCCTACTCACCCAATTAGACTCGGGCTTGCTCTTAACTTCTCTGTTTTCTACTACGAAATCCTCAACTCACCTGATCGTGCCTGCAATCTTGCAAAACAGGTGTTTATTCTCTACTGTTTTGCTATTGATTTTTTTTTTTTTTTTACTCTTTTTGGTCTTTGTTGACCTAGAACAGCTAATTAACTAAACTACAGAGCTTTCTTTGCCTGATTTTTATTTTTTAACTGTGTAGGCAACTTTTTGAATAGCATAGTAAATTGTTCTAATCTAATCCCACCCGAACTAGAAATTGGTGTGCCAATCTTGTTGATACTCAGGATGGTGCTGATAATGAGCTTAGGGGGGAAAAAGAATTACTATAGATCCACTCATTTTTCCCATGAAATCTGCTGGTAAAAAGTTGATTTGTTATTTGTTATGTAGTGTACAGTGAGACTTGAACATTTTAGTGATTATTGCTTGTCAACTATTATAAAATGACACATTTTTCATTTGGCAGGCTTTTGATGATGCAATTTCAGAGTTGGATACTTTGGGTGAGGAATCTTACAAGGATAGTACATTGATCATGCAACTTCTCCGGGACAATCTGACCCTTTGGACATCTGACATCACGGTATCTCTCTCACCTCCATGTGTGTTCATTAAAACTTTAAACCAACTCTTCTGCCTTTAAATGTCAAATACAATTATTTTTAAATCTCCACAATTCTCACGAACAATTTGTTGGTGCAACCTGGGTGGTTGTTACCTCTGTTTGTTCCATGCTCAACCTGGATTTTACAAATTTCTACAGCCATATTCTTGAGCGGATCTTTTCACGTTCATTATCTTGACAAGCGTTCTCTGCTGTACTCTTTGAACTTCCATGCATTACATCAGACAGGACTAAGATCCTGAAGTTTCAATTCATCTTCAAGATAATTGTTGCTTCTACTGTATTAAGAAGTAGTGTTCTGAAGTTATTGCTGATAACTCGGGCCTTGTATTAAACACGCTAATTGTTTCATTTATAAATGGGCAACTTGAATGTTTCATTTTAGCTGTTAATGATTCTCAAGGATTTTTTATTTTTTTTTTTTATTTTTTATTTTTTAGGATGAAGCTGGAGATGAGATCAAGGAAGCACCTCCAAAGCCTGAGTCAGGGGAGGGACAGCAGTGACGAGTCAAGCTCATTGGATATGTACTCTGTACTTAATCTAGTAGTTTCTTATAGATGCAATCTAGGTTGTAGAAGTGTTACTTTTACTTTTTTTTTTTTCCCTCTAATCAGCACTTGGAATCAAATGTTCCAATGGATTATACATTCGCTTTATTATTGGACAGGAATTTGTTTGGTTTTCATGTGGTAATATGCTAAAATAGTGTTTCCCAATATAAATAAATATGCACACTTTAGGTAGGCATTAGGTTCAGAGTACTAAAGGGATGGGGTTTAAGCACTAAAATAATTATATCAAATTGTGGTCTATGGATCCAGTGTTTATTTTTTTTTAAGGATGGCTTGGGTTTGAAACGCAATTATATATAAAAAAAATGTAGAACTTCAAAACTACAATTAAAGATCCAATTGTTGTGAACAAAAGGAGAAAAGAACAGGAAATCACGACAAATGAGATTCAAGGTTTTGGAAATTTTAGTTTTCAATAACTAGTTTATATTGTCTTTCATCATTTTTTTATAGATCAAATCTTTATATTAGACTCTTAAAACATAAATTTGTAAAAGAAATGTACGAAAAATATATATTTAACAAGGTAATATATCGTTATGTATACATGAGTTTATCTAATGTTACGTATCATGAAATTTCCTGAATGCCCAAACTTTTACAACAGTAAAGAATTGGATTTCGCGTATTAGAAACACCACCAAAAAAAAAAAAAAAAGATTTCGGATATTAGGAAATCAATCATCGATGGGTAATAAAAAAACACATCATTTCGGAAATTATTTTGTTTTCATCTCTACGGTTTAGATGCATTTATCTTGTAATGGAAGTGTGGTTGAGTCCATACACAACAACACTGTTTTCGTATTGACATTAGTAATAAAATAAAAAGGACCCTATTATTTACTAATATAGGTAAATTCAACAGTGTAAAATCGATACCACCTAAAAAATCGACGGTACCTCTCTTTCTTGCCACCAATAATTGAAACAAGCATCACATTTAAAAAAAATATATATTTTTTTGGGTGCCGCTTGAACAATCAGTGACATTAGTATTTCAGACTCAAAATACACTCGAAAACACATAAAAATATCCAAAAATAAAATAAAAAAATATTAATTTTTATTGGTGTTGCTGATGTGTCAAGTGACACTCGAATATTTTATAATATATTTTTTTTGTAAAAGTATAAAAAAATAAACACCCATTGGAACTTGGACTCGTGACTAACGGGTCATATCGTTGACAGGTTGTCAGGCCAGTGCCACCGTTGGTATGGCCCGTCAGTCACGAGTCTAAATTTCAATGCTCGATTATTTTATATATCAACTTTTTTACTTTCTATTTAAAAGAATATAATAAAAAATAACATTATGAATATTATAAAAGGGGGGTTGGTTTTGTCCCCCAACCCCCAAAAATACTGAAAGGAAAAAAAAAAATTCTAACAGACAGAATTGAAGGTCCCCCCTCATCAGAAATAAGAAGAAAGAAAAAGGTTAGTGTATTTAGTTAGTTTTAATGTTATTTTTTTATTAGTATAATTAGTTATTTTTTAGTAGTAGTTTATTTGTGTTAAAAATATATTTAGTGTTAAAATTAGTACTAAGATATTTGGTTGTATTTTTGTAGTTTCAGAAAAAAAAAAATGGAGAATCAATTTTTTTTTGCAACCATTCGTTTTGATAGTGTTATTTTTTAGAAACAACTGTTGGTTGTATTTTTGAAACTTGCTAGAAAATAAGAATGAGATTCGATAGGAATGTGTTTGTCGGTAATATGAAAGAGAAGGTCAGTGAAAAAAATTTCTCGGCGTTATGGAAAGAGGATGACAAAACTTTTCTAAAAATTTCTAGTTTCGTCAAATCCTATCAAATTTACTGAGATAAAACTTTTAGACGATGACGACGTCGAGACAATGGCCGCATTGTATTGCCTGCCAGGGAGGGTGAACACTGAATTGTTTCAGTTATTTGTTGAGATAGTAGATGTAGAGCCTGTTGAAAAATGTAACTCAGTTAAGTCAACAATATGGAGTTGAAGACCTGCGTATAGAGGTTCCCAGAGAATCCATCGATAAGAGGTCGTGTAACACCCCTATCCCGTATCCGTCGCCGGATTAGGGTTAAGGGCATTACCAGATAGATCGAAAACATTTACATAAATTTCATAAAACCATTCATCATTCTCAAACATAGAGTCCCTTAAATAGGTCATCGAGACCTTAAACATGCTTAGAAACAGGGTCGAGACTAAACTGAAACACATATAGAAATTCTCGAAAATTTAAAACTTTTCAAAGTTTCAGGGGTTACACGCCCGTGTGGGTAGGCCGTGTGCCTTCCACGACTGATAGACACCCTCGTGTGTCCTCCCCGTGGTAGAAACTGACTTTACTCCACGGCCACCGAGCACGCACGTGTTACTTGGCCGTGGTCGATCCTGTTAAAACCACACGACTACCAGGCATGTCTGTGTGCCAAAGCCGTGTACTACTAGGCCATATACTGACTTCTTCACACGGCTACTACACACGCCGTGTATCTTGGCCGTGTGCTCCTAAGCTAGCTAATGACTTAGCCCCACGGTCACTAGGCATGCCCGTGTGTCACAACCGTGTGACATTAGAGTCCATTTGCAAAGCCGAAATGTCACCCACTAAGGGTCAAACCTACAAACCAATCACCAACACTTCTCATGCATATATGGCAACCAAAAACATACCAAAATAACCATTCAACCTATACATTCAATATCAATTTCAACCATGCCAACTTTCAAGACTAAAACATATACATCATAAGCATAATTCATCCAAACACTTACCTAAAAACTTAACCATTTCATGTGCTTCAAACCATATCAAGATATGCATCATATAACACATTCATTCAAGCATAATGCCAACTTATAAATAGCCAATTCACATGGCTAAGTTCATATTTCATACTTATCCCAATAACTAACCTATACATGCCATATCTAGCTATATACATCTTCCAAAATGTACCAAAAACAAGTTGAGTAGTGTGATGACGATCCTCGACGGTCCCGAGCCTTCAGTAGCTTTGACGATCTATAAAATAGAGAAAACACACACACAGAGTAAGCTTTCCAAAAGCTTAGTAAGTCATATACAAATAAACTTAATATGTAAATCACATAAACATATGTAAACATTGGCACAATTCATATATATACATAGCTCTTTCATAACTATTCTTGTATCTCATTCGCAATCTTATATTCATTCATACATTTCTTCAAATCAAAGTCACATAGGTACTTACCTTTTATACACACTTAGTGTACATACCAAACGTACCTGAAATACTTTCACGTAAGTGTTCATAGCTCGGACTTTACCCGTTGAACCGCTAGAAATTTAATAGGATACTCAAAAGCTCGGAATAGTTGTATAATGCCAACGTCCTAGACGAGTTCTTACGTGTACTCAGATATCGATGCCACTATCCCAGAGAGGGTCTTACACAAATCAATACGATGTCGATGTCCCAGACATGGTCTTACACGTAAAGCTCATATCGATGCTAACATCCTAGACGTGGTCTTACATGAAAATCTCAAATCAACACCAACGTCCTAGACGTGGTCTTACATGATAAAAAAGAGATACCTATGTCATGACATAGCTAATCCTATCCATTCCTCAGTTCGTTCGGGACTTCTCAAATATCGACACTAAGTCAGCCTTATCTCGAATTCATATGCATAGCATCTCATAAACATTCATTATCATAAATAGTCATATAAATATGCTTAATTCAATACAATTACGTTTATTTGCAATATGACTTACCTCGGGTTCAATTTTACAAAATGGAAATGGCTACTCGATTACTTTCGCTTTCCTGCGATCTAAGTCCATTTTCCTTGGTTCTTGATCTATACATATTCAGAATTAACTCTTTTATTCACTAACTCATTCAATTCAATCCAAGGATACACATTTAGGGCTATTTGCAATTTAACCCTCATCTTTGCAAAATATATCAATTTAGTCTATTTTTCTCAAAACATCAAATTCACAAAATCATTACATACTCATGCTTAGCTGAATGTTCATACATCTCATACAAGCCCATATTTTCCATCTTATTTTCAATTTAGTCCCTCAAGTTACTATTTTCTCAATTTAGCCCTATTTAGCTAAAATCATCAAAAATTCAAGAACAAAGTATGTTCATTTAGCTCAAATCTTTCATTTAACAACTAAACTCATCACAAAACTCAACATATCATCAATGGCATATCTCATGAACATCATCAATACATAAAATTGAGGTATGGGCTTGATAGTAAACTAAACATCAATATCAAAAACATAAAAATCATCAAAATCCAATGTTAAAACATACTTTAATTTTGCTTAATGAGTGCCGAATACCCTAGCTTCATATTTTTTTCTTTTGTTTGATTTTCAGTGGATGAATGCATGAGAATAATGTCCATTTTCATGTTTTTATCATATAATAACATACATATTAATATAATTACCTTATTAACCTTTTATTTAATACTTCAAATAAACATACATTAAGGGCACATTTGTCCTTTGTTCATCCACTAACTAAATAGTGGTTAAATTGCCTCATAATGCCTCCACCTTTAAAAGCCACAACAATTAGGTGCATTAACATATAGCATGCAAATTTCATATTTAATGCAATTCAATCCTTTTGTCAAATTAAGCACATAGACAAACAAATTAACTTACAGAATTTTTACACATACATGATCACATGTCTATAGCACAGAAAATAATATTAAAACATTTTTATGACTCAGATTGTGGTCCCGAAACCACTGTCCGACTAGGGTATAAACCGGACTGTCACAGGTCGTCTATGCGCGGTTTTGACATCGATCTCTACTTTTCATGTTCAGATCAGTACGATGGTGGATTACAGATACATCTAGTCGTTATTGAAACCAACGCGCTTAGTGAAGATGAATCCAATAATAATGGTTGTTCTGATCACGAAGGTGAAGATTTTAGTGACCCGATTTCAACGATATCCCAGATGATATCGACGACGAAGGACCAGATGATAGAAATGATCACGCCTCTTCGATTGGAAACCCGAGTTGTGGCATCGTCATATGCAATGATCCTGTGTCCCATATGTCGATCGTTGATCCCGATGCAATGCATGCTTTTGAGTTCCCCAAGTACCCAGACATAATACATGCTCACCTGATGTTAGCATATCCTGAATTGGAAGAGTTGTTCGTGGGTCAAAGATTCACGAGGAAAGACGAGTGTGTCGATGCCATCAAACGTTATAGTATGGAGGTGTCAGTTGACTACAAGGTGGCTGACTCTAAACCGACAATCTATGTTGGAGAGTGTTGGAAGTTGATAGAAGGGTACAAGTGGCGGGTACGAGTTACATTTATCCAGAGGTCCCAACAGTGGGAGATATGGAAATATGTTGGGCATCATATATGCATTTTTGCATATATGACGCAGGACCACCGCAAGTTTGATTTAAAAACCATCTACAACTGCATATTGGCAATGGCTAAAGACATGCCCGCCATTCTTGTATCGGTGCTAATTGCCGAAATGAAAGAACGGTTCTAGTACCAAGTTTCATACTAGAAGGCATGGTTGGCTAAACAAATGACCATGGATCAGTTGTACGGAGATTGGGATTCATCGTACAATAAACTCCAAGGGTGGATAGCCACAATGCGAGAGTGCGTTCTAAGGATTGTCGTTGAGTTGCAGATGTTGCCTTATTATGACCAGGACAACTTTCACCGGATGTTTTGGACATTTGATCCATGCATTTAGGCCTTTCCCCACTGTAAGCTATTTATGCAGGTAGATGAGACTTGACTTTATGAAAAGTATACGTAGATCTTCATTATTACAGTTGCACAAGATGAAAACCAGAACTTGCTACCGATAGTGTTTGCCATTGTTGTAGGAGAGAATATGGAGTCGTGGAAATTTTTCCTAGAGAACTTGAGGAGGTATGTTGTCACTCAAGAAATGTTTGCATAATTTTTGATAGATCAAATGGGCTAATTGCCACAATTAGGCCTTTGGGTGTTCCGTGGAGATCCGTCTATTGCATTAGGCATATTACGGTTAACTTTCATAAGGAATTCAAAAATACGGATTGGCACAGATAAGTTGTGAAGATGTGTAATTATCTATTTAATTTTTTTCCACATGTTTAGAGTCTATGAAAAGGCATGTAACATGTTGTAACAGTCCAGGGTTTGAGCTGGAACCACATCGGTTTAGACAGAGACTGGTTGACCTCCAAGATGATATGCAAGGTCAAACGAATACTACATTACAGGATTGGTTTGACAGTGTGGAGCTCTGGTAATGGGCTCAAAGTTTCTATGGCGGTTTGCGATATAGTCATATAACCATCAACCTAGAAGAGGCCGTTAACGCGGTATTGAGGCGTACATGATATCTCCTAATTGCATCTATATTCTCAGCTACTTTCTACCAGATGGCCACATTAATGCCAAGAATGGGGCTTAGACAAGTAAATCAGATGAATGCATCGTTCGTGTTTGTCAAGGCGATAATGAAAGTAATGGCGGTTAATAGCTGAAGAGTGAGGGCCATGAACGTTCAATTATATTCTTGACATTTTGAAACTTTTTAGGTGATAGAGACTATCAATTGTCGACCAGATATCCCACCTAGGTCATATGCAGTTGATCTCCTAAACATGGGATACGACTGTGGGAAATTCTAGACATTTATTACCTATGTGCACACATCATTGTAGCATGCACTGATGTATCCATCAATGTCAAACAATATATAGATGAGGTGTACACATTGGAACGCACGTTATGTATTTGGGGAAACAAGTTCCCAACAATGAAGGATTTGTCAACGTGGAAAGTTTCTCCACTGACTTTTGAGTTGGTCCAAGACAACAGTCTCCATAGGAAGCCCAAAGGTCACCAGCATGTTACTCGGATAAGAAATGACATGGACATGAGGGAGAGGGTCAACACTAAACATTGTGGCGTGTACAAATCAACAAGTCATAATCGAAACAAATGCCCACATCGAAATTACCACCCGAGACAGTCATCTCGATCGACTGGAATGTGAATTTATGTATCCCAAGTTCAAAATTATGTATGCCATTTTGTATTAAATTTCCATTCTTGTATTAACTTTAATTATTTACATATATTTGTATGAACTTGATTGTCACATATATTTGCATGAATGTGATATGGTCTCAAATATTTGCATGAACTTGATAGGCACATATATTTAAAAATATATCAAACATTTCATTAACATGAAGTAAAATTACAAACTTTAAATAAACTGAACATTACAATAATTTCAATTTTTTGAATTAAAACCTTCAAAATTTATGGTTTGATGGAGTTGTCCGTAGGGTGTATCATTGTGTTGGTCTTCTTTTGCGTAGTGGGTGCTCCCAACGGTCAATGTCTATCTCACTTGAACTGACATTCCCATCACCCATAGGTGATCCTTGGGGTGTATTGAACAAACTCGAAAAGTCAAGTGTCACAAAGATTTGCTCGAAAATGGTGTAGTACTGAAGTGACAATAGGCTAAATATGTGGCCTTCTCTCCAACCAAATACTCCACAACACAATATATGGTTGATGCTCTAATGCCCAATTCTTTGCATGTTTCCCCTTCTTGTCAATTTCGTGGACGTCTTTACCTAATTGTATAAGAACATCCAAAATAAGTTGACAACACCCGAATTGAAGAAGCACCCGATCCCTGGCATACCACTCCACCATTTGAAAATCGATCATGGGTGCGTTAACACACCACATGAGTGCATGGGCACTAGCCAATAGGGGAATGACTGAAGCAACGTCTGTGCGCTATACGACATCCACACAAACTGTACAATTAAACACATGATTAAAATACTAATTACAATGTAATTTAATAAATAAACTAATTACATGACATTAATAAAGTTTAATTTTATGAAAATAAATTACGTCATCCTTGATGTATACCTCGATCATTTGTCGGTATACAATGAGTGTTTTCGACTTCTCGATATTTGGACAATTATACCATCTAAAAATATAAACTAAACTTGTTAGAACATATTTTCATTAAAAAAATCTTAATCTAAGTTTAATTTTTTTTACCTATTCATAAGTGGGAACACATGTACTTGGTGACCTACTGATGCCAGAAATGACATCCTGTATAGCGCCCAAGATTGTAGCAGTATTAGGCAGCCACCAATATCTTGTGTTATGTGTTTTGTGCCACCGACAAAGCTCATGATGTAGCATCACTAGTACTGCTGAACCCCAGCTATAGGAACGGACATCTTGCAAATTAGCCAGTAAGGGTAGGTACATCAAGTGGGCTTTATTGTTATTGGAATCCAACATATGTACCCCTTATAAGCTGTAGTATATAGGCCAAAGCATCTTGTATCTTCTCCCTCTCGGTTGCATAATCCGATAATGTTTCAAAATTTGCCTTTAGCCACGAAAATTTTAAACCCGTAAATTTATCAGTACTATCACCAGAAGAGCATCCAAGCAAGTCATAGCAGAGCGCCGTAGGATATGCTATGTGGCTTGAATTGGTTATCACATCACTGTCCATGGTGAGCCTTAATTGCATTTTGCATCCTCCAGTGTGATGGTGCATTCCCCACACAGGAAATAAAATGTGTGCGTCTCTGGGCGCCGCCACTCAATTAGTGCCGATATTAAGTCGCCCCTCAACTCAATCACACATATGAATCCCATTGATCCAAATCCTGCGGCATCTAGGTAGGGCATAATCTGTGTGTCTAATCAATAGCTTGAACCATGGCCACATAACCTCAATACGTGGTACGCACCCTAGTCATATTAAATTACAAAATTGGTTAATATCTCAAAATTAAATAAAAAATTACGTGCAACTATGCCCAAAAATACGTGCAACATTAGAACATTCTCTTATAGGCAAATGGATCGTCCTTGTAGTGTGATCTTTTGCAGTAATTAACGAACCCATATCGATATCTGCACAAACAATTAAAATTTTAATCGACTTAACAAATAAACAATATAGAAATAATGACAACTATATTTTTGAAGACCATTTTCATAATGAACAAAATCTAATTACTCAAACAAGCAGATAATGTTCACTTTATATATTAAAAGATACAAATTATTATTAAAATAAAAAATACACTAGCCAAACCAATCTTAATATTACTTTCAACACAATTCTATCTTAATACAAAATTCTAACAATTCTAATAATTCTAATAAAATAAACATGCACTACTAAACCTATCTTTAAAAAAATACATTACAAAATAAAATAAATATACATACACTACAAAATTGACATACACAATTCTATTTTTTAAAATATACCATTACAAACATCTAAATTAACACAAATCTAATTTTTCAAAGTTAACATATTGTTACAGAAAAAATTAAACTTTTAACACAATTCTAAACTATTAATAATTATACTATTAGAAAAAATATATAACTATTTTTTTAGGAAACCTCACTGTGGAGAGGGAAAGGACCATCCAAGTGTTAGTAATATAAAAAAAAAATCAAATATGAAAAATTAGTACTAACCTTTTAATACAAATAAATACCTTAAAACTAAACTACCAACGATATAACTAATTATACTAAAAAAATAAATTAAAACATACCTTTCTTTTGATTTTCACAAGGAGGCCTTGAGCAGTAGCTTCCATTTTTTTTTTCTTTAGATCTATGGGGTTGGGGACCAAATCAACCCTTTTTATAATAATAAAAATAATATAAAAATAATATAAACATTTTATTAAATTTGAAAAAAAAATTAAAATTTTATCAGGTATTGGAATTGGACTAGTCGGTCACGGGTTCGAGTTCCAATAGGTGTTTAATTATTTATTATTTATTTTTTAAAAATATTATAAAATATTTGGATGCCGCCTGACACATTGACGACACCAATAAAAACTAATATTTTTTTCATTTTATTTTTGGGTATTTCTGGTGTATTTTCGAGTGTATTTCTGGGTCTGAAATACTAGTGCCCCGATTGCTCAGGCGACACCCAAATAATTTTTTTTCAAATGTGATGATTGCTTCAACCATCGGTGGCAGGGGAGAGAGTGCTGCCAATTGGTCAAGCGACACTGATTTTACACTGTTGAGTTTGCATAAATTGGTAAATATTAGGGCCCTTATCTTATTTCAGTATTTATTTTATTATTTTATATTATTTGGGTAAAAAGCCCAAATAAAAAAAAGGAAAATAATGGAGTGTTCCAAAAAAACTTACCATGAGCTCGATAAATGGTAACGAGAAAAGGAAAAATTGAAAGAGAAAGTATATTTTTTAGTATCTAAATTTTGTTTCAATTTTTAAATTGGTAGCTAGGTTTCTTTTTTATCCAAATTGGTAATCGAATTTGGTTTTTGTTACATATTAAGATACATTTTCTTAACATCATTAAAATAATATGACACGAAACTAATAAATAATAAATAAAAGACATTTAATTTGTTTTTGAATATTATTTAGGATTAGAAACTAATTTTGTAAATATTCAAAATTTGCAACATATAAAAAATTTAAGGATTTAGAGAAATTACTAAGTAGTTACCAAAGTTTCTAATAATTTATCAAAATTTCTAAGGTTATACAAAATTTCTAAAGATTTACTAGTATCTCTAAAGACTTCGTTTGTATTCTAGACCCGATCAACTCAACATTTTGGCATATCAAAATTTCAAAGGATTTACCAAAACTTGTAAGACATTATCAAAATTTATAAGGTCTTAGAAAATATTATAAGGTTATAACAAAATATCTAAGGATTTACCAAAATTTCTAAGGATATTTTGGTATATGTGGAGTTATGCCTCGTATTTTTTGGCTTTTCTTCTCTCAGTTAAACTTTGTTTTTAGTTTGCCACTTGAACTCTGATTAGTGTAGGTTATTTTAATAATAGTTTTCCACTTGAACTCTGATTAGTGTAGGTTATTTTGATATTATTTGACCTAGAAATTTAGCCTATAAATAAGTCTTTTTTCCATCCTAGAAAAATAACCGATTACACATTTAGGTATTAGCTTTTACAAGCTTTCAGAAAACTTTGTATTTACATTTTGAGGGTTCTTATTTTGAGTTTTGGGGTTTAATTTTATCTCCATCTTTTGTACTTTTTATTTTTTTTTCATTTTAGTGAAATTATATTTGCTTGTAGTTTTTTATTCTCTTCGGAGGGTTTTTTCACATAAAATATTTGTGTTTGATCTTTTTAATTTCTTCGTTATTTTACTTGTTTGTTGCTTAAACTGGCTTTATCCTCAACAAACTGGTATTAGACCTAGTTTGATTTCCACAATTAACCCGTTCAGAGATGGCATCAACAATGTTTGATATTGATAAGTTCGATGGCATCATAAAGTTCAATTTGTGGCAAGTTTCGACGACGACAATTTTGATTCAGGACAATTTTGAGAAGGTCCTTATAGAGAAGTCTGCAACATGGATAAATCAGAATGAGATAAGTTAGATAAAAAGACTATCCATGATTCAATTATATCTAAAAAATAATGTGTTGTAGGAGGTTTTGATGGAGAAAATGACATTCAGCTTATGGAAAAGGTTAGAAACCCTTTCACGAAAACGTCTCTTGCTAACCGATTAGTGTTGTAACAACAGTTGTACACATTTAGCATAGATGAAGGTGAGCACCTTAGAGATTACATCAGTCAATTTATTACTCTTTTGAATGATTTAAAGAATGTTAAGTTTCAGATTAAAGATGAAGATTAGGCTATGTTATTATTGTGCTCTTTACCTCTTTCATACAAGTCTTTCAATGAAATCATGATTTATTGCAGAGATAATCTCTTATTTGAGGATGTGAAGGGTCATTTGTTGAGCAAAGAAAAACTCGACAATGAGTTTGGTTTGAATAGCAAGTCAGATAGGAAAGCCTCGATTTTGGTAGCATCAAGGATTCAAGACAAGAGATGTCATTATTGTAAGAAGTTAGGTCACATCAAGGCAAATTGTTACAAACTGCAAAATAAAATGGCTGCTGAGAGCAACGAGGAAGATTTAGCTGGTGCTAATTTGGCCAATGACAAGGGTGATGATTTCTTGTTGGTGCCAATAAGTGAAAACTCCGAGCTTACATTCTAGTGGATCTTGGATTCGAGGTGTTCTTTCTACATGTGACCCAACAGGGACTGATTCTCCACATACAATTCAGTTGAAGGTGGACTTGTGCATATGCGAAATGGTTCACCCAGTAAAGTAACCGATATTGATACTGTTCAGATCAGGATGCATGACAAGAAAATTTAGACATTGTCAGATGTCAGGCATGTGCTTGGCTTAAAGAAGAATCTCATCTCTTTTGGAATTTTGGACTCAAAGGCTTGTAGAATTAACATCAAGTCAAACAACATTAATGTACCTCGTGGGGCTATCATTTTGATGATAGGTAAAAAGATTGGTAGTCTTTATGTTTTGGAAAGATCAATAGTGATCGGTGAAACAAGGCCTCCCTCGTCTGTTAAGGAGTGAAAGTCGACTCGTTTGAAGTGGAGACAACTTGGTCATAGGAGGGAAAAAGGTATGACTGTTTCATATAAGAGAGGTTCTTTTTTGGATACAGGTTTTGAAAAGACCGAGCATTGTGTTCATTGAAATCAAACTCGAGTTAGTTTTAAGTTAGTAGCACACAAGTCGAAGACTAGAAGACTTCCAGTTTCTAAACACAAATTTGACTCAGTTAATATTCGGCATAGTTCGAGAAAAGGCCGTGGTGGGCTTTGGAAAAGAAGGCGTTGTCAAAATACGAGTCAAGGTGGAGATTTATGGAGTTATGCCTCATATTTTCAGCTTTTCTTCTCCCAGTTAAACTCTATTTTTAGTTTACCAGTTAAACTCTGATTAGTGTAGGTTATTTTAATATTAGTTTCCCACTTAAACTCTGATTAGTGTAGATTATTTTAATATTATTTGACCTAGAAATTTAGCCTATAAATAGGTCTTTTTTCCACCCTAGAAAAATAATCCATTACACATTTAGGTATTAGCTTTTACAAGCTTTTAGAGAATTTTGTGTTTACGTTTTAAGGGTTCTTATTTTGGGTTTCGGGGTTTAATTATATCCCTATCTTTTCTACTCTTCATTTTTTTCATTTTAGTGAATTATCTTTGCCTGTGAATTTTTATCCTCTTCGGAGGGGTTTTTCCATGTAAAATATTTATATTCAATCTTTTCAATTTCTTCGTTATTTTACTTGTTCATTGCTTAAGCTGGGTTTATCCCCAACAACATAACCTTAGAAAGTTTGTTAAATCCTTAAATTTTTTTGGTTGACCAAAATGTTGAGTTTATTGAGTCTATGACACTATGTAAATCTTTAGATATATTTGTAAACCTTTATACATATTGTTAAATCCTTTGGAAATTTGGTAAATCATTATTTATATTCGTATAACCTTAGAAATATTTATAAAGTCTTAGAAATTTTGGTAATTTCTTAAAAATATAGTTAATCTTTAAAAATTTTGGTATGCCTGCCAAAATGTTGAGTTGATCGACGTATCAATTGGATTTTGGGAAAAATGTGGGAAATTAAGCAAGTGAACATGGACTATCAAGTGGCTGGAAAGAAAAGACTGTTGGATATCATTGAACTAGAAGAGATTAGGAGAAATACTTATGAAAACGCTGCAATTTACAAGAAAAGGACGAAATAATGGCATGACAAGATTATTTGCAGCGACAATTTATCATAGCTCAACAGGTTTTATTATTCAATTCTCGATTCAAATTGCACCCAGGTAAATTGCGTTCATGTTGATCTGGACCTTTTGAAGTTGTCAACGTATTTCCTCATGGTGCAGTTAAAATTCGAGATTTACATGATAAACTATTCAAAGTAAATGGCAAAGGCTGAAACACTATTTTTGCAACAGTGATCAAAAGCAGGAAGACCATTAAATTGGTCGAAAAGTTACTTTTTTAGTTAGTTTTTTTGTTAAAGTTTGTTTTCCTTCCTTTTTGCAGAATAAATTAGGTACCTTTTTCGATGTATTAAAATTTTGTTATCGGTTCATTCCATAAGTCTGTACTACCATTTATATCTCATTTGAATTCAGAGAAATTTAGATTCCACCGTTGGATCAAAATCACTCATCTGTTTGATCTTCTAAGTGGGCATAATTTCTATTGGACAAAACTCTTCCTGCAAGCCCTATCTCTCCACAAAACAACACCTCTCTCCATCTTCCTCTTTCACTCACTATAAATCCTCTCCCACTGTACCAATTGTAATGCATTTAAGCAGCCAATTTTATTTCTTTTCTCTTATCAAGATCTTTTTAACTTTAAATCATTCTCCCTCAATAAAATATGGCCAAAACAAGAGGTTTGGTCAGGAAAGCTACCAAATCTACTAGAAAACATCCGTCTTGATGTGAACACGACCACATCATGTTATGATGTAATGACATTAGAATTAGCCCAAGTGTGAGTGGTCCAAGTGCAAAATGAAGTTTTAATTTCAGTTTGTTTGAACATCTTTAATACTTGTTTTCAAGTGTGTCTTAATTCAGACATCATAATTGTGTGTCTAAGATTCCTACAAATTTAAGTGTGTTTAAACCTTTTCTTAATGTGTATTTAAATGTTGTCTTAATGTTGTCCAGGTTGTTCACATTGGCTGCTGCTAGGAAATTTCTTCTCAAGCTAAATACATGCACTTAGAGTTGCTAAATTTAATGCACCAATTCATGTGCATAGATAGTAGGAGCAAAATGAGCTTAATGTGACCATTTGGTTCATGTTCATGTATGAGCTATATGCATGAACATCCAAGGGGAAAGAATCAACAATTAATGTGGCATAATGAATGGTAACATGCATGCACATCATGGAGGATGAATCTGCTAGATGCATGTAACTAGTTCATGAACCTACATGCCATTAAAGCACTTATTTATGAGAATGCATGTTCCATACAAGTGCATGAATGATCTAGGGAGATGAATGAGACTTTTCGTGATCATACAAGGCACTTGAAGCTTTCTTCTATGCTAATAATTCATGCACAACAGAGGGAGGAAGAATGTGACTCTTCAAGTTAAAGCTCATGCATGAATATCATTCAATGAGGTTCATGAACGTCCATGAACTATCAAAGGGGAGGGAACAACCATTTATATGCATTTAAGGTAGTTCATGAATCATTTGGTTCATTGTATGATTTGTGTACATGAACTACATTAATGGCTGAATGTTGGCCATTCATCTTCTTTTATATTTTCCTATAAATAGTTGTTTTGTAAAACATTTGAAAAAGACTTTTGAACCTTTGATAAATTTTAATCTATTTGTGAGTTGTTCAACTCTCTTTGTTATTTTGTGACTCAAATTAACTTATCTAGCTAGTCTAGTGGTGTCAATCTGATTCTTGTGAACTTATCACTTCTCAAAATGTGGCATTCAGCTTTATACCAATTGGTTCCTATCTCAACATAGATAGTGGGTCACGATTTATCTATCTTTTTCACCTTAAGTGTTGACATAAGATTTGGGTCAATATTGAACTATAATATTGGTTCACTCTTCAACCTTAAGCCGAACCTATTCCATCTATTTCCTATCTACGAAACACCCTCTTTTGATATTTTAAACTAACTACTTTCAATTTTAGCCTTTCGATGAACTAGTTCGAATACTACTTAATTTTATGATTGGGAACACAAGCAACTAGATTCATCCGATGACTACGAGATCAAATCACGTCCTCTACTACCACAGTCCATGAATCAAAGTCCCCCAGGCTAGTGTAGACAACGGAGCCAGTAATGTTTTTGAATAAAGCGACAAATGAATGATTTCACGACAACATGTTGAAGCGAAACTTCCATCCTGAATAGGGCATTTCCCTTTCGCCACAGCAAGATTTGGGTAAACAAGTCTACAAGACCATCTCGAAGTTAAAGTGGGAAACTTTTTACACCCATCCTGGAAGCTACTTACCTTTACTGGTAGTTGAGTTTTATGCTAATATCTACGATCATTTTCATTCCAGAAGGTTTAATACCATGGGACACTAAAAAATCAACGAGTTGTACAACACCAAGGTCAACACTCTGAGTTTATTGATGACATCACAGATGAAAATCGAGACCTATTGTTGAGATACTTGTATGTTGAGGGAGCAGTGTGGACGGGTTCCCATCAAAAGAATTATATGATTCACCATCGCTTCTTGACGCTGCAAGGCAAAATTTGGTTTCATTTTGTCAACTACAAGCTTAAACCTTTTGCTCACAGCACCACAGTCACCATCGACGGAATGTGTCTAATACATTCTATCGTCAAGGGCAGAAAAATTGATGTAGGCACAATACTTCACCAAGAAATTGCTGACTACGTCACACGGCAGACTAGGATCTTGGTTTTCCCATCATTGGTGATGTTATTGATACAAAATTATTCTAGTGATTTGATTCGAGTCATTTGTTTGTCCAATCATAAAACTAAGAAGTATGAATTGACGTTTTCGAAGTAAGTTGTAAAAGAGCAAGTTGGCTAGAAAACAAGAAATTGGTTTGAAGTGTTTAAAGATATAAGAAAGGTTTTGGTTTCAAGGCTAAAGATAGAACCAATATTATAGAAAATATTGACCCAAATGTTATAGTAGCTCGAAATGGAGTTGATAGCAAATCATGACCCACTATCTATGGAAGATAGGAACCAACGATATAAGGTTGAACGCCACACTTTGGAAAAGTGATGAGTTCAGAAAATGACAGGATTGACACCACAAGAAAGTCTTGATAAGTCAATGGAGTCAAGAGAACAAAGGGAGTTGAACACTCACCAATATCATATAATTCATAAAATGATCAAAAGTTTTCTAACCAAAATAATGTCTTATTACAATATATTTATAGGCACTATTATGACTATTCAAATGCCTATTTGTTACATTTCACCTTCAACAATTAACTAAGGTTATTACAAGCTTTAATTTTGTTTTTAACTCATGTAGAAAATCCAATGGTCATGTCTCTTCATTTGATCTTGGTGTACATGAAAAGGCATGACTCTATCCATTAATGAAGACTTAATGTGTTTGTATTGTGCTTAGTTGATGTCCTTTCAGCTCCCTTGTAACCGAATCATAAAGCTTGTGTAACTTCTTCTTTTAATGGCATCATAGTCACTTTGGGTCCATTTGAAAAGCCACCATAATGAGCTTTGAGTGCTTCAATATCCACCAAAAACATTCCCTTAATGCACTAGCAAACAAGTTACCAAATGCATACTATTTTATGCCAAAACTAAACAACCATTTGAATGTGACAACATTTGATTCTTCTTGGAAAATGAACAGTCCTATTGTAGCTTTAAAATATGTGACCAGCCTTTTGGACTTTCCTAAAACAAATTATTGAACACACAATTAATTTATTTAAGAAAAATTAAACACAATATAACTTATGAATTAAAAAGTAATAGCCAAATTAAATAACATACTTATATAAACAAACTCAAACATATTTAACAACTAAGATGCTTAAATGCATGGTTTAAGATGTAAACTAAATGAACAAATGAGTTACTTAATGCATGACTTAATTTAATGATGCAAACTTTAACCAACATGAGACTTACATAATGCATGTCATAATTTATGATGAAAACTTAAGTAACATGATGTCTTAATCTGGACACATTAAAATGTTCTACTAAATAACACATAGTAATAGACTTAAGACACATTAAAGACTCAAACTATAATTAAATAAATAACTAAAATGGATAAACATCCTTATTTTCCAGCAACCACATTAACAAACTGAAATTAGAGCTTTGCACTTGGGCCCTCGTGCTTGGGCCAATTTTGATGTCGTCAAATTGTATCATGACATGATGCGGCCAGGATCGCATTAGTTATTGTGCCAGCAAAGAGGAATCGTGCCCAGTGCTGGTGAAGAAGTCCTGGAAAATAAGGGTCCAATTAATGAAGCATATGTAGAAAGAATGACTCGTGGCAAGAACACGCCAATACTGAAGGAGGCGAAAACCAGTAAGACAATAAAGGGTAAAACCAAAGTCGACAGCAGAGGAACAAACCTAAATGCAGAGACATCATTATGGTGCAAACTGAAGGATGTCAAAAAAATGGTAAATTCCATCAACAATAGGAAAATCAAGCTTGTCGCTACAGTAAAAGATATGGAGAAATCCCAAAATTTGGTTTATGCTTATATTAGAGCCTAGAATAGTTCTATTGTAGCCACATTAGGCCAACTGAGCCCATCCCCACTACTACAATTCCAAGTGTTTCCACCAATCATTCGAAATTATGACCTCTCTTCCTCGAATGACGACTTAGAAGACCGATATAGATCAGTGGCATCCCCACCCATTGTGCAGGTCTCTAATAATGAGAAAGAAGAGGAATCTAGGGACATTGAAGAATGCCTATGAAAATTTGATAACTTATTTGAGGGTGGTATTTTTGCTGATCAATAGGACACTGTTGTTAATAAGGAAGTTGCTGATGCAAAAAAGGAAGTTGTTGTTGAAGAAGAAGAAGTTGCTAAAAATGAGAAAAGAAAAGAAGAAGAAGAAGAATATGTTGAGAAGACTATCACCGCACCTGAGTCTATGGGTCCAAATATTGATAATTTTGAGCGAGCTGGAGCGAGACCGACAGGAAGTTGCTGAGGTAACCAGTGAGGAGAAATGTAATTCATTGAAAATAGTGGTCTACACTAGACCACTCCAAGTGGCCTCTCCTACAAAGGAAGCAGCCAATGATGTCGCGACAAAGCTGGGAACTAAGGAGCAATCTAAAGTGTAACACTCCAAACCCGGCCTATGCGTTAAGGCCAGATTTGACATGTCACACAAAATAAATATACTTTGAGTCCTATTTAAAGTAAAACAAATTTCAAAAATTTTTGACGAAATATTTATTGAGTAAAAGATTTGATTGATAAATCGACAGTTTGAGATGTAAGATCTTATAATTCGTAACTTTGAAAATATCGTTAACAATTAAATAAAATTTTAAAAGAAATTAAAATATTTTTGAAAAGAATTGATGAAAATTTAAAGTGTTAATTTATGAAAATTTTATGAAAACCTTTTGTATATTTATATTTATATTTTAAATAAAATGTTTATTTAAGTCTTCGAAATTAAAATCTCAATTAAAATACTTTAAGTAGTTTATAAATTCATCAAACAATAAACAAAACCAAAAATTAACCAGAGGCCTTATTACAACCTTAATTCAAATAGCCAAATAATTAAAAATATTAAAAGAAATCCAAAATTTCAAATTTAACCGTTTTGAAGTATGGCTTCCACCGAGACATCTATAGCCCAAGTCTCCATCATTGATCATTACCTGAAAGAGATAAGGAAAATGGGGGTGAGTTACTAGAACTCAGTGTGTAACCCACTTACCATTGTCCACTGGACCAAAATTCATTAAGCACATATTTGGGCCTAAGCCCACATACAATAATAATAAATGTGTCTTATATATATAATATGCATATGATATACAATTCCCAAACCAAACCTAGTTTTCCATCCACTACATACCACCCGTACCAACCAACACACTTGTGGGGAGCTTTAGTCACCCACCCCGCCAACACACCAAAAGTAGGCATTAAGCCATTTATATCAAATTTGTGGACAAGCCACCAGATTAACAGAATTTACATGGCATTGCCATTTTTCAGATTTGTGGTAGAGCCACCAGATTTATGTAGCAGAGCTACCAGAACTTCTCTTCATCATCATCCCATCCCATGCAAAATATTTATATAATGCATAACAATTCACAACAATGTATTTAGATATCTCTTACAATTTTTATGGCCCATTTCGCATATTTTCAGATCGGCCTATTTAGCAAATATATCAATTTGGCCCACATATCAAATATACCAATTTGGCCCATATAACAAATATATCAATTTTATCAATTAATGTGGTTTAAACCATTTTCCTCGGTTTCACCTTTATACGATTTTAATCAAACGGTTTACTATCATTAAGACATTAATCTCTAACCCACGAAATACGGTGTGAGATTACACACCTGATTACGGTAAGCACTACGCTTTCGTGATCGTTGACACCTAAAATATTATAACGCTCGATTAGAAGATGAACGCGATCTAATAAATCTACTCTAAAACAAACGATCTAAGATTTTAACCTCAGGATCGCGAACAACTACGATTTGTTAGTTTTCCCCAATTGACGGTCCACAACCTGGTGGAAAATCCCGAATCGCTGATGCCTCACAATTACAAACAACTTTGAATAGTTGATTCTCACCGGATGAGGGTCCACAACCCGGTGGAAAGTCTCGAATCACTGAAACAACCCTTCATTTGAATTTAGGAGTTGGGATCATCAATCCACTCCTTTTGAGATCTCCACCAGATTTCCCTTTCAAATCATTACCACAAGCCTCCATCGATTAGTATTACGATAAAGTATGGATTTGACAAAAAGGGTGAAGATCGGTTTACCACTAATTTCCAGTGATCAACGATTGGATGGATCAAATGATTTAGTCCCTAAAATTACAATCGGTTAACTATCACCATATTATAAACATCTTAACGAATAAAGAGTGATTATAGAATCCGTGAAGAACTCTTACCTTAAAGATTTTAAAGCCGAATCATAGCGATTGCGAGATGATTTCAGAAGAATGATGGTTCGGCTGTCCACTATATCACTACAAAGAAGAAAGGGATTTGTTTAAAAGAGAAACAGATGATGATTTCGGTCAAATGGAACCCTCCCAAGCCATAATATAGATTCGACAAAAGAGAGAAGAAAATAAAAAGAATTGAAAGAGTTCTTACCGATTGTTCAAGAGGTGAATGACAACCCGAATGAAAAAGAAAGATCAATGAAAGGATGAAAGATTCAGCTATAGAGAAATAGTGGACTCAAGATTCGACTACGGTGAAAAATATTAGAGTGGAAGTGATGCTTGAAGGATTTTGCGAAAAGAAAAGAAGAAGTGGAATGATGGATTAGTTTCGGTTTTCAAGGATGATGAATGAACAAAGAAATGGTCTCAAAGTTTGTATGCATTTGGCAAGGAGAAAGAAAAGAAATGGAATATGCCTCTTCAACGTTGCATGGATTCGACAAAAAGAGGAAAAAAGAGTTTGGGGAGAAAAGAAAAATGATACCAAATTATCAATAAAGAATTGGCCAATGATACCAAATTATCAATAAAGAATTGGCCAAAACAACCAAAATTTTACCAATTACCAATGACCATATTCGGCTAGGAGAGGAAGTTTTGAGAGAAAAAATACAATTGATGGTATTAATATTTTGACCTAAAACTAACACTTTTGTTTTTACCAAAACATCAAGAACCAAATTGGCTATCATCCTAGCCCCTAGCCGTCCACATTCATCCCCCCTAGGATAAGAGTTTGGCCACCCAAACTTTCCAAAACACCATCCACGAAATAAGCCCCTTGTCCCCCTTACTTACCTATTTCTCTTGATTCCTTTCCCCAACTTCAACCTTGCCTTATTCTTTTAGCCACCTTACCAAAAATAATGAAGTCCACCCTTGCCATAAATACTCCTTGACCGACACATTAAGGAAGGGAAGCAAAAATAAAAGTCAAAATGCATACAAAGTGATTCAAACTCCTTCCCTCAAGGTACTACAAGTGACGCAATAGCCTCTTTACTAATAGCTCATTTATGCTAGCTATTTATTCAATTATTTCCATATACTTTAAGGTCACTTACTCCATCTCCTTAAAGTACTAAGTGCTAAAAATTTTCACTAGGCCAAATAAATCCCGATCCTTCTCAGGACCTTTTCAACATAAAAAAAATTATAATCTAACTAGCTTAGCACCAAAATAATGCAACACATAAAATTTGAATTCTAGGATGTTACAATTCTACCCCCTTAAAGAAAATTTCGTCCTCGAAATTTACCTGGTTAAAAGAGATGAGGATATTGTTGCCAAATCGTATCCTCAGGCTTCCACGTAGCTTCTTCCGCTCCGTGATTATGCCAAAGAACCTTGACTAATGGTACTGACTTCCTTCTCAGCACCTTAACATCTCGATCTAAAATTTGCACTGGCTTCTCCTCGAACGACAAGTCATGTAACATCCTGATAATTAGGGGTTATGCATCTTACTTAATTGAATGAAGTTGCATGCTTAATTATGATTGAGTATGTTTTGGAAGTTTATTTTTTAACTTCATTAATTAAGTGAATGCTTAGTGAAACTTTTAATTTTTAATAATTAAGATGGAGCTAAGCATGTTAGGCTTTAAGAAATAATGACAAGAGGTTTTAAGCATAAGATGAGTAATTGGCAAGGTGGTTAGGATGCATGGATGAGTGCTTGAGGGGAGAGGTTCGAATCCCCTAGCTAGCAAATGGGAGGATTTTATTTTTGTTTCCTTCCCTATAGTGTCGGCCAAGATCCTTCTAGAATGGATGAGCATTCTTTTAATTTTGGCTATTTGACCATATGAAAAAAAGCAAGCTAAAGACTTATGGCATGGAATCAAGATAGGATGATAAGATAGGGGGACAAAAGGCTTGATATATGGGCAATGTTTTGAAACTTGTTCATGGTCATTTGACCATGAACCTAGTCGATTTAGGGCTATAGAGGTGGTTAATGGTGATAGCAATCTTAGGGTTGATGGGGAAGAATTGTGGGGGAAAAAGGGGGATTGTGTTGGCTTCCTTGTTGGTCGAATTTGACTTGAGTTAGGGGGAAAGTTGGCCAAAAATTCTAGCAATTGTGCATCTTTTCTCATTTCTCCAAAAACTCTCCTCTTAGCCGAATCTTGCTATGGGCATTAGGTAAAAACTTCTCTTTGTTTTGGCTCTCATTTTGACCATTTCGATTAAAATTCCTATTCTCTCAAAATTCTTGTCTAAAGCATCAAAAGTTGGAAAAGCCTTTCTTCTTTTCTTTTTTCTCTCATTGCCGAAAGTACCAAAGTTCAAGCACCATTTTTCTTCATTTCTCCCTCTTGGCCGAATGCACCTAAGCCCCAAAACCTATCTCTTTTCTCTTTGAGAATCATTTTCATCATCATCATCTTCTTTTAATCTCTCTTTCTCTTTCTCTTTTTCTTCCTTTTCTCTTTCCTTCTCATTTCATTTTCTTTCTTTCTTCTCTCAACCGAAACTACTTTCTACTAAAACCAAGAATCATCAATCCTTTTCTTCTTTTTGTTCAAGCCGAATCATATTCTATTTCGATCTCCTTTCTCCTTTTCTTTCTTTGAAAATCGAGACCATTTTGGCCATAAATCACCATCTTTTTCTCTTTTCCTTTTTGTGCAAATCGAAACTACCAAATCCATTTTTATTCTCTTCTTTTTGTTTTAGGCCGAATCTTCAAGTGGGTAAGTAAAACTTTTCGTCAATCATTTTCATTATTTCTTTCTTTTTACTTTGGCAAATTTAGAATCATGATCTCTTATTTTCTCTCCTAGGTGAATCCTTGGAAAGGATTTTTAAGGATCTTTGTTGAAGCCAACTTTTAAGAAGTGACTTTTCAAATCATACAAGGTAAGATTATCCCTTTGGTTACATCAATTTCCTTAGATGGACTACTAATCAATCTTATTTTAGGGGTGATTTAAGACTAACAAGATAGGTAAGAAAAGAGCAATACTGAGTATTTGGAAGAGAGGAGGCACTTTTTTTACCATTGAATTTCAAAAGAAGGGTCATGTCGGTGAAGAGATTTTCCACCGGGTTGTGGACCCTCCGCTAACGAAGATCAATTATTTGAAGTAGTACGTAAGTCAACCACTTTACGTTGGTGGGATATCGTGGTTTTGATCCATCTAGCGGAGAAAATCCACAAATAACTGTTGTTCGAGAATCCGAGGTAAGGATTTAGATCCCTCATCAATAGTATAATTTTATTAGTAATAGTGTATACTAACCAAGTGTGATGATTAACTAGGTGTTGACGCGAGAGAGTATCATTCTCACCGCTATAAGGTGTGTAACCCTACATTAAAACTCATAGATCTTTTTTATATGTGATTTTATGATAATGTGTTTAATAATGATTTTGGATACCATTCGGTGGTATACGATATTCGTATGTTTACCCCAATATTTCATTAATTTTGCTATGTGCATAAAATGTGAAATAAGTATGATTATATTATGATTTTGGGGTAAATGGCATGAAAACTAAATGATATGTATGTGCATGGGCATATGGGTATATTTGATAAAGGAGGAAGTATTCTGGTGGTTTTACCACATTTCCGGTGACTTCGGTCACTTATTTGAAATCTGGTGACTTCGGTCACAAATATGAAATCTGGTGACTTCGGTCACAATTTTGTCTGGTGGCCTTGCCACAAAATTATAAGGGCGATGTGCATGTTGACTGCAGCAACTGCCTTCGATGGTGTGTAGCGGATGGAGGGTCGATTTAGTAATCTCCACGGTGTGTTGGTTGGTACGGGTGGTGTGTATCGGATGGATATTTAGGTGGGCTGGGTTTGCATTTCTTATTTGTACATATCCATGTGATTTAATTGATTATTATTTAATCTGCTATTAAAATGGGCTTTTAAGCTAAATATGAGCTAAATGGGCCTATGGCCATATGTGTAATTTTTGGGCTTTAAGGCATATGATAAAATGGGCTTTTTAATGTATGTGTTACACATTGAGTTTATAACTCACCCATTTTTGTGGGATAACTTTTCGAGATGATTCAGTAGTGCGATGGATCGGTTGACAAGGACTCTGGTGGCCAATGCTCATATCAAGTATTTTGAAGATTTTCCAATTTAAACTTATTAAATTTTATTACTTAGACTTTATTATGGGTTTGCTATTTTTGTATAAGGCCATTATGAACTGCTTTTTAATTTTGTGTTTGGACTTTTATTTTACCATGAACAAATATCTATTAAATAACTAAATGGTTTTTTTGGTAAATAATTTAAAAATGTTTTGTCACTAATATATATATGTTTTAAAGTAATTTCCATAAATTTGGTTTTCTTTTAATTTATTAACTCCTTCTAAAATAATGTTTTAAAAGACATAAATTTACTTTACAATTTGATTTCAACCTAAAATATTAATTTAATCCGTTTTCTACAAAAATCATCAAGTTTTTCTTAAATAAAATGAGAATTTGCTAAAGTTAGATTCGTGGAACATAACAAATTCGATTGGGAGCTTTTTAGGTAGGGTTTGGGGTGTTTCAACTTGGTATCGATCCCGCTTTTAAACTCTCGGCCTTGGGTTTTGAAGCCCACAACGCTTTCAAAATATGGCCCAAATGATTTTTTTGAAAGTTTTCTTAAGTTAAAATGGTTTTATAAGAGCATGGCACCCGAGTTCTTAGCCCGATCCATCGGTATGTATCTTTATTGATAAAGTGATATGAAAGTCCGATAAGCTTAAGGAAACTATAACTTTAGAGACATGGACCCTAGGTGTATGTGTGCTACTACGGAAAAACCCTATTTCATAAAACTTTCTTTTTAATAAGTGAAAAGACTCTAATACATAAGACTTTTTCGTAAAAATAGATAAGACACGTAGTAGACATGAGTTCTAGGGGACGGGTCGCCGTGGACGGGAAGAGGAAGAATGGTCGTGTCGTAACCAGCTAGATCCGGTCAAGGTTCCAAAATGATGCTCCGCCACCACCGTTGGAGTGGATTTTAAAGAGCAAAATGAAGGAGGTGATGCAAGATCACAAGTCGGGTCATGAAGTTTTAGAACGAGTAGCGTGCTAGTTCGAAATGGGTCTTGAAAGTCAAGAGTCGAGAGACTAAGATTGAATGGAGCTGAGGTTTTCGGGGAGTATCCGAGTAGCTCCAAATGTAGCGTATTGGTTGGAGGCAATGAGAGGATTATGGACGATTTGGACCCAGCCGTCAAGAGAAGTCGAAAGGTGCTATTTCACTACTTTGGATGAAGCCTACCAAGTGGTGGCTCACTATCAAGGAAAGTACCTCTGGATCGAGTGGATTGGGGTATTTTAAAATTAAATTCAAGGAAAATACGTTGGAGCTAGCTACATCGACTCTGTGAGGAAGACATTTCAATCTAGTGCAAGGCAAAGCAAGTCGATAGTGAGTATGAAGCAGAAGTTTTTATGACTTAGCCGTTATGCCGTAGGATAGTGGCTACTAAATATGAAAGGTGTATCGATTTGAAGATGGACTTAGAGATGAATCTGAAAGTGATGATTGCTCAAGACCGTGAAAGAGATTTTGCAATCTTAGTAGAAAGAGCAAGAATAGTGAAGAGGTTAAGAGGATGAAAGACGTAACCGGACAGAGGCCGTAATAAGAATAAGAGAAGCTTGGGTCTTTAGGTCATCCGGAATTTTCGAAGAAACCAAGAAATGATGAACCGAAATCACAGATCACATAGTGGACAACATCGTGCTTGTGCCTAATGTGGAAAAATGCACCCGAGAGTGTTGGAAAAGACCGGGATGTTTCAAGTGCGGATCTAAAGACCATATGATCAAGGATTGCCCAAGAATTCGAAAAGAACCGCCAAAGAAGTGTCAGTGTTAATCAGCCGACAGAGGTGAAAGCACCGATAAGGGGCCGTGGGTCCAAATGGAAGGAGTAATGGCTCGTAGAGGTCGGGAACTTCAGCAGAGGCGTGGTAGCTCAGTTCGTATATGCAGTTCATCGCAGAGAGATAGTGACGCTATGTTATCACGTATTTCTTGCCCTTATTGCTTTGATAGATATAGGTCAACTCACTCTTATATCGCTAAGAACTGTGAATGAATTTGTAGATGTTTTTCCTAAGAACTTCCGTGATTACCTCCGGATCATGAGGTAGAATTCGGATAGATTTATTGCTTCGAACGCACCAGCTTTATTGCTCCATATAGAATGGCAATCAAGGAATTAGTTGAGCTTAAGGCTCGATTCGTGAGTTGCTTGATCGTGGATTTATCTCGACCTAGTGTGTCTCCATGGGGAGCACCGGTTTTATTTGTGAGAAGAAGGATGGATCGATGAGGATGTGTATAGATTACCAGCATTGAATAAGTCGACCATCAAGAACAAGTATCCTTTGCCAAGGATCGACGACTTGTTCGATCACCTTAAAGGAGTCATGTATTCTCAAAGATTGATCTAAGGTCGGGTATTATCACTTAAAGTGAAAGAAGTGGATATCCATAAGACGGCTTCCTAACTAGATATCGGCATTATGAATTTCGTAATGCTATTCGATTGATTTAACGCCCAAATGCGTTCATGGATATGATGAACCGGATTTTCCACCTACTTGGATCAATTCGTCGTGGTATTCATAGACTACATCCCGTGTATTCTAAATCTGAAATGGAACATGATGAGCATCTCCTGATTGTGTTGCAAGTTTTAAGGGAGAAGAAGTCAGATGCCAAATTCAAAGAAGTGTGAATTTTGGTGAAAGAGGTTGCATTTTAGGCCATGTGGTGTCGGCGTAAGGGATAAGGGTGGATCCTCTAAGATTGAGGTCGTGTAGATTGGAAACCACCTAAGTCTCAGAATCGAGGTTCGTAGCTTGGGATTAGCAAAGCTATTACGTAAGATTTGTTGAAGGATTTTCTTTGATAGTCGCACCTTTAACGAAATTACCGAGAAAGGAAGTACCTTTCGTGGGCCGATAAGCAACAAGAGAGTTTTGAGAAGCTCAAGAAGGTTTTGACTGAAGCTCGATTTTGATTCACTTCGAGGTGAAAGGATTTTGTCGGTATTGTGACGCTTCACACGGGATTAGGATGTGTTCGATGCAAGACGGAAGGTAGTTGCATATGCCTCTTGTAGTTGAGACCTCACGAGGTTAATTACCCCACACATGACTTGGAGTTGGCAAATGTAGTCTTTGCTCTTAAAGTTTGGAGACATTATTTATACGGGAAAAGTCATGATATACACGCACCACAAGAGTCTCAAATATCTACCGACTTTAAAGAACCTGAATTTGAGACAATGAAAATGGATAGAGTTGTAACATCCTGAAAAGGGCCTATGCATTTTGGCCTAATTGTACAAAAAGACATCTTTTATGTATTTTGGAATAAATATGGAATGATTTTGAAAACCCGAGAATGTATGGAAATGTTATGTTGGAAATAGGAAAATGACCATTTTGGAAACCTAAGCAAATTAGGAAAGTGAACATTTTGGAAACCTAAGTAAATTAGGAAAGTGAACATTTTGGAAACCTGAACATTTTTGGAAATGATCCAAAAATGGAAACCTGAACATTTTGGAAACTTGAAAATGTAAGAAAATGGCAAGTTACAGAGTGATCGAAAATTTTAGGAAACTTAGAAATGATGTCGAAATGTCAAATTTTAAAGTCCAAAATAGGAAATAAGGGCAAGAGGGCCTTAAAAGTAAAAGTTGGTGAAATTCACACACAAACAAAGCTTGAAAAGTGGCTCAAGGTGTCACTTAAGGCTTATGGAAATGGCGCCATGTGTAAGAGAAATGGGCCCGAGTTCGAGTCGCATGGGAAGCTAAAATAAAAGTTCTATTTTGTCGCAAGGATGGACAGAGGTGGATTAGCACATAGGCTAATTTTAAGAGCTTTTATCCTTTTAAAATTCAGCAAATAGATGGATAATGATGGATTATTATTGGTATTATTTTTATTAAGAGATAAAGGATAAATAATGGATTTATTTTAGATTATTTTTAAGTGATAAATAAGGATTTTAAATTTGGATTATCTCGAGGAGATAATTGATGGATTAAATGCTTTTATTTTTAGATAAAGGAGATAATATTATCTTAAGGAGAGTGGTGGCCAAGTCAAGGACTCTTGGCCTAGCAAATTTGGCTATAAAAGGAGAACCCAAGGTCTTTTCTCTCATATTTCCAAGTAGCCAAAATCCCTTGCTTTCTCCCCTCTTTGTCAATTTCTCTTTAAGCAAAATCCATCTCTTCTTCTTCTATTTTCTTCTCCTCTCCTTTGCTATTGTCGAGCCAAAACACTCTTTGATCCCCGATTAAAACTCCATAGCCAAACTCTCAGGACTCTAGGCAAGGAAACAATCGATCAAAGCATTAAAGGTAAGGCTTGTTTTCTTGATATTTAGGATTATTTCCCATTATTTCAAAAGCCTAAACTGACATGGTTACATGGCTAGTGTTAGCCGATTTAAGGAAGGAATATTATCAAATTTTGGCATTTCATTTACAATCTTTTAAATTTGGCAACAAGGTAAGTAATACAAATCCTACTTGGATTTGGTTTTTAAGCCAAATAAGTTTGTTAATATATTTTAATGGTTGGCCGAATATAGGAGTAAAAATCTAGATCGGTAGATCATTCTTCGGGATTTCAAGGAATCTATTAAGCAAATCAGGTGTGTACGCACACTAACTTTCGATATTTCATATGGCAATTATTTTTATTATATGATTATACGTAAGTATATGAATATGGCTAAGTACCCTAAAGTGGTACAAGAGTACTCAGGTACGTTTCCTACTTCTGATAGGATTATGAAATATGTTATTTTATAACATGTGAATATATGTATATGAATATGAAATTAAGTATGTTATGCATGATATATATATTTTTGGGCATTCGGGATTTATGTGAAAGGGGAAGAAGGTGTTGACTTCGGTCTCACCAACGTTATATGGTGACTACGGTCACAACATTTTGAATATGGTAACTCCTTACATTTTCCGAATTTGGTAACTTCGCCATAACTATTTGAATATGGTGTCTAATGACAAATTATATGGGCGATGAGCACGCCGATCGCAATGACCTTCATGGTGTGTAGCGGATGGAGGGTTGACTTAGTAGTCCCCACAGTGACTGGCGGTGCACGGTGGTGTGTAGCAGATGGACCATTAGGCTTGGGTTGGGTTGCATCATCATTTATTTTATATGAATGTAAATTTGATATGAACATGTATGCCGATTTGTTGAATGTTAGTATGTGGTGCACATTGAGTCTGCTGACTCACCCCGTGGGGAAATATTTTCGGTGATGAACAAGGATTTGACCGGACTAGAGACCTCGAGGTGGCCATGTTCCATTTAAAGATTTTATTCGATTTGGACTTTGTTATTTGTTTTGGGTTTTACTTGATGTAATAAGGCCATAAGGCCCAAGTGGTTTTTTTTTCCTTATTCTCGCTTTACTTTAAATTGTTATGTTACTTAACTATTATGACTAAAAGTTAAATGTTATTTTCTTTAAAACCCTAAAAATTATTTTGTCACCTTAATAAAATTGGGTTTACAAGATTAATTAAACATGGTTGAGTCAAGTGAAAGAGAGGCGATTGATAGATGAAGATCTCGAGTGTCAAGCTTCTCAGCAGTGTAATGGAGAATTGGAAGATTTTGGTATTAATGTGATGGGTTTTTGTGTTTCAAAGGTACACTTTGTATCCGACTCAAATTGAGGCAAATCAAGTCGATAAGCCCTTATGGCTATAACAATCGCTTCCTTGTTGGTCGAATTTGACTTGAAAACTAGCAATTGTGCATCTTTTCTCATTTCTCCAAAACTCTCCTCTTAGCTTTAATCTTGCGGCATTAGGTAAAACCGTTTTGGCTCTCATTTTGACCATTTCATTAAAATTCCTATTCTCTCAAAATTCTTGTCTAAAGCATCAAAAGTTGGAAAAGCCTTTCTTCTTTTCTTTTTCTCTCATTGCCGAAAGTACCAAAGTTCAAGCACCATTTTTCTTCATTTCTCACTCTTGGCGAATGCACCTAAGCCCCAAAACCTATCTCTTTTCTCTTTGAGAATCATTTTCATTTTCATCATCATCTTCTTTTAATCTCTCTTTCTCTTTCTTTTTCTTCCTTTTCTTTCCTTCTCATTTCATTTTCTTTCTTTCTTCTCTCAACCAAACTACTTTCTACAAAAACCAAGAATCATCAATCCTTTTCTTCTTTTGTTCAAGCGAATCATATTCTATTTCGATCTCCTTTCTCCTTTTTTTTCTTTGAAAACCGAGACCATTTTGGCCATAAATCACCATCTTTTTCTTTTCCTTTTGTGCAAACCGAAACTACCAAATCCATTTTTATTCTCTTCTTTTTGTTTTAGGTCAATCTTCAAGTTGGTAAGTAAAACTTTTCATCAATCGCTTTCATTATTTCTTTCTTTTTACTTTGGCAAATTTAGAATCATGATCTCTTATTTTCTCTCTAGGTCAATCCTTGGAAAGGATTTTAAGGATCTTTGTTGAAGCCAACTTTTAAGAAGTGACTTTTCAAATCATCCAAGGTAAGATTATCCCTTTGGTTACATCAATTTCCTTAGATGCACTACTAATCAATCTTATTTTAGGGTGATTTAAGACTAACAAGATAGGTAAGAAAAGAGTAATACTGAGTATTTGGAAGAGAGGAGGCAATCGTTTTACCATCGAATTTCAAAAGAAGGGTCAGATCGGTGAGAAGAGATTTTCCACCAAAGTTGTGGACCCTCTGCTAATGAAGATCGGTTATTTGAAGTAGTATGTACGATCGAACCACTTTTAGTTGGTGGATATCGCGGTTTTGATCCATCTAGCGGAGAAAAACCACAAATAATGGTTGTTCGAGAACCGAGGGTAAGGATTTAGATCCCTCATCAATAGTATAATTTTATTAGTAATAGTGTATGCTAACCAAGTGTGATGATTAACTAGGTGTTGACGAGCTTAGAGAGTATCATTCTCACCGCATAAGGTGTGTAACCCTACATTAAAAACTCATAGATCTTTTTTATATGTGATTTTATGATAATGTGTTTAATAATGATTTTGGATACCATTCATGGTATACAATATTCGTGTATGTTTACCCCAATATTTCGTTAATTTTGCTATGTGCATAAAATGTGAAATAAGTATGATTGTATTATGATTTTGGGGTAAATGGCATGAAAACTAAATGATATGTATGTGCATGGGCATATGGGTATATTTGATAAAGGAGGAAGTATTCGGTGGTTTTACCACATTTCCTAGGACTTCGGTCACATATTTGAAATCTGGTGACTTCGGTCACAAATATGAAATCTGTGACTTGGTCACAAATATGAAATCTGTGACTTCGTCACAAATATGAAATCTGTGACTTCGGTCACAATTTTGTTCGGTGGCCTTGCCACAAAATTATAAGGGCGATGTGCATGTTGATCCAAAGAATCGCCTTCGATGGTGTGTAATGGATGGAGGTCGATTTAGTAATCCCCACTGTGTTGGTTGGTATTGGTGTGTAGCGGATGGATATTTAGGTGGGCGGTTTGCATTTCATTATTTGTACATATCCATGTGATTTAATTGATTATTATTTAATCTACTATTAAAATGGGCTTTTAAGCTAAATATGAGCTAAATGGGCCTATGGCCATATGTGTAATTTTGGGCTTTAAGGCATATGATAAAATGGGCTTTTAATGTATGTGTTACACATTGAGTTTATAACTCACCCATTTTTGTGGGATAACTTTTCGATGATTCAGTAGTGCGATGGATCGGTCGCAAGGACCTGGTGGCCAATGCTCATATCAAATATTTTGAAGATTTTCCAATTTAAACTTATTAAATTTTATTACTTAGACTTTATTATGGGTTTGCTATTTTTGTAATAAGGCCATTATGAACTGCTTTTAATTTTTGTGTTTGGACTTTTATTTTACCATGAACAAATATCTATTAAATAACTAAATGGTTTTTTTGATAAATAATTTAAAAATGTTTTTGTCACTAATATATATATATGTTTTAAAGTAATTTCCATAAATTTGGTTTTCTTTTAATTTATTAACTCCTTCTAAAATAATGTTTTAAAAGACATAAATTTACTTTACAATTTGATTTCAACCTAAAATATTAATTTAGTCCGCTTTTCTACAAAAATCATCAAGTTTTTCTTAAATAAAACGAACCTAGGGCTCAACTTGCCCTTTCTTCCAAATCAAGACTTTCTTCCAAGGTGAGACCTTTAAAAAGACTTGATCCCCCACCGCAAACTCAATATCCTTACACTTCAGATCCGCATAAGATTTCTATCTATCCGAAGCTTCCTTTAACCATGGCCAAATTACCTTTACCTTTTCCTCCATTTCTGATATCAGTTCAAGACCCAATAACTGTCGCTCCCCCAATTCAGTCTAACAAGTAGGAGTACAACACCTATGACCGTACAATGCCTCATAGGGTTCCATCTGAATGCTAGATTGATAACTATTGTTATAAGAAAACTCTGCCAATGGTAGGAAATCTTCCCAACTACCCCTGAAGTCAATCACACAACCCTTTAACATGTTTTCCAAAATCTGAATTACTCTTTCCGACTGACCATCTGACTGAGGATGAAAAGCTGTACTGAAATTTAACTTTGTTCCCAAAGTTGCATGTAAGGCTTTATAAAATCGTGATGTAAACCTAGGGTCTCTGTCCGAAATAATAGACACTGGTACCCCATGTAACCTCACGATCTCTGCTACATACAATTTGGCCAACTTCTATAATGAGTAATCCGTACGAATAGGTAGAAAATGGGCAGTCTTCGTCAACCGATCCACTATTACCCAAACGAAATCTTTCTTAGTAGGCATTAAGGGTAACCCATTAACAAAGTCCATCGTTATCCGTTCCCATTTCCATAATGGAATCTTCACCGGTTATAGCAATCCCGATGGTAATTGATGTTCCGCCTTCACTTGCTGAAGTAATGAAGCCAACTTTTCATCTGATACCTGCTTTTCCTTGATCTGACCTACCCAAGCAGGCTTCACCTAAAGTTCGATTAAGAGACTACCATCTTCATACAAGCTGAGATGAGCAAACATCGCTCTCAAATATGATATTACCTTACAACTCAATTCATCTGCCACCACGTTAGTCTTTTCGGATGATTCTCGATTGAGAAGCCATAATTCTTCAACAGTTCTATCCACCTCCGCTGTCTTAAGTTCAACTCCTTTCGGGTAAGGAGATACTTTAGACTCTTATGATCCGTATAAATGATCAACTTCTCACCGTATAGGTAGTGCCTCCAAATCTTCAAAGCAAACACCACTGCAGCCAACTCCAAATCGTGAGTAGGATAATTCACCTCGTACGGCCTTAACTAATGAGATGCATAAGCCACTACTTTTCCACCTTGCATTAACACACATCCCAAGCCTGTGTGTGACGCATCGCAGTAAACAACAAACTCTTCAATTTCTCAAAACTTTCTTGCTGCTAATTTGACCACACAAAAGGTACTTCCTTGCGCAACAATTTAGTTAGAGGTGCAGCAATCAACGAAAACCCCTCAACAAAATGCGGATAATATCTAGCCAAACCTAAGAAACTCTAAATTTCAGCCACTGACTTCGGTGGTTTCCAATCCAACACGGCCTCTACCTTCTAGGGATCAATTCTAATTCCTTCGGCCGATACAACATGTCCCAAGAAGGTCACTTCCTTCAGCCAAAATCCACACTTACTGAATTTGGCATAAAGCTTCTTTCCCCGCAATATTTGCAATACTATCTGCAGATTTGAATCATGCTCTTCTTCATTCTTCGAGTATACCAAGATGTCATCTATGAACACCACCACAAATCGGTTTAAAAAGGGTTGAAGACCCGGTTCATCATGTCCATGAATGCAGATGGTGCATTGGTCAACCCAAACGGCATCACCAAGAACTCATAGTGTTCATAATGAGTTCAGAACACCATCTTATGAATATCCGCCTCCTTGACCTTAAGTTGGTGGTAACCCGATCTCAAATCTATTTTCGAGAAAACTAAAGCTCCCCACAGTTGGTCGAACAGATCATCGATTCTTGGCATTGGATACCTATTCTTGATCTTCAACTTATTCAACTTCCTATAATCGATGTATATACGCATCGACCCATTCTTCTTCTTGATGAACAAGATCGGTGCTCCCCACAATGACACACTCGGTCAAATAAATCCCCGATCTAGTAACTCCTGAATTTGAGCTTTAAGCTCTACTAACTCCTTCGGTGCCGTTCTATAAGGAGCGATAGACACGGAGCCGTTCCTGGAAATAATTCAATGCCAAACTCTACCTCCCAGTCCGGAGGCAAACCTGGAAGTTCCTTGGGAAAGTCATCCAAAAATTTTTTCACCGTTCTAACCCCTTCCACCGACAATTCTTGACATCCAACGAACTAATGAAGGCTAGGAGTGCTCCACACCCTTTTCGCATCAACTTCTCTACCTTTAAAGCAAATACTACATTCGATAGATAATTTCTCCTTTCACCTATCATACCACTTCTTTATCTTTCAAAGTTCTTACCATCATCTGCTTTGCAGCACAACCTAAGTTAGCACGATCTTTCACCAACCAATCCATGCCCAAAATAAGGTCGAACTCGTCGAAAGGCAGTTCCATCAAATTCGCCAAAAATGTTTCTCCCTGAACTTCTAAGGGTACATCTCTAAACAATTTATTCACTATCACAGACTGCCCTAAAGGACTAATTACCATCATCTCTCTAGCAGTAATCTCAAATCTAATGTTCAGATTTCTAGATACAGCACTGGCAACATACGAATGGGTGGATCCGATATCTATCAAAGCAAAAATAGGTACATCAGAGACAAAGAACGTACTGGTTATCACATCAGGTGCATCACCATCCTCTCGACGTCTGATCGCATAAACCAGCCCTAGCTGCCTCATCTCCGTGTTACCCTTGAAGCCATTTACTCTACCCGCTGCACCCTGACCTCGTCTTCCTCTATTACCACCTTGACCTGGCCCACGGCCTCTTGGTGGCTGCTGAACGCCTCTAACTGGCTGTGCATCATAGTTACGAGCTTCCTAATTTGGAGCGGTCCGTCAAGGACAATCTTTAAGTTGGTGGTCCTTAGAACCACATTTGAAACAACCACCGGTTCTCTTCCAGCATTCACCAGGGTGTCATCTTCCATAGTCAGCACATGGTTGTATTTGATTGGTTGTAGCAGGTGCTCTAGCTCGAGCGGGCTCATCATTCTTGGGCCTCTTCTGAAACCTTCTAGCAGAACCTGAGTACTTAAAGTCCCTCTTGCTCTTGCCTCTATCTCTTTCTCGATTTTTCCACTCTGAGTTCTTAGCCTCTTCAGCTATCTTCGCTTTCTCCACTAGTGTGGCAAAATTTCTTTCTTGCTGTGGGGCTATCAGTACCCGCAACTCATCACTCAACCTGTCCTCAAAACGCACGCGGCGTTCATAGTCAGTCGGCACTATACCTCAGGCATAATGACTCAGACGCAGAAATTCTACTTCGTAAGCTACCACAGTCTTACTTCCTTAGACCAGATTCAGGAATTCCTTCATTCGGGCATCTACATAGCTAGCCCTAACATACTTTCCTTGAAATGAAGTTTTAAAGAAATCCCAAGTAACGCATCAGCCTAAGTGCCCTCCCGAACAGTAAGCCACCATTGATACGCCTCGTCTCTCAATAAGGACACAGCTCTTCTCAGTTTTTACTCCTCGAGCCAATACTCCGTTACATTTGGGGCTACACCTGAGAAACCCCTAAAAACCTCAGCACCACTTGATCTAAGTCGTTCTGAAATTGATCCACAAGTTCCTGGTCCAGTTCTAGCCCCAGCAACCCTTTCTAAGGCTCACAACATTGCTTGAGACAAAGCAATGTCCTCCCTCATATGATCATGTGATCCAATCTCAGTCCCGAGTGCCGCAGATTCGTCCATTTTTGGCATGTGGCTCGACGCTTCAGACACAACCCTCGCACCTCGGCCTCTACCACGTCCACATCCTCTAGCGCTCATAGTGGCTAATTCGATTTAATTTGATTAAAAGTCTTATGAATTAGTATACTATTTCGATATGTATTAAACAATGTTTTATAAAACATAAGAAGCATAGTCGTTTTCGCAATCACATCCTATAGTCTCAATCTCTATAGTTTTTAACACCTAAAACTAAAAGTTCTAGAGTGTTACTATAGTCATATTACAATACAATAACATACACTTACTTGACTTGGTGCCGGATACCCGTGGTGCCATACTTCCTTTTTGAAACATGCATTTTAACTTTACAATTTAAAACAACTTTGGAAAATGTTTTTGAACCCAAACCACAATCGAGTTTTAAACTTGGCTCTGATACCATAAAATGTAACACCCCAAACTCGACCTATGCGTTAAGGCCAGATTTGACATGTCACACAAAATAAATATACTTTGAGTCTGATTTAAAGTAAAATAGATTTCAAAAATTTTGACAAAATATTTATTGAGTAAAAGATTTGATTGATAAATCGACGCTTGAGATGTAAGATCTTATAATTGTAACTTTGAAAATATCGTTAACAATTAAAGAAAATTTTAAAAGAAATTAAAATATTTTGAAAAGAATTGATGAAAATTTAAAGTGTTAATTTATGAAAATTTTATGAAAACCTTTTTGTATATGTATATAATTTTTAAATAAAATGTTTATTTAAGTCTTTAAAATTAAAATCTCAATTAAAATACTTTAAGCGGTTTATAAATTCATCAAACAATAAACAAAACCAAAAATTAATCCGAGACCTTATTACAACCTTAATTTAAATAGTCAAATAATTAAAAATATTAAAAGAAATCCAAAATTTCAAATTTAACTGTTTTGAAGTATGGCCTCCACCGAGACATCTACAGCCCAAGTTTCCATCATTATTCATTACCTGAAAGAGATAAGGAAAACAAGGGTGAGTTACTAAAACTCCGTGTGCAACCCACTTACCGTTGTCCACTGGACCAAAATTCATTAAGCATATATTTGGGCCTAAACCCACATACAATAATAATAAATGTGTCATATATATATATATATAATATGCATATGATATGCAATTCCCAAACCAAACCTAATTTTCCATCCGCTACACACCACTCGTACCAACCAACACACCTGTGGGGAGCTTTAGTCACCCACCCACCAATACACCAAAAGTAGGCATTAAGCCATTTATATCAAATTTGTGGACAAGCCACCAGATTAACAGAATTTACATGACATTGCCATTTTTTAGATTTGTGGTAGAGCCACCAGATTTATGTAGCAGAGCTACCGGAACTTCTCTTCATCATCATCCCATCCCATGCAAAACATGTATATAATGCATAACAATTCACGACAATGTATTCAGATATTTCTTACAATTTTTATGGCCCATTTCGCATATTTTTAGATCGACCTATTTAGCAAATATATCAATTTGGCCAACATATCAAATATACCAATTTGGCCCATATAACAAATATATCAATTTGGCCCACATATCAAATATAATAATTTGGCCCATATAACAAATATATCAATTTGGCCCACTTATCAAATATACCAATTTGGCCCATATAACAAATATATCAATTTTATCAATTAATGTGGTTTAAACCATTTTCCTCAGTTTCACCTTTATACGATTTTAATCAAACAGTTTACTATCATTAAGACATTAATCTCTAGCCCACGGAATACGGTGTGAGATTAAACACCTGATGACGGTAAGCACTACGCTTTCTTGATTGTTGACACCTAAAATATTATAACGCTCGATCATAAGATGAACGCGATCTAATAAATCTACTCTAAAATAAACGATCTAAGATTTTACCCTCAGGATCGCGAACAACTATGATTTGTCAGTTTTCCCCAATTGACGGTCCACAACTTGGTGGAAAATCCTGAATCGCTGATGCCTCACAATTACGAACAAATTAAAATAGTTGATTCTCACCGGATGAGGGTCCACAACCCGGTGGAAAGTCTCGAATCGCTGAAATAGCCCTTCGTTTGAATTTAGGAGTTGGGATCGTCAATCCACTCCTTTTGAGATCTCCACTAGATTTCCCTTTAAAATCATTACCACAAGCCTCCATCGATTAGTATTACGATAAAGTACGGATTTGACAAAAAGGACGAAGATCGGCTTACCACTAATTTTGAGTGATCAATGATTGGATGGATCAAACAATTTAGTCCCTAAAATTAAAATCAGTTAACTATCACCATATTATAAACATCTTAACGAATAAAGAGTGATTATAGAATCCATGAAGAACTCTTACCTTAAAGATTTTAAAACCGAATCATAGCGATTGCGATCCATGAAGAACTCTTACCTTAAAGATTTTAAAACCGAATCATAGCGATTGTGAGATGATTTCGGAAGAATGATGGTTTGACCTTCCACTATATCACTACGAAGAAGAAATGGATTTGTTTAAAAGAGAAATAGATGATGATTTTTGTCAAAAAGACCCTCCCAAGCCATAATATAGATTCGGCAAAAGAGAGAAGAAATTAAAAAGAATTGAAAGAGTTCTTACCGATTGTTCAAGAGGTGAATGACAACCTGAATGAAAGGATGGAAGATTCGGCTATAGAGAAATAGTGGACTCAAGATTCGGATATGGTGAAAAATATTAGAGTGGAAGTGATGCTTGAAGGATTTTGCGAAAAGAAAAGAAGAAGAGGAATGATGGATTAGTTTTGGTTTTCAAGGATGATGAATGAACAAAGAAATGGTCTCAAAGTTTGTATGCATTTGGCAAGGAGAAAGAAAAGAAATGGAATATGCCTCTTTAAGGTTGCATGGATTCGACAAAAAGAGGAAAAAAGAGTTTGGGGAGAAAAGAAAAATGATACCAAATTGTCAATAAAGAATTGGCCAAAACAACCAAAATTTTACCAATTACCAATGACCATATTCGGCTAAGAGAGGAAGTTTTGAGAGAAAAAATACAATTGATGGTATTGATATTTTGACCCAAAACTAACACTTTTGTTTTTACCAAAACATCAAGCACCAAATTGGCTATCATCCTAGCCCTTAGCCATCAACATTCATCCCCCCTAGGATAAGAGTTTGGCCACCCAAACTTTCCAAAACACCATCCACAAAATAAGCCTCTTGTCCCCCTTACTTACCTATTTCTCTTGATTCCTTTCCCTAACTTCAACCTTGCCTTATTCTTTTAACCACCTTACCAAAAATAATGAAGTCCACCCTTGCCATAAATACCCCTTGACCAACACATTAAGGAAGGAAGCAAAAATAAAAGTCAAAATGCACACAAAGTGATTCGAACTCCTTCCCTCAAGGTACTATAAGTGACACCATAGCCTCTTTACTAATAGCTCATTTATGCTAGCTATTTATTCAATTATTTCCATATGCTTTAAGGTCACTTACTCCATCTCCTTAAAGTGCTAAATGCCATAAATTTTCACTAGATCCAAATAAATCCCAAGCCTTCTCAAGACCTTCTCAACATAAAAAAAATTTATAACCTAATTAGCTTAGCACCAAAATAATGCAACACATAAAATTCGAATTCTAGGATGTTACATAAAGAGCATACAAAGCATAAAGAAAAGAAAAGGAAGTGCTCCAACGATAAAAAATGAAAGAATAAGGAGAAGAAAATGAGGAGAAAAAACATCGTACAGCCACATCGATGGTTGCGGATAACAGAGTCAGTTTATTTTTAGTATTCATGCACTGCATGTAGCTGTAAGTTTAATTTTGATAAGTATACATTGTCATTGCATTTTTTAATTGTCATTACATTTTCATGTTAGTGCATTGGGGACAAGGAAAACTTTAAGTTTGGGGGATTGCACATGGGCCTTGGAAATGCACACACATTTTAGAATATTTTTTTCGAAAATGAAGCATGCAAGGTTTAATTATAGTTAATGAAAATTGTTTGAAAATTTTTACTACATTCGATACTTAATTCTTGAATCATGTGAATTATCAATGAATGAGTTGGATAAATTTGAAAAAAGGTTGTAGCTTCAATTCTTTAATGAATTGATTAGGTTGCATGTAACATCCCAAAGTTGGGCCTAGTAGGATTGGGCCCAATGGGCCTTAGGGATAGTAGCGTTTAAAATTTTTGAGAACAAGAGAATGGTACTAAGGCAAGTTGGACCTATTAGGTGAGTGATTTTGGAAGGTTAAGGGCCTTTTATGAAGTCCAGGGTTAAAGTTAGGCCATAGGAAAAATTTTGGTTTTAGGTGAAACAAGCCCTGGGAGTTGGTAGGTAGGCTTTAAGAATAAAATGTGGGGAAAAATGACAAGTGGAGTGTGTGGTGTAGTGGCAAAGTGATGGCACTTAAGGAGCAAGGGGGTGACACCATAAGAGGAAGGAAGGAGGTCCAAGGTTCAAGTCTTGGTGCTTGCATTTTGGTTTTCTTTTTAAATGGATTTTTGAATTTGGCCATAGGACTTATATTTAGTTGCGCATGATTTTAGAAACAAGGAGCTAGTTGGTAAAGTGGCTAGCAGCGTGGGTTATGTTACAAGGGAGCCTGAGTTCGAATCTCATGAGAAACAATGGAGTATTTATTTTGCTAAGATGGGGCGACAAGAGTTTGAGTTAGATTTAAACTCTACTAGCGGAAGGATCCCACATCGAAAAGATACGAAGAGGGAAGGTGAGAAGCCAGCTATATAAAGTGCATTCTAGGAGGAGAGAAAAGATACCTTGGTGGGCGTTGGGCATATGAGCTTTGGGAGCGCGGTTTAGCAGCTTTAAAATTCCTATAGGTGTGCAACTCTCTCTACTTTAGTTGTAGAGCGGCAAATGCCGAAATGCCAGTCACACGACGATGGTAGCCACACGAGCGTGCGAGCGCACGTGTGGAAGCTTCGATGCGATAGTCGAGGCCACCATGAGTATTCTTGTAGGTGTGGGCTATTGGGCCACGATGGCCCGAAAAGGGCCAAGTGGGCCCAATGGGCTCGAGGGCCCATATGAGTAAATTGTATGATTGAGTAGTAGATAGTGAACTAGACTATGTGAATCTCATATATGTGGCTAGGTTTGGGCTAAATGGGCCACACGAGTGTGTGGGCCCACTTGGGCCGAGATTGGGCCTTAGGCCCATTCGCATTATTATCTCTGTTTAGAATACTTGAGTCGTTCGAGGAGATAGTGGACCTTCTGTTGGGTCGTTAACACCTTGATTTGTAAAAATACTGAAATACCCCTGATTTGCATAATTATCGAAATACCCCTGGTTTGCAAAATTACCGAAATACCCCTAGTTTGTAAAATTACTAGAATACCCTGGTGTGCAAAATTATCGAAATACCCCTGGGTTGCAAAATTACCGAAAATACCCTTGGTGGGTAAATTATAAAAATACCCTTGGTAGGTAAATTACAAAAATACCCTTGGTAGGTAAATTACAAAAATACCCTTAGTAGGTAAATTATAAAAATACCCTTGGTAGGTAAATTACAAAAATACCCTTGGTAGGTAACTTACGGAAATACCCTCGATGGGTAAAATGACCGATATGCCCCTAAAAGGCAAAAATGACGAAAACGTCCTTACATGTTATATGATTATTCTTGTATGTGATTTATGATTGTTATCGTATGATTATTATTGTATGTTGTATTCATGTGTTATTATGTTGCATGGGAATAGGATTATTCGAAAGGGGAAGTGCAAATAGGATCGCATGGTCGCTGACGATCGTGATCCACCAAGGCTTTTAGCCAATGAAAGCGCCTATGCTACACCGATAAGTTAGTGTCGCAACCGGTGCTACATAAGGAGTGTAGGGATGGGTGGGTCGATTAAATCCCCACAGGAGTGTAGGGGTTGACAGGAGACGGAGTGCATGGTTGGTATGGGCATTAATGCATTGCATATGTGGTTTTATTTGAGATGGGCTTAGGCCCAGATAAATATGATTTGTGACATTTATGGGTTAAGGCCCAATCGAGGCTTTTATGGGCTAAGGCCCAATTACCACAGATTCTTGAAATAGGCTTCACCCAAACTGTTGTGATTCATGTTCTTATTGATGAGGGTTATGCACACTAAGTTTTCGTAAACTCACACCCTCTTTTTAATATTTTTTTTCTCAGGTAATACTCAGTAGGCGGTTTGACGTGCTGGAGGACTCGGAGGTGGCTACACTACGAGCAGTTTTGGACTCTAGTATTTTACCTATTTTTAACTTGGGTTAATATTTTGTAATAATGCCTCTCTTAAATTCTGGTTTTAGTTTTGGATTTTTAGTTTATTATGTTTTAAATCTGCTAAACTTTGTATCACGGTTTTCCAAAATAATATCTGCTTTCAAAATACTACACTTTCGCGAATTGGTCATAAACATCACGTTTTCATAAGTCAATCATTTTAATTAAGTTTCCGCAACCAACAAGGTTTTTTTTGGTTATAACTTATTAATAAATGTCGATTAATAATGAACAAACACAAACTGAGACTTTAGTTTTTAATATCAAGAAAGGTTTTCAAATGGAACCATGGTTTCTCGAAAAGCACCCCAATGCGACACGCCAGATTCAAGCCTAACTTCTAGGCTGGGTTTGAGGTGTTATGTAACATCCCAAACCCGACCCAAACACTACGACTGGATCTGGCATGCCACTAAGAAAATTTTGTAAAACCTATCGCTTTTTCGAAAAATATCTTTTCTTGTGTTTAACCCTCTTATTCGAGAAAAATTAATAATTTGATAATTTAAATAAGATATAAATTTTATAAGTCGCCTTTATGAATTAAAAATCGTAATTTAAATATGAGCCTTAGTTTAAAAAAATGTAAACTTAAGATGCCTAATAATAATAATAAAAGCTGAAACTTAAACCGTTACGGAATAAAAACTAGTGGCCCATGGCCTTATAACAAAAATATTCAAAACCCACTAATTTAAAATATTAGAAATAAATAAACCAAGTAGAGTCTTTTGCTGAATCCAAATGCTCTTTTGCATGGCTACCTTGTGCTCCTCTCTAGCCCGGTCCGATGCACTAGGTGCTACCTGAAAAATGTTAAATAATGGGTTGAGTCGCGAGACTCAGTGTGCAACTCTCGTGCACCATCGAGTTGGGCCTTAGCCCCACGATCGTAATAATGATATCATGTAATAAAATTTATGCAAAGCCCAACCCAATCCTAGGTTTCCATCCGCTACACACCACCCTTACCTGCCAATCACACCATTGGGGATTTCTACAATCAACCCACATCGCTACACACCATCGATGGCGGATCATGCTACTCATCAATGATCATGGCAATAGCCACTACAATAGATCATGGCATAAGCCACTACAGCATGGCATAAGCCACTACAGAGATCATGGCATAAGCCACTCTGAAACACTTCCCTTCATCAATCCCAACCCCATGCAATCACAGAAATCGGCATACTTATCACATATGACATTTTAACAGAAACATTCACTTTAGGAATGAGTGAGATCACTAACCTGGTGAGTCGCTTTTACCCTCCTCGGGTTTCAACCATTATGCCGAGATTTCAGCTTTCAACAGAATATAGCAGATTTATATACATGTATTAACAAACAATCTAGATGGTGTGGAAAGTTACACACCTGATATCGCGTAGTACTATACTCTTAGTCAATATCCTTACTATCTGGATCTACAACCCTAAGTCTAAAACCTTGCTCAAGAGCCGAAAAACACGAAGATTTGACCTCCCCTACATTCGGCCAAGGGTTAATAAATACCCGAATTCACACGTTAAAACTAATAGATCTCCTTACCTTGGAATCCCAAAAGTAACACGATTCGAGTGTTACTAAACCCTGACTTAGAGATCTAAGCGATTGACTCCTCTTCAAAATCCCAGAACGTCACAAATAATAGAGAAACAAAAGATTGGTTTCTAAATAGCCATTCGGCTAGAGTCTCTAAAAAGTCGAAAAAGACTAAAATTTCACGAATCGACACTTACCCTGAGTTTCCTTCAAGATTCGGCACAAGCAGACACCTTAGAGAGAATTCGACAAACACATGAGATGAGATATAAGGATTTCAGCTTTTATAAAAATCCCAAAAAAGATGAACTGATGCTCTTTCGGCTTTTAGAAGGTCTGAGTAAAGTGTTTCGGCTTTCGCTTAGAAAGAAAGTAAAGAGAAAATAAGGAAAGGCTTAGAGATTTCGGCTACAAGAACATAGTTTCGGCTTTTAGTGAATGGGAGAAGAATAACAATGGGGATCAAAAGATTTGGCTAGAAGGAGGTTTCAAAGAAAAAGAAAAGGGTGAGGGAGGTGGTGATTTTTGGCTTTTGGAAGAGAAAAGATGAGAAAAGAAAAATAGCTAAGATGGCATTTAGATTTTCGACACAAAGAATGAAGAAAAGAGTAGGGTTCAAATGCTGAAATTTATGAGCTATCCCCCCTTATTTATAGAAATTTCGGCGCTTACCTAACAAAAATCGAAAGTCCCCTTCCTGATAACAAAGAAATAAGCAAATAAAAAGGGAAAATTCGGCACCCCCTATGGAAATTCAAAACCAAATTCTTTACTCCTCTAGGTGATGGAATTTCGGCCAACTCTGCTCTCAGCAGATAGCTCCTAACTTTTCTCCTTTATCTAAATCTCTTCACATCTTCAAAAGACTCCTAGATAACACCACCTCTTTCTTCTATTATCAACACAATATTATCATTAAATCCCTCCTAAAAATAAGCCTTAATACCGTCCATTCCTCCTTGCTCTTTTAAGTGCCAAAATTGGCCCAAAGACATGGGCTCCTTGCGGCCAAACTTGGGCTTCTTTCAACTGCTAGTGACGCCACACTCTAGCTCCCTTGCAGCGTCACTTAATATTGGGCCACCATCCCACTTTGGTGTTTTAAACACAGATGCTACCCTTTTAACCCTATAGTGCCCAAACAGAAAACTTAATTAGGGCCTCAACCTAAACCTGAGCCCATTTTTGTGTCCTCTCTTTTGTTAATCTGCTTATGAGGCCTCATGCCTGAGACTAGAGTCCACTAAGTATGAACATAAATTTTTCCTATGGTCTCCCCTAACTCTAAGGCTTCAACTAATCCCAATAATACCTTAAGATTATTATTCTAAGTGCTACACATACATATTAACTCCCATGCACAGAAATTAAAAGTTTCGAGATTTTTGGGGCGTTACAACTTAATAAGCCAAAATCTACTAGGCCCAAATTCGGGATGTTGCAATTCTACCCCCTTTAAAGAAATTTTGTCCTCAAAATTTTCAACTAACTATCAATTGTACTACCCAAGTCTCATCACTACGCTTCCGCTGCGCACTCTAATTTTAAAAAAAAAATAAACATTCAATATACTACAGTAGGGTACGCACTATTATTCCCATCTAGAGCGTCTTCGTCCCCTTGTACTCATTCTTTCGATCGACGTTTATTTGATTAAGAATTTTATGAATAAATAATTCTTCCCACTTATTAACCGCGAACAATCTTATGTAAAAGCATTTCGATAGTAGTTCTTTCGAATTCGAATTCTATCTACAAGTTTAGTTCTCAAGTCTATATTTCTAATTCTAGAATTCTCATTCAATCATCATCAATCAGAACATCACATACGCGTATCAACCACACAAGCAACATCCATGAACTCATATTCCTCTCCTAGGGGTATTTTCATCATTTCACTACCTAGGGGTACTTTCGTAATTTTAACCTACAGGGGTATTTTTGTAATTTTTCAAAATAGAGTACCTTGGTGATTTTTCAAAATATGGGTATTTTGGTAATTTTGCAATCCGGGGGTATTTCAATAATTTTACAATTCAGGGGTATTTTGGTCATTTTTTAAATTAGGGGTAATTTGGTGATTTCAAAACTAGGGTTTACTTTAGGACCTTACAAAACATGGTGGCTGGTCCCTTTCGGGTTTTAATTATAAGTTTTGGCCTGTCAACAAGTCCTCATGGTTAAAGTGAACAGTCACTACGCACCAGGTAGGATTCCAGCGAAGAGGATGTGAGTCACTAGGACTGCTTAAATACCAAGCTCTCCTTGAATCCAATCCTAGACATGCGCATGCCTGTTGCCACACTCGAACTCGTCGACTGGTTCACAGGATTTCTTTGGATAGATTAAGTCTTATGGAATTTAAGAAGTTTTTTAGGTTAAGCCTATAGTCCATCAAAGTCTATTTAAACTAATCTACGTCCCATACAGCCCATCAAGCCCACATATATACCACACAATGGTTCAGAATACTTACCTGGCGGACTTGGGCTAGAGACGCAGGTGCCATTCCGAGAATGGTATCATTTATGAAAAATGCATGTTTCAAAACCCATCTTAAAAAACGTTTTGAGCCCAAAACCCCCAAAGTTGAGTTTTGAACCGGCTTTGATACCAATTTGTAACACCCCAAACTCGGCCCAAACACCACGACCGGATCTGGCATGCCAATAAGAAAATTTTGTAAAACCTGTTGCATTTTTAGAAAATATCTTTTTCCTGTGTTTAACCCTCTTATTCAGAAAAAATTAATAATTTGATAATTTAGATAAGATATAAATTTTATAAGATGCCTTTATGAATTAAAAACTGTAATTTTAATACAAGCCTTAGTTTAAAAAAAATGTAAACTTAAGATGTCTAATAATAATAAAAAAAGCCCAAACTTAAACCGTTACGGAATAAAAACTAGTGGCCCATGGCCTTATTACAAAAATATTCAAAACCCACTAATTTAAAATATTAGAAATAAATAAACCAAGTAGAGTCTTTTGCTGAATCCAAATGCCCTTTTGCATGGGCACCTTGCGCTCCTCTCCATTTCGGTCCGATACACTAGGTGCTACTTGAAAATTTTAAATAATGGGTTGAGTCATGGGACTTAGTGTGCAACTCTCATGCACCATCAGATTGGGCCTTAGCCCCACGATCGTAATAATGATATCATGTAATAAAATTTATGCAAAGCCCAACCCAATCCTAGGTTTCCATCCGCTACACACCACCCTTACCTGCCAATCACACCATTGTGGATTTCTACAATCAACCCACACCGCTACACACCATCGATGGCAGTCATGCTGCTCATCGTCAGATCATGGTAATAGCCACTACAACAGATCATGGTAAAAAGCCACTACAACAGATCAGGGCATAAGCCACTACAATAGATCATGGCATAAGCCACTACAACAGATCATGGCATAAGCCACTACAGCAGAACACTTCCCCTTTCATCAATCCCAACCCCATGCAATCACAGAAATCGGGATACTTATCACATATGACATTTTAATAGAAACATTCACTTTAGGAATGACTAAGATCACTAACCTGGTGAGTCGCTTTTACCCTCCTCGGGTTTCAACCATTATACCGGGATTTTGGCTTTCAACAGAATATAGCAGATTTATATACATGTATTAACAAACAATCTAGATGGTGTGGAAAGTTACACACCTGGTATCGCGTAGTACTATACTCTTAGTCAATATCCTTCCTATCTAGATCTACAGCCCTTAGTCTAAAACCTTGCTCAAGAGCCAGAAAAACACGAAGACTCCCCTACATTCGGCCAAGGGTTAATAAATACCTGAATTCACACGTTAAAACTAATAGATCACCTTACCTTGGAATCCCAAAAGTAACACGATTCGAGTGTTACTGAACCCTGACCTAGATATCTAAGCGATTGACTCCTCTTCAAATCCCGAAATGCCTTAAATAAGAGAGAAACAAGAGATTAGTTTCCAAATAGCCATTCGGTAGGGTCTCTAAAAAGTTGGAAAAGACAAAAATCTCACGAATTGACACTTACCCTGAGTTTCCTTCAAGATTCGGCACAAGTCAGACACCCTAGTGAGAATTCAGCAAACACAAGAGATGAGATATAGGGATTTCGACTTTTATGAAAATCTCAAAAAGATGAACTGATGCTCTTTCGACTTTTAGAAGGTATGGGTAAAGTGTTTCGGCTTTGGCTTAGAAAGAAAGTAAAAAGAAATCAAGGAAAGGCTTAGAGATTTCGGCTACAAGAACGTAGTTTCGGGTTTTAGTGAATGGGAGAAGAATAACAATGGGGATCAAAAGATTCGGCTAGAAGGAGGTTTCAAAGAAAAAGAAAAGGGTGAGGGAGGTGGTGATTTTTGGCTTTTGGAAGAGAAAAGATGAGAAAAGAAAAACAACTAAGATGACCTTCAGATTTTCGACACAAAGAATGAAGAAAAGAGTAGGGTTCAAATGCCGGAATTGATGAGCTATCCCCCCTTATTTATAGAAATTTTGGCACTTACCTAACAAAAATTGAAAGTGCCCTTCCTGATAATTAAGAATTAAGCAAATAAAAAGGGAAAATTCGGCACCCCCTATGGCAATTAGAAACCGATTTCTTTACTCCTCTAGGTGATGGAATTTCGACCAACTCTGCTCTCAGCAGATAGCTCCTAACTTTTCTCCTTTATCTAAATCTCTTCACACCTTCAAAAGACTCCTAGATAACACCACCTCTTTCTTCTATTATCAGCACAATATTATCATTAAATCCTCCTAAAATAAGCCTTAATGCCGTCCATTCCTCCTTGCTCTTTTAAGTTTAAACCGGCCCAAAGACATGGGCTCCTTGCGCCAAACTTGGGCCTCTTTCAACCGCTAGTGATGCCACCCTCTAGCTCCCTTACAATAATACTCAATATTGGGCCACCAGCCCACTTTTGTGTTTTAAACATAGATGCTACTCTTTTAACCCTATAGTGCCCAAATAGAAAACTTAATTAGGGCCTCAACCCAAACCTGAGCCCATTTTTGTGTCCTCTCTTTTGTTAATCTACTTACGAGGCCTCATGCCTGAGACTAGGGTCCACTAAGTAAGAACATGAATTTTTCCTATGGTATCCCCTAACTCTAAGGCTTCAACTAATCCCGATAATACCTTAATATTATTATTCTAAGTGCTACACATACATATTAACTCCCATGCACAGAAATTAAAAGTTTTGAGATTTTTGGGGCATTACAACCTAATAAGCCCAAATCTACTAGGCCTAAATTCAGGATTTTACAGTTCTACCCCCTTAAAGAAATTTCGTCCTCGAAATTTTCAGCTAACTATTAATTGTACTACCCAAGTGTTATCACTACGCTTCTGTTGCGCACTCTAATTTTAAAAAATAAACACTCAATATACTACAGTAGGGTACGCACTATTATTCACATCTGGAGCGTCTTCGTCCCCTTGTACTCATTCTTTTGATTGACGTTTATCTGATTAAGAATTTTATGAATAATTAATTATTCCCACTTATTAACCGCGAACAATCTTATGTAAAATCATTTCGATAGTAGTTCTTTCGAATTCGAATTCTATCTACAGGTTTAGTTCTCAAGTCTATATTTCTAATTCTAGAATTGTCATTCAATCATCATCAATTAGAACATCACATACACGTATCAACCTCACAAGCAACATCCATGAACTCATATTCCTCTCCTAGGGGTATTTTCGTCATTTCACTACTTAGGGGTATTTTCATAATTTTAACCTACAGGGGTATTTTCGTAATTTTCCAAAATAGAGTACCTTGGTGATTTTTCAAAATATAGGTATTTTGGTAATTTTGCAATTCGGGGGTATTTCGGTAATTTTACAATTCAAGGGTATTTTGGTTATTTTTCAAATTAGGGGTAATTTGGTAATTTTTTATAAATCAGGGGTAATTTGGTGATTTCAAAACTAGGGTTTACTTTAGGACCTTACAAAACAAGGTGGCTGGTCCCTTTCGGGTTTTAATTATAAGTTTTGGCCTGTCAACAAGTCCTCATGGTTAGGGTGAACAGTCACTACGCACCAGGTAGGATTCTAGAGAAGAGGAGGTGAGTCACTAGGACTGCTTAAATACCAAGCTCTCCTTGAATCCAATCCTAGACATACGTATGCCTATTGCCACACCCTAACTCGGCGACTGGTTCACAGGATTTGTTTGGATAGATTAAGTCTTATGGAATTTAAGAAGTTGTTTAGGTTAAGCCTATAGTCCATCAAAGTCTATTTAAACTAATCTACGTCCCATACAGCCCATCAAGCCCACATATTACCACACAATGGTTCGGAATACTTACCTGGTGGACTTGGGCTGGAGACGCAGGTGCCATGCTGAGACCTGTATCATTTATGAAAAATGCATGTTTCAAAACCCATCTTAAAAAAAAATGTTTTGAGCCCAAAACCCCCAAAGTTGAGTTTTGAACCGGGCTTTGATACCAATTTGTAACACCCTAAACCCGGCCCAAACACCACGACCGGATCTGGCATGCCACTAAGAAAATTTTTTAAAACTTGTCGCGTTTTCGAAAAATATCTTTTTCCTGTTTTTAACCCTCTTATTTAGGAAAAATTAATAGTTTGATAATTTAGATAAGAAATAAATTTTATAAGATGCCTTTAAGAATTAAAAACCGTAATTTAAATACAAGCCTTAGTTAAAAAAAATGTAAACTTAAGATGTCTAATAATATAATAAAAGCCCAAACTTAAACCGTTACGGAATAAAAACTAGTGGCCCATGGCCTTATTACAAAAATATTCAAAACCCACTAATTTAAAATATTAGAAATAAATAAACCGAGTAGAGTCTTTTGCTGAATTCAAATGCTCTTTTGCATGGCCACCTTGCGCTCCTCTCTAGCCCGGTCCGATGCACTAGGTGCTACCTGAAAAATTTTAAATAATGGATTGAGTCGCGAGACCCAGTGTGCAACTCTCGTGCACCATCAGATTGGGCCTTAGCCCCACAGATCAGAATAATAGATATCATGTAATAAAATTTATGCAAAGCCCAACCCAATCCTAGGTTTCCATTCGCTACACACCATCCTTACCTGCCAATCACACCATTGGGGATTTCTACAATCAACCCACACCGCTACACACCATCGATGGCAGTCATGCTGCTCATCGTCAGATCATGGCAATAGCCACTACAACGATCATGGCAAAAAGCCACTACAACAGATCATGGCATAAGCCACTACAACAGATCATGGCATAAGCCACTACAGCAGAACACTTCCCCTTTCATCAATCCCAACCCCATGCAATAACAGAAATCGGCATTTTTATCACATATGACATTTTAACAGAAACATTCACTTTAGGAATGAGTGAGATCACTAACCTGGTGATTCGCTTTTACCCTCCTCGGGTTTTAACCATTATACTGGGATTTCAACTTTCAATAGAATATAGCAGATTTATATACATGTATTAACAAACAATCTAGATGGTGTGGAAAGTTACACACCTGATATCGCGTAGTACTATACTCTTAGTCAATATCCTTACTATCTGGATCTACAACCCTTAGTCTAAAACCTTGCTCAACAGCCAGAAAAACACGAAGATTGGACCTCCCTTACATTTGGCCAAGGGTTAATAAATACCCAAATTCACACGTTAAAACTAATAGATGTCCTTACCTTGGAATCCCAAAAGTAACACGATTCGAGTGTTACTGAACCCTGACTTAGAGATCAAAGCGATTGACTCCTCTTCAAATCCCTGAACGCCGCAAATAAAAGAGAAACAAGAGATTAGTTTCTAAATAGCCATTCGGGTAGAGTCTCTAAAAAGTCGAAAAGACTGAAATCTCACGAATCGACACTTACCCTGAGTTTCCTTCGAGATTCGGCACAAGCAGACACCTTAGAGAGAATTTGGCAAACACAAGAGATGAGATATAGGGATTTTGGCTTTTATGAAAATCCCGAAAAAGATGAACTGATGCTCTTTCGACTTTTAGAAGGTCTGAGTAAAGTGTTTCAGCTTTGGCTTAGAAAAAAGTAAAAAGAAATCAAGGAAAGGCTTAGAGATTTCGGCTACAAGAACGTAGTTTTGGGTTTTAGTAAATGGGAGAAGAATAACAATGGGGATCAAAAGATTCGGCTAGAAGGAGGTTTCAAAGAAAAAGAAAAGGGTGAGGGAGGTGGTGATTTTCAGCTTTTGGAAGAGAAAAGATGAGAAAAGAAAACAACTAAGATGGCCTTCGATTTTCAAGACAAAGAATGAAGAAAAGTGTAGGGTTCAAATGCCGAAATTGATGAGCTATCCCCCCTTATTTATAGAAATTTCGGCACTTAGCTAACAAAAACTGAAAGTACCCTTCCTGATAACTAAGAATTAAGCAAATAAAAAGGGAAAATTCAACACCCTCTATGGCAATTAGAAACTGATTTCTTTACTCCTCTAAGTGATGGAATTTCGGCCAACTCTACTCTCAGCAAATAGCTCCTAACTTTTATCCTTTATCTAAATCTCTTCACACCTTCAAAAGACTCCTAGATAACACCACCTCTTTCTTCTATTATCAGCACAATATTATCATTAAATCCCTCCTAAAAATAAGCCTTAATGCCGTCCATTCCTCCTTACTCTTTTAAGTGCCGAAATTAGCCCAAAGACATGGGCTCCTTGCGGCCAAACTTGGGCCTCTTTCAACTGCTAGTGATGCCACCCTCTAGCTCCCTTACAGCGTCACTTAGTATTGGGCCACCTGCCCACTTTGGTGTTTTAAACACAGATGTTACCCTTTTAACCCTATAGTGCCCAAACAGAAAACTTAATTAGGGCCTCAACCCAAACCTGAGCCCATTTTTGTGTCCTCTCCTTTCTTAATCTACTTATGAGGCCTCATGCCTGAGACTAGGGTCTACTAAGTAAGAACATAAATTTTTCCTATGGTCTCCCCTAACTCTAAGGCTTCAACTAATCCCGATAATACCTTAATATTATTATTCTAAGTGCTACACATACATATTAACTCCCATGCACAGAAATTAAAAGTTTCGAGATTTTTGGGACGTTACAACCTAATAAGCCCAAATCTACTAGGCCCAAATTCGGGATGTTACATGTTACATTTAGTGGTATCGAGCCTAGGTTGTAAAACTCGAGCTCTGAGATGGGTTTTAGTGTTTATTTTAAAGATGTTTACAAATGATTTTGAAGTAGTTTTGAAAGGTTTTTGTGTGGCACACCAAGTCTCTAGCGTCAGACCAAGTAAGTTCTCTTATCTGTTTTAAACTGTTAGTACTGTAGGTAGATACTGGGCTTACTTTAGATGATAGACTATACTGAGGCTTGTATGAGACTAAAAACTATAGTGAGCTGGCAATTTAAAAAATAACTCTTAACTACTACTTCCATAAAACATTTGTTTAATTACTGGAACTATGAGCTAAATTCATAAAATTTGTAATTCAGATAATTAGGACTAGAGTGCGAGCAGAAGCGTAGTGGAATATCCGATATTGTGCGGCTATAAGATAGTTGGAAATTTCGGGGACAAAATTTCTTTAAGGAGGGTAGATTTGTAACATCCCAAAGTTGGGCCTAGTAGGATTGGGCCCAATGGGCCTTGGGGGTAGTAGCGTTTAAAATTTTTGAGAACAAGAGAATGGTACTAAGGTAAGTTGGACCTATTAGGTGAGTGATTTTTAAAGGTTAGGGGGCTTTTATGAAGTCCCGAGTTAAAGTTAGGCCATAGGAAAAATTTTGGTTTTAGGTGAAAAAAACCCTGGGAGTTGGTAGGTAGGCTTTAAGAATACAATGTGGGTAAAAAATGACAAGTGGAGTGTGTGGTGTAGTGGCAAAGTGACGCCACCTAAGGAGCAAGGGGGTGACGCCATAAGAGGAATGAAGGAGGTCCAAGGTTCAGGTCTTGGTGCTTGCATTTTGGTTTTCTTTTTAAATGGATTTTTGAATTTGGCCATAGGACTTATATTTAGTTGCACATGATTTTAGAAACAAGGAGCTAGTTGGTAAAGTGGTTAACAGCGTGGGTTATGTTACAAGGGAGCCTGAGTTCGAATCTCATGAGAAGCAAGGGAGTATTTATTTTGCTAAGATGGGGCGGCAAGAGTTTGAGTTGGATTTAAACTCTGCTAGCGGAAGGATCCCATATCGGAAAGATACAAAGAAGGAAGGTGAGAAGCTAGCTATATAAAGAGCATTCTAGGAGGATGTAAGAGTATGCCCAAAGAGCAATCATGAGATGGTTGTAATAACATACTTGATTTACCATGTTTATTAATATAAAGCGTTGTCATTATTATTTCAGTTTTTCCTTATGTGTGTACAAATAAACTGTTTTATAATAATGTCCTGAGAATAATATGATTATTCTTAAAATATCCTTAGTCAAGTATTATTGTTGACTAGGCAACAATAATGCATTAAGACTAACATGTAGTTGATTGATGATAAAGAGTTGTCATTGATATGGAGTGTCAAAATCAATGCATGAATATGTGTGTTAGAGAACAACATATTGGACCGACCGCTATGAGTATGTTTCTTGGATTATTATGTAATTGTCACAACATTACTCATAGTGATTAATATGTATATGATCCTTAGACTTGAGATAATCATTATCCCAACATCGTGAGTCGATATTTTGATACGATCAAACGTATAATCGTGAATCGGTTGTTCTATAAAGGTCGATGTTGGATATACCACAATCTATGTAGAGGAATATTGTTGATCAATATAGGATAAGTCCCTCCCACATAATGGGAGTAATATCTTAGGCCACTTGATTGAGTGAGACTAGAAATGCATGGCCATGCTCAAATAAATTGACATGAGATGTCATACTAATTTGTATATCATAGTCTACTCAAGATATCAAGAAACATGGAATGGACTGCATAAGTGTGACTATTCCATGACTTGTATCTATTCCAGATAAAGGACTTAAGGATTAATGCATGAAAAGTTAATCACAAAAGTTATGTCGAATCATGACTTCTTGTAACTTAGGTAGCAATGATGCATTGCTAGATGCCACTCATTGTTTGTGACATTAGAATCGTTCTAGTATTACTACTAACGTTACAAGAACCTCTGTGGTCACACCCTATGGTTGAAATGAACGGAATGAAACATAGTTGGTATTGTGTTTGATTGTCACATGAATTAAATTAATTAAAGAATTAATTTAATTGGGCAATCAAATATTGAATATATTATATGTACAAGGATGTTGTACACATAATGAGAATTAATATATGAATTTGGTTCATATATAAATTTAAATAAATATAGTTTATCAAATCCATGTTATAATTAATGTAATTATAACTTTTGGGTATACTTAATGTAATTATAATTTTTGGTTAAAATATTATTATATTTATTTAATTTTATAATTTATAAATGAAATACCGATTATAAAAGGTAATAAGTGAAGAAAAACCCTATGAATTTGCTTAGAAAAGTCTAGCTGCCGTCAAGAAAATAAAACCTCTGAAAATTGTTTTTGGAGATTTCTGCCGTTCATAGTCAAACCAGGTGGATTACGTAGAGGCCAACATCGTAAAGGTTGTGGCTTGGTTCGACAGTAGATCAGAACTCTTGTTGCCGAGGCATCGCTGTCTACTCAGATTGAAATTTTGGTAATTTTGAAACCTTTATTTCACCCCGATTCGTTCCTCACACATGGATTCATGGTATGGATCGCTAGGATTAATTTTATTTCGCTGCGCCATGGGGGTGCTGGCGTTCCAACAGAGGAGAGAAAATATACCTTGGTGGGCGTTGGGCATAGGGGCTTTGGGAGCGCGGTTTAGCAGCTTCAGAATTCCTATCAGATGTGCAACTCTCTCTACTCTAGTTGTAGAGCGGCAAATGCCGAAATGCCGGTCACATGATGATGGTAGCCACACAAGTGTGCTAGCGCACGTGTGGAAGCTTCGACACGATAGTCGAGGCCACCGTGAGTATTCTTGTAGGTGTGGGCTATTGGGCCACGATGGCCCAAAAGGGGCCAAGTGGGCCCAATGGGCTCGAGGGCCCTTATGAGTAAATTGTATGATTGAGTAGTAGATAGTGAACTAGACTATGTGAATCTCATATATGTGGCTACGTTTGGGCTAAATGGGCCACACGAGTGTGTGGGCCGAGAATGGGCCTTAGGCCCATTCGCATCATTATCTCTGTTTAGAATACATGAGTCGTTCGAGGCGACAGTGGACCTTCTGTTGGGTCGTTAACACATTGATTTGTAAAAATACTGAAATACCCCTAGTTTACAAAATTATGAAATACCCTAATTTGTGAAATTACCGAAATACCCCGATTAACAAAATTACCGAAATACCACTAGTTTGTAAAATTACCGAAATACCCCTAGTTTGTAAAATTATTGAAATACCCCTAATTTGTAAAATTACTAGAATACCCCTGGTTTGCAAAATTACCGAAATACCCTTGGGTTGTAAAATTATCGAAAATACCATTGGTGGGTAAATTACGAAAATACCCTTAGTAGGTAAATTACTAAAATACCCTTGGTAGGTAAATTACGAAAATACCCTTGATAGGTAAATTACGAAAATACTCTTGGTAGGTAAATTACGAAAATACCCTCGATGGGTAAAATGATCGATATGCCCCTAGAAGGCAAAAATGACGAAAACGCCCCTACATGTTATATGATTATTCTTGTATGTGATTTATGATTGTTATCGTATGATTATTATTGTATAGCCACCGAGCAGCTATGCTGCACCGATAAGGTAGTGCCGTAACCGGTGCTATATACGGAGTGTAGGGATGGGTAGGTCGATTAAATCCTTACAGGAGTGCAGGGTTGGACAGGAGACGGAGTGTAGGGTTGGTATGGGCATTAATGCATTGCATATGTGGTTTTATTTGAGATGGGCTCAGGCCCATATAAATATGATTTGTGACATTTATGGGTTAAGGCCCAACTGAGGCTTTTATGGGCTAAGGCCCAATTGCCACCGTTATTGAAATGGGCTTCGGCCCAAACTATTGTGATTCATGTTCTTATTAATGAGGGTTATGCACACTGAGTTTTTGTAAACTCACACCCTCTTTTTAATATTTTTTTCTCAGGTAATCCTTAGTAGGCGGTTCGACGTGCTGGAGGACTCGGAGGTGGCCACACTACGAGTAGTTTTGGACTCTAGTATTTTGGGTTAATATTTTGTAATAAGGCCTCTTTTAAATTCTGGTTTTAGTTTTGGATTTTTAGTTTATTATGTTTTAAATCTGCTAAACTTTGTATCACGGTTTTCCAAAACAATATCTGCTTTCAAAATGCAAAGCTTTCACGAATAGGTCGTAAACATCACGTTTTCGTAAGCCAATCATTTTAATTAAGTTTCCGCAACCAAAAAAGTTTTTTTTTGGTAATAACTTTTTAATAAATGTCGATTAATAATGAACAAACACAAACTGGGACTTTAGTTTTTAATATCAAGGAAGGTTTTCAAATGGAACCATGGTTTCTCAAAAAGCACCCCAATGTGACACGCCAGATTCGAGCCTAACTTCTAGGCTGGGTTTGGGGTGTTACATTGCATTCGTAATGGATGACTGCTATCATTCCTTAAATCTTAAATGAATATACTTTTTATAGCTGCTTCTATATGTATATATAGTTATAAATTATAGATACTCCAAAGTGGGTGTAGTATGAAATGTTAAAAAGGGAACACTCCAATACAAGCATTAGAAAAATCAATCTGGCCAAAGGCTATCACTACATGAGTGTGTGTTGGCGTAATTACGTTCTCCCTGGGGGTTTGTTGCACCCTATAATTACTTCTCAGGAACAAGGGTACAACAATGTAATGATATCCCTTATTTCAAAACAAATGTATATATAATATATAAATACTTAGTATTGTACAATAAATGTGGTAATGGTGGATAGAACTTAGGGTTTGAAGCATGATGCTAGCATTGACAAAGTTGCAACCTTATTCATTCATGCTTATGAATCGTCGATGCAATATTCTTTCATTTGAATGTGATTCATCCATTGGGAATTTAGAGGGTTCAAGTTTTAATCATCATTTGCCTTAGTAAAATTTTTGTAGCTTTGCTAGTTTCTGTTTTACTTGAGGACAAGTAAAAACTCAAGTTTGGGGTGTGATAGCACTAGAAAAGAACATAGGTTTTCCCCCTTACTTATTGGTTAAATTGTTCCCATTTAGTTATCTTTAGTATACATTTTAGCATTTTCTGTTTAGTAAATTGCATTTTATAACTCAATGAATCCTAGCATATTTTATCCTTAATTTTGCTATCTTTTTGCATTAATGTCGATGCATGAGTGAATTCTAGATTGCGTCCAGAATTGTCCCCACACCTAGCAGCTATTCGGATAAGAACTAAAATTGCATGAGTTGTCCATGGTAACTTGTATAACCAACTTGTGTACTATAGGAAGACATAGGACGTAATAATTTTAAGGAAATGACACTAGTCCATCTAGTTGTTGCAATCGACATTAATAAACAAAAGACTACCATCCCTTTGGATAGATATTTGACAGACTCACATTTGTCTACTATACTTGCATCGACAGTGCACGCTTACAAATTATTGTTGTGACGTTAAATAGCTAATCAGCCATCTAATGGTCTCCTACACACTAAAAAATTATATTATCTCACCCTTAGGTCTCACTTGACCCCTAAGGTTAATAAAAGACTCAAATTACATATTTTATTGAACTTAACTAAACTTACGAAAATATAATTAAAACTTAACTAAAATGCTTACGTTCAAGCTCCTAAAGCATGAAAACTAGTTTAATCTACTACACCAAATTATGGCAAATCAAACTCCCCCACACATAAGTCATTACTTGTTCTCAAGCAACACAAACAAAAGTAATAAATGAAAAGACGACCCTTGAGCAAGTATGGTACAACTGTTAGCTTTGGAGCACATGAATAGGCTTTTCATATTCATACATAACCTTGGACCGTGGTCTAGGCAATTATAGGCCATTTTCAAGGCCAACTTGCCACCCACACTTAGGGTCACACCTACAAGCACAAACCAATTCAATTCCATACTCTAAATGGCATTCAAGCATACCAAAACATACTCAATTTAATCTCTTAACATTATCATTCATCTTCCTATACAAATCCATCTTAACAAATTAATCTAACTTATCATCCACACATTCAAATCATGTGAATCAAACTTCAATTAATCCATGCCACAAGTTCACATTTTATACATCATTCTCATCAACCAATTCAAGCATGAAATATACCATTTCCATTCTCACTATTTCATACCTCATTCATCAATTTTCATAGCCTACATATAAGAACCAATATCATTCAATTTTCAAGCCATGTTCCTTGGCAAGGTCCAAACATTTCAAAACATATCATAACTTCTAGCCTATACATGCCATATACCAAATATATACATCTTTCAAAAGTACCAAAATAGATAGCCGATAGTGTGATTGAGCCACTGACGATCCCCATATCTGAGCTAGCTTTACTGACATTGTAAAACAGAGAAAAACTTCACACAGTAAGCTTAAGAGCTTAGTAAGTTCGTAATATAATACATATTGCTCAATAATGCAACATCAATACATAATTAAACCATCACATAGATAGATTCACAACTAAACACACTTTAAACAATATCATCAACCACATAGGACAAAACATACCTTTGCCAATACTTAGTTGACTAATGTTCTTGCTATTCAATGCTCGATACCATAATTTATTCACTATTCACTATCTCTTCAATTTAATCACACACTTAGTGCCCAATTCATAGTTGAAGCTTAAATAACATCGCACACTTAGTGCCTCAATATAAAACCAAACTTAATTTGGTATCGCACACACAATGCCAATAAAAAAGCCGAAGCTTCTATTATTTTGCACACACAGTGCTAATCATCTCAGTCTCATTTCTAATTTCACACACTTAGTATCCTCACATAGCATTTCTAATTCAATAATCATTTAACTATTAGTTTCATAGCTTTTAAACATAGTTTAAGAACACGTATTATATCGAAACTTACCTCGGATGTCAAAATACCGAGACTAGTAAATCAATCGAGCACTTTATCTTTGCCTCGATCTCGATCCGAATCTCTCCTTTCTTGGTCTATACATATTCAAATTTAGCTCATTCAATAACCAATTCATTCAATTTAATCCAAATACACATATTTAGGGCATTTTACAAAATAGCCCTCACATTTTCAAATTTCAACACTTTAGTCCCTATTTCACAAAATACACAAAATTTTACTTCACCCATGCCTAGCCGAATTCTCCCTATATCCATAAAATTCCACACATTTCATTTATTTCACCTTTTAGTTCTTCAATTTCTTATTTTCACAATTTAATCCAAATTACTCAATTTCACCAAAAATTCAAAGACAAAACATGTTAATCTTTTACATATCTTTCATATTTCATCATCAACTATCACAAAGCTCAAACATTCATCAATGGGATATCTCAAAATCACCATCAAATTCTAAAATTAAAGCATGGGCTAGCTAGAACACTAAGCAACGATCACAAAAACGTAAAAATTATAAAAACCGAGCTTGAAACATACCTCAATCAAGATTAAAAGTGTCGAACCCTAGTGTTCTTTTTCTTTTATTTATCTTTGTATTTTTGAAAATGGTGATGAGAAAACAAGCATGAATTTGTCTTCACTTTCTTTAATTAAACTTATCATACCAATTACCAGTTTGCCTTTTTATTAATTCATTAATATTTCCACTAACAATATACATATATGCCCATCTCCACTATTTATGGTCTATTTACAACATAAAGACTTCTCATTTAATAAGCCATGCCAAATAGACTCTTCAACAATCAGTACACAACTTTTACATTTTATGCAATTAAGTCTTTTTTGCTAATTAAGCAAACAATCGATAAAATTTTCACATAGAACTTTCACAAATGCTCAATCACATATTATAAACACCAAAAATAATATTAAAATATTTTTCTAACCTTAAATTTGTGGTCTCAAAACCACTATTCCGACTAAGGTCTAAATCGGGGTATTACAACTCTCCCCCTTTAGGGATTTTTGTCCCCGAAAACTTACCAGTGAATAGGTTCGGATATTGATTTCTCATAAAATCTTTAGGCTCCTACGTAGCCTCTTCAACTCCGTGTTTGTGCCACAACACTTTCGCTAAAAAATTCTCTTATTTTTCAACTCTTTGGTCTCTCGTGCCAAAATTCGAATCGGTTCCTCACTATATGATAAATCTGACTGAACTCAACCTCAATAGGAGCAATTACATGCGATGGATCAGATCTGTATCTTCGAAGCATCGATACATGAAATACATTATGAATTTTATCTAATTCAGATGGTAACAACTATCTATAAGCAATCGCCCAACTCGTTCAATGATCTCATACGGTCCGATGAACCTCGGACTCAACTTGCCTTTTTTGGCCAAATCAAATATTTTCTTCCACGGAGATACTTTCAAAAACACTTTGTCACCAACCTCAAATTCAATATCTTTTCATTTTAAGTCTGCATAGGACTTCTGAAGATCTGACACTTCTTTCAAACTATCACGAATCACTTTCACTTTCTGTTCAGTCTATGTTATTAAATTAACTCCGTGGATCTTATTCTCACTCAGCTCAGTCCAATACAATGGAGTTCGACATTTTTGACCATAAAGAGCCTCATGTAGTGCCATTTTAATACTAGATTGGAAACTGTTATTGTACGCAAACTCAACCAACGGTAAATGCTTTTCCCACGTACTTTCAAATTCAAGAATGCAGCATCTTAACATTTCTTTGAGAACCTGAATGATCTGCTGGAACTGACCATCCGTTTACGGATGAAATGCAGCACTGAAATGCAGTTTTGTGCCTAAAGCCTTTTGTAATTTTTCCAAAATTGCGAGGTAAATCTCGGATCTCTGTCAGATACATTAGATGATGGCACCCCATGCAATCTCACAATCTCAGCAATATACAGTTCGGCTAAATTTTCAAGTGAATAATCTATTCTCACTGGAATAAAATGAACTGATTTCATCAATCTGTCAACTATTATCCAGACTGCATCTTTCTTACTCGAAGATTTAGGTAATCCTGACACAAAGTCTATCGTGATTCTCTCCCATTTCCACTCAGAAATCATAATCGGTTGTAATAAATTGGATGGACATTGAATAGACGCCGAGTAGAAGGCGGAGAATACTCTAAGATAGCCGTCAGGAATAGCTTAGGAGAAGGATTTCCATCAAGACTGAAGATCTCCCATCAAGTTCTTTAGAAGTTTTTGGGTTTTCATTATGTTTTGTGGTTTTCCCTATTTTATGATTGTAACACCCTAAACCCGGCCCAAACACCACGATCGGATCTAAAATGTCACTAGGAAAAAGGGTTTGAAAGGTTTTATAAGGTTTGAAAAATAATACATAATAATTTAATAAATCCAAAATTTAATGACGCATTTGGAATGAGAAACTCTATTTTAAGGAAAAGGTATTTAGCCAGCTTAACAATCAGATGATGTTTAAAAACATGGTTAACTTTAGATCCAGGCATTATTCGTTGAGAAGAAAAAAAATTTAATTTCAATAAAAGTGTGTTTAAGCAGGTTTGCGAAGAAACTTTAGATTATATATATATATATACGTTAAAAAAAACTGTTTCATTTGACCATTTCATGATTAATGAAGAATGAAAACCAACTTGATAGGAGAATCCAAAATTTACCAAATTTAAAGCTGCCTTATTACATCATAAAAATATCCCAAAGAAAATAACGATTACTAAATTCAAATTAAAAATTTAAGTTTAATAAATAACCCCTCGCATGGCCACCTCGAGTACGATCCAACCCCGTCCAAAACATCACGAGCTATCTGTAATTTGTTAAGAATAGAGTGAGTCACCAGACTCAGTGTGCAATTAGTCCACAAAATTTCCACAAATAGGCTTGGCCCCAAACCACTATTGTATCATCACATCATGCACTAGTAATAAGAATGATAGCCTAACCCAAACCTAGTACCAACCTCTACACACCGCTCCGTACGTCCATCCTTATATACACTTGTGGGAATTTCTACAATCAACCCTCCATCTGCTACACACCTCTTTGGCAGTCATGCTGACAGACACACTGCTCAAAGTCCACATAAGCGGTCTAGCCACTGTTTCCACATGTGATTAAATCACCAAATCCACAATGAGGCACCACGCCATCATTAATCGTGACAAAGTCACCCATATACACTTCCCCTTTAATAATTTATATCCCAATATCCCATGCACATGCAACATCGTATATATGACAAGTTATGTGATATGAAACATATATTATTCAGCATACACTCATATACAATATGTCCACAATTATTTATAACGCATGAGTATAATATACTAACCTGGTTTTCGATTTTATCCCCACATAGGTAAATTAACCACCACTGCCATTATTTTTGGCTTTCAATCACAATACATACACCTAAACAAATTAAGGAAATAGTGTGATAATTACACACTTGTAAACTTGAAGCACTATACTATCGACCTCACTAACATCCTCACTCGTAGGGATCACATTGATCTACTTATCCCTTTCAGATGCCGACCTACAGCCTGGTGGCCAGTCTCGAACTGTCAACACTGCTCGCTTCTTAAACTTTGGAATCGAACCCAAGGTTTGCTTCTTTCCCCAACTTGTATGCTTCTTGCATCCATTAAAAGCCTCGATCAATAGATCACTACGAAAGAAATGATTTAATAACCACCCCACTAGATTAAGGCGATAAACGATGGATAAACTGATTAATAGAATAACTAGGAAAATCTTCTTACCTAAGTCAATTGAGCTCTAAAACTAGAAGGCTTGGATTAAGAAGTCGATCGAACACCTATGCAAATACCAAGTGAGAATCGATTTGAAAAGAGAATAGATTAGAGGAGATGGCCTCTCGGCCAAGCAAAAAGCATGAGCCCTCCATCCACCATTCGGCCAAAATACCAATCACCACCCACTCACCTTCGATTAACCAAACCAAAATAGAAAAAGAAAAGAACAAATTGCAAGGTGAAAAGATCCCTTACCGATCCCAAAAGATGCCCCTTAAAGATTCGTCACAAGCTGTCAGAGCAGAGAAGATTCTGCTAAAAGGGAAAAAGAATGAAACAACCTCAAAAAGGGATTAAGCAAAATGATTCGGCCTAGAGGAGAAAAGAAAAAAAAAGAGAGTAACAGAGAACTTACCAACACCTGGGGTGATGATTCGGCTATGAACAAAAATGAAAGAGATTAAGATAAAAAAGCCGAAAATGAAACAAGAGAACTTTGATGGAGGCTTAGGAGTTTCGGCAACACCAAGTAACACAAAAAGTGAAGAAGTTTGAGGGAAAAGAATGATAAGGGAAAAATATGGAGAGAAGAACAGTGGTTTCGATTTAAAAGAAGCAAATGGAAAAGAAGAAGAACCCGAAGATTGTAAGGGACAAATGTGTATTCGGTTATGGAGTTTCTGAGAATGAGTAGAAAAGAAGATGAAAAGAAATATGCACACTTGGTCTTCTTAGTTTCGACTATAGGTCCAAGTAACGAAAATGATGGGAATTGGCTAGGCACTTTCAGAAAAAGAGAATAAGATAACTAGAAGAAGGGCACACTCAAAAATGCCGAAAAAAGAAAACATCTTATACACACACTAGTTGCTTAACCCATCAAAATTCGGCATCCTCTCCTTTCACCAAAACCAAGAGCGTCACCCCTCCTACACTCCTCAAAATTTCAGCTAGCAACCCCTACTCACCTCAAACACCATGCCGTCCCTTGAAACTCTCCTTGATTCCCTATCCTCCACCCATTCAAACTAATTTGAATAGATCAAACCCCTAAACCCCTCTCCACCATCCATTTGAAATATTTGACCAAGTCTTACCTTTCTCCTCCATAGTTCGATTATCATCCAACTACCTAACTTGCCTGAGCCAAAAAATAATACTCTCTTGCTGCTTGAGAGTTTTGAACCCTCTCTCTCTCACCCTCTCCTTGTGACGCCACCTCCCTGCATGTTAAGTGGCGTCCCCTTGCCACTCTACCACTACACTTCCTTGTGACACCAAATGCAAACTAAAACCCTTTAAGTCCTGCTCCCATTCGGCTACCCTCCTAAGGTGCCAAAAACTAAAATTTCCCCAAGGCTTCGACTTAACCTCGTGCCTTCTCGAGGCCCCCAAACACATCCAAACAACTAGCATAACTCAACAAACGCAAAAAACATAAAAATGAAAAGCCCCTAAATCTCGGATGTTACAATGATGTTTCCTTCTATTAGTATGAACTAAATCCCTTAAATATCTAAGGGGATAAAACCTATGATAGATCTTATTATTATTTTATTTATAAGATAAATACTTGTTCTTATTCTTAATTGTGAGTTTTATTCTTATTTTGATAATTCAGGTTATTGATTCAAGTCGAATGTGCTTATTCAGTGGAGCAAAAGTCTCTATTTAAGAGAAGATCAACACAATTAAGCGGAGTTGATTGCAACCCTTGAAACAGGTGAAGAAAATCTGTCAAATTAGAGTCAAATCTAATAAGGGAATCCATAGATCGAGTTAATGCGACAATAGGGGTTTTAATTTGAAAGAGATTTCAATTAATCAACCTAAAGTCAGTTATTAGTAGCCTCGAAAGAGGTATTAATATAATTTATGGATTTCTATGGATTAAGACAAGTGAATAAATCCTATGAATCAAAAGTTATAAGTGAAGTCTAGGTGGATTCTTCCTTAGGTATTGCCTATCTCATATAAGTTGTCCAAAATTATTTTCCCAATTCACTCTCTGTCACGTTCATAGTCATTTAGTTAGTTAAATTAGTTAGTTAATTTTAGATTAAAAATAAATCCCCTTTAATTATTAGGCTAGATAATAAAAAGATAGTTATTACTAGTAATTTTAGTTCTTGAGGATACGATATTTCGGACTCACCATAGCTATACTATTGTTCGATAGTTGTGCTTGCCTTTGTCGAAATAATAGTTAGTTTTGAGCTCCATCAAGTTTTTGGCACCATTACTAGGGACTAAGATATTAGTGACACTAAATTTTTATTACTTTAGCTATTTTTACTTTATTTGCAATTTATTTATTTATTTATTATTATTATTTTCTTTACTAATTTTTTCCTATTATTTGCTTTTGGCAGGTAACTCTAGTTTATGACTAGAAGGAACCCGTCAGGACCACTACTTTACGATAGTAATATAAAAGCTACCGCTCGCAAAAACCAAAAAGAAATAAGGCGAAGCTTACAATACATAGAAGAAGAGCAAGAGGACGATACCAACACTATAGAAGAGATGGCTGATAATAATCCGTTACCTCCTGTGGTTGATGCAAATCCGGTGAATCAAAATCCTACTCCTCGTACTATGTATGATTATGCTAAACCTAATTTAACAGGAACTGAGTCAAGTATTGTTAGACCTGCTATTGCTGCAAATAATTTTGAATTGAAACCTAACAACATACAGATGATTCAACAGTTTGTTCAGTTTGATCGTTTGTATGATGAGGATCCAAACAATCACTTGGCAAACTTTCTTGAGTTTTTTGACACTTTCAAGATTAATGACATTTTTGATGATACCATTCACCTTCAGTTGTTTCCCTTTTCGTTGAAAAACAAATCTAAACAATGGTTGAACTCGCTACCACGAGGATCAATCACTACATGGGAACAAATGACCGAAAATTTTTTATTAAAATATTTTTTGTCGGATAAAATGACTAAGTTGAGGAATGATATCTCTTATTTTGTGCAATGGATTTAGAGACACTTTATGATGCATGGAGAGATACAAGGATCTACTAAGAAGGTGCCCCCACCATGGGTTACCTTTTTGGCTACAGGTTCAAACCTTTTATAATGGTGTGAACCCCTCAACTAAGCAGTTGATTGATTCAGCCGCCGGTGGAACCCTAAATAACAAGACCCCAAAGTGGCTTATGGGTTTATAGAGGAGATGTCACTAAATAACTATCAGTGGCAAGTTATAAGGACAAGGCCAACAAAAGCCGCCAGTGTTTTCAACCTCGATGCAATAACCATGCTATCAAATCAGGTAGAACTTTTCAGTAAGAAAATTGATTGTTTGTATGGTTCTTCGCAGGTACATCCAATTATGAAGTGTGATACAAATGGATGAGGGATGAGCAATGCAGAATATCATCCTACAACCCTGGTATAAAAGCGAACAAATGAACTAAATGGGTAATAATTCTAGACCTCAAAATAACCCTTATAGTAACACTTACAATCTAGGTTGGAGGAACCATCCCAACTTTTCATGTGGTGGCCAAGGAAATCAGAGACAACAACCCCTTCCAAGCTTTGAACAGTAACCCTACCCACAAGAAAAGAAGCCGAACCTTGAAGAGATGCTAACAAAATTCATCGCAGTGTCAGAAACTCATTTCCAAAACACTAAACAACATTTAAAAATCAACAAGCATCAATTCAAGGGATTGAGAACCAATTAGGACAACTTGTTAAGCTGATCTTTGAACAACCACAAGGCAGCTTGGCAAGCAACACTGAAACTAACCCAAATGAGCAACTTCATGTCACTACTGTACACGATAGTGAAGGGTTATATGAGCCAAAATTGCGGCAAGAGAATGTGGTAGAGGATGGTAAGGTTGAGGTAAGCCATGGTCAACCAAAATCAGTAATTATAGAGTACCAACCTCGTGTGCCATACCCCAATGCGATGAAGAAAGACCGCACAGATGAACAATTTGGTAAATTTCTTAAACTCTTAAAAAAATTACATATTAACTTACCGTTTCTTGAAGCTCTTTCGTAGATGCCCAAATCAAGAAAATTTTTAAAAGAGTTCTTGACAAACAAATGGAAGTTAGACGAGGTGTCGGATAGGGAGCTAAGTGTAGTGTGCTCAGCAATCTTACAAAATAAACTACCACAAAAGTTAAAAGATCCAGGGAGTTTTACAATTTCGTGCTTAGTTGGTAGTTTATCTGTTGATAATGCTTTAGCTGATTTAGGGGCAAGCATAAATGTTATGCCTTATAAAATGTTTAAATAGCTAGGTCTAGGGAAACCCAAACAAACTAGGGTGAGCATTCAATTAGCTGATAAAACTATTAGAATTCCTTGGGGTATAATTGAAAATGTACTAGTAAAAATTGATAAATTCATATTCCCAGTAGACTTTGTTGTTTTAGACATGGATGAGGACAACAATGTTCCTTTAATTTTAGGAAGACCCTTTTTAGCAACTGCTAAAACTAGAATTGATGTTGGTACAGGTGAACTCACACTGTGCAGGTGACGAAATGATCACTCTTCAGGCTCTTGACTCGGCTAGGCCATCAAGTAATAAAGGTGAGAACATAAATTCTATTAATAATCATTTGGTTCAACCTTGTTTTTAGGAAGCACCATGAAATTACACAATTGAGCCAGATCCTAGACCTTGTGCTACCAAGGAAATAACTCATGAGGAGCGAAGGCTTCTGATCGATGAAATAGACGAGTGGAAGATACATGACAAAGAGAAACTGGGGAAACACGATGAACCAAAGCAAAACCATGTCAAACTTAAGGATGGGACAAACCAATTTAAGATCGGAGATCAAGTATTGTTGGATAAGAAAGAACCTCGAATTGCCACTTTGACCTTAATACAAATGAAGAGATCCCTTTCACGGTACTGAATTTCTTCCCACAGGAACAATCGAGGTAACTAATCCTACATTCGGCACTTTTAAGGTAAACACCACTTGACTTAAATTATATATCGATAACTGATTGATAGCAAGAATAAGGAGTTTCAACTCTTCAAACCACCATGATTATGTGAATGAGAGCTAAGTCTAGCTTAAGACTTTAAACGAATGCTTCTTGGGAGGCAACCCGAGAACTAACCCCATTAAATTTCATATTTTCAATTTTTAGTACTTAACCAGAAACTAACAAAATCAATTTATGTGCAGGTTTCCCTACCCACACGACCTTGTACACGGGCATGGCTATGGCCACGATGGAAACAAGATAAAACTTTTCCCAAAACAGGGGCTGTGATAAAAATGCCACAGACGTGCGATGCGACCGTAAATGACACTGAGAAATCTACACGGGCGTGGAAACCTCTACACAAGCGTGGAAGAAATAGACGAACCACCACACGACCGTATGATACGACTGTGTGATCGAGCACGCCCATGGAACACGGGCGTGGGCAGCCACCAGGTCCTTGATTCCTATTTAAAACCCCCTTCTTCTCACATTCTCCCAATTTCTTCTTTTTCCAAACCCTAACCACACACCCCTTCCCTTTTTCTTTATCTTTCCCCTTTCATTTTCCTTTTTCCCTTTTCTTCCCTCTTTCTCAACACCACCATCCCTCATGTCGAAGAAGCGAAAGGACCCTAGCACAGCCTCCCTGTGTGAGACTAATCTCCATAAGTTCATGCTGGTGCGCCATTACCTCGACAGGACAAGGACCATTAAATCCATTCATTTTTTCCTTTTTCTTTTCTTTTCTCCTTTATTTTCCTTTTCTTTATCTTTCTTGTGCTTAATTTATATTTTTATATTTTGATTTCTTTAATTTAGGTTCAAAAGGCTGTTAGGGAATCACCACACCTCCACCGGAGTATCCACCTCCGCGTTCATCTATGACTAACTACCGTTTCTTTTTCTTTGACCCCACAGTTTTTAAGGGTTCATGACACTATTAATGAATGACTACACCACTGGAGCATTCTCCCACCGTGCATCTCTACCTACTACATCGTGCTTATCTCCCTAAAGATTTCATCCATAATTCAGAAAGTTTCACTTCTCTCCCTCTCTTATGATTTCTACTATATTGTTATTATCTTACATTTTTGTACATTGATGACAATGTACACCTTAAGTGTGGGGATTACAAGAAAAATCCCTGAATTTTTCTTATTCTTAAGTAATTTTCCCATATCACTAATTAGAATGAAATTTCCATTGATTTATAATTTTCATTGATATGTTTTGGATTAAGTCATAGTTAATTGTGCATTGATTGTTTAAACTTTAGGATATTAGAGAATCAAGCATGACAAGTTTATTTTCAGAATTAAAATTTTTAGGTTGTTTCCCTAATCTTAAATATTACTTTGAAGTTTGAAATTTACAAGGTTGACATCAAAAACCATAATTTTTGTGAGATTTTGAGCCTTTAAGAGCATATATCTTTTCTTCCTCACTTTTTTGATTATGAGTGTGTCAACATTGATTTGTTATTCTAGAACTTGCTTCGATTATACAGGTCGAGATCACACCTTTGATTTGATAGACTGAGATGATAAAGGCACCTAAAATTTAACCCACTCACTCCACAAAAAAGCCTACCTTCATAATTAACCCCTAGTGAACCCTTTTTAAGCCTAATAAACCATTTCTTGACTCACCCATTAATATTAACCTAAAACTAAATTTCTACTTCCCCTAATCTTTTGATGTCCCTTTTGTCAAGATTTGATTTGATCAGTTGCCTAACTATTTTCTCTATTTCAGGTTAAATTCATCCTATCCATGTATTTTCTTGTTCTTAAAAAAAAGAAGAAAAGAATTGAAATTCATTCATTATTAGTTCTATGTTATTTGAGCTTAAGCAATTAATTTCATATTTTGGGAAGTAGCTCGTGTTATTATTATAAGTTTTTAATTGATGTAATTATTCAATAATAGGCCATTGTTCTAGTTAGGTAATTTGTCAATTCAATGTTCTAGTTAGGTAATTTGTCAATTCAATCTCAATTCTAACCCTCTATTTGAGCCTTTATCCACACCTTCAACCCAAGCCCCATTACAACCCTTTTTAAAGACCTTTTGATTTGTGTATCATCTCATTCTATAGTGGTAGAGATTTGATTTTCAAGCAAGCCTATGGGATTAACTTTTCATATTTGACTTTTGAGTGCTTAAATTGAACCTTAAACACTTTGAGTGGTTTGAGTGAATCCTTAATGAGGATGTCAATCCTTGTCAGTTTTGAATCAGAGGTAATTATTTAGGTTAGGGGAAACACCTATGTTTTCGTCCTACTAAAATTGATGACTTAGATTGTTTGAATCTTTAGGACTCTTTGAGTTAAATTATCCATGTTTGAATTATCTATAAATTATGATGAGACATTATTGATGAGAATTATGAATTGAAGGAAGTTAATTTTAATTGTGAGTTGAAAATTTTGCTTGAGGATAAGCAAACGCTTAAATGTGGAGATATTTGATAAACCATAATTTACACATATTTTAACCCCATGCTTGGCTTATTTTTGGATGAATTCTCATTATATTTGATGAATTCGATGCTCCTAATCCCTTAATTTTATTTTAATACTCATGAGAGCTTAGGAGTCAAAAGAACAAAAAACGGACCAAAAAGGGACAAAACGGGCCTACATTAAAAATCACACGACCTAGACTATCTATCACGGGCAGATCAAACGACTATGTGTGGCGAGAAAATCGACCACGGTTGAAGGAGTCCACCACGAGCGTGTTACACGGACGTGTCCCTATCGTAGCAAAGAAGAATTCTATTCGAAATAAGCTACTTGTGGGCCAATATAGGTATTCCAAAGCCTATATAAACACCCTAGGAGGCTACTTAAAAGGAGACGTTGAATAGACGCCGAGTAAAAGGTGAAAATACTTCAAGACAGCTGTCAGGAACAACTTAGGAGAAGGATCTCCATTAAGACTGAAGATGTCCCATAAGTTCTTTAGAATTTTTTGGGCTTTCATTAGGTTTTGTGGTTTTCCCTATTTTATGATGTTTCCTTCTATTAGTATGAACTAAATTCCTTAAATACCTAAGGGGATGAAACCTATGACGGATCTTATTATTATTTGATTTATAAGATAAATACTTGTTCTTATTCTTAATTGTGAGTTTTATTCTTGTTTTCATAATTCAGGTTATTGATTCAAGTCGAATGTGCTTATTCAGTGGAGTAAAAGTCTCTGTTTAAGAGAAAATCAACACAATTAACCGGAGTTGATAGCAACCCGAGAAATAGGGCTACAAAAATCTGTCGAATTAGAGTCAAATCTAATAAGGGAATCCATAGATCGAGTTAATGCGACAATAGGGGTTTTAATTTAAAAGAGATTTCAATTAATCAACCTAGAGTCAATTGTTAGTAGCCTCGAAAGAGGTATTAATATAATTTAGGGATTTCTACGGATTAAGACAAGTGAATAAATCATATGAATCAAAAGTATTAAGTGAAGCCTAGGTGGATTCTTCCTTAGGTATTGCCTATCTCATATAAGTTGTCCAAAAGTATTTTCCCAATTCACTCTCTATCACGTTCATAGTCATTTAGTTTGTTAAATTAGTTAGTTAATTTTAGATTAAAAATAAATCCCTTTTAATTATCAGGCTAGATAATAAAAAGATAGTTATTACTAGTAATTTTAGTCCTTGAGGATACGACATTTCAGTCACCATAGCTATACTACTATTCGATAGGAGCGCTTGCCTTTGTCGAAAGAATAGTTAGTTTCGAGCTCTATCAATAAACATCTTTTTCGAAGTGATTTTCATGAAATTGGTCATACATGAGTGAAATAGTGAAAATTAGGAGCTCTGTAGTTAAGAAAATGATTCAGCTAGGCTTGAAATACAAGAAAGTTGAATGAAAATCATTTTACGAGCCTAGAGGCAAAAGTGTAATTATGTGAAAGTTTAGGGACAAAATCATAATTTTTTCAAAGTATGAAATATGAGTCAATTTAATTAATGTGAGTATTAAACAAGTAAATTTTTTATTATAGATCAAGAAAAATGAAGCTCGGACCAAAACTGAGGCAAGGATAAAGTGTTGGACTAAATTGAGCTTTCACACACATTTTGAGTACCGAGGTAAGTTTGTATGTAGCATCCTAAAATTTGAGTATTGAATTGATGCATGTTTTAGTGCTTAACTTGTGTATAATAAAATTTTTCATGATTAGTATAGTCTTGAGGAGACTTGAGAACTATTCGGAATTAGAATAAATTTTAGTAAGGAGTATTTAATTGAAGTGGATCAAGTGACTTTGAGGTTTAAGTAAAATTAAGTGTTAAAAACTAGCATAAGATAAGCTAGTAGCAAGGTGGTGTTGGCGCATGTATGTTTGCTTGAGGGGAGAGGTTGGAATCTTCTAGCATGCATTTTGAAAGCTTTTATTTTTTTATTTTTTTGCTTTCCTTAGCAAGTGTCGGTCATGGATAAGATTAAAGGATGAGTTGGGCAACATTTTTGGCAAGAAGACTTAAAAGGTAGGTAAATGTTTAAGGAAAAGAATCTCATGAATTAAGGTGATAAGGGGGCATAAGGCATGGATCAAGGGCTTTGTTTTGGAAAGCTTTGAATGGCTAATTGGCTATGAACTTGGACGGTTTTTGGGGCTAGGAAGGTTGGCCAAATTTTGTTAGTATCTTGATAGGGATTAGGAGCTAGTTTGGTCAATTTCTTTAGCAACATGAGCATTATTTTCCATTCTCTCAAAATCCTTTTTCCTAGCCGAATGTAGTTGAAGCAATAGGCAAATTTTTGGTTGTTTGGCCATTTCTTTTTGACCAAATTAGTATCATCTTCTTTTCTTTATCTTTTGTGCCGAAAACATACAACTTTGAAGAAGCATAATTCTTTTTCTTTTCTTCTTTTTGGCCGAATATACACTAACCCCAAGACCCTATCTTTGTTCATCTTCCATCCTTGGAAAATCAACACATAAAAACTCTCTCTTTACTCTTTTTCTCCTTTCTTTCTTCTTGTAAAGAACACTCAAACATCTCATTTTCTCCCTTTTATTTTCACCATGGCCGAATGTTGCTAAGCACTATCTCCTTCAATTTTCCTTCATAACCGAATCTTCTACAACTCACATATTTCCTTCTCAATCATTCTTCTTTCTACTCACACTTTAATCAATCGGTAAGTGGCTAGTACAATATTTTGGAATTTGTTATTTCCCTTTCTTTTGTGCCGAATCTATGTGGTGTGGGATGATCTTTTTGGATTGAGATCATCATCATACCATATCTCATTCTAATCTTTTCTCTATCATAGAAACATAGTGGATGGCCAAAACTCAAGTGTTCGTAAACGTCGTAGATCGTTGAAATCAGATTTAAAGTGTTAAAGGTAAGGGATTATCAAGGATTTTTATATTACTCGACATATGGATATAAATAGTTTATTAATCGATTTCATTTTAGGGGACGTTCTCACACGGTTGTCATATTGTGGAATGAGGATATTTGTGGTAAGTTAATCCCACTCTTTAAAACCTCTAGTCGAAATTTCGATAACTTATTGCTTAGACTAATGATTCATTGTCTTTGAAGACAATCAAAATAGGGAGGAAAAGGGTAGTAAATAGTGTTCGAAGAGGGGTGGTTCCGCTATTCCCCCTAAGTTTAAGAGAAGGACTATTTCGAGAATTTGAGACTTTCCACCGGTTGTGGACCCTCAATAGTGGTTATTCGTGGTTCTGAACCTTTGATCGGAGAGAAATCGCAAATAGTGGTTATTCGAAATTTCGAAGGTAAGATTTAGATCGCTCAATATTAGAATAGTTTAATATTAAATTTTAGTGTTCTAATCCTTCGTAATGTGTGTTTAGATATCGACGAACGGGAGAGTGTAGTTCTCACCGTAACCAGGTGTGTAATCTCACACTATATATCATGGGTTAGATGACTATACAATAGTTAGAGTTGGATTAAAAATCACGAAGTTGGTGAAATCGGAAAATATGGTATTATCGATACTTTAGTGTTAAGATCATGAAATCAGTATTAAGATCGTGAAAATTTTGAAATCACCCATAATGGCTAAAACGATAATAAGTGAGAATTTGGGCCATATGTGATATTTGATAAATTTGGGCCATATATGTGATATTTGACAAATTTGGGCCATATGTGATATTTGATAAATTTGGGCCATATATATGATATTTGGCAAATTTGGGCCATATGTGATAATTGAGAATTTGGGCCATATGTGATAATCGATAAATGGGCCATAAGTGAAATTTGATAATTGGGCCATTTATGATAATGGATAAATGGGCTATATGTGAAATGTGTTTTAATGGGCCAAAATTCATAAATTATAATATGGTTTTCTTTACAAATATTTTGTAATGCATAAATATGATTGCATGGGTTGGGATCAATGATGAATGTAAGAAAGGCTTGATGCCGAATTCTAGATAGGTGACTCATCACGATGGTCGCTGCTCAAAATCTAGATCGGTGGTTCTACCACAATTATTTAAATGGTCGTTGCCACAACTATTATATTGGGCTTAAAGCCTACTTTGGTGTGTTGGTGGGGTGGGTGACTAAAGCTCCCCACAGGTGTGTTGGTTGGGTACGGGGGTGTGTAGCTGATGGAAATCTAGGTTTGGTTTTGGGAATTGCATATCATTTGCATTATATTTTTTTTAAAATGCTAAATTATTATATTTTGAAATGGGCTTGGGCCAAATAAAAGTTTAAATGGTCTTGGCCCAGTGGACTATGGTAAGTGAGTTACACACCGAGTTCTAAGTAACTCACCCCTTTTTTTTTACCCCTCTCAGGTAATAACAATTGATGTAGACTTGGGTCAGAGATGACTTCGTGGGGAGGCTATACTACAAATGGTTGTTTATAAAACTTTAAGACTTCTTTTATATTTTTTTATTAAGTACTATTTTTTAATGGCGATGTAATAAGGCCTTTTTAATTATGGATTTTATTATGTGGATGGATTTATTATGTTTTAGTTTTATTAAGTTGGATTGATTTAGTTTTTCATAAATGATTTTCTAAAACTTTCGTATAAAATAAAGGTTTTCTTAAATATCTTTAAAACTCGGGATATCCTTTAACTCATCGTTAGAATATTTTGATTAAATAAATTTTAAAATTTTAATCAAATACTACTCTATAGATCCAATGATAATCTCTTGTGTTTTTAATCAAGGATTTCAAATAAACTTCGATTTTTTCGATAAACTCATTCTTTTAATCGTTTTGGAATTTGATTTTTACTTCGTTAAATGATTTGAATGTACGTTAAATTTGTGTGGCATGCCAAAATTCGGGCTTAATGCATAGGCTGGGTTTGGGGTGTCACATTGTTTGAATTTAAGGCTTCACATGTATTTTTTTATTAAATCATTTATTATGATGTATAATGTACATTATTTTCATGAAATTAAGATTAATAATATCTTGATGAGAAAATAAATGAGAACATGCAAGAGGAAGTCCCGATTGAAGACTCGAAATAATGAGGATACTAATATCACAGCATGAGACAAAGAAAGTCTGTGTAAGACCATGTCAAGACATGGCATCGGCATTAAGGCAAGGATATCATGTAAGTCCATGACAAGTCATGGCATTGAAAAGTTATTATGAGGCAAAGGTTCCATGTAAGTCCAAGCCAAGGCATGGCATTGGTGAATTCATAAGGCAAAGATGTCATGTAAGTCCATGTCAAGATATGGCATTGATAAGATCTATAAGGCAAGGATACCATGTAAGACCATGTCAAGACATGGCAACTGTAAGTTTCCAAAGGAAACATATAGGGAAGGTCTCGTGTAAAACCATGTCTGGGACATGGCATCGACACCTAGTTAAGGGATCCCATGTAAGACCATATCTAGGATATGACATTGGCATCATGAGGCGATCCTATGTAAGAACATGTCTGGGACATGGCATTGGCACCGAGATCCATGTTTGATGAGATTGAGTAACTATTACAGCCCGATTTAGACCCTAGTTAAAATAGTGTTTTGGGACTACAAATTGAGGTTGAAATATTATTTAAATGTTATATTTGGTGTTGATTCTAAGTGACATAGTCTGTGTGAAAATTCTATGTGATAATTTGATCGATGGTGTGCCAAATTAAGAAAAAGACTTAATTGCATAAAGGGTAAAATATTGTGTGCTGATTTATGAGTACTTAATTGTTGTTGGCTTTTTAAGGTGGAGGCCTTATGTTGTTATTAATCAAATTTTAAGATAGTGGATGGTTAAATGACTAGACAACCATAATGTAAATTTGTCTTATATGATTAATAAAAGGGTAAAATTGGCATTTGACTATTAAGTTAATTTACAATAAACAAAGCATCAAAATAAGCCATTTTCTATCCATCTTTGCACCGAATATTGAAGAAAGAAGAGAGGTTTTAAGTTTTGGTAAATTCGGCCAACATTTTAGGTTGATTAAAGGTATGTTTAAGCTCAATTTTTGTTAATTTTTACGTTTTCGTAATCATTGCTTCGTGCTCTAGCTAACCCATGTTGAAATTTTGTGAATTGATGATGTTGTTGAGATGAGCCATTGATGAATACTTGAGCTATATGCTAGTTGATAGTGAAATATGAAGACATGGTGTTGGGTTAACATAGTCTGTATTGGGATTTTTAGTGAAATTGAGCAATTTAGGCTTAAATGACAAAATGAGTAATTGAAGGACTAAATTGTGAAATAAATGAAATGTGTGAGATTGTATTAGCATGGGAAGAATTCGGCTAAGCATATGTGCTTTGAAATTATGTGTATTTGATGATTTTGTGAATTAGGGACTAAAGTGTAAAATGTGAAAATGTAAGGGCTATTTTGTAAAATGCCTTAAATGTGTGTGTGGACTGAATTGAATGAATTAGTGATTGAATGGACTGAATTTGAATGTGTATTGACCAAGAAAGGAGAGGTTCGGATCGAGATCGAGGCAAAGATAAAGTGCTCGATTAATTGACCATTTCGATAGTTGGACGTCCGAGGTAAGTTCGGACATACTACATGTATTTAGTTATGTTTAATGCTATAAAATGAATGGTATGATAATATTGAAATGTGAATGCTATGTGAGGGCTTGAGTTATGTGGCACTAAGTGTGTGTATTCAAAAATGTAACCGAGATGATTAACACTGTGTGTGCGAAATAATATAAGCTTCGGCTTTGTGGTTGGAACTCTGTGTGTGATACCGATTTAAGATCGGTTTGATATGGATGCACTAAGTGTGCGATGTTAATTAAGCTTTGACTAACTATCTGGGCACTAAGTGTACGATAGAATCGAAGAAGAGACAAAAGTTAATTGATATGAAATAGTGAGTATTGAGTAGCAAAGATAATTGACAACTATGTGTTGATTAAGGTACGTTCAAAACCTATGTGGTTGATAAAGATATGAATGAGATCATGAAATGTTAAATGAGCATATTAGCTTTGGATGGTATGATATATACATATATAGATGTGAAGTAAATCTATGTGATGGTTTGTTTTGGTTTAATGTGTTACGATACGAACTTACTAAGCTTTGGAAAGCTCACTGTGTGTTTTGTTTCTCTGCTTTGTAGTGTCAGTAAAGCTAGCTCGGATCCAGGGATCATCAACATCTCAATCACACTATTGGCAATCTATTTTGGGTACTTTTGGAAAGATGTATATAGTTGAAATATGCCATGTATAGACTTGTTATTGGAATGTTTGAGATGTGTCAATAGCCATTTGATGTGGCTAGATATGTGTTAGTTTTAAGCATGAGTGGTATTGATATAATATGCATGTTTTTTTCAAGGTTTTTGAGTAAAGAGAATGACTTATGAATGGTAAACTTTGTGTTGATATGATGCTAGTATGAAATAGAGAATTTGGAAATGAATTATATTGGTATTGAATGTGTTCAAGTGGTGCAATTTAGTCTATTAGTTAACATAGTTGTGAATCAGACTATATGAGATGATATGTTGATCACTTGACATGAATTTGGTTGCCAAATTGTGTGTGTAATCATACTAAAATGTGCTTGTAGGTTTGACCTTTGTATGAGTGGCAAATTGGCCTTGCATATGGCCTATTTTGTCACACGGTTGTGGCACACGGGAGTGCCTAGTGATCGTGGGGCTAAGTCAGTAGCTAGCTTAAGGACACATGGCCATGGTACATGAGCGTGCCTAGTAGCCGTGTGAATAAGTCAGTATATGGCCTAATAGCACATGGCCATGGCACACGGGCATGCCAAGTAGCCATTTGAGAAGTCAAAATGCTTGCTCTGTTTTAGCACGGCCTGGACACATGGGGGTGTCTGGTGACTGTATGAGGCACACGGCCTGATGGCATGGGCGTGTGGCCTCAACACATTCATTGAATGTTTGAAATTTCTAAAACTTTTGTAAGTGTTCAGTTTAGTCCCGACCCCTCTCTAGCATGTGTTTGAGGTATTGTAGGCCTTAATAAGGGACTATTTGACTATGTCTTGATGTGTTATGATGATGATTGACTTTGTGTCATAAATGGGATGTAAAATTATTCAATTTTTCGGTAATGCCTCTTAACCCTATTTCGACGATAATTTTGGGTTAGGGGTGTTACAATTTTATTGATATCAAAGCTACGGTTTAGTTGATTTTTGGACTAACGTACCGCGTGTAAGTCTAGCTATACATGCCATATATGAAATTGCGATAGATGAATTCTGACAGTTGAAAATGTGTTTTCATATAGTAATGGATCCCGATCGAGCAGTTGCTAACGACGTAGAGAGTAACGTGGCTACTCCCGCTCAAGGGATAGCTCCGGCCTCATCTAGGCCGAATGATAGTAGTGAGGGAGGAGAGGCTAAGCAAGCCTTCTTCTTAATGATGAGTGAATGGTTTACGGAGTTTGTCCGAATGAATCCAGCTGCTCCACAACCTCCATCCCCACAAGTACCTATTGTGCCACAAGTTACATATCTGATTAGATTGAATAAACCTCCTGTGGACAAGATTCAGAAGTATGGGGCCGAAGAGTTTAGGGCCACATTTGATGGCAATGCTGAGCGAGCTGAGTTTTGGCTCGAGAATACCCTTCGAGTATTTGATGAGATGTCGTTGATTTTGGACGAATGTATTAAATGTACTATTTCGTTGTTGAAGGATTCGACTTATAACTAGTGGAAGACGTTGATATCTGTAGTTTTGAGGGAGAGAATCACTTGGGATTTCTTTCATGTTGAGTTTAGAAACAAGTATATCAGTCAACGATTTATTGATAAAAAAATAAAGAGTTTTTAGAGCTGAAACAGGGCCATTTGTATGTTACTGAGTACGAATGGGAATTTGTGAGATTGAGTCAATATGCGAGAGAATGTGTTTCGATCGGGTTATATGTGTAAACGCTTCATAAAGGGATTGAATGAAGACATTAAATTGTTGGTTGGGATACTTGATATTAATAAATTTGTTGTGCTAATGGAAAGAGTATGCAAAGCCGAGGAACTCAGTAAAGAAAAGAAGAAAGCTGATTATGAAGCTCGTGATGAAAGAAAGAGATTGATGAGTAAGTTTTCTCAACCTTCTACAAAGAGATTTAGAGATGCAAGCAATCATTCAGATGCTTCGTTTAGACATTCAAGTAGAGATCGTTCAAGACAAAGTGTTGGTCCACGAACTCAAGCTCCGAATGAATCAAGTGTTAGCAGCATTAAAAGTAGTAAGCCTTAGTGTAGACAATGTGGGAGATGACATGTGGGAGAGTGCTGGGGCAAGTATAATAATAGAACATGTTATAAGTGTGGATTACGAGATTACTTTATTCAGGATTGCCCAAAGCTGGTTGAGGAAAAAAATGTTCTGAATAAAATACTGAGTAATGTGATGACTAGGAGTAGACCGCCCAAAAACACTAGAAATGTGAGCGGAGGCCAGAGAGAGACTACTGGCACAGTTGTGAGGTCAGAGGCAAGAGCACCTGCCCGAGCTTATGCTATACATGCACGAGAAGAAGCATTATCTCCAGACGTTATCACCGGTACTTTCACTTTATTTGATACTGATGTCATTGCATTGATAGATCCAGGATCTACATTCCTATGTGTGTGTGAATCTAGTATTGAGTAAGACTCTATCTGTTGAGTCTACTAAATTTGTGGTTAGAGTGTCGAACCCCTTAGGCAAGTGAGTCTTGGTGGATAAGGTGTGCAAGAACTGCCCATTGATGTTTTGAGATGCTTTTTTCGGCTAATTTGATGTTGTTACCATTCGATGAGTTTGACATAATTTTGGGTATGAATTGGCTTACTCTGCATAATGCCATCGTGAATTGTAAAAGAAAGACTATTGAGTTGAAAAGTCAGAATGGTAAGATAGTTCAAATTGAATCCAGTGACATGAAAGGATTACCATTGTTGTATCTACAATGAAAGCTATGAACTATGTGAGAAAAGGTTGTGAAGCCTATTTGGCATACGTGATTAATACAAAAGTGTCAGAAAAGAAAGTTGAAATTGTGCCTGTAGTATGTGAGTTTCCAGATGTGTTTCTTGAAGAGTTACTGAGATTACCTCCGATACGAAAAGTCAAATTTGGTATTGAATTAGTGCCGGTGACTACTCCTATTTTGATAGCTCCATATAGAATGGCACCAATAGAATTGAAAGAGTTAAAATCTCAGTTGCAAGAATTAACTGACAGAGGATTTGCACGACCGAGTTTCTCACCTTGGGGAGCTCTTGTGTTATTTGTGAAAAAGAAAGATGGAACTATGAGAATGTGTATTGATTATCGATAGTTTAACAATATGACAATAAATAACAAATATCTGTTGCCTCATATTGATGATTTGTTTGATAAGCTGAGATGAGCTACAATGTTTTCTAAGATAGATTTGAGATCAGGCTACTATCAGTTGAGAGTTAAAGAATCTGATGTTCCGAAAACTGCTTTCAGAACGAGGTACAGACATTACAAATTCTTAGTGATGTCTTTTGGACTAACAAATGCTCCTGCAGTGTTTATGGATCTGATGAATCAAATATTTAGACCGTATTTGGATTATTTTGTAGTGGTGTTCATTGATGATATTTTGATCTATTTGTATGATGAGACTCAACATGTCAACATTTGAGAACTGTGCTATAAACCCTACGTGAGAAACAATTGTATGCCAAGTTTAGCAAATGCAAATTTTGGTTACGTGAGGTTGGTTTTCTCAGGCATATTGTATCAGCTGCAGGAATAAGAGTTGACCCGAGCAAAATCTCTGCTATTTTAGAATGGAAGCCTCCAAAAAATGTGTCTGAAATTTATAGTTTTTGGGATTAGCGGGATATTATAGATAATTTGTCAAATGTTTCTCGATGATTGCTACTCTATTAACAAAATTGCTACAGAAAGATGTTAAATTTGAGTGGTCAGAAAAGTACCAGCAAAGTTTTGAACAGTTGAAAGTGTTGTTGACAGAGGCACTAGTGTTAGTTCAACCCGAATCGGGCAAAGAATTTATAGTTTATATGATGCATCGTTGAATGGTTTGGGCTGTGTGCTGATGCAAGAAGGTAAAGTTATGGCTTATTCTTCGAGGCAGTTAAAGTCACACGAAAAGAATTATCCGACGCATGATCTTAAGTTAGCTGTGATTGTGTTGCGTTAAAGATTTGGCGTCACTACTTATTCAGTGAGAAATGTCATCTTTATACTGATCATAAGAGTTTAAAGTACTTAATGACTTAGAAAGACTTGAATTTGTGACAGAAAAGATGGTTAGAATTGTTGAAAGACTACAAACTTGTGATAGATTACCACCCGAGTAAAGCTAATGTTGTAGCTAATGCTTTGAGTCGAAAATTGTTATGTGCTTTGAGAGCTATGAGTACTCAGATAGATCTGTGTGATGATAGTGCGGTTATAGCTGAATTGAAAGTAAAGTCGATGTTTGTACATTAGATTTGTGATGCTCAGAAAAATGATATGGAAATGATGACTAAACAAACACAATGTGAATCGAATGCTGAATTAGAATTTTGAGTTGATAGCGATGATTGTTTGAGATTCAGAGATCGGATATGTGTTCTGAGAAATTCAGAGTTGGTTTCGATAATTTTGAATGAAGTTCACAATAGTCATTTGACTGTAGATCTGGGGAGTACGAAGATGTATAATGATCTGAAACAGTTCTATTGGTGGCATGGTATGAAGAGGGACATTTCTAACTTTGTGTCGAAGTGTTTAGTTTGTCAACAAGTTAAGGCTGAACATCAAGTTTCGTCTAGTTTGTTACAACGGATTATGATTCCTGAGTGGAAATGGGAGAGAATTATGATGGACTTTGTGTTAGGTTTACCCTTATCTCTGAGTAAAAAAGATGCAATCTGGGTGATAGTTGACAGATTGATGAAATTTTCCCATTTCGTTCTGCTGAGAACCGACTATTCTCTAAATAAGGTAGCTGAACTGTATATTGCTGAGATTGTGAGATTGCACGAAGTACCACTATCTATAGTGTTTGATAGAGACATGAGGTTTACCTCGCAATTTTGGAAGAAGTTGTAAGATGCTTTATGCACAAAATTACATTTTAGTACTGCTTTTCATCCGCAAACGGATGGTCAATTCGAGTGAATCATTCAGATTATTGAAGACATGCTGAGGTGTTGCATACTTGAGTTTGAGAATACATTGGAAAAGCATTTATCGTTGATTGAGTTTGCGTATAACAATAGTTTTCAATCTAGTATCAAAATGGCACCATATGAAGCTCTTTATGATCGAAAATGTCGAACTCCATTGTATTGGACTAAGTTGAGTGAGAACAAGATTTGCGGGGTTGATCTAATAAAAAAGACTGAGCAAAAAGTGAAAGTATTTCGTGATAATTTGAAAGCAGCCTCAGATCGTCAGGAGTCTTATGCAGATTTGAAACGAAAGGATATTGATTTCAAAATTGGTGATAAAGTGTTTTTGAAAGTATCTCCGTGGAAGAAAATACTTCAATTTGGCAGAAAGGGCAAGTTGAGTTCGAGGTTCATTAGACCGTATAAGATTATTGAACGAGTTGGGCCAATTGCTTACAGATTGATGTTACCACCTGAGTTAGAAAAGATTCATAATGTATTTCATGTGTCGATGCTTCGATGATACCGATCTGATCCGTCTCATGTAATTGCTCCTATTAAAGTTGAGATCTAGCCAGATTTGTCGTATAATGAAGAACATATCTGAATTTTAGCATGAGAGACCAAAAGTTAAGAAATAAGAAAATATCTTTAGTGAAGGTGTTATGGCACAAACACGGAGTTGAAGAGGCTACGTAGGAGTCTGAGAACATTATGAGAGAGCAATATCCACAACTATTCGCTGGTAAGATTTTCGGGACAAAAATCCCTAAGGGGGGAAGAGTTGTAACAGCCCGATTTATACCCTAGTCAAAATAGTGGTTTCGGGACCACAAATTTGAGGTCAAAATATTATTTTAATGTTATATTTGGTGTTGATTCTATGTGACATAGTCTGTGTGAAAATTCTATGTGATAATTTGATTGATGGTGTGTCTAATTAAGAAAAAGGACTTAATTGCATAAAGGGTAAAATGTTGTATGGTTTATGAGTACTTAATTGTTGTTGGCTTTTTAAGGTGGAGGCCTTATGTTGTTATTAATCAAATTTTAAGATAGTGGATGGTTAAATGACTAGATAACCATAATGTAAATTTGTTTTATATGACTAATAAAAGGGCAAAATTAGCATTTGATTATTAAGTTAATTTATAATAAAACAAACCATCAAAATAAGCCATTTTCTATCCATCTTTGCACCGAATATTGAAGAAGGAAGAGAGGTTTTAAGTTTTGGTAAATTTGGCCAACATTTGAGCTTGATTGAAGGTATGTTTGAGCTTGATTTTTGTTAATTTTTACGTTTTCGTAATCGTTGCTTCGTGCTCTAGCTAAGCTATGTTGAAATTTTGTAAATTGATGATGTTGTTCAGATGAGCCATTGATGAATACTTGAGCTATGTGCTAGTTGATAGTGAAATATGAAGACATGGTATTGGGTTAACATAGTTTGTATTGGGTTTTTTAGTGAAATTGAGCAATTTAGGCTTAAATGAGAAAATAAGTAATTGAAGGACTAAATTGTGAAATAAATGAAATGTATGATGTTGTATTAGCATTGGAAGAATTCGGCTAAGCATATGTGTTTTGAAATTATGTGTATTTGATGATTTTGTGAATTAGGGACTAAAGTGTCGAAATGTGAAAATGTAAGGGCTATTTTGTAAAATTCCCTAAATGTGTGTGTGTGGACTGAATTGAATGAATTAGTGATTGAATGGAATGAATTTGAATATGTATAGACCAAGAAAGGAGATGTTCAGATCGTGAGGCAAAGATAAAGTGCTCGATTAATTGACCGTTTCGATAGTTGGACGTACGAGGTAAGTTCAGACATAATACATGTATTTAATTATGTTTAATGCTATAAAATGAATGGTATGATAATATTAAAATGTGAAAGGTATGTGAGGGCTTGAGTTATGTGGCACTAAGTGTGCGTATTCGAAAATGTAACTGAGATGATCAGCACTGTTTGTGCGAAATAATATAAGCTTCAGCTTTGTGATTGGCATTGTATGTACAATACCGATTTAAGATCGGTTTGATATGGATGCACTAAGCGTACGATGTTAATTAAGCTTCGACTAACTATCTGGGCACTAAGTGTGCGATGGAATCGAAGAAGAGACAAAAGTTAATTGAGATGAAATATTGAGTATTGAGTAGCAAAGATAATTGACAACTATGTGTTGGTTAAGGTACGTTCAGAACCTATGTGGTTGATGAATCTATGAATGAGATCATGAAATGTTAAATGAGCATATTAGCTTTGGATGGTGTGATATATACATATATAGATGTGAAATAATTCTACGTGATGGTTTGTTTTGGTTTAATGTGTTTTGATACGAACTTACTAAGCTTTGGAAAGCTTACTGTGTGATTTGTATCTCTGTTTTGCAATGTCAGTAAAGCTAGCTCAGATCCAGGGATCGTCAGCATCTCAATCACACTATCGACAATCTATTTTGGGTACTTTTGGAAAGATGTATATAGTTGAAATATGCCATGTATAGGCTAGTTATTTGAATCATGTTTGAGATGTGTCAATAGCCATTTAATGTGGCTAGATATGTGTTAGCTTTATGCATGAGTGGTATTGATATATGATGCATGTTTTGGTAAGGTTTTGAGTAAAGAGAATGACTTATGAATGGTAAACTTTGTGTTGATAAGATGCTAGTATGAAATAGAGAATTTGGAAATGAATCATATTGGTATTGAATGTGTTCAAGTGGTGCAATTTAGTCTATTAGTTAACATAGTTGTGAATGAGATTGTATGAGATGATATGTTGATCACTTGACATGAATTTGGTTGCCAAATTGTGTGTGTAATCATGCTAAAATGTGCTTGTAGGTTTGACCTTTATATGAGTGGCAAATTGGACTTGTATATGGCCTATTTTGTCACACGATTGTGGCACAAGGGCGTGCCTAGTGGGCACGCCATAGTAATGTCGTTTAGTAACACGTGTGAATAAGTTATATGGCTTAAGGACACACGTAGGGCTGTGTGAATAAGTCTTATGTATGATATGGCCTTTGTGTTGGCTCGATTCAGAAATTTTAGTTTTAACTTTTAAGGTAGGGAGCCTTAGCGGAGGGTGTTATAAGAATAAATGGGGATAATTTGGACATAAATGAGCCTAGACTGTGGCAAAGTAAGCACACTTAAGTGTGCCTAGTAGTCCTCTTTTGTTCTTTATTTGACATGTGAGAGAAAGAATTACTCAATTTTAATTCTTGTAATAAGGATAATATGAGTGTTTAAATTGTTATTATTAATTCTAGGATAAATGATGAGGATAATATTAGTATTTTTCTATTAAATTTTATTTGCTCTATTTTGGATTAATTAGTTATTATTATTTAGATATCATAATAGTAGATAAAAGGGATAATATTAGCATTATTATTAGATTATTATGGGATTATTATTTAATTATTATGAGAGGTATTCAAATTATTTTGAATTAAGTCAAATGTGTGGTCAAGAGCAAATTGAGACACATGGGGTGTTATAAATAGCATCACTTAGCACTTGTGATTTTTTCTCCATCTTGGCAACCTCTTCTCAAATCTTTCATCTATTTTCTCTCCTTTCTTTTCTCTCAAACACCGCTAGGCACACACTTTTGGCCAATATCCACTCCTCCTGCTGTGGCAAGGGCATGTGGCCTCAATAAGGATTCGTTGTTAGATTCATTGAATGTTTGAAATTTCTAAAAGATCTTTTGTAAGTGTTCTTGTAAATCGCTTGATGTAGTCCTTAAAAGGTACAAGCAAGGACCCTCTCTAGCGTGTGTTTGAGGGCCAGTCTCCCAGACCGATCCGCCTGTAAGTACATCTAAACCTCATGTGAATTATATTCAGAGAAGGGTAGGAAGCATGGGGAAACGAGATAGACTTATAGGAACTTGAACCCCAGGATTAGATTACTCAAACACACAAAATGTAACATAAGACTTAAAGAACTAAACCAACCTATGGCTAAGTCATTGAGCTAGGTGTGGTAACCTCAGCACGCATGTCTAGGATTGGAACCCAAGAGCTCGGTATTTAAGCAAATCAGTGACTCACCACCTCTTCGCAGTGTCCTACCCGGTGCATAGCTTGGGTTCACCCCTAACTCGGAGGGCTCAAGGTGTGGTAACCTCATGCGCATGTCTAGAAAGGTTCTGGGAGCTTGGTATTTAAGCAGTCCGTGTGACTCACCTCCTCCACCACGAAACTCGCCTCGGTGCGTAGCTTGGGTTCACTCGACCAAGAAGGCTCACTCATAGGCTAAAGCATAATGACTAAAACCGAAAGGAATTAGCCTTGATTTTCGAAAAAGAAAGGAAACAACAAAACTTGGTCTTAAAACTTTTCAAATCACTCCTTCAAAAGTAAGAACAACTCTTTTACAATGTTTTCCTCGAAAAGTCCGATTTGTGGAAAATTACGAAAATGCCCTTGGGTAAAATTACTAAAATACCCTTGAACATCAACTCAATGATTTTGTCCAAAATTTTAACTACTTCTCAAATATTCAACTCAGTTTTGAAATCATCAATAAAACACTTTGGTTTTGGAAAATTACAAAACGCCTCAACGTGTAAAATTACCAAACGCTCGAGTACAAAAAATTTTGCAACATCACCGCTTTTAAGAAAAAAATTCTCAAAAGGACCTCGAGTTTTACAATGGTTAAAACACCCTTGATTTACAAAAATTACAAAATTACCCTCGATGGACAAAATTACCAAAATACCCTCAGTTTCAAATAATGCCATAACTTCAAACCTTATCAATTTTAATGATACCTCCAATGTTGGGAATTGAAAAAAAAACAACCTACTTTACTAAAGTTTTAAAATCTCTTTTATTACGAAAACACCCTCAGGGAAAAAGACAAAAATACCCTCGGTTAGAAATGGGCGAAATGTCCAAGAGCGAATAGGTATGGAAAGTGTTAGGGAATGAATGTGGCCTTTGTGTGAACTAGGATAGAATACTTAAACCATTGTTTGATCGAAAGAACCCTTATTCAACTTTTCATAAAATTTCTTCGAGTAACGTGGAACAAACGCTAATACATAAAATTCTCTTAATCGCATTAAAAGCGCAGAGATAGAATGAGTTCTAGAGGACGTGGACGCCGTGGACGCCAGTAGGGTAGGATGATGGTGTCTCGAACCCGCTGTGCTGGGCAAGGTTTCAAAATGATGTACCACCGCCACCACCACCTCCGCTTTTTAGAGCAGAGGAGGCGGGATCGACGGAGGAGGCGTTGTCGCATGGCGGTGTTACAGTTCTTGAATTGGTGGTCGGCTGGTGGAAATTTAGGAGCTCAAAATCTGCTCTCGAGCGTAATTCGTCCAACGGAGCCGAGGTGTTCCGGGTGTGTCGGAGTGGCACCAGCAAAGAGTATTGGCCGGAATCGACAAAGGATAATGGATGATCTTGACCGACCGAGGAGGAAAAGTCGAAGGGCGGTGTCGCCTAAAGGATGGGCGTATCGATGGTGGTGACGAGGCTTCGGATGGAGCCACAAATGATGATCTTACGTGGGACTACTTTAAAACCGCTTTGGGAGAAGTATGTGGGCACCTACACCGACGCATAAAGGAAGGCTTTTTCCGGTCTAGTACAAGAAACTAAGTCCGTGGCCGAGTATGAGGAGGAGTTTTAAGATCGATAGGTATGCGTATTGTGGGCTTTAATAGGGGCCATACTACATTTAGATGTAATAAGTCTATGGCCTAAGAGCACACGGCCATGTGTGCCTAGTAGTCAGTGGAGAAGTGATTTTGACTTTACATGGGGTGTCTGGTGATCAGTCTGAGGCACACACCACGTGGCAAGGGCATGTGGCCTCAATGATTCATTGAATGTTTGAAATTTCTAAAACTTTTGTAAGTGTTCCTTTAGTCCCGACCCCTCTCTAGCGTGTGTTTGAGGTATTGTGGGCTTTAATAGGGGACTATTTGATTATGTCTTGATGTGTTATGATGATGATTGACTTTATGTCGTAAATGGGATGTGAAATGATTTGATTGTCCAGTAATGCCTCTTAACCCTATTTTGACGACAGTTTCGGGTTGAGGGTGTTACAGTAACCTCAGTCATTCCGAATAATTCATCGGGCAAAAGAGCCAAGTATGAAAGAGGAAACAAGAAAGCTAAGTAAGTAAAGATAGTAACAAGTTAAATCATTCATGAAGGATAAAGGGTTGTATCTAAGTTAAGGAAGATAAGGAATTGATATGAATATTACACTAGCAAAAGTGCTAATCTATGTGATTAAGTGTTACAGGTACCATGAGTATAATACAAGTATGAAATTATTATGTAACATGTGATGAGTAAGAACAAGTATGAGTAAGTAAGCTCAAGCATTTGAGACTTATATTGTTGTTGACATGAGAGTTGAATGGGCCAATGAATGGCTTGTAAATATTTGATGATGACTAGCTATTGGCATGGCTAACAATAGATATGCTTTAGTATTATAAGTGTGTAAATGAGAATTAATACAAAGAAAACATGATAGAGTAAAGTTAGCAATAAAACAGTTTGTACAGAAGTAGTTGTATCACTTTGAAAATTCACCAAAACTGGTATAAAATGAATTAGAAGTTGAATAAAATATTAAATTAAATCTTATTGAGTCTATTTTTGTAAAAAATAAATATGATAAGCAAAATAATTTCATATGATGAGATATTTGGATTTTAGTGAGATTGGGTCAAAATGAATTCGGAATCCCCTGTTCTGACTTGATAAATTCATTAAAAATCATAAAAAATAATTAAGGGGTAAACTTTATATTCTTGAATTTCTTAATGAGTCTATTTTCATGATAAACAAACGAAAACATCATTCGAGTCATGTACCACGAGAAAATTTATTTTTTGTGAAGAGGATTCAAAACTGTTAGACAGTAAAGTAGGGGAGAATTTAAAGAATAAACTGTAGTAATTGGCTGAACTGAAAATTCTGGAAATTTTATGGTAAGAAGATATGTGATTCTAGTTTCAAGGAAAATTGGCAGCTCTTAATTTGGAGTTTTGTAGCTCTGAATAAAAATAATTTAGTAACTATAGCTCGTGCTGACAACTCAAGATGAATATAAGTGAATTGAGAAAGTTTATGCAATAATGATGGCATTACCTTAAGAACTCAAAATAAGGATTGTTAAAAGCATGGTGATAAATTATTTATTATTTACATACATACTGAATAAGCTTTATAGCTTACTCCCTTTCCTTTCTCATATCATGTAGGGTTTTATACTAGCTCAGGTTGGAGATTGCCGGAGATGCTATCACACTATTAAGCTATCATGTTAGGTACAAGTGAATGCAAAACCTTTTGAGTCTATGGCATGTATAGGGACTTAGTCATTTTGTATATGGCCATTAGAAATTGGCCGATATTTATCAAGTTTCATATTTTAATGGTAACAAGTTTTACGAAGTGAAAGTTTATGCAAATGATGTTTAGTGATCCTTCATAGTGTATTATTGTCATGTTATGGGTTGCTTGTGTTGGTATATGTGTGCTTATGTTTCAGAGTGGCTATTAGCATGGAGAATAGCCTTCTAATTGTCCACATGGGTACACACACGGGCGTGTGTTTAGGCCGTGTGCGTCACACGGTCAGCCCCATGGGTGTGTTAATAGGCTGTATGTCCCCTGCAAGTTAGTGATATAAGTCAATGTTGACTACGGGCTAGCTACATGGGCATGTGCCTAGGCCGTGTGACCCTTATGAGGTTGCTGACGTCACAAACAGAATACCCAAGTTTTTACACACGGGCGAGGACACAGACGTGTCTATGCCGTGTGAAGCAACTGGGCCAAGAACACGAGTGTGTAGCGTTGTTTCATGTCAAAATTTTCTAAGTGTTTAAAAGTTCTTATTTGGTCCCTTAACATCCCGAGAATATGTAACGGGTCTTGTAGACCCATGATAGGGACGCTACGATTGTAAATGAAAAAGTTTTTAATTGGAACGGATTTTATAGCCCAAGGTTGTATGTTCAAGCAAGTTAAGTCTGATAATGCCTCGTATCCTATTCCAGCGTTGAATACATGTGAGTGGTGTTACATTTAGTGATATCAAAGCTATGGTTTAGTCTGTTCTCAGACTATCCTAGCATGAGTAAGAGTCTAGCTATACATGCCATATGTAGACCGTGATAGTGTGATATCTCCCGGCTCTAACGAAATTATTTTGTTAAGACAGAGATGACTTCCAATCGAGCTATGTTTGATAATGCAAAAAAAAAAAAATGAAATGATATTGAGGTAATTGAAATGTGTTTGTGATGAGACTAAACTTAGAAATGTATGGATAGAAGTTCATGATATGTATGTGTTAATGTACAAAGTGAGATAACCATGAGTTGGCAAATGAGGAAACGTGGAATAAAATGAAAGTTTATGTGGTGATAAGCCCATTCATATTTGCTTGGCATGCATATGATGATATGTTCCCAACCTATTTGATTAAGTGAATATGATAAGTACACTTCCACAAATTGATGGAATGTGTGGTTATGTACACTTGTTTGAATAAGTGTAATCAATATGTTAATGTGGATGAATGTTATGTTTACTTGTTAAATTACAGACAATATGATGTTATGTTTTACATCTTTGTTAACGAGGAAATGAGTGCAATCATTCAATAATGAATTGATGGATAAGACTATGGTTGGACCATGGCAAAGTGTAGAATGTAAGACCATAGCTGGACTATGGTGTTTTAGAGAAAAGACTATAACTGGGTTATGGCATTGTGGACTAGACCATGGTTGGACCATGGCAGTACATGTGTGCACGTAAGACCATAATTAGACAATGACATCAAGTAAACGACGTACTCGAACCCGTAAGGCGTTCTCTAATTTGAAAAAAAAATGCTAGTAAGTAAATTCATTGTTTGAATTTGTGAATGATAGAAAACATTTGTAAAATGAATAAGCATATTAAATTTTCTGAAGTGAATCATGTGATTATGATGATATTACATTAATGATGAATGTTAAGTCATATGTGTGTATTTATGAGCGTCAAGTTAGAGGCTTCATGACCTCACCCCCTTACCAGTGATGCTTTATGACGAAATTTTACGAGAACCATGTTGAATAAGTTCATAAGTGTGAAACTAAAGAGTTCAGTGATGAAATAATTAGTAATGTATACAGAGATGAGAATAGTTGGAAAGTGAAAATAGCTTTAGAAGAAATATCAGAATGTTTTAAAGATTACATAGAATATGCAATGTCAAAGATAAAGAAGAAGCTAGTCTCGGCTATTCGATTCAATTGAGTTATGTGTATTTAAAATATCCTCAAGTATAGTAATGAAATTTGTGCATTCATGAGTATATAGACGAATAGTCTAAATGAAGAAATTATATTTTGGAAAGTATGATACGGAGATATGCCTATTAGATTGTTCTAATCGAATGATGTTATTACGAGCTAAAGCTGTATTGATTGATAAAGTCATCACATTTATGAAAGTTAGAATGATCTATGCATGTTAGCAAAATTCTAAATAGTTGCAAGTATTACTAACCGAAGTTCTAGTTCTGAGTTAGTTTGAATTGAGTAAGGAAATTGTGACTTTTTTTTTCAATCATGTACTATTGAACAGATCAGAATATGTTTTAATACATGTGAAGAAATATTTTGCACATGCAGACGGTTAAAGTCACATGAAAAAGAACTGTTCGACTAATGATTTAGAGACGGTCACTTTTATATCTGTGTTGTGAATTGAATGATTCTGTATGTTTGGTGAAAAATGGCATAAGCTTCCTGATCCTAATGGGTTAAAGTATTTAATGTCGCAGAAGGATCTGAAATTAAGACAATGTAAATGTTTTGAGATGTTAAAAGACTAAGAGTGGTTATTGACTTACCTTTTGGAAAGCAAGTATGGTTACGGATGCTTTAATGGAAAATCTTTGTTTATTTTTGTGAGTATTGGTTACTCGATTTATCTTATTTGATGATGGACTAGTTCTAGATAAGTTAAAAGCTTAAGCGATGCTTTCTTTGTGAATTGAGAAGCTCAGAAATGTGATAGAGAGTGGTGAACTAAACGAGTACAAGGTGAAACGACTTTCTATTCTGAATTTCAAGTTGGACCTGATTCTTCTTATTATTATTGTTCTGAAATGGAATTTGCGTACTAGGTAATCTAGAGTTTGTACAGAAGTTGAGTACGAGACTCAGTAGTAGTTCGTCGATTCATCCAAGAGTAATAAACGGTGCAGTCATATAAAGTAGATGTGCTAATGATTGCGTATGTTACATGATATCATAGATCCATATTTAGATGACGATATGTTAACAGATAAAAGCTAAAAATCAAGTGTATTTAGGACTAATACAGTTAGTGGTTGTGCGAGAGTGATAATGAGATAGAGTTACCATAGATTTCATATCAAGATTGTCATTATTCCCGAAAAGCAATATGATAATTGGTTTATGGTTGATCAATTGACAAAGAAATATCCGTATGATTATTTCATTAAGTGCAGATTTCTTATTTGACAGATTAGCCGAGTAATATGGTTCTGAGATTATTTGATTATGCAGAGTGCCAGTTCCATTATGCCAGATAGAGATTTGAAGGTTACATCGTAATTATAGAATGAGCCATAGGGAGCTCTGAGTATATAGTTGCATTTTGGCACAGTAATTTGTTTTTATATCAATGATAAGTCTAAGAGGGTAGTTCGGATATTGAAGGTGTACTCTGACACTGTGTGCTAAAAGTTTAAAGGATATTGGAAAGAGTTATATGAGATTTAAATCGATTTTTAATTCTGAGAAGATTAGTGAAAGTGTTTCAAGAAAGTTGAAAGAAACTTCTTCTGGTAAGATTTTCGGGGACGAAAATCCCTAAAGAGGGGGAGAATTGAAACAGCTGATTTTGAGCCTAGTTGGAATAGTGGTTTTGGGGCCACAAATTTGTTGCGAAAAATATTATTTTTATTATATTTTTATGGTCTACAATTTCACAGAAATATTTCGTGAAATTGGTTCAAAAATTTTGACATTTGGGCACTTAATTTAACCAAAAGGACTAAATTATAAATAGTGCAAAAGTTGAGTTCTACATGTTAGAAGTGTCCAATTTATATGAAATTTTAAATTGGAGGTCCTTAAATGGCAATTAGACCATTGGTTAAATTGTTGGACAAAAATGGACATTAGATAAGTGAAATAGGATATTTTTAAGTTAGGGGCATTTTGGTAATTAAATGGACTAAAAGACAAAATAAAAGCCAAAAACCTTTGTCCATCTTCTTCCTTGGCCGAATTTAGCATGGGGGAAGCCATGGCTAGGGTTTCAAGCTTTCAAGCTCAATAGTAAGTGCATCCAAGCCCCATTTTTAATGTTATTTATATTTTCGAGATTCCCGTAACTCGATTTAGCTATTTCTACAATTATTTTGAGCTAGGTTTTGTGTTCAAAAAATTACCCATGTATGACATGCATGTATTTTGATGATTTATGGAAGAATATGGAAGTTTGATGTATGATAAACATCTTTTTCTAAGTGATTTTCATGAAAAATGCATAAAAGGACCAAATTGCAAAAGTTATGAAATTGGTCTTATATGAGTGAAATAGTGAAAATTAGGGGCTGCTGTAGTTAAGTAAATGATTCAGCTAGGCTTGAAATACAAGAAAGTTGAATGAAAATCATTTTACGAGCCTAGGGCCAAAAGTGTAATTATGTGAAAGTTTAGGGGCAAAATTGTAATTTTAAAGTATGAATTATGAGTCAAATTAATTAATGTGAGTATTAAACAAGTAAAATTGTTATTATAGATCAAGAAAAATGAAGCCCGAACCGAAACTGAGGCAAGGATAAAATGTTGGACTAAATCGAGCTTTTACACACATTTTGAGTACCGAGGTAAGTTTGTATGAATTTAAGGCTTCACATGTATTTTTTTATTACATCATTTATTATGATGTATAATGTACATTATTTTCATGAAATTAAGATTAATGATATCTTGATGAGAAAATGAATGAGAACATGCAAGAGGAAGTCCAAGTTGAAGAGTCGAAATAATGAGGATACTAATATAACAGCATGAGATAAGGAAAGTCTGTGTAAGACCATGTCAAGACATGGCATCGGCATTAAGGCAAGGATATCATGCAAGTCCATGATAAGTCATGGCATTGAAAAGTTATTATGAGGCAAAGGTTCCATGTAAGTCCAAGCCAAGGCATGGCATTGGTGAATTCATAAGGAAAAAATGTCATGTAAGTCCATGTCAAGACATGGCATTGATAAGATTCATAAGGCAAGGATACGACATAAGACCATGCCAAGACATGGCAATGGTAAGTTTTCAAAGGAAACATATAAGGAAGATCTCGTGTAAGACCATGTCTGGGACATGGCATTGGCATCATGAGGCGATCCCATATAAGACCATGTCTGGGACATGGCATTGGCATCAAGATCCATGCTTGATGAGATTGAGTAACCTCAGTTATTCCGGGTAATTCATTGGGCAAAAGAGCCAAGTAAGAAAGAGGTAACAAGAAAGCTAAGTAAGTAAAGATAGTAACAAGTTAAATCATTCATGAAGGATAAAGGGTTGTATCTAAGTTAAGGAAGATAAGGAATTGATATGCATATTACACTAGCAAAAGTACTAATCTATGTGATTAAGTGTTACATGTACCATGAGTATAATACAAGTATTAAATTATTATGTAACATGTGATGAGTAAGAACAAGTATGAGTAAGTAAACTCAAGCATTTGAGACTTATATTGTTGTTGATGTGAGAGTTGAATGGGCCAATGAATGGCTTGTAAATATTTGATGATGACTAGCTATTTTCATGGCTAACTATGGATATGCTTTAGTATTATAAGTGTGTAAATGAGAATTAATACAAAGAAAACATGATAGAGTAAAGTTAGCAACAAAATAGTTTGTATAGAGGCAATTGTATCATTTTGAAAATTCACCAAAAATGGTGAAAAATTAATTATAAGTTGAATAAGATATTAAATTAAATATTGTTGAGTATATTTAAAAAAAAGAAAAACATAATAAGATAAAGAATTTCATATGATGAGATATTTGGATTTTAGTGAGACAAGGTCAAAATGATTTCATAATCCTCTTTTTTGACTTGGTAAATTCATTAAAAATCATAAAAAATAATTGAGGGGTAAAATTTATATCTTGAATTTCTTAATGTTTATTTTCAAGAGAAACAAATGGGAACATCATTCGAGTCCTGTACCATGAGAAAATTTATTTTTTGTGAATAGGATTCAAAACTATCAAACAATGAAACAAGGGAGATTTTAAAGAATAAATTGTACTAATTGGATGGACCAAAAATTCTGGAAATTTTATGGTAAGAAAATATGTGAGTCTAGTTTTATGGAAAATTAGCACTCTTAATTTGGAGTTCTGTAGCTCCAGATAAAAATAATTTAGTGACTGTAACTCGAGCTGACAGCTCAAGATGAATATCAGTGAATTGAGAAAGTTTATGCAATAATGGTGGCATTACCTTAAGAACTCAAAATAAGGATTGTTAAAAGCATGGTGATAAATTGTTTATTATTTACATACATACTTACTAAGCATTATAGCTTACTCCCCTTCCTTTGTCATATCATGTAGGGTTTTACTAGCTCAGGTTGGAGATCATCGGAGATGCTATCACACTATCAAGCTATCATGTTAGGTATAAGTGAATGCAAAACCTTTTGAGTCTATGGAATGTATAGGGACTAAGTCATTTTGTATATGGACACTAGGAATTGGTTGATATTTAACAAGTTTCATATTTTAATGGTAACAAGTTTTACGAAGTGAAAGTTTATGCAAATGATGTTTAGTGATCCTTCATAGTGTATTATTATCATGTTATGGGTTGTTTGTGTTGGTATATGTGTGCTTATGTTTTAGAGTGGCTATTGGCATGGAGAATAGCCTTCTAATTGTCCATACGGGTAGACACACGAGTATGTGTCTAGGCCGTGTGCGTCACACGGTCAGCCCATGGGTGTGTTAATAGGCCGTGTGTCCCCTACAAGTTAGTGATATAAGTCAGTGTTGATCACGGGCTAGCCACACGGGCGTGTGCCTAGGCCGTGTGACCTTTATGAGGTTGCTGACGTCACAAATAGAATACCCAGGTTTTTACACATAGGCGGGGACACGGGCGTGTCTATGCCGTGTGAAGCACACGGGCCAAGAACACGGGCGTGTGGCTCTGTTTTATGTCAAAATTTTTTAAGTGTTTAAAATTTCTAGTTTGGTCCCTTAACATCTCGAGAATATGTAAAGGGTCTTGTAGACCGATGATAGGGACGTTACGATTGTAAATGAAAAAGTTTTTAATTGGAATGAATTTTATAGCCCAAGGTTGTATATTCAAGCAAGTTTAGTCCGTAATGCCTCGTACCCTATTCCGGTGTTGAATACGGGTAAGGGGTGTTACAATCAACTCGAAATTCTAATCAGAATTCAAATCACGTTGAGCTCGTTTTGCTATCATCTCATCATCACTTTTCTGAGCATCATAAATCTGATGTATAAACATCGGCCTCACTTTCAACTCAGCCAAAACCGAACCATCATCATATAGATCTATTTGAGTATTCATTGCTCGGAAAACACATATAGACTTTCGGCTCAAAGCATCAGCAACTACATTAGCTTTACCCGAATGATAATTAATCACAATCTCGTAGTCTTTCAATAATTCTAACCACCTTCTCTGTCGTAAATTCAATTCTTTCTGAGTCATCAGATATTTCAAGCTCTTGTGATTCGTATAAATATGACATTTCTCACCAAATAGGTAATGATGCCAAAATCTTCAATGCAAATATAATCGCGACTAATTCAAGATCGTGAGTCGGGTAATTCTTTTCATGCGGTTTTAACTGCCTCGAAGCATAAGCGATAGCTTTTCCTTCTTGCATCAACACACAGCCCAAACCATTTAACTATGCATCATTGTAAACTATGAATTCTTTACCCAATTTAGGTTGGACTAACACTGTCAACAATGTTTTTAACTGTTCAAAACTCTGCTGGCACTTTTCTGACCACTCAAATTTAACATCTTTCTATAGCAACTTCGTCAGTGGAGTCGCAATCATTGAGAAGCCTTTCACAAATCGCCTATAATATCCCACTAGTCCCAGAAAACTACAGACTTCAAACACATTTTTCAGAGGTTTCCACTCTCAAATAGCTGAGATCTTACTCGGATCAACTTGTGTTCCCACAAATGATACAATATGCCCCATAAAACCAACCTCACGCAACTAAAACTCACATTTGTTGAATTTTACATACAATTGCTTCTCACGTAGAGTCTGTCAATACGATTCTCAAATGCTCAGAATGTTGCATTTCATCACATGACTAAATTAGAATGTCATCAATAAACACCACAACAAAACGATCCAAATACGGTCTGAATATCCGGTTCATCAAATCCATAAATACTGCAGGAGCATTCATTAGTCCAAAAGGCATAACTAAGAATTCATAATGTCCATACCTCGTTCTAAAAGTAGTCTTCAGTACATCTGATTCTTTAACCCTCAACTGATAGTAGCCTGATCTCAAATCTACCTTAGAAAATACTATAGCTCCTTTCAGTTGATCAAACAAATCATCAATACGTGGAAAAGGATAGTTATTCTTTATCGTCACTTTATTCAATTGTCGGTAATCAATACACATTCTTATAGTACCATCCTTCTTTCTCACAAACCATACAGGAGCACCCCAGGGTAAGAAACTCGGTCGTGCAAATCCTCTATCGATCAACTCTTGCAACTGAGACTTCAAATCTTTCAATTTTGTCAGTGTCATTCTATACGGAGCTATTGAGATAGGAGTCGTCCCCGACACTAAATTAATACCAAACTCAACTTCTCGTATTGGAGGTAAACCTAGTAGTTCTTCAGGAATCACATCTGGGAACTTGCAAACTATAGGTACAGTTTCAACTTTCTTTTCAGTCACTTTTGTATCTATCACATACGCAAGATAAGCTTTGCAACCCTTTTCACATAATTCAAAGCTTTCATCGAAGATATAATAGCTGGTAACCCATTCAGATCACTAGATTCAATTCGAACTATCTTACCATTCTGACTTCTCAAATCAATACTCTTCCTTTTACAATTCACAATAGCATTATGCAAAGTGAGCCAATCCATACCCAGAATTATATCAAATTCATCGAATGGTGGTAGCATCAAATTATATGGAAAACAAATATCTCAAAACATCAACAGACAGTTTTTGCATACTTTATCAACCAAGACATATTTGCCTAAAGGGTTTGACACTCTAATCACAAATTCAGTAGACTAAACAGGTAGAGTCTTACTAGATGCTAAATTCATACACACATAGGAATGAGTAGATCCTGGATCTATCAATGTAATCACATCAGTATCAGATAGAGTAGAAGTACCAGTAATAACATTTGGAGATGACGCTTCTTCACGAGCACGAATAGCATAGGCTCGGACAGGTGATCTCATCGAATCTCACAGCTGTATCGGTAGTCCCTCTTTGACTTCCACTCATATTTCTGGTGTTTCTAGGTGGTCTACCCCTAGCCGTCGTATTACTCAGTCTCGCACTCTAAACACTGTCTTTCTCAGCTAACTCTTGGCAATCTCAAATTAAATGATCTCGTGATCCACATTTATAACAAGTTCTATTATTGTACTTGCCCCAGCATTCTCTAACATGTCGTCTTCCACACTGTCTACACTCAGGCTTGTTGCTTTTAACACTACCAACACTTGATTTAACTGGAGCTTGAGTTCTTGGACCAACACTTTGTTTCACACGATTTCTACTCGAATGCCCAAACAAAACATTTGAACGATTGCTTGCATCTCTAAATTTCTTCGTCGAAGATTGGGACGACTTACTCATCGATCTTTTCCTTTCATCACTAGTGTAACACCCCAAACACGGCCTAAATGTTATGAACGAATCTGGTATGTCACAAGGAAAGGTTGTTCAAAAGAACTTTGGAATACTAAGGAATCATCGAAATTTTGAAAGCTTTTCGTTTCATGTTTCTATCTTGAAAATAACATTCAGTTTAAGGGTTTCTTACCAAATTTTATTTAGAAGAACTATTAGTCGAAAAATGATTTTGAGATGAGAATACTGAAAACTAGTGGTAATCCGAAACGTGTCATTTTGAAAACAGTGTTTGGGGTTTTAAGTAAATTTTCGAGTTGAGTTATTATTCAGATAGTTATCAGCTTGCTGATATTTTTTGGGCTAAATGTTTATTTATATTTTAAAGAAAACCTTGTGTTTAGCAATCATAATATAAAATCAACCATTTAAAACAAATGCCCAAATTAAAGGGAGGCCTTATTACATAACAAAATCCCAAATTAAAACAAATTTAAATAAAGAAAACAAGTGTATGCAATCCACCTCGATTCCAAATCCCAAAAGTTACCTACAAGAATAGGCTGAGTAGTTTTAATTCCCCATCCTGGTCTAAATCCCACAGATGCACATTGGGCCTTAGCCCCACAACCCAACATAATACAAGTGTATGCAATGCAAACCAGCCAAACCTAGTTTTTCCATCCTCTCAGCCTTGAAATCACCAAACGCTGTGGCACCAAGCCATCCAAACCACGTGATACCAAATCAACGTGATGTAATCACGAAATATAATATGTGGGGCCAACCCACTGTGGTACCAAACCACTATGACAATCACTGATAAATGTATGTGGGGCCAACCCACTGTGGTACCAAACCACTGTGATAATCACTGATAGATATATGTGGTGCCAAACCACTGTGGTACCAAACCACTGAGACATAGTCACTGAGTAAAATATGTAGGGCCAACCTACTGTGGTACCAAACCACTATGACAGTCACTAAATTGTACTCCCTCTTTCAAGCATATCCCAAAGCCCATGTAAGCATGTTATCATACTAAGATGAATGCAAACATACTACCAATGTACAACAGATAACTGCATCATACATACATACATACATTTGAAAGTAGAATCATAGAAGTACTTACCCTGTGTCTCCAACCTCACCCATTAAGGGTATCTCATTGTCTATCTGATGCTCGCTTCACCAACACGCTTATTAACACAAAATAATAAGAAAAGTGTGAGTATTACACACCTGATTACGTGTAAAACTAGACTCTCTCCCTCGACACTCTCACTAGTAGGATAACAGCGATTTGCCCATCCCAGGAAGACGTCGGCTCTCTTCCACACCCTAACGAAAAGTCCCGAACTGTCGACACAGCACGTCTTTTAAACTTAGGGACAGAGACTACGAGTCCATTCCCCTCCTTAGTTTGACTGACACTTGCATCCATGAAGAGATTTGATCAGTACATAGAGTGAAATGTCACTTGTCTAACAAGAGAATCGATTAAGATAGACTACAACCGATAAGGGATATAATAGCCAAAAATCAAAAGAAGTGACCTTTACCTTGGTAAATGATAAACCACACAACAAGTGATTTGTCCTTGAATCAGAGATGAGTCACGAGAGAAGCAGAGATTCGGCCTAACAGTTAAAAGTTACCCCTGAATATACTGACTTAAAAGAGCACACTCAAATAACGAATAGCCCTACGTACCCTTAGATTTGGCAATAACACGTTCTTGATCAAATAAGAATCAAACCCTTTTGCACCGTTTAGAGACGATAACCAACACCACACTAGGACGAGGTAAGGAGTGTTCGATTTATACTAACACTATGGAAAGAAAACAATAGTTAGGAAACACATCACCCATTCGGCCACAAGAGAAAGAAGAAGAAGAGGGAATGACATATGAATAAAAGAAGAACCCATTACCTTCAACAACCGAGTAACCAATGTAATTCGATTCACTTGGGAGCAGGAGAAGTATTCGGTTTAGGAGAAGAAATAGAAAGATGACAATGGTGAAGCAACAAGGTTTCAGCTAACACAAAAAAAAGACAATGGAGAAAGATGAAGCAAAAGAAATGAGATAAGAGTTTCGGTTAGAGGAAAAGAGAGGAGAGAAAAAGAGTAGAAAAAGAGTGCTACGGTTTTTCTTTGGTACAAAAGAAAATGAAACAAAATGACCAAAGTGTAAAAGAAAAGGGAAGGCTCTTTGGATGATTTTGGCTTTAGTCCTCTCTCAAATGACACTTGCAAAAACAGCACTACACTACCCCCTTATGACCGAATATGTTACCCAAATTGCCTAAGAAACAAAAGAAACTTTTGGCACACACTCTTCAAAGCTTTCAATTTTGCTAACATACACCCAATGCCATCACTCCCTAGCCACAACAACACATTTCCAAAATTTCCCCCTCCAAGCTCTCCAAATTCGGCCAACACCTCCACCAACTTGAATCCCATGATCCTCTCCTTAATTCACTCTCCAACACCCATTTGAAATAGTAGACCAAGTCTTCTTCCACAAACTTCTAATTTCCATTCATTTGAATGCATTGACCCATTCAACCATCACCATTGAAGAGTCCCTACCGAATGCCAACACTTCACTACCTTGAGCACAAAAAATAAAGCTCCCACTTGTTGCTGATGAGGCTCAAACTCCTTCCTTCCTCCTGCTCCCTTGTGACGCCATCCCCCTTGCTCCTTAAGTGGCATTATCTTGCCATCACACCACAGTCCATCTTTGTGTCAACAAACACCAGAAATTATTCTTAAAGCCTACTTCAAATAGCTCTCCCCCTAAAGTGCCTAAAAAGAAAAATTTTACCAAGGCTCTGGCTTGACCCCGAGCCTCCCCAGGACCCCCAAACATACCAAAATAACATGCAGAACAAGCCAAGCACACAGAAATACATACAATGTAGAACCCCTAATTCTAGGATGTTACAGTTCTACGCCCTTAAAGAAATTTCAGCCTCAAAATTTACCTAATCAAAAGAGGTGAGGGTATTGCTATCGCATCACATCCTCTAGGTCCCACGTAGCTTCCTCTGAACTATGATTCCTACACAAAACTTTAACCAACAGAACTGTCTTCCTTCTCAATACTATAACATCTCGATCTAGAATCTGAACTGGCTCTTCTTCAAAAGATAAATTAGGTCTTACTTCAATTTCTTCCACCGGCACTATGTGAGATGGATCCGAACGATAGCGCCTTAACATTGAAACATAAAATACATCATGTATATGCCTTAATTCCAGAGGTAACTCCAACTGATATGCCACTGGTCGCACACGTTTCAACACTTGATAAGGCTCGATGAACCTATGGCTCAACTTGCCCTTTCGTCCAAAACTTATGACCTTCTTTCAAGGTGAAACTTTCAAGAAACCCGATTACCCAATAAAAATTCTATTTCCTTATGTTTCAGATCCGCATACGATTTCTGCCTGTCAGAAGCTTCCTTCAACCGAGTCCAAATCAACTTAACCTTTTCCTCTATTTCTAAAACCAATTCTGGACCCAACAACTGTCGCTCACCCAACTCTGTCCAGCAGGTAGGGGTATGACACTTATGACCATACAATGCTGGATTGATAACTATTATTGTATGCAAACTCTGCCAACGGTAGGAAATCCTCCCAACTACCCCTGAAGTCAATAACACAGCCTCTCAACATGTCTTCCTGAATTTGAATTACCCTCTCTAACTGACCATCAGATTGTGGATGAAATGTCGTACTGAAATCCAGTCTTGTACCCAACGCTTTGTGCAACTCCTTCTAGAATCACAATGTAAACCTAGGGTCTCTTTCTGATATGATCGACACTGGTACCCCATGTAACTTGACAATCTCTGCTATGTACAACTTAGCTAACTTCTGCAATGAGTAGTCGACACGAACGGGTATGAAGTGAGCAGACTTTGTCAACCGATCGACAATCACCCACACTGAATCTTTCTTAGTAAGTGTAAGGGGTAGCCCACTAACAAAGTCTATAGTTATCCTCTCGCACTTCCAAAGTGAAATCTTCACCGGTTGTAGCAACCCCGAAGGCAACCGATGTTCTGCCTTCTCCTGCTGACATGTCAAGCACTTACTTACATACTCGGTAACTTATTGCTTCAGACCTGGCCACCAAAACTGTTCATGCAAATCTCGATACATTTTACTCCCATCGGGATGCATAGCGTATGGACTACTGTGCACTTTGAAACACCCCAAACCCGGCCCACAAGTCCTGACCGGATCTGGCATGCTTCTTGAGTAAAACGTAGTTAAGTCTCGTATGACATTTTGAAAATAGTGGGGGTTTCAAAGAAAATAGATTTGGGTTGTTCTCAAGTTAAAAATTGAGTAGTAATTTAATTTTGTACTAAATCGATAATTTTATATTTCAAGAGTTACAAGTTAAAGAAATACCAAATTTTAGAGTTTAATATTTTGTAACTAAAAAAACCAGTGATTGAGTTTCAAAACAATTGATGTTGTTCGTATCATATCAGAAATTTAAAACGCAAAGAAAATTAAACAGTTAAGTAATAATGGCCTTATCACATCAAAATATAACCCAAAATAAATAAATATAAACTTAATAAGAAAACCAAAAATCTGAGCTGTGCATGGCCACCGCTAAGTTCCTGCCGACCCGGTCCATCTACTGAGTGCCATCTACAAAAAGTTAGCCCACGAAGGGTGAGTCAACAGACTCAGTGTGTAACTACCATCACAGATTCCCAAATCATACAAGGCATAATAAATCACATAAAATAATTGTAAACCATGATGCAACCCAAACCACCTAGATCCAACCTCTACACATCACCCATACCTACCGATCACACCGTGGGGATTACTAAATCGACCTTCCATCCGCTACACACCATCGAAGGCAGTCGCTGCAGTCAACTGCACATCGCCCTTATAATTGTGGCATAGCCACCAGATAATGTGACAGAGTCACCAGATTTATATTATGTGACATAGTCACCAGATAATGTGACAGAGTCACCAGATATTGTGGTAGGAAACACGGATCACTTCCCTTTCACATAATCACCCATATGCCTATGCAACATACAAAACATGCTAATTTTCATGCAATTTACCGTACCCCAAAATTATAACAGGATCCATATATTTTCATATCAATGTTATTAAACATTATTTACAAGTGTTAAAGGGGTAACGTACCTGAATGCACTCGTACCATTAAATGGTACCCTTAGCCATATTTCATATTTTCATTAACACATATCTAATATTATCAACCTAGGGGGAATTAGTGTAGGGCTACACACCTGATTATTCGTAGATCTAATCGAAATCCCAAAAATCCCAATCTAACGCACTAGATCCCTTTTTCCTACATTAGGCCAACACTAAGCATATTAGCAAAAAGCCATTCGGCTAAACAGACAAATCCTGAAGGGTTATGGCAACCAAAATTCTTACCTTGCTGCCGATTTGGTTGCTAACCAAATCCCAAAACTTTGTGATGATCCCCCTTGCAATCGGCTAAACACTAGAACACTCAATCGGTTAGTTTTTGGCTTTTGAACGAATAAGGAAACAGATCTAAATCACTAGAACCCTTACCACTGACTTACCAAAAACTATTGGCAAGGAAAAGATGCTCCTGATCTACTGCTTCAAATCCTAAAAATCATAAGAGAAATCGATTGCATGGTTGATTAGAAATCAAGACAAATGCCAAATTTCGGCTTTTGTTCTACACATGTCGACAGAGAGGAAATAAGGAGGAATAGTGGAGATTCGGTCATAGCAGACTTACCTATTCCAAACTGACTTGAGAAGAGATCAAGAGAGATCTCTACTTGGTTGATATTATGCCAAAAACTGAGAAGGAATGAGGTGGAAAGATTTCGAAAATGGCTTAAGAAAACAATGGAGATTCGGCCAGAAACTGAAAAGAGAGAATAGGAGAAGGGCAAATGATATTCGGCTTTTGATTAACAGTAAAGATTGTGAGAAAAAGAAGAAAAAGAATGATATGGAGGCTCAATTATAATTCGACTAGAGTGAGAAAGAAGAAGAAGAAAGAATTGAGAGAAAGAAAAGAAAAAGAAAACTGTTGGTGAGGCTTAACCAAAAATTCGGCTTAAGGGATTTTGGTGACCAAATTTGTCATCCAAGAAGTCCCTTGGCCGACCAACTCTCCCCCTCTCCATTGAATATCCTTTTCACTCTACCTTAGCCAAATCTCTAAGCTGTCAGACCCAATCTATACCTCCTCCATCAGAGTCCCTGTGCCGTCCACTACTGCCCTTCTTTGTTGAAAAATAAAACTCCAAAACGCTTCCCTTGCTGCTCGAACCTAGGCCCTTCTCACTCCCTATGGCGTCACCTTACAAGGCCCTAAGTGGCGCCTCCTTGCCACCTTACCACTGGGTTATTTGTGCTCCAAATCACACAATAAACTCCTTAAGGCCTAGCTCCCTTAGTTCCCCTTTTTGGCTTAAAAATCCAATAACTTCTAAGGCTCCTACCTACATCCTAAGGTTCTTGAAGCCCTCAAATCACATTCTAATCATACTCAAGCATGCATTCACATACATTTAAGTAAAAATGCATAAACCACGAATCCCGAATGATACAGTTCTACCCCCTTAAAATAATTTTGACCTAGAAATTACCTGGCTAAAATAAGTGAGGGTATTTCTGTCGCATCGCTTCCTCTGGGTCCCACGAAGCTTCTTCTAATCCATGGTTACGCCACAGCACTTTGACTAGAGGGACTAATTTTCTCCGAAGCACCTTTACATCCCGTTCCAGAATTTGAATCGGCTCCTCCTCGTAGGACAGATCTGGTCTCAGCTCCACCTCCTCAACCGGTATTATATGAGATGGATCCGATCGGTAACGACGTAGCATCGAAACGTGAAACACATCTTGCATCTACTTCAACTCCGAAGGTAATTCTAACTGATACGCTACTGGTCCAACCCGCTTTAGAATTCGATAAGGTCCTATAAACCTAGGACTTAACTTTCCCTTACGACCAAATCTCATTACCTTCTTCCATGGCGAAACTTTGAGAAACACATAATCTTCCACAGCAAACTCAATCTCCTTCCGCTTAAGATCTGCGTATGACTTTTGCCGGTCAGATGCCTCATTCAATCGTGTCCGTATTATCTTAACCTTCTCTTTTGATTCTGCCACAATTTCTGGACCCAAAACCTGACGTTCTCCTAATTCTGTCCAACATGTAGGAGTGCGACACTTTCGTCCATACAGCGCTTCGTACGGTGCCATCCGAATACTTGCCTGATAGCTATTATTGTACGCAAATTCTGCTAAAGGCAAGAACTCCTCCCAACTCCCTCTGAAGTCTATCACACAACCTCTCAACATATCCTCTAGCACTTGAATTACCTGCTCGGACCGGCCGTCCAATCTGCGGATGGAATGCCGTCTTCAAGTCAGCTCAGTGCCCAAAGCTTGATGTAGGGCCTTCCAAAACTGAGACGTAAACCTTAGATCCTTATCCGAGATAATCGGTACTGGCATTCCGTGTAGCCTTACGATTTTCGCTACATACAACTTTGCCAATTTCTGTAGAGAATAGTCAACCCGCACCAGTATAAAATGTGCAGACTTCGTCAACCGATCCACTATCACCTATATCGAGTCCTTCTTAGTAGGCGTAAGGGGATGCCCACTAACGAAGTCCATGGTAATTCCCTCTCACTTCCATTGCGGAATCTTTATAGGCTGAAGCAATCCTGACGGTACTTGGTGTTCAGCCTTGACTTGCTGACACGTTAAGCACTTCCCTACAAACTCTATAACTTCCCGCTTAAGACTAGGCCACCAAAACTATTCTCGTAAATCCTTGTGCAACTTACTTCCTCCAAGATGCATAGCATAAGGACTAATATGTGATTCTTGAAGAATTTTTATCTTAACTCCTCATTCTTCGACATATAGACCTTGCCCCAAAACACATAGCATTCCATCGTTGTTTACACCAAAATTTTCCAATTTCCCATCCTGCACTTGTCGTAGCTTAGCACTTAGATCATCGTCTACCAATTGTCTTTCTTTCACCTGACTCAACCATGTTGGCTTTACTTGTAACTCAGCTAGCAAACTTCCGTCATCATACAGGCTAAAATGTACAAACATCACCCTCAGATCTGACACTACTTTTTGACTTAGGACATCTACCACCATATTCGCCTTGCTCGGGTGATACTCTATTGAGCAATCGTAATCTTTCAACAACTTCACCCACCTTCACTGTCTCAAATTCAGCTCCTTCTGAGCCAGCAAATACTTCAGACTCTTGTGGTCCGTGTAGATCACCGACCTCTCTCCATATAAGTAACGACTCCACACCTTAAAAGTGAATACCACTGTCGCTAACTCTAGATCATGCATAGGATAGTTAACCTCATGTGGCCTCAATTGCCGAGACGCATAAGCGACCACCTTCCGTCTTGCATAAGGACACATCCCAATCCTGTATGGGAAGCATCACAATATACCACATAGTCCTTCCCTGCTTCAAGCTAAATCAAAATCGGAGCCTCTGTCAATACCTTCTTAAGCTTCTCAAAACTCTCCTGCTGCTTATCCGCCCATATGAAAGGTACCTCCTTCCTTAACAACTTCGTCAAAGGTGCTGCTATTGACAAGAACCCTTCGACAAATCTCCTATAGTAGCCTGCAAACCCCAAGAAACTACGAACCTTAGCTACAAACTTGGGTGGTTTCCAATCCAATACTGCCTCAATCTTCCAAGGATCCACCCTTATTCATTTAGCAGATACCACATGTCCTAAGAACGTAACTTCCTTCAGCCAAAATTTGCACTTGTTGAACTTGGTATATAGCTTCTTTTCCCTTAATACTTGCAGCACAACTCGGAGATGCTCATCATGTTCTTCCTCAAACTTGGAATACACTAAGATATCATCTATGAACACAACGATGAACCGATCCAGGGGTTGGAAAACCCGGTTCATCATGTTCATGAACGCAGCTAGGGGCGTTTGTCAATATGAACGGCATTACCAAGAACTCATAATGCCCGTACCTTTCCGGAAAGCTGTCTTATGGATATCAGCCTCCTTCACCTTAAGCTGGTGATATCCTAACCTTAGATCTATCTTCGAAAATACTGCGACCCCCTTAAGCTGATCGAACAAGTCATCTATCCTTTGCAATGGATACTTGTTCTTAATGGTTAGCTTATTCAACTGCCGATAATCTATGCACATGCGCATAGTCCTGTCCCTTTTCTTCACAAATAGGATCGGTGCTCCCCATGGAGACACACTAGGTCGTATAAACCCACGATCAAGTAACTATTGGATCTGGGCTTTAAGCTCTACTAACTCCTTTGGTTCCATTCGGTATGGAGCAATTGACATAGGAGCTGTACCCGTAGTAAGTCAATTCTGAACTCCACTTCCACATCCGGGGTAACCTGGCGCCTCCTCGATAGACATCCACAAATTCTCTTATTATTCTAACTCCTCCTACAACTACTTCCTTAGCCTCCAAGGCACTGATCAACATCAGAAAAGCTACACACCCTTTTCTCAACATCTTCTCTGCCTTAAGGGCAGATACCACATTTGACAAGCAATTTCATCTCTCGCCCATCACCACAACTTCTTTGTCATCAGGAGTTCTTAACGACATGCGCTTAGTAGCACAATCCACATTCGCATGGTACTTCAAGATTAGATCAAACTCCTCAAATGGCAACTCCATTAAGTCAGCCAAAAATTGCACCCCCTGAACTTCCAAAGGTACTGCCCTAAAGAGTTTGTCTAATACTACTGATTGCCCTAAAGGACTAAGTACAATCATCTTCCTAGGTACAGCCGTGAGTTCACATGCGAGTTCTAGACACCTTACTAGCAATGTATGAATGAGTTGACCCAATATCTATCAACGCAATAAAGGGTAATCCGTAGATAAGGAACATACCGTTATGACATCAGGTGCGTCACCATCCTCCTTCCAAAAAATTGCATACACTAGACCCGACTGTCTCGCTTTCGTGTTACCAACACCTCTACCAGTGTTCCCCGACCTCTTTCAAAACCATTACCTCTGCCAGCCGGACCACGACCCCATGGTGGCTACTGTCCTCCTCTTCCCGCCTGCTTAGGACCCTGACTTGTTGGTCGGCTCCCGTCTGTTTTCATAGTGCAATCCCTAATCATGTGATCCTTGGACCCACACTTGAAACATCCTCCGTCTTCTTCCAACACCCTCCCAAGTGCATCTTTCCACACTGAGCACAAGTACAGTACTGTCCTCCCATAGCAACTTGCTGACCTCGCGACCCATCCATTCTAGGTCTCTTTTAAACATTCCCAGATGACCCTGATGATCCAAAACCTCTTTTTTGCCTATTCCTGTCGGTTGTTCTATCTTACAGACTCCTTAACTCCTTCAGCAACCTTAGCCTTTTCTACCAACACAGCAAACTCCCGCTCCTGCTATGAGGCAATCAACAATCTCAGGTTATCCTTCAGTCCGTCCTCAAACCGAACACATCGTTCATGCTCCGTAGCCACTATACCTCGAGCATATTGACTCAACCTTAGGAATTCTCCTCGTACTCCGCTACGGACTTATTCCCCTGAACCAGCTTCAGAAACGCCTTCCTCTGTGCATCAATATAGTTGGTTCCAATATACTTCTTCTAATATGCCACCTTAAAATACTCCCAAGTGAGATCATCTGCTGTAGCACCCTCCCGAACCGTGAGCCACCATTGATATGACTCATTGAGGAGAAGCGACACTACCCCTTTTAGTTTCTCCTCGGCAGACAGGTCCAAATCATCCATAATTCGCTCTGTCGCCTCTAACCAATACTCAGACGTATTGGGTGCCACACTAGATATACCACGAAAAAACTCAGCTCCATTAGCTCGGAGTCGCTCGGGTACATATTTCTAGCTCCAATACCTCCACCTACTCCAGCCACCCTCTCAAGAACTCGTAGCATCGCTATGATACTACATCATCTCCGTCGATCCGATTTCAACACCAGAGATTGGTGGTGGTGGCATTTCATTCTCGGACCCTTGACTGCACCGGTCATTCGGCCTCTACCACACGCATATTACGACCACGTCCTTTAGAACTCATTCTTCCGAGTTGTGTTTATCTGATTAAAAATTTTATGATTTAGTTTTTGTTCCACTAATTATCCCCAACAATTTTATGTAAAGAAATTTAGGGGTAGTTCTTTCGATCATTCCAAGTTTTCTACCCTAATTCAGAGAAAACACATTCATTCAGTAGTATTTACACATTCATCTCTTGAACATTTTCGTTCGTTCCAACCCAAGGGTATTTTCATAATTTGTCCTATAAGGGGATTTTGGTAATTTTCTAAATCAGGGTATTTTGAAATTTTACGAAATAGGGATTTTTGGTATTTTTGGAAAATAGGATTATTTTGATAAAAGGAATCGAGGGTAGTATGGTAATTTTATAATCTGAGGTATTTTTTGTAATTTTACAAACTAGAGGTATTTGGGTAATTTGTAAAATATGGTTCCAAGTGATTTTACAAAATAAGGGGAAATTTGGAAATTTTCAATTCGGGGGTACTTCGGCAACTTTCCATATCGTGGGTATTTCGGTAATTTCACAAGTTAGGGGTAATTTGGTCAATTTACAAATCAGGGGTATTTTGGTCATTTTTCAAATCAAGGGTATTTTGGAATTTTATAACCAAGGTCTAATTTTTAAGGTTGTACAAAACAAGGTGACTGGTCCCTTTCGGGTTTTAATTATTGAGTTTAGCCTGTGATTAAGTCCTCTTGGTTAGGGTGAACCGTCACTACACACCAGGTAGGATTCAAGCGGAGAGGAGGTGATTCACTAGGATCGCTTAAATACCAAGCTCCCCTAAATCCAATCCTAGACATGCGCTGTGATTGCCACACCCTTAACTCGGTGACTCACTCACACGTGTTTGTTTGGTTAGACATTAAATTTTATGTAATTTGGTGTTGGAGTAAGCTAATCCTAGGGTTCAATAGTTCCTAATCTACTAATCTACGTCCCCATAATACCCACATACAAATCACACAATGGTTAGGGGTACTTACCCGTGGACTTGGTAGGAGACTCAGATGCCATGCCAGAAAACCTGCTCATTCTTTAATAAAACTCAATTTCAAAATAAGGAAAACATTTTGGGCCTAAAAAGCCCTCAAGACCGAGTTTTGAACCGGGCTCTGATACCAAATTGAAACACCCCAAACTCGACCCACAAGTCTTGACCGGATCTGGCATGCTTCTTGAGTAAAACATAGTTAAGTCTCGTATGACATTTTGAAAATCGTGGGGGTTTCGAAGAAAAAAGATTTGGGCTGTTCTCAAGTTAAAAATTGAGTAGTAATTTAATTTTGTACTAAATCGATAATTTCATATTTCAAGAGTTAAAGTTAAAGAAATATCAAATTTTAGAGTTTAATAATTTTGTAACTAAAAAAAAATCGTAGGTGATTGAGTTTCAAAATAATTGATGTTGTTCGTATCATATCAGAAATTTAAAACGCAAAGAAAATTAAACAGTTAAGTAATAATGGCCTCATTACATCAAAATATAACCCAAAATAAATAAATATAAACTTAATAAGAAAATCAAAACTGAAATGTGCATGGCCATCGCTAAGTTCTCGCCGACCCGGTCCATCTCTTGAGTGACATCTGCAAAAAGTTAGCCCACGAAGGGTGAGTCAACAGACTCAGTGTGTAACTACCATCATAGATTCCTAAATCATACAAGGCATAATAAATCACATAAAATAATTGTAAACCATGATGCAACCCAAACCACCTAGATCCAACATCTACACATCGCCCGTACCTACCAATCACACCATGGGGATTACTAAATCGACCCTCCATTCGCTACACACCATCGAAGGCAGTCACTACAATCAACTACACATCACCATTATAATTGTGGCATAGCCACCAAATAATGTGATAGAGTCACCAGATTTATATTATGTGACATAGTCACCGGATAATGTGATAAAGTCACCAGATATTGTGGTAGGAACCACCAGATCACTTCCCCTTTCACATAATCACCCATATGCCCATGCAACATACAAAACATGCTATTTTTCATGCAATTTACCTTACCCCAAAATTATAACGAGATCCACATATTTTCACATCAATGTTATTAAACATTATTTACAAGTGTTAAAGGGGTAACGTACCTGAATGCACTCGTACCATTGAATGGTACCCTTAGCCATATTTCATATTTTCATTAACACATATCTAATATTATCAACCTAGGGGGAATTAATGTAGGGCTACACACCTGATTATTCGTAGATCTAATCGAAATCTCAAAATCCCAATCTAATGCACTAGATCCCTTTTTCCTACATTCGGCCAACACTAAGCATATTAGCAAAAAGCCATTCGGCTAAACAGATAAATCTCGAAGGGTTATGGAAACCAAAATCCTTACCTTGCTGCCGATTTGGTTCCTAACCAAATCCTGAAACTTCATGATGATCCCCCCTTGCAATCGGCTAAACACTAGAACACTCAATCAGTTAGTTTTCGGCTTTTAAACGAATAAGGAAACAGATCTAAATCACTAGAACCCTTACCACTGACTTACCGAAAACTATTGGCAAGGAAAAGATGCTCCCGATCTACTGCTTCAAATCCCAAAAATCCTAAGAGAAACCGATTGCATGGTTGATTAGAAGTCAAGACAAATGCCGAATTTTGGCTTTTGTTCTACACATGTCGACAGAGAGGAAATAAGGAAGAATAGTGGAGATTCGGTATAGCAAACTTACCTATTCCAAACCGACTTGAGAAGAGATCAAGAGAGATCTCTACTTGGTTGATACTTGGCCAAAAACTGAGAAAGAATGAGGTGGAAAGATTTCGGCAATGGCTTAGGAAAATAATGGAGATTCAGCCAGAAACTAAAAAGAGAGAATAGGAGAAGGACAAATGATATTCGGCTTTTGATTAACAAAGAGAGATTGTGAGAAAAGAAGAAAAGAATGATATGGAGGCTCAATTATGATTCAACTAGAGTGAGAAAGAAGAAGAAGAAAGAATTGAGAGAAAGAAAAGAAAAGAAAAGTGTTGGTGAGGTTTAACCAAAAGTTCGAAGCAAGGGATTTTGGTGGCGAATTTGTCATCCAAGAAGTCCCTTGGCTAGCCAACTCTCCCTCTCTCCATTCAATCCCCTTTTCACTCTACCTTAGCCGAATCTCTAAGTCGTCGGACCCAATCTATACCTCCTCCATCGAGTCCTTGTGCTGCCCACTATCGCCTTTCCTCAACACCCCTAAACCCGGCCAACACACCACGCAATCAATCGGTATGTTACAGGAAAAAGGTTTTGAGAGGTTTAGGTTTAAGTTGAAAAGTTTGAGGAAAACACTTGGCAATTTGTGTTTTTGAGGAAACTCGAGAAGGCTTGATTAAAATCTGATGATGTATTTGAAAACTCGAAACTTTTAAAAACTTACTCCGATGGGTATGTAAAACAGGTTTATCTCGTTAAGAAGTTGAAGTTGTCTCTTATTATTACCATACATCTTGACTTAGTAGAAAATCCAGTTTAAGTTAGAAAAACATTTGAGTCTCCTTTTATTCCAAATCTTAGTGTGATACCCGATGGTATAGCTTAAAATATAGCTTTTGTAGTTTTGAAATCGTTATCTTTCCAAGTTTTAACACATTTTAACCCAATTAATTTGTTAAGGCATATTAAACATTTACTTTAAACATAAACAAAGCAAAACATAATTTTAAAAGGCCTTTTACAACCCAAAATAAAACCAAATAGAAATAAATAAGCTAATGTACCAAATTTTATAAAGTCTGAGCAAATCCTTATTTAAGCATGGCATGAGCACCTCGAGTCCATCCCGGCTCCATGTCCGCGTCTAAGTGTCACCAAAAGTCAAAGGAGAGAGTGAGTCGCAAGACTCGGTGTGTAAATCCTCTCCCAGATAACATGCCAACACACATCATAACAAAGTAATGCAAGTAATGCACCGATCCTAACCAACCATATCACCTTTTCTACCCCGTGGTACCAAACCATCAAGGTGTTAAACCACCGTGACCCAAAGTCACGATATCCATAATGTGGTGCTAAACCACTTTGGTGACTCAAGTCACAAATAATCCAATGATGGGGCCAACCCATCGTGTGATACCAAATCACTAGCGACAATCCCAGATCCCATAAGTGGGGCCAACCCACTATGGTGTCAAACCACGGGACGAGTCGCTATGAGGTGCCAAACCTCCGTGTCCCAAAGACACAAGTGTGATACCAAATCACCGGTGACCGCAATCCGGTTTAAAATGATGGGGCCAACCCATCGTGTGATACCAAATCACTAGTGTCAATCCCAGATAATCAATCGTGGGGCCAACCCACTCGTGGTACTAAGCCACTGGGACGAGATGCGGAGGTGCCAAACCTCCGTGTCCCAAAGACACAAACATGATACCAAATCACCGTGACCAAGTCACGAATAGTTAAGTTGTGGGGCCAACCCACGTGATACCAAATCACCGGCGACGATCCGTAATATCAACTGTGGGGCCAACCCATGTGGTACTAAGCCACTCGACAAGTCGCCATGAGGTGCTAAACCTCCGTGACCCAAAGTCACAATAAATCGATCTGTGGTACCAAACCACCGGAGGTGCTAAACCTCCGTGACCCAAAGTCACAGATATCAATCTTCCCTCCTCTCATCATACCCATGCAATATGACATAATAATTCGTATGCAGATGACATGTATGCAAATCATATATCAAATAACGTATGAAACAAATTACCATCATAATCGAATAATAATATACAACATAATCAATCTAACCAACCTCTAAGGGTATAACAGTAATTTTACCTACCAAGGGTATTTTCGTAATTTATCCATCAAAGGTATTTTCGTAATTTACCTACCAAGGGTATTTTCGTAATTTACCTACTAAGGGTATTTTCGTAATTTACCCACCAAGGGTATTTTCGTAATTTACCCACCAAGGGTATTTTTGTAATTTACACACCAAGGGTATTTTCGTAATTTATCCACCAAGGGTATTTTCGTAATTTACCCACCAAGGGTATTTTCGTAATTTACCCACCAAGGGTATTTTCGTAATTTACCTACCAAGGGTATTTTTGTAATTTACCCACCAAGGGTATTTTCATAATTTTGCACCTGCAATGGCCCTCTCGAAGGTCTAATGTTACCCTGAGCGACTCAGCTACCATTTTCAGTCGTCACTAAACTATTGGGCCTAAAACCCAATTCGACCCATTTAGGCCCACACGCTCGTGCGGCCCACCTAACACAAATCTAGCCACGATATAGGTTCCACCTAGTCTAGTTCACTATATACTATATCATTATACAATTTATTCCAATTGGGCCCATGGGCCCATTAGGCCCACTTCGCCCATCGCGCCCAAGCAAATTTCAACCTACAAGAATACTCATCGATGGCCTCAACTATCGCTGTCGAAGCCCCACACGCAAGGCCGCACGCTCGTGTGGTTACTATTGCCGTGACTGCACTTCTAAGATTTGCCGCTTACAACTAGAGTAGAGAGTTACACACCGATAGGACTTTGGTGCTAAACCACGCTGCGACCACTCCTGTGCCAACGCCCACCAAGGTATGTTAACCATCCTCCTGGCATGCTCTTTATATAGCTAGCTCCTCACCTTCCTTCTTTGTATCTTTCCGATGTGGGATCCCTCCGTTAGTAGAGTTTAAATTCAACTGAAACTCTTACCGTCTCAATCATAAAATAAATACTCTATTGCTTGTCATGAGATTCGAACCCAGGCTCCCTTACAACATAATCCACGCCGCTAACCACTTGGCCACAAGCTCCTCTTGTGTCTTAACCATGCGTAACTAAATATAAATCTATAGCCAAATTCTAAGGTCCAAGTAAAAAGAAAACCAAAATGCAAAAGCCAAGACTTGGACCTTGGACCTCCTTCCTTCCTTGTGGCGTCACCCCCTTGTCTCTTATGTGGCGTCACTTTGCCACTACACCACACACTCCACTTGTGTCATTTTCCTCCACATTTTATTCTTAAGGCCTACCCGCCAACCTCCAGGGTTTTTTTCACCTAAAACCAAAATTTCCCCAAAGCTAATATTTGATCCAGAGACTTCATAGAAGCCCCCTAACCTTCCAAAATCACTTATCTAAAAGGTCCAACTTGCACTTAAGCCGATCTCCTATTCTCTAAAAATTTTAAACGCTACCACGCCTAAGGCCCATTGGGCTCAATCCTACTAGGCCTAATTTCAGATGTTACAAATCTACCTCCTTAAAGAAATTTAGTCCTTGAAATTTCCAACTAACTAATAGTCACACGTCCTAACCTACCACACTACGCTCGTCACAAGCACTCTAATCTAATAACACTAATAAACCAAATCTCAAAACTTCTTTCTCATAACTAGATTACTAAACACAAAAGCAAATCGATATTTATACATACAATTTCTATATCCAAACCAACACACACAAAATAAATACCAAAAATACAGTCATAACATTGTCTTAACAAACATAAAATAAGGGAACTTACGGATTTGGATGCCAGAGACTCAAGGCGCCATACTTCCAAACAAAATGAATTTTCAAACAAACTTTTTATGAACCCCATAACCCACAGCCGAGTTTTTGAAGCCTAGGCTCTGATACCACAATTGTAACACCCCAAACCCGATCAACACACCACGACCGAATCTGGTATGTTACAGGGAAAAAGGTTTTGAGAGGTTTAGGTTTAAGTTGAAAAGTTTAAGGAAAACACTTCGCGAATTTGTGTTTTTGAGGAAACTCGAGAAGGCTTGATTAAAATCTGATGATGTATTTGAAAACTCGAAACTTTTAAAAACTTACTCCGATGGGCATGTAAAACAGGTTTATCTCGTTAAGAAGTTAAAGTTGTCTCTTATTATTACCATACATCTTGACTTAGTAGAAAATCCAGTTTAAGTTAGAAAAACATTTGAGTCTCCTTTTATTCCAAATCTTAGTGTGATACCCGATGGTATAGCTTAAAATATCGCTTTTGTAGTTTTGAAATCGTTATCGTTCCAAGTTTTAACACATTTTAACCCAATTAATTTGTTAAGGCATATTAAACATTTACTTTAAACATAAACAAAGCAAAACATAATTTTAAAAGGCCTTTACAACCCAAAATAAAACCAAATAGAAATAAATAAGCTAATGTACCAAATTTTATAAAGTCTCGAGCAAATCCTTATTTAAGCATGGCATGAGCACCTCGAGTCCATCCGGCCCATGTCCGCCTAAGTGTCACCTGAAAAGTCAAAGGAGAGAGTGAGTCGCAAGACTCGGTGTGTAAATCCTCTCCCAGATAACATGCCAACACACATCATAACAAAGTAATGCAAGTAATGCACCCGATCCTAACCAACCATACCACCTTTTCTACCCGTGTGGTACCAAACCACCGGTGGTGCCAAACCACCGTGACCCAAAGTCACGATATCCATAATATGGTGCCAAACCACCGTGACCAAGTCACAAATAATCCAATGATGGGGCCAACCCATCGTGTGATACCAAATCACTAGCGACAATCCCAGATCTCATAAGTGGGGCCAACCCACGGTGGTGTCAAACCACGTGGACGAGTCGCTATGAGGTGCCAAACCTCTAGTGTCCCAAAGACACAAGTGTGATACCAAATCACCGGTGACCGCAATCCGCGGTTAAAATGATGGGGCCAACCCATCGTGTGATACCAAATCACTAGCGTCAATCCGTATAATCAATTGTGGGGCCAACCCATCGTGGTACTAAGCCAATCGAGACGAGATGCGGAGGTGCCAAACCTCGGTGTCCCAAAGACACAAACGTGATACCAAATCACCGGTGACCAAAGTCACGAATAGTTAAGTTGTAGGCCAACCCACGTGATACCAAATCACCGGCGACGATCCGTAATATCAAGCGTGGGGCCAACCCATCGTGGTACTAAGCCACTGGACAAGTCGCTATGAGGTGCCAAACCTCCGTGACCCAAAGTCACAATAAATCGATCGTGGTACCAAACCACCGGAGGTGCTAAACCTTTGGTGACCTAAAGTCACAGATATCAATCTTCCCCCTCCTCTCATCATACCCATGCAATATGACATAATAATTCGTGTATGCAGTATGACATGTATGCAAATCATATATCAAATAACGTATGAAACAAATTACCATCATAATCAGAATAATAATATACAACATAATCAATCTAACCAACCTCTAAGGGTATAACAGTAATTTTACCTACCAAGGGTATTTTTGTAATTTATCCATCAAAGGTATTTTCGTAATTTACCTACCAAGTGTATTTTCGTAATTTACCTACTAAGGGTATTTTCGTAATTTACCCACCAAGGGTATTTTCGTAATTTACCCACCAAGGGTATTTTCGTAATTTATCCACCAAGGGTATTTTCGTAATTTACCCACCAAGGGTATTTTCGTAATTTACCCACCAAGGGTATTTTCGTAATTTACCTACCAAGGGTATTTTTGTAATTTACCCACCAAGGGTATTTTCATAATTTTGCACCTGCAATGGCCCTCCGAAGGTCTAATGTTACCCTGAATGACTTTGGCTACCATTTTCAACGTCACTAAACTATTGGGCCTAAAACCCAACTCGACCTATTTAGGCCCACACGCCGTCATGCCCACCTAACACAAATCTAGCCACGTATATAGGTTCCACCTAGTCTAGTTCACTATATACTATATCATCATACAATTTATTCCAATTGGGCCCATGGGCCCATTAGGCCCACTTCGCCCATCGCGCCCAAGCAAATTTCAACCTACAAGAATACTACCGATGGCCTCAACTATCGCGTGAAGCCCCACACGTCTTTCGCACGCTCGTGTAACTACTATTCTTGTGGCAAGCACTTCTTTTGCCGCTCTACAACTAGAGTAGAGAGTTACACACCGATAGGACTCGGTGCTAAACCACGCCGACCACTCCTGTGCCCAACGCCCACCAAGGTATGTTAACCCTCCTCCTGGCATGCTCTTTATATAGCTAGCTCCTCACCTTCCTTCTTTGTATCTTTCCGATGTGGGATCCCTCCGTTAGTAGAGTTTAAATTCAACTGAAACTCTTACCGTCCAATCCGCAAAATAAATACTCTATTGCTTGTCATGAGATTCGAACCCAGGCTCCCTTACAACATAATCCACGCCGCTAACCACTTGGCCACAAGCTCCTCTTGTGTCTTAACCATGCGTAACTAAATATAAATCTATAGCCAAATTCTAAGGTCCAAGTAAAAAGAAAACCAAAATGCAAAAGCCAAGACTTGGACCTTGGACCTCCTTCCTTCCTTGTGGCGTCACCCCCTTGTCTCTTATGTGGCGTCACTTTGCCACTACACCACACACTCCACTTGTGTCATTTTCCTCCACATTTTATTCTTAAGGCCTACCCGCCAACCTCCAGGGTTTTTTTCACCTAAAACCAAAATTTCCCCAAAGCTAATATTTGATCCCGAGACTTCATAGAAGCCCCCTAACCTTCCAAAATCACTTATCTAAAAGGTCCAACTTGCACTTAAGCCGATCTCCTATTCTCTAAAAAATTTTAAACGCTACCACGCCTAAGGCCCATTGGGCTCAATCCTACTAGGCCTAATTTCAGGATGTTACACCTTCCTTGCTGAAAAATAAAACTCCAAAACGCTTCCCTTGCTGGTTGAACCTAGGCCCTTCTCATTCCCTGTGACGTCACCTTACAAGGCCCTAAGTGGCGCCTCCTTGCCACCTTACCACTGGGTTATTTGTGTTCCAAATCACACAATAAACTCCTTAAGGCCTAGCTCCCTTAGTTCCCCTTTTTGGGCTTAAAAATCCAATAACTTCTAAGGCTCCTACCTATATCCCAAGGTTTTTGAAGCCCTCAGATACCATTCTAATCATACTCAAGCATGCATTCACATACATTTAAGTATAAATGCATAACCCCTAAATCCTGGATGCTACATGCTTTCTGCAGAATCCCCACCTCAACTCAAAATCCCTCGGCATACAAGCCTTTCCCCGAAAGCACAATACCCTATCACTGTTCAAACTAAAATCTTCTGTCTCACTACCTTCCACTTGCTGAAATCTAGAACTCAATGATTCATCTAACAATTGCTTTTCTTTGATCTGACTTACCCATGAAGGCTTCACTTGAAGTTCAGCTAACAAGCTTCCATCATCATATAAACTGAGATGAGAAAACATTGCCCTCAAGTTAGATATCACCTTACGGCTCAACGCATCCACCACTACGTTAGCTTTACCTAGGTGATACTCAATCGAGCAATCGTATTCTTTCAACAATTCAACCCACCTCTACTGCCTTAAATTCAACTCCTTCTGTGTAAGGATATATTTTAGGCTCTTGTGATCGATGTAGATAATCAACTTCTCTCCATACAAGTAGTGTCTCCAAATCTTCAGAGCAAACACTACTGCAACCAACTCTAAATCATGTGTGGGATAGTTTACTTCATGTGGTCTCAATTACCAAGACGCATATGCTACCACTTTTCCCTCTTGCATCAACACACATCCTAACCACTGTGTGACGATCACAATGAGCGACAATCTCTTTCCCAAATCGGGTTGAATCAACATCGGTGCCTCAATCAAAATCCTCTTCAATTTCTCAAAGCTTTCCTGTTGCTTATCAGCCCAAACAAATGGTCCCCTTTCCGTAACAACTTGGTTAAAAGTACAGCTATCAACGAGAATCCCTCAACATAACTTCTGTAGTACCCGGCTAATCACAAAAAGCTTCAAATTTTTGCCACTGACTTCGATGGTTTCCAATCCAAAACAGCTTCAATCTTTTGGTATCGACCCTAATCCCCTCAGCAGACACAACATGCCACAGAAAAGCAACTTCCCTCAACCAAAATTCACACTTGTTGAATTTGGCATACAGTTGCTTTTCTCTCAAAATCTGCAGAACAATCCGAAGATGCGAATCATGCTCCTCTTCCGTCCTTGAATATACCAAGATATCATCTATAAACACTATGACAAACTGATCCAAGTAGGGTTGGAATACCCTTTTCATCATATCCATAAACACAGTTGGTGCATTCGTCAACCCAAACGACATCACTAAGAACTCGTAATGACCATAACGAGTTCAAAAAGCTATCTTATGAATATCCACCTTCTTGACCTTAAGCTGATGATAACCTAACCTCAAGTCTATCTTTGAGAAAACTGAAGTGCCTTGCAGCTGATCGAACAGATCATCAATTCTTGGCAATGGGTACTTGTTCTTAATCATCAACTTGTTCAACAACCTATAGTCAATGCACATCCGCATCAACCCATCCTTTTTCTTGACAAATAACACAGGAGCTCCCCACGGTGACACACTTAGTCAAATAAAACCACGGTCCAACAACTCTTGAATCTGGGCTTTAAGCTCCACTAGCTCTTTCGGCACCATCCTATAGGGGGCAATGGACACCGGAGCTGTTTCCGAAAGTCGATTAATACCAAACTCTACCTCGCGATCCGGAGGTAACCTTGGAAGCTCTTCTGGAAAAACATCTGAAAACTCTTTCACCTTTCTAACATCTTTTACAGACAACTCCTTGGCTTCCAAAACACTGATGAAAGCTAAGAATGCTTCACACCCTTTTTGCACCATCCTTTCGGCATTTAGAGCAGACACTACATTGGACAAGTACCACTAGCACCTCTTTGTCCTCAGAAGTCTTCAACACCATGCACTTAGCAGCGTAATCCAAATTTGCTCGGTATTTAACTAAGCAGTCCATGGCTAAAATCAAATCGAACTCGCTGAACGACAGTTCCATCAAGTCAGCCGAAAAAACTATCCCTTGAACTTCTAAAGGCACACTTCTAAAATGTCTATTTACCACTATAGATTGTCCTAAATGGCTAATCACAGTCATCTCTCTAGAAGCAGCCTCAGATCCTATGTTCAAAGTTCCAAACACAGTACTAGCAACATACGAATGTGTAGACCCAATATCTATTAGTGCTGTAAAGGGCAAACCCAAAATAAGGAACATACCGATTATGACGTCTGGTGCATTGCCCTCCTCTTGGCGTCTAACTGCATAAACTAACCCAGGGTGTCTCACATCTGTATTTCCAGCACTTCTGCCCGATGCTCCATGCCCTTGACCAAAACAATTTCCTCCTCTAGCCGGACCACAACCTCTCGGCAGCTGCTGACCATCTCTTCCGAACTGTACATAACCCTGACCTACTGGCCATGCCCTGTTTGGCTCGCGTGGACAGTCCCTTATCCGATGATCCATAGATCCACACCTGAAGCATCCTCTATTACCTACCCAGCACTCCCCCGCCTGAAATTTCCCACATCGAGCACACTGCTGAGATCGACCAACTACAACAGGCTTTGCAACTTGACTCGGCCCATCAAACCTAGGTCTTTTTTAGAAACCCCCAACAGATCCTGACGACCCAAAGTTCCTCTTATACCTACCCCTATCCTTGTCCTGATTCTGCCTCTGAGACTGCTTTACCTCTTCAGCTATCTTTACCTTCTCTATCAGATTGGTAAACTCTCTTTCCCATTGTGGAGCTATCAGTACTCATAACTCATCCCTCAGACCATCCTCAAACCAAACACAGCGCTCATAATCAGTTGCGATGATATCCCGAGCATAGCAACTTAGACGTAGGAACTCCGCCTCATACTCAGCCACTGATTTATTTCCCTGGACCAAATTCAGAAATGCCTTCCTCTGAGCATCCATGTAACTCGTTCCAACATACTTCCCTTGGAACGCTATCTTAAAGAAATCCCAGGTAATGCGGTCAGCTGCTGTACCATCCCTTACCATGAGCCACCATTGGTATGCTTCATCTGGAAGGAGAGACACTACCCCTTTCAACTTCTCTTCCGCGGTATAATCAAGATCGTCTATGATTTATTCCACCACTTCCAGCCAGACTACCTATGTTAGGAGCCACACCAGAAATACCTCTAAACATCTCAACCCCATTAGCCCGGAGTTACTCAGAAATAGATTTTTGAGCTACTCGTCCTGTGCTTGCTCAACAACCCACTCTAGAACACGCAACATAACTTGAGACACAGCATCATCTCCACCAGTTTGGTTCTAAAATCCTACTTCCGCAATTGGTGATGCTAGTACTTTATCATCCGACCCATACCCTGATTCCAAAGGTTCAGCCCCAACACCACTACCTCTACTACGGCCGCGCATACCACGTCCACATCCTCTAGCGCTCATGACTACGAATTTGACTTAATCTGATTAAAAAATTTTATGAATTAGTATTTCTTCCACTGTTTATTACCAGACAGTCTTATGAAAATAGCATTAGAAGTAGGTTTTCATAAGAAATATTTCTAAAGGTCTCTATCCTTAGAGTTGTATTTCTCAAAACTATCTATCATAATATTTCATAAGAATTCAAGTAGCAATCGGAAAACTTATAGTGCGGATTGGTGTAAGAGACTCGAGTGCCATACTTCTAGAAAACATGTATTTTTCTAAACCATATTTCAAGCCTATTTTGAAAATATTTTTGAACCTATGCCATAGCTAAGTTTTGTAACCTGACTCTGATACCAAAATTGTAACACCCCAAACCCGGCCTAAACGTTATGATCGGATCTAGTATGTCACAATGAAAGGTTGTTTAAAAGAACTTTGGAATACTAAGGAATCATCAAAATTTTGAAAGCTTTTCATTTCGTGTTTCTATCTTGAAAATAACATCCAGTTTAAGCGTTTCTTACCAAATTTTATTTAGAAGAACTATTAGTCGAAAAATGGTTTTGAGATTCGAAAACGGAAAACTAGTGGTAATCCGAAACATGTCATTTTGAAAATAGTATTTGGGGTTTTAAGTAAAATTTCGAGTTGAGTTATTAATCAGTTTGGTGATATTTTGGGAAAAACATTTATTTATATTTTAAGGAAAACCTTGTGTTTAGCAGTTCATAATATAAAATCAACCCCATTTAAAGCAAAAGCCCAAATTAAAGTTATGGAGGCCTTATTACATAACAAAATCCCAAATTAAAACAAGTTTAAATAAAGAAAATGAGTTTACATAAGAAGTAGTACATGGCCACCTCGAAGTCCACCTCGGCTCTAAATCCACGGCTAAGAGTTACCTGCAAGAATAAGCAGAGGGGTGAGTCACCAAGACTCAGTGTGTAAATCCCCTTACAAACGTAATCTGGCCTGAAGCCCACAGATGCACATTGGGCCTTAGCCCCCACAACCCAACATAATACAAGTGTATGCAATGCAACCCAGCCCAACATAGTTTTTCCATCCTCTACGTCACCGGAATCAGCCAAACACCTGTGGCACCAAGCCACTGTGGTTCCAAACCACTGTGATTCCAAATCACTATGATAGAGTCACGAAATATAATATGTAGGGCCAACCCACTGTGGTACCAAACCACTATGAAAATCACTGATAAATGTATGGAGGGCCAACCCACTGTGGTACCAAACCGTTGTGATAATCACTGATAGATATATGTGGTACCAAACCACTGTGGTACCAAACCACTGAGACATAGTCACTGAATAAAATATGTGGGGCCAACCCACTGTGGTACCAAACCACTGTGACAGTCACTAAATCACACTCCCCCCCTTTCAAGCATATCCCAAAGCCCATGTAAGCATGTTATCATACTGAGATGAATGCAAACATACTACCAATGTACAACAGATAATTGCATCATACATACATACATTCGAAAGTAAAATCATAGAAGTACTTACTCGGTGTCTCCAACCTCACCCATAAGGGTATCTCGACTGTCTATATAGTCATTTTGACTTTTAGCCAACGCAGTTATTAACACAAAATAATAAGAAAAGTGTGAGCATTACACACCTGATTACACGTAAAACAAGACTTTCTATGTCGACGCTCTCACTAGTAGGGATAACAGTGATTTTCCTATCCCAGGCAAACGTCGGCTCTCTACCACACCCAGTGAAAAGTCCCAAATCGCCGACACAGCACGTCTTTTCAACTTAGGGGTAGAGACTACGAGTCCACTCCCCTCCTTAGTTTGACTTGCACTTGCATCCATGAAGAGATTTGATCAATACTTAGAGTGAAACGTTGCTTGTCTAACAAGAGAATTGATTAAGACAAACTACAATCGATAAGGGATATAATAGCCAAAATCGAAAAGAAGTGACCCTTACCTTGGTAGATGATGAACCGCACAATAACTGATTTGTCCTCGAATCAGAGATGAGTCACGAGAGAAGTAGAGATTCAGCATAACAGTCAAAAGTTACCCCTAAATATACTAACTTAAAAGAGCACACTCAAATAACAAATAGCACTACTTACCCCTAGATTCGGCAATAACAAGTTCTTGATCAAATGAGAATCGAACCCTTTTGCACCCTTCAGAGACAAAAACCAACACTACACCAAGACGGGGTAAGGAGTGTTCAGTTTATACTAACACTATGGAAAGAAAACAATATTTAGGAAACATATCACCCATTCGGCCACAAGAGAAAGAAGAAGAAGAGGGAATGACATACGAATAAAAGAAGAACCTATTACCTTCAACAACTGAGCAACCAAGGTAATTCGATTCACTTGGGACTAGGAGAACTATTCGGCTTAGGAGAAGAAGTAGAAGGATGACAATGGTGAAGCAGCAAGGTTTCAGCTAACATACAAAGAAGACAATGAAGAAAGATGAAGCAAAACAAATGAGATGAGAGTTTTGGTTATAGGAAAAGGATGTAGAGAATAAGAGAGGAAAGAAACAGAATGCTACGATTTTTCTTTGGTACAAAAGAAAATGAAACAAAATGACCAAAGTGCAAAAGAAAAAGGGAAGGCTCTTTGGATGATTTCGGCTTTACTCCTCTCTCAACTGACACTTGCAAAAATGGCACTACACTACCCCCTTATGACCGAATATGTTAGCCAAATTGCCTAAGAAATAAAATAAACTTTTGGCACACACTCTTCTAAGCTTTCGATTTTGCTAACACACACCCAATGCCGTCACTCCTTAGCCACAACAACACATTGCTAAAATTTCCCCTCCAAGCTCCCCAAATTTGGCCAACACCTCCACCAACATGAATCCCACGATTCTCTCCTTAATTCACTCTCCAACACCCATTTGAAATAGTACCAAGTCTTCCTCAACAAACTCCTCATTTCCACTCATTTGAATGGATTGACCCATTCAACCATCACCTTTGAAAGCCCCTGCCGAATGCCAACAGTTCACTACCTTGAGCACAAGAAATAAAGCTCCCACTTGATGCTGATAAGGCTCAAACTCCTTCCTTCCTCCTGCTCTCTTGTGACGTCAACCCCCTTGCTCCTTAAGTGGCATTATCTTGCCATCACACCACACTCCATCTTTGTGTCAACAAAAACCAGAAATTATTCTTGAAGCCTGCTTCAACCAGCCTTCCCCCTAAAATGCCCAAAAAGAAAAATTTTACCAAGGCTCTATCTTGACCCCGAGCCTCCCTAAGACTCCCAAACATACCAAAATAACATGCAGAACAAGCCAAGCACACAAAAATACATACAATGCATAACCATTAATTCTAGGATGTTACATTTAGCCTTAGAATCTGTTTTCTTCTTTTCCTTGCTAAGCTCCTCGGCTTTGCAAGCTCTTTCAACTAACACAACAAATTCATTCAAGTCAAGTATTCCACCAGCAATTTAATGTCTTCATTCAGTCCTTCAATGAAGCGTTTACACATAGTAGCTTCGGTTGAGACACATTCTCGTGCATATTGACTTAATCTTACAAACTCCGTTCATACTCATTAACTGACACACAGCCTTATTTTAGCTCTAGAAACTCTTTATGTTTCTAATCTATGAATCGTTGACTGATATACTTCTTTCCAAATTTAGCTTGAAAGAAATCCCAGGTGATTATCTCTCTCGAAACCACGGATATCAATGTTTTCCACCAATTATATGTTGTATCTCTCAACAAGGAAACAATAATTTTACTGCATTCATTTGGAGTCAATGACATCTCATCAAACACTCGAATGGTATTCTCGAGCCAAAACTCAGCTTGCTCGACATCATCATCAACTGTGGGTCTAAACTTTTCGGCCCCATACTTTTAGATTTTATCTACAAGAGGTTTATTCAATCGGATCAGATCTGTAACTTGTGGCACAAAAGGTACTTGTGGGGGTAGAGGTTGTTGAGCAGCCGGATTCATTCGAACGAACTCCATAAACCACCCACTCATCATTTGAAAGAAGGCTTGTTTAGCCTCTCCCTCGAGGCTACTAACATTCGACCTAGATGTGGTCGGTGATGTCCCTTGAGCGAGAGCAGACGCATTGCTCTCTATATCGTTAGCAACTCCTCGATCGGGATCCATTTGCTATACGAAAACATATTTTTAACTGTTAGGATTCATCACTCTATCGCAATTATATATATGGCATGTATAACTACTCACGCGCGCTACTTTAGTCCTAGAATCAATAAAATTGTAGCTCTGATACCAATCAAATGTAATACCCCTAACCCATAACTGTCGTCAAAATAGGGTTAAGAGGCATTACCTATCAATTCAGAACATTTAATATCATTCCACATCAAAACATAGCGATTCACATTCAACTAGTCCCTTAATAAGGTCTACGAAACCTTAAACACATGTTAGATAGGGATCGGGACTAAACCTAACTCATACAAAAATTTATGAAATTTAAACATTTTTCTAAGTTACAGAGGTCACACACCCATGTGAGCAGGCCGTGTGCCTCCCACGGCCTCATACACGCTCGAGTGTCTAAGCCGTGTCAGAATAGGGCATACATACTAACTTGTTCACATGGTCGTGGACATGCCCGTGTGCCTCACCCATGGTCACTACTAACTTGCACCACATGGCCAGTCACATGCCCGTGTGTTCAGCCCGTGGTCGACACTGGCTTGATCCATACGGCCAGTCACACGCCTGTGTGTCTAGCCCATGGTTGAGTTTGACTTGTTTTGAAAATACAACCACAGGGACACGGTTGAGCCACATGCTCATGTGCTCAACCGTGTGGGCAATTATAGGCCATTTTTAAGGCCAACTTGCCACCCACACTTAGGGTCACACTTACAAGCACAAACCAATTCAATTCCATACTCTAAATGGCATTCAAATATACCAAAACATACTCAATTTAATCTCTTAACATTATCATTCATCTTCCTATACAAATCCATCTTAACAAATCAATCTAACTTATCATCCACACATTCAAATCATGTTAATCAAGCTTCATTTAATCCATACCACAAGTTCACATTTTATACATCATTCTCATCAATAGATTCAAGCATGAAATTTACCATTTCCATTCTCACTATTTCATACCTCATTCATCTATTTTCATAGCCTACAGATAATAACCAATATCATTCAATTTCCAAGCCATGTTACATGGCAGGGTCCAAACATTTCAAAACATACCATAACTTCTAGCCTATACATGCCATATACAAAATATATACATCTTTCAAAAGCACCAAAATAGATAGCCGATAGTGTGATTGAGTCGCTGACGATCCCTAGATCTGACTAGCTTTATTGACATTGTAAAACAGAGAAAAACTTCATACAGTAAGCTTAAGAGCTTAGTAAGTTTGTAATATAACACATATTACTCAATAATGCAACATCAATACATAATTAAACCATCACATACAACTAAACACAATATCATCCTCAACCATATACTCATACATCCATCTATTCAACCTTGAACAATATCATCAACCATATAGGTACAAAACATACCTTTGCCAACACTTAGTTGACTAATGTTCTTGCTATTCAATGTTCGATACCATAATTTATTCACTGTTCACTATCTCTTCAATTCAATCACACACTTAGTGTCCAATTCATAGCTGAAGCTTAAATAACATCTCAAACTTAGTGCCTCAATATAAAACTAAACTTAATTTGGTATCGTACACACAGTGCCAATAAAAAAGCTGAAGCTTCTATTATTTCGCACACACAGTGCTAATCATCTCAGTCTCATTTCTAATTTCGCACACTTAATGCCACCTAACTCGATTCCTCACATAGCATTTCTAATTCAATAATCACATAACTATTCATTTCATAGCATTTAAACATAGTTTAAGAACACGTATTATATCCAAACTTACCTCGGACGTCGAAATATCGAGACTAGTAAATCAATCGAGCACTTTGTCATTGCCTCGATCTTGATCTGAATCTCTTCTTTCTTAGTCTATAAATATTTAAATTTAGCTCATTAAATCACCCATTCATTCAATTTAATCCAAATACACATATTTATATTTTACAAAATAGCCCTCACATAGTCCCTATTTCACAAAATCACAACATACAAAAAATTTCACTTCACCCATGCCTAGCCGAATTCTCCCTATATCCATACAAGTCCACACATTTAATTTATTTCACATTTTAGTCCTCCAATTTATTATTTTCACAATTTAGTGTAAATTACTCAATTTCATCAAAGATTCAAAGACAAAACATGTTAATCTTTTACATATCTTTCTTATTTCATCATCAACTATCACAAAGCTCAAAGATTCATCAATGGCATGTCTCAAAATCACCATCAAATTCTAAAATTAAAGCATGGGCTAGCTAGAACACTAAGCAACGATCACAAAAACGTAGAAATTATAAAAAAAAAAAACCCAAGCTTGAAACATACCTCAACCAAGATCAAAAGTGTGTCGAGCCCTAGCGTTCTTTTTCTTTTATTTATCTTTGTATTTTCAGTAATGGTGATGAGAAAATAAGCATGAATTTGTCTTCAATTTTCTTTAATTAAACTTATTATGCCAATTACCAATTTGCCCTTTTATTAATTCATTAATATTTCCACTAACTATGTAAGTTAAGAGGAGAAACCCAAATTTTTAAGAAAACGATTATATGTTGAGTTATTTCGAAAACCATGCTAACTTTAGAATTTTTATGAAATTTATTAAGCGGATATTTGAAAAAATAATAATAAACCCGAAATCTAAAGTCAATTAGGAGTTACATGGCCTTATTACAATCTAATGAAAAATCAAAGTATTTAAAAACATATTCATTTGAACAAATTAAAACATTTGATCAGCTTGTAGTGTGGTCATCTTCGAGTCCTCTCCCACGTTGAGCCGTCTATTTAGGATTACTTGAAACAATAAATTAAAGGGTGTGAGTTTTGAAACTTAGTGTGTACAACCCTTGGCAATCAAATCAACATACAAATATTCACATTGGGCCTAAGCCCTATCGAAATCAGTGGTCTTAGGTCTTAGCCCACAATGACCTCATATCATATCATATCGTATCATATACAAATGAGATAATGCAAAACCCACCCCAACAATCCATCTGTCACACTCACCATTTCCCTTCCAACCTTATACACCTGTAGGGAATTCTAGCTAGACCCACCCCTCTACTACACACCAAAGGTAGCCCGCTTGCAGTACTACCTAACGTTGCAGCAAAGTTGCTAAACATATAATGAGCTTAAAGCCATCGGTGGATCCATGGCCATACGATTATGCGATCCTGAAATCTTCCTCCGTACCATAATTCCCACCCATATGCATCCTAAGCAGAATATCATATGAATGCATCAAACACATGAGTAACATCCATAAACTCATATTCGTTACATAGGGGTATTTTTCTCATTTCACTACCTAGGGGTATTTTCATAATTCTACCCTATAGGGGTATTTTGGTAATTTGGTGAAATAGGGGTATCTTGGTAATTTTGCAAAATAAGGGTATTTTGGTACTTTTGCAAAATAAGGGTATTTCAATAATTTTATAATATAAGGGTATTTTAGTAATTTTACAAATATAAGGGTATTTTAGTAATTTTACAAATATAAGGGTATTTTAGTAATTTTATAAATATAGGGGTATTTTAGTAATTTTACAAATATAAGTGTATTTTAGTCCCTCTCGGGTCAATAAGTCCTCGCGACTAAAGTGAATAGACACTACGCACCAGGTAGGATTCCAGAGAAGAGGAGGTGGGCCACTCGGACCACTTAAGTACCAAGCTCTCCCTAGATCCAATCCTAGACATGCGTATGCCCATTGCCACACCCTAAACCAGTGACTTGTTCACGAACATGTTTAATTAGATTAAGTCTTATGAAATTTAAGAGTTGTTCAAACTAGGCCTAAAGTCCATAAACCCTAGCATACTTGTCTACGTCCCCATAATGCCCATCAAACCCAAATTAGATCCTTACGGCCTATTAGGCCCAAATCACATCCTTATGGGCCATTAGGCCCAAAATAATTCCAAATCATGTATTATGCTTGACTGACTTAATTCATACATCAAACCAAACAAACTCATCTAACCTAGCCTTAGGGTCCACTAGGCCCATTTAGCCACTTTTGACTTTTTAGCTTTTTGGCATTGCCAATATTGTGTGTGTAGTGTTTGTACACACTTGGTAACCTCACATGCTGCAAAGCCCTTAGTCACAAGTAGTTCGTCACAGATTTGTGCAGCCAGGGGGAGGTGCGTCGCTGAGAGGTCGTGTATAGAGTCGAGGTGGGAATGGTATAGGACGTGATCGGGAGCACCAAGCAAGGTACTGTAATGAGGTAACATGATACAAGACAATCAGGACTGGTTTATGCGACTAGACGTCGAGAGGATGGCGACGCACCAAACTTCATAACTAGTACATTTTTTATATTTGATGTACCTTTTACAGCTTTGATAGATATTGGATCTACCCATTCATATGTTTCTTGTACAGTGTCTGGAACTTTGGGTATAAAATCTAAGATTCATGCTAGAGAAATGTCTATGATTAGCCCTTTAGGACAATCTGTAGTAGTAAATAAGTTGTTTAGGGATGTATCCCTAAAAGTTTAGGGAGTGGTATTTCTGGCGGATTTGATGGAACTGTCGTTCAGCAAGTTTGACCTTATATTGGGCATGGACTCAGAATACCCAAACTCGCCCAAACGTTAGGACCGAATATGGGTCGTTACGGAGAAAACTATAAAATCTAAGATTTTTACCTCGGGTTAGAAATGGGCGTAAATGTCCAAGAGCGAATAGGTATGGAAAGTATTAAGGAATGGATGCAAGAACTTCTTTGTGTGAACTAAGATAGCTAGAGAAATGTCTATGATTAGCCCTTTAGTGGGTCTTGATGGGCCGAAATCGAGTTTTAGGCCCAATCGTCCTAGACGACTAAAAATGGTAATGAGTCGTAGTAGTAAATAAGTTGTTTAGGTATGATGTGTGATAGCCACAATAAAGGCTATGTATCTCATTCTATTTGCATGGGGATTGAAGTTTAGGGAGTGGTATTTCGGATTAATGTTGGGGTCACTTATGTGATCGGTGGCTCGCCACGGCCTTGAGCAAAAAGTCCGCCAAGATAGGATTTGAGGATCACGATGTGATTTGATAGAAAGGTTGGTGTAATGGAGTTTGACCTTATATTGGGCATAGACTACGCTAGTTAAGCACCGTCGTGGACTCACCCAATTTTCTTAACTTGGATTGCCGGGTTGGAGTGGATACGCAAAGCATATGGTACTAAGAACTCCAGAGGATAAGGAAGTGATGGTGATAGGTGAGAGAATGAATTACTTGTCCAACGTGGTCTCGACATTAAAGCGCCGCAAAGCATGTGGTACTACTTAACTCCAGAAAAGATGGTGCGAGAGAATGAATTACTTGTCCAACGTGGTCTCGACATTAAAGGCTGAAAAGATGGTGCAGAAGGGGTGCGAGGCATTTTTAGCCTTTGTCAGCACATCTAACGACAAGGAACTGTCAGTTGGAGATGACACAATCGTGAAGGAATTTCTAGACATTTTCCAGAGGAGCTTTCGAGGTTGCCTCTGAACCACGAGATTGAATTTGGTATTGAGCTATTACCGAGTACGGCTCCGGTGTCTATCACCCCTTATAGGATGGCGCCGAAGGAGTTGGTAGAAATGAAAGCTCAGATTTAGGAGTTGTTGGATCATGGTTTTATCCAACCAAGTGTGTCTCCATGGGGAGCGCCGGTATTGTTCGTTAAAAAAAAGATGGGTCGATGCGTATGTGCATTGAATATAGGCAATTAAATAAGTTGACGATCAAGAACAAGTACCCGCTACCAAGGATTAATGACCTGTTTGATCAGTTGCGAGGAGCTTCGATCTTCTCGAAGATAGATTTGAGATCTGGGTACCATCAGCTAAGCGTTAAGGAGGCAGCCATCTATAAGGCTGTGTTCCAAACTCGGTATGGGCATTACGAGTTTTTAGTGATGCCGTTCAGACTAACTAATCCACCAGCTACTTTTTGGACATGATGAATCGAGTCTTCCAACCCTATCTTGACCGGTTTGTGGTGGTATTCATAGATGACATTCTGGGGTACTCAAGAATGGAGGAGGAGCATGATTCTCATCTTCGGATTGTGCTATAGATATTGAGAGAGAAGAAACTGTATGCCAAATTCAATAAGTGTGAATTTTGGTTGAGGGAAGTGACCTTTTTGGGGCATGTTGTTTCTACCGAAGGGGTTAGGGTGGATCCTTGGAAAGTTGAAGCTGTGTTAAACTAGAAGCCACCGAAGTTAGTGTCAGAAATCAGAAGTTTTCTGGGTTTGGCTGGGTACTACAGGTGGTTTATTGAGGGGTTCTCATTGATTGTTGCACCCCTAACTAAGTTATTATGTAAGGGAGTACCGTTTGTGTGGTTAGATAAGAAGCATGAGAGCTTTGAAAAACTGAAGAAGATTTTGACTGAAGTGCCAGTGTTGATTGAGCCTGATGCTAGAAAAGAGTTTGTTGTTTATTGTGATGCATCACACACAAGCTTGGGGTGTCTGTTGATGCAATAGGGGAAAGTGGTAGCTTATGCATCTCATCAACTAAGGCTGCATGAGGTGAACTATCTCACCTATGATTTGGAGCTAGCCACGGTAGTGTTCGCCTTAAAGATTTGGAGGCACTATTTGTATGGAGAAAAGTCAATCATCTATGCCAATCATAAAAGCCTAAAATATCTACTCACCTAGAAGGAATTAAATCTCAGGCAACAGAGGTGGGCTAAATTGCTGAAGGATTATGACTGCTCGATCGAGTATCACCCGAGTAAAGCCAACGTGGTAGTGGATGCTTTAAGTCAAAAAGTGGTGTCAGAATTGAGAGCTATGTTTTCCCATCTCAACCTTTATGAGGATGGTAGTTTACTGGAAGAGCTGCAGGTGAAACCGTCTTGGGTTAGTCAAATTAAGGGGAAGCAAGTGTCGGACGAATCGTTGGGTCCTCGGTTTCAACAAGTGAAAATGGGTGAGACGGTGGACTTTGGATTTAACAGTGAAGGGGTATTGTGTTTCCGTGGAAGAGTTTGTATGCCGAAGGATTCTAAATTAAGACAGATGATTCTGCGAGAGGTGCATAGTATCCCATACGCTATGCACCCCAGTGGGAGCAAGATGTACCGAGATCTCTCGTGAGCAGTATTGGTGGCCAGGGTTGAAATGGAAAGTTATCGATTTTCTGAGCAAGTGTTTGACGTGTCAGCAAGTGAAGGCAAAACATTAGTTGCCTTCAGGATTGCTACAACCGGTGAAAATTCCACTTTGGAAGTGGGAGAGGGTAACAATAGATTTTGTTAATGGGCTACCTCTGATGCCTACTAAGAAAGACTCAGTGTGGGTGATCGTTGACCGACTGACCAAGTCCGCTCACTTTGTACCAATTCGTACCGACTACTCACTTTAGAAGTTAGCCAAGCTATATGTAGCAAAAATTGTGAGGTTTCATGGGGTGCCAGTGTCTATCATATCGGACAGGGACCCAAGATTTACATCTCAGTTTTGGAAGGCATTGCATCAAGCTCTGGGTACCAAATTGGGTTTCAGAATAGCGTTTCATACTCAGACTGATGGTTAGTCAGAGAGGGTAATCCAGATCTTAGAAGACATGCTAAGGGGTTGTGTAATTGATTTTAGTGGCAGCTGGGAAGACTATTTGCCTTTAGCGAAATTTGCGTACAACAATAGCTATCAATCCAGCATTCAGATGGCACCCTACTAGGCAATATATGGTCGTAGGTGTCGTACCCCTACTTGTTGGATGGAATTGGGTGAGCGACAGTTGTTGGGTCCAGAATTAATTTCAGAGACTAAGGAAAAGGTTAAGTTGATTCGACTCGGTTAAAAGAAGCTTCTGATAGACAAAAATCGTACGTGGATCTGAAGCGTAAGGAGATAGAGTTTTCAGCACCCCATTTTATAGCCAAAGCCGAACTACCTTCCCCCCACAGTCCTATTCGGCCCCAACACTGCACCCTCCTCATCTCCTATCTTTTCTCTCTGATAATATCTTAATCTTATCCGAAATCTCCTCCAAATCCATCAGTCCTGCTTACTACAAACTCTCCACTGCAAGAGTATAAAACCAACACAACTCTTGCCGTCCACCTATCAAAATAAAACACTCCAAAATGCACTCATCCTGCTTGAACCTTGGACCTCTTCAATTTCACACATGCCACCTCATAGCTCCCAAGTGACACCACTTTGCCACTAGACCAAAAGCCCATTTGTGTCCTATTTTCTCTTAATCTACTTAAGAGGCCTACTGACTGCAGTGACTGTTCCCTTGGGGCTAAAACCAAATTTTTTCCTATACCCTTACTTGATCCCAGGACTTCTCCAACACCTCTAGACATTCCAAATTATTAACCCTCAAAGCTTACATACCAATTTTCATTTTCTCGCTCACTTAAAAAAATTTCTAAGATCCAAAGCCCAAAGCCTAAATAGGCCCAATTCTTCTAGGCCCAAATTCGGGGCATTACATTAAATACCTGGATAAACCTATAAAATCAATTGAACTTTCAGACCATTGTTTATTGAAACTTAACCAACGAGAAAGCATGTTGTAAGGAAAAATAAAATCAGTAGCATACTTATAAAAAACATTCAAGGTATGCCTACATATTTCAATTTTCGATGTATCAATACTTTTTTTACCTTCTAGCACCTATGGAGAATTATCAATGTTCAACTTACCTCTTTCCTACAAGTAAAATCTTCTATCAATGGTAGAGTAATATAATTGAGTGTCCATCAATGGATCCTTAAAATCTTGTAACAAAGAAACATCACTAAATAAGATTGAGTTAGAGTTAGTTAAAACATAATCATTCCTCACTTTTGTATAGGTATTTTCTTGCTTTTAATTTTATTTTTCCACTTGACTACTCTTCAGTTTTACCTCATATGGATTTTCACTTACGAAATTTAGACCCTTAACTAGACTTTTATAACTCAAGGTCTCTTTTCTCTCTATCTTTTCACATGATTTTTCCTTCCCACATCCCCCTTACAAATATTATGAATATTCAATTCAGTACAATCTATCTCAATAAGAGAACATGACATTTCTTTCTCATCTAACTCAATAGATTCAAGGAATAAATTCTCACTATCATCTTTTTCTGGTTCACAAAAATTCGTCATCACAAATCTCTTTTCCACTAGAGTAAGAGTCAAGAAAAGGTACAAAGTCATACTTATGTTCTTCTCTAGTTGGATATTTAATTGGATATTGGAAACCCTTATGATCTTTTTCTATCAACAAAAATCTCATGTTGGCACAATCACGACTATAATGCCCACGCCCATTGCACATAAAACAATCAATATCACGAGCTCTTTGTTTTGGTGATAATTTAGTAGAAGTGGCCTGTTTAAAAGATGTAGAGGAATATTTTATAGGAGCCCCACTTTTGTACTCTAAAGGTTCAGTCTCATCACATTTTGGTAGCCACTTATTAGTAGTATAAAGGGTTTTGAATTCTTGAAAGTAGAATTAAAACTCGTACCTTTATAATATTGTGAATCACTAAATGGATGAGACTGATGTTGTTGAAATTGCTGCTCAATATCAATGGCCTTGTGTACAACATCCTCAAGGTTAATGTAGGTTTGAAGAGTAAGAGCATTGGTTATTGAAACGTTCAATCCATCTACGAACTGCACCATGGTAATCTTATCATCTTCTTGTACATTTTCTCTTTGCATAAGCATTTCCATCTCCTTAAAGTACTCATCAACAGATCGATTACCTTGAACAAGGCGTTGAAGTCTCGTTTTGACCTCTCTGTAGTAATGAGAAGGAACATAATGCTTTCACATCACTTGCTTCATCTCGTCCTGATACGACCATGTTTTGATACAACTCGATGACACCGAGATTAGCCTAAACACGAGGGCCCAAGTGCAAAATGAAGCTTAGTTTTAGCTTAATGATCTCAATCTGAGTTTTCCTCAGCTTATCTAGCTCGCTCCTAGCTCATCGAGCTCGATTCCATCTTTTTTACTTTATGCTTTTTAAGTTGCTGGAATAAATCAATTTATTTATTTTAGCTAGTTAACTTAGTTTCAGCTTATAAATATGATATAATCTGAAGTTACTAATTACGTGTTTTTAATGTGTCTTAGTTTAATACATGTTTTTAATATGTCTTATTTTAATGTAAGTTTTTAATATGCCTTAGCTGCTGCCGAATTTAGTTTGTGTCTTAGTTCTTATTTGTGTTTAATATGTCTTAGCTGAGACAAATTAATTACATGTTCCAAATTAATTAGTTCAGTTGCTGTAATAGCTCGATTTAGACCTTAGTCGAAACAGTGAGTTTTGTGACCACAAATTTGAGTCAGAAAAATATTTTAATATTATTTCTATATTTATAGTATGTGACTTAATATATGTGAAAGTTTCGTATGAAAATTTTACTATTTGTGTGCTGAGTTGATAAAAAGAACTTAATCACAGGAAATACAAAAGTTGTGTGCCGAATTGACATAGTATATTAAATGTTAGGACCTTATGTTGTAAATGGACCATGGAATTTATGAATGGACATATGTGCCAAGGGTTAGTGGATTTTAAATGTGTTTAATAAGGCTATTTTGGTAAATGATGAATTAATGTTTATTAATTAAACAAAACATGATTTTTGCTTCATTTTTCATCATTTTACCAAAAATCAAAAAGAAAATAAGGGTTCAAAGCTTCCAAATATTCAGACTTGCTCAAGGTATGAGTTTTGTTCGATTTTTGATGATTTTCACGTTTTTGTGATCTATCAAGCCCATGCCTAAATTTCAAAAATTGTTGATGATAGTGTGATGCGCCATTGATGATTTTGTGAGCTTAATGATATTATTTGGTGAAATATGAAAGTTTGGTGTTAGATAAACATGTTTTGTATTGGGATTTTTGATGAATTTGTTTATTGTGGACTAAATTGAGAAAGGTATAAAATGAAGGGTTAAAATGTGAAATAAATGAAAGATATGGGCTTATATGGACTAATGGAATATTCGGCCAAGCATGTGTATAAGGAAATTATGTATATTTTGTGATTTTATGAAATATAGACTAAAATGTCAAAATATGAAATTTTAGGGGCTAAATTGCAAAATGCCCTAATTATGTGTTTATGGATTGAATTGAATGAAATGTTGAATAAGTGAGTTAATTTTTATATTAATTAGATTGGAAAAACTAGAATTCGGATCTAGATCGAAGGAAAGTCAAAATATCTGATTAGTTGATTTAATTTGTCATTACTACGAACGAGATAAGTTCGTATTTTAATAGACATTACAAAATCATGTTAAAAATGCATATTATTTGTATGATTGAATTCAATGCTGAATGGTAATGCAAATGTATGTATTTTGATTAAGTTATATATATGTTATTGTGATATTGAATTGTTCGAGAAGCAGAATATATGAATACGAGAAAGTTTCGATAATGTGACGACATCCGAAAAGCCCCGTATGAACCCTATGAAAAGTAGAGGATACATATGTCATGACATAAGATTCTGAGATATGATTTCGTGTAAGATCACGTTTGGGACATTGGCAATGATTTGAGATATCGTGTAAGACCGTGTTTGGGACACTGGCATCGATTAGAGATTACGTGTAAGACCATGTCTCCGACATCAGCATCGTATATGATTTCATTAAGACCTAGTCTGGGACACTGGCATCGATGTTTTATTGCATGAAAGACCACGTCTGGGACATTGGCATTGTACGAGCTTTCCAAGCTATCTGAGTATCTTTATTGATTTTGAACTGTTCAACGGGCATTCCGAGAAATAAGTGATTAAGTGAATGACATTTTGATTTAGGTACGTTAAAATGTATACAATATTTGATAATGAAAGGTAAGTATACATGTGCAAAGAATGTTATGTGATGTATATGCAAATGAAATGTGAATATGTGCAAATGAAATATGAACAAAAAAATAAGATGTGATTTATAAAGTGGCATATGTGAAATTGTCAGATACTATATGAATGAAAGATGAATTTGGGTATAAATGATGAAATGAGATTCATATGAAAAGATATATGATTAGATATGCTATTTTTCATACAAAGTTTATTTGGCTATATGAAAGTGTGAATTGAATGATATATGAGAATTGAATTGAATAAGCTTGTGAAAGCTAAAGTTAGTTAAGTAAGCAAGTATAATATTAAAAGATGATAACCCGATATGAGATCATCTTATATAATTTAGAAAAGTTTTGTGAGATAGCGTATCATGCTTATGGCATTGTAATTAAATTATTTGTTATGTTAAGTTTATTAAGATACGAACTTACTAAGCTTTCAAAGCTTACTCTATGTGATTTTCCTATGTTTATAGATTTTCGAAGATTTTCTCAGGTTGGAATTGTAGGAGGCCTTATCACACTATCCGGATATTGATTTTGGTATTTATACCCTTTATGACTTGGTTATATGGCATGTATAAGCTATGGTATTTGACATTATAGATGGAAATGTATTTGGCCATTTTATATGGCTTATTAATGACTTATGTTTGATGTGTAATTTGCCTTGTGTAGTGACATAATTTGGTATGGTTGGTGATGATTCAAGTTGATCATTTGGTCATTTGGTAATGATGAGTATTTATTTATGAAAAGGATGATTTTAGACTTGATAAGTGAATTGCTAAAAGATGATTTATGAGTCAAGCTTTGAATGTGATTGATGGTAATAAAAATACATATTGAAATAGGTTGTATTGATGAGTATGATATTTACTTTGGTATATAATGGAATAGGTGAGTAATGAGGAATGAGTCATGCTAGTTTGGTATGTGTTTGAATGTATAAATAGTATTGATTTGAGTTAATGGAATGGATAGAATTGGTATTGTAAGTTTGGTGCAGGAGATAACATGGTTTGGCTGCTTATTAATGTATTGAAATGGTATGAAATTTGGTGTTTTAGGTATACTTGAGAAGGGTGAGAAATGTGGCTTTAACCAATCCTATTTTCACTCCAAACGGCCAAGCCCACGGGCGTGTGGCTTAACTGTGTCTGACACATGGTTGTGGTACACGGTCGTGTGTCCCTGGGGCAGTCCTTAAAATTAAGTCAGTATATCCTACAGGTTTGGCACGGCCTAGACACACGTGTGTGTCTACTAGCCATGTGTGGCACACGGGCTGTGTAACATCCTAAATTAATGGGCCTATGCGTTTAATGTGTGTGGTTGTGCTTGTTATGCTTGATAGAATGTTTTAGGGGTCCAGAATGGGCTCGAAGTTAGGCCGAGGCCTTAGTCGAATTTTTTGTTTGGACGCTCTAGTGGAAAGTAAGTTAGAACAGGGCTTAAAAGACATTACCTGTGAATTAAGACACAAAAATAGGCTTGTGGCCCGATGGTCGATGGCGATATGCGTGACTAGGAGTGGCGTGTCAAGTCATTAAGGAGGTCCAAGGTTCGAGCCTGGATAAAGCCCAATTCTTTTAATTAAATCCAGCTAATTTTGGCATTTAAGTGAGTAGAGGGGACGACAATAAGGCTTGGAAATAGGAGGATTTATTTGAGTGGATAATGCGATAATATGGTAGATAAAGGGAGGAAGAGGTAGTGTTATCTAGGATTCTTTTGGAGGCGTGATCGATAAAGATAAGGAGGAAATTTATGATTTATCTGCTGGTCACAGGTGGCCAAAATTCCAACACCGAGGGAGGAGAAATCGGTTCGATATGATCAAGGGTGCCAAATTTCCCTTGATTAATAGCTTAGTTTTAGTTTTAAAATGGGCATTTTTTATTTTAGGCAGTAGGTGCCGAAATTTTACTAAAGTAGGGGGATATCTCTTCAATTTCGACATTTGACCCTATTCTCTTTTTTCTTTCCTCTCATCCCCACTTCTATGCAAAAGACAAAAATTTCATTGTTCTTTTCTCTCATCTTTTCCTCCAAAAGCCGAAACTCGTAACTCTTCTTATCTCCATTCTTTTCCTATAACAGAAATAATCATTGTTCTTTCCTTTATTCTCCCTTTTGCTGATTTCTTCATAGTCGAATCTTCATAGATCCTGTTACACTATCTTTCTTTTGATCTTCTCAGAAGCCAAAATCTGTCAGGAGAAGCCGAACCTGTTGGTAAGTGCCGATTTCTTTTGATCTTTTCTCTTTCAATTTTAGGGGCCATAGTCGATTGGCTAGTGTGTTGTAAGGCCATCATTAATTCGATATTGTAACACCCCAAACCCGGTCAACACACCACGACCGAATCTGGTATGTTACAGGGGAAAAAGGATTTTGAGAAAATAGGTTTAAGTTTAGATGTTTGATAAAAACACTTGCTAAATTGTGTATTTGAAGAAAAACTTGAGTAGGCTTGATAAAAATCATGGTGTATTTGAAAACCCTAAATTTTGAAAACTTAATCGATGTGTAGGTAAAACTAATTTATCTCATTTAGAAGTTTAAGTTGTTTCTTATTATTGCTAAAACATTTTGACTTAGAAGAAAATCGAGTTTAAGTTAGAAAAACATTTGAGTTCTTTTTATTCCAAACCTTAGTGTGATACCCGATGGTATAGGTTAAAATATCGTTTTTGCAGTTTTGAAAGCGTTGTCTTCTTAAGTTTTAGCACATTTTAACCCAATTAATTTGTTAAGGTATATTATAAATCTACTTTAAACATAAACATAGCAAAACATAATTTTAAAAGGCCATTTACAAACCCAAATAAAACCAAATAGTAAATAATAAGCTTAAGTACCAAATTCTATAAAAGTCCGAGCAACTCCTTATTTAAGCATGGCATGAGCACCTCGAGTCCATCCCGGCTCCATGTCCGCGTCTAAGTGTCACCTAAAATGTCAAAGGAGAGAGTGAGTCGCAAGATTCAGTGTATAAATCCCTCTCCCGGTATAACATGCCAACACACATCATAACAAAGTAATGCAAGTAATGCACCCGATCCTAACCAACCAGATCACCTTTTCTACCCGTGTGGTACCAAACCACCGGTGGTGCTAAACCACCGTGACCCAAAGTCACGATATCCATAATGTGGTGCTAAACCACCGTGACCAAGTCACAATAATCCAATGATGGGGCCAACCCATCGTGTGATACCAAATCACTAGCGACGATCCCAGATCTCATAAGTGGGGCCAACCCACGGTGGTGTCAAACCACGGGGATGAGTCGCAATGAGGTGCTAAACCTCCGTGTCCCAAAGACACAGCAGATACTAAATCACCGTGACCGCAATACAAATCCGATGATGGGGCCAACCCATCGTGTGATACCAAATCACCGGCGCCAATCCCAGATAATCAATCAGGGCCAACCCGCCGTGGTGCTAAGCCACTCGAATAGACGCCGAGGTGCTAAACCTCCGTGACCCAAAGTCACAAAATATCGCCAGGTACCAAACCACCGGAGGTGCCAAACCTCTGGCGTCCCAAAGACACAAAGGTCCCAAAGACACGGATATCATACTCCCCTCCTCTCATATCACCCAATAGCATATCATACTAAATGCAAAATCGCAATCATGCTATCATGCTCACATGCTTAATATGGCATCTCAAAGTATGTACACCAATAATCATGATATCACATATCATCACATATCTCATAATGAAACGGACTTACCGAATCCGTATCCATACCTCAATGGATATTAAATCACCAACCACACCGTTTCATTTACACAATCAGTTATCACATTACTCGCTTAAGAAAGTGTGTTGGTTTACACACCGTATATCGCAAGCCTTAATCCCAAAGAACCCGATCTAAATCCTCAATCCTCTTGTTCCTAAGAAAACAATCGGCCAACCATGGGTTAATTACTTAAACCATTCGGTCATAACCAAATAAATCAAAGGGTATATCGATTTACCCTTACCTTAAACTTGATTTGGTTTCCTACCAACCGAACCCAACAATGGTTCTTCCAAAGAATCGGCTTCACCCTAGAAAGAAAGTGGTTAATCCCTTAATGACTGACTTAACGAAGACTAAATGAATAGACTAAAAGAAACTACTCTTACCATCACTTACCGATTGCTTAACAGAGAAATAAGGCTCTTTCTTGCTTGCTTCCAAATCCAAAGGCCTCAGAACACAATCGTTTACCCACCAAAGAGTTAACTCCTTCCAATGATATCTCAAATCGGCCCTTAAACACACTAGAAAATCGACAAATCAACAAGAAAGGGAAGAAATGGCCATTCACCAACACCTACCTCTTACTAGGCCGATTGAATAAGACTCCAACAAGGTCTCACTCCTTCTCTTATTTACTAAGAATGAAGAACTATAGGAAGAAAGAAAGAGATTCTAACAACACCCTTAATTAAAATGGAGAAGGAGGTTCTACTTGTAAGAAATGGGAAGAATGATTGGGAACAAAAGGCTAAGGGGTTTGGAGAAGAAAAGAAGAAGAAGATACAAGGATGAATGGGGGTGCTTTGGTTCAAAGAAAAAGAAATGGATGATGGTGATTTTGGAGGATGGTGTTTCATTTAAAGGATATTGAGAAAAGAAAATGAAGGTTAGGGAACAAGGTGAAATGGTTTCGCTTCAACAATTGGAAAAGAGAGGAGAAAGAGATGAACCTTCTGGCTACCAAAGAGAATCAAGAGAAAAGAACAAAGCAACCTTTGGCAAAAACTTGAACTTTCGGTTTCAAGAATGAAAAATAAAATGGGAAAGTTTTCTCGAATTTGGCCACCAAATGACCAAAAGAAAACTTGCTTGACACTAGCTATGACCGAAAATGCACAAATTGCCCGAGTGGAATTTCGCACTTCCAACACTTACCAACCGCCAAACTCCCCAAACACTCCCCAAAATCCGCCAAACTCCCCTAAACACTCCCAAGCCACCAATTAAAATTACCTTGACCAAGTCTTCCTCCACAATTTGCTCTCCACCCACCGCTTGAATAGGAAGACTTAGTCCAAGGCGTAGTTCAAACAGTCTACAACTCCTCCCTCCATGCCACAAAATGGAACAAAATGTGGGATTTTCGTAGCTTGAACACAAGACCTCCTCCTTGCACTTGACGCCATACACAAGCTCCAAGTGGCGATGCTTTGCCACTTTGCTAGCTCTTCACTTGTGCAACAATTTACCGATAAAATACATAAGACCCACTCCTTCAAATTTCTATCACATAAAGCCAAAAAAAAAAAATTTTCCTATCACCCGAGCTTACACCTAGCTTATAACTAAGCCCCAACAACATCGAAATAACAACATAACACATCAAGCACATGCAGAAAGCCAAAATAAAATAGCCCCTAACCCGGATATTACGCTTCTACCCCTTAAAAATAATTTCCTCGAAATTACCCGATCGAAAGAGTTGAGGTATTATCGTCTCATCATATCCTCGGGTTCCCACGTAGCTTCTTCCACGCCATGATTCCGCCTAAAGAACCTTAACCAAAGGCACAGATTTCCTCGCAGTAACCTTTACATCCCGATCTAAAATCAGACAGTGCTCTTCCTCCATGGTCAAATCTGGTTTACCTCAATCTCTTCCATCGCTACCACATGCGACGGATCGGAACGATATCGCTCGAGCATCAAACGTGGAACACGCCGTGAATCTAACTTAGCTCACTGGCAACTCGAGCTGATATGTAACTGGTCCCACTCGTCTCAGTACCTTATATGGCCCAATAAACCTCAGACTTAGCTTGCCTTTCCTCCCGAACCTTAACACTTTCTTCCATGGCGAGGCCTTCAGAAAAACTTGATCCCCCACAGCAAATTCAATATCTTTCCGCTTAAGATCGGCATAGGACTTCTTGCCGTCCAAGCTTTCTTCAATCGAGCTCAATCAACTTAACCTTATCTTCGGTCTCAAAGAACCAACTCTAGCCCCAACAATCGACGCTCACTTAACTCTGTCCAACAAGTAGGTGAGCGACACTTCCTACCGCATAACGCCTCATATGGTGCCATCTTGATGCTTGCTTGGTAACTATTGTTGTAGGCGAATTCAGCTAACGGTAGATACTCCTCCCAACTACCCTCAAGTCCAATACACAACCCCGTAATATGTCCTCCAAGATCAGATAACCCTTTCCGATCGCCCGTCGATCATGGATGAAATGCCGGTCTTTGAAATCCAACCGCGTACCTGAGCTGATGCAACTCTCTCGAACCTTGACGAAATGGGATCCCTATCCGAGATGATCGACACTGCACCCCTGCAAGCCTCACAATCTCGACACATCTGACTTTGCCAACCTCTGCAGTGAGTAATCCATCCTCACCGGTATAAAGTGAGTGATTTAGTCATCGATCCACAATTACCCAAATCAATCCTTCTTGCTTGGTGTAAGCGGTGATCCACCGATTTAAATCCATAGTTATCCTTTCCCACTTCCATCGAGGAATCTTCACGGTCAAGCAACCTCGACGACAATCGATGCTCACCTTGACTCACCGACATGTCGACACTTCCTACAAACTCGCTACTTCCTTTTTGCATCTTACCACCGCTGTTCTCTCCGAGATCCCTATACATTTACTACCTCCGGGATGCATAGCGTAGGGCTGCTATGTGCATCCTGAAGAATCTTTACCTTAACTCGGTGTCTCTCGGCATACAAGCCTTCCCTAAAAACACAAAGACTCCATCACCGATACATCAGAACCCTCCAAACCATCATTCTCGCACTTGTGTCCTCTCGCGCTCAAAACCTCATCCAACAAGCGCTTTCTCGATCTGCTCAACCCAAGTAGGCTTAACTCAGTAGCTCGCCGAAATACTCCCGTCGTCATACAAACTCAAGTGGGCAAACAACGCCTTAAATCCAAACAACCTTACGGCTCAACGCGTACGCCACAACGTTAGCCTTGCCCGGATGATACTCAATTGAGCAATCGTAGTCTTTTAGCACTCAATCCATCCGCTACTGCCTCGATTCAAGTCTTTACGAGTCAAGGTACTTCAGACTCTTGTGATCCGTAGACAATCGATCTCTCTCGCATAAGTAATGCCTCCATATCTTTAAGGCAAAGACTACGGCCCGCTAACTCCAGATCGTGTGTTGATAATTGACCTCATGTGGCCTCACCGCCAAGATGCGTAAGCCACAACCTTCCCTTCTTGCATCAAGACACAATCCAAACCAGATGTGATGCATCGCAAGACATCTGTGAATTCTTTACCAACCTCAAAGTTGAATCGAACCGGAGCTTCACCAAAATCTTCTTCAACTTGTCGGCTCTCCTGCCGCTTCGGTCCCAAATAAACGGAACCCTTTTCTTAATAATTTGGTCATCACACAAGCGATTAATGAAAACCCTCTACAAATCTTCTAGTAGTATCATGCCAAATCCGAAAACTCCAAACCTCGCCATCGACCTAGGCGGCTTCCAACCCAAAACCACTTCAATCTTTCGAGGATCCACTCTAATCCCTCACCGATACTACATGACCCAAGAACGCCACCTCCCTAAGCCGAATTAGATTTCTCAACTTAGCATAGAGTTGTTTCTCCTCAAAATCAGAATACCACCCGAATGCGCATCATGTTCCTCCTCAGTCCTTGAATATACCAAGATGTCGTCGATAAAAACCACTACGAACTGATCTAGATACTGTTGGAACACCCTATTCATCATATCCATGAAGGCCGCCGGCACGTTAGTCAACCCAAACGGCATAACTAAGAACTCAAAGTGCCCATACCGAGTACGAAATGCCGTCTTGCAGATATCCGCCTCCTTCACCTTTAACTGGTGATACCCAGACCTTAAATCGATCTTCGAGAAAACTGACGCACCCTTCAGCTGATCAAACAAGTCATCTATCCGAGGCAGTGGATACTTGTTTTTGATCGTCGACTTATTCAACATGCGATAGTCTATACACATCCGCATGGTACCGCTCTTTCTTCTTGACAAAGAGTACGCAAGCCCTCCCAAGGCGTAAACACTTGGCCCGATAAAGCCTCGGTCCAACAACTCCTAGATTTGAGCCTTAAACTCCACTAACTCTTTAGGCGCCATCCTGTACGGAGCTATAGATACGGGCGCAGCCAGAGTAATGTATCTATCCCGAACTCTACCTCACGATCCGGTGGCAAACCCAAAGCTCCTCCGAAAACACATCAACAAATTCCTATCGTCCGAATCTGCTCCAGTGGCAGACTCTTTAGCCTCCAAGGCATACACATGAACCACATATGCTTCACGTACCCTTTCTTCGACCATCTTCCGGCTTTAGAGCGAGATACCACATTAGATGATAATTCCTCCTATTACCGATCGTAACTACTTCATCACCCATAGTTGTTTTAACCATGCGCTTAGTCAAGAATCCAACTTCGCTTTGGTACTTAACCACCATCCATCCCGAGAATCGATCGAACTCCCCAAAAGGCGGTCCCATCGATCGGCTACAAATACTACCCTTGAAGTTCTAGAGGTACGCCTCTATACAAACTTATCTACAACTACTGAGTGACCTAGAGGGCTTATTACGGTCATCCGCCTAGAAGATATCTCGAATCTAAATCCATGGTCTTCACTATGCTACTTGCAACATATGAATGTGTTGAACCCACATCAATCAAAGCAAGAATGGAGAACCAAAGATTAAAACGCATTGGGTGATGACGCCCAAGGTCGCCCTCCTCTCCGCCTCGCCACAGATACACTAGCCCCTACCGTCTGCCTCAAGATTACTCGCACCTCGCCGGTGCTCCTCGGCCTCGACTGTAACCATTACCTCCTCTCGCCATTACCTCGGCCCCTCTCGGTGGTGGTCCGTTATTCTGTCTTGTATGGCCCGATTCTCGATCAATCCTAGCCAACTTGCGCGGACACCCCCTCACACGGTGGTCCAATGAGCCACACTCAAATGGCCTTTTCCACCCGTCCCAACAACCTCCCCAATGAGTTTTCCCATTAATCGGTTACATCACAAGGCGTCCCTACCTAGCAAAGAACAAACCTACCTAACCGATTCGCCCACTCGGTTCAGCCCTTTTCTCATGGATTACCCGATGACCCGTAAGATCCAAAACTCCTCTTGTGTCGGTTCCTATCCATGCCTTGCCTCACAGACTCTTTAATACCCTCGGCCACCTTCGCCTTTTCAACCAGAATAGCAAATTCACGCTCCTGCTGAGGCGCAATCAACAATCTTAATTTGTTCCGTATACCATCCTCAAAACGAACACACCTCTCGTGTTCAGTAGCTACCATACCCACGCATACCGACTCGACCTCGAAACTCGCCTCGTACTCGACACGATTTACTTCCACGAACTAACCTCGGGAATGCTTTCCGCTGCTCATTAATGTAGTTAGCTCCCACGCACTTTTTCGATAAGCGACTTTGAAATAGTCCCAAGTCGATCTTCATTGCAGTCTTTGTCTCGAACCGTGAGCCACCACTGGTATGACTCATCTCGGAGAAGTGATACTATCCCCTTTAACTTTTCTTCAGCAGTCAGGTCTAGATCATCCATTATCCGCTCTGTCGCTTCACTAATATTCAAGAAGCTAGGAGCAACACCCGAGACACCCCGAAAGAATTCAGCCCCATTTGCCCGAAGTCACTCAGGCACAGATTTCCTAACTCTTGCGCCCCCACCTACTCCAGCTACCCTTTCTAAAACTCAAGACATCGCTTTGTGACACTGCGTCGTCCCTGATCGATCTTGAAACTCACCACCTCCACCGGTGGCGAACTCAGATCTCATTCTCGACCCTCGCCGATCCTACGGGTTCAAAAGCGTCATCCCATCTGCGACCTCGTCCCACGACCACGCCCACCTCGGGTACTCATGACTAAATCTCGTCTGATTTAAAGAATTTTATGCATCAGTAATTATTCCACTGTTTTAAAGCAAAGTCTTATGGATATTAAAGAAGCTTTGTTTTCGCGAGTCCACTCAGTCTTATCAGTTTTAGTTTCTAAAGTAGTCTTACTATCACTAGCCAACTAATCACATCTCATCGATATCATTATCACAAGCAATAGTAAGGGGTACTTACCTGGGCGGATTGGTGCCGGAGACTCGGTGCCATGCCTTTCACACCATACTTTTTAAAACATAGCACTTAAAATGGACTTTTGAAAACATTTTGGGCCTTAGGCCCACAGTCGAGCCTTTGAACTTGGCTCGATACCATTAATTAATAACCCAAATTCGGTCAACACACCACGACCGAATTTGGTATGTTATAGGGAAAAAGGATTTTGAGAAAATAGGTTTAAGTTTAGATGTTTGATAAAACACTTTGCTAAATTGTGTATTTGAAGAAAAACTTCGAGTAGGCTTGATAAAATCATGGTGTATTTGAAAACCCGAAAATTTTGAAAACTTAATCGATGTGTAGGTAAAACTAATTTATCTCATTTAGAAGTTTAAGTTGTTTCTTATTATTGCTAAAACATTTTGACTTAGAAGAAAATCGAGTTTAAGTTAGAAAACATTTGAGTTCTTTTTATTCCAAACCTTAGTGTGATACCCGATGGTATAGGTTAAAATATCGCTTTTGCGCTTTTGAAAGCGTTGTCTTCTCAAGTTTTAGCACATTTTAACCCAATTAATTTGTTAAGGCATATTATAAATCTACTTTAAACATAAACATAGCAAAACATAATTTTAAAAGGCCATTTACAAACCCAAATAAAACCAAATAGTAAATAATAAGCTTAAGTACCAAATTCTATAAAAGTCCGAAACAACTCCTTATTTAAGCATGGCATGAGCACCTCGAGTCCATCCGGCTCCATGTCCGCGTCTAAGTGTCACCAAATGTCAAAGGAGAGAGTGAGCCACAAGACTCAATGTATAAATCCTCTCTCCAGATAACATGCCAACACACATCATAACAAAGTAATGCAAGTAATGCACCCGATCCTAACCAACCGATCACCTTTTCTACCCCGTGTGGTACTAAAACCACCGTGACCCAAAGTCACGATATCCATAATGTGGTGCCAAACCACCGGTGACCAAGTCACAAATATTCCAATGATGGGGCTAACCCATCGTGTGATACCAAATCACTAGCGACGATCCGTATCTCATAAGTGGGGCCAACCTACGGTGGTGTCAAACCACAGGACGAGTCGCAATGAGGTGCTAAACCTCGGTGTCCCAAAGACACAAGTGATACTAAATCACCGTGACCGCAATCCACAACCGATGATGGGGCCAACCCATCGTGTGATACCAAATCATCGGCGCCAATCCCGTATAATCAATCAGGGGCCAACCCGCCGTGGTGCTAAGCCACCGAATAGACGCCGAGGTGCCAAACCTCTGTGACCCAAAGTCACAAAATATCGCCAGGTACCAAACCACCGGAGGTGCCAAACCTCGTGTCCCAAAGACACACAGTGTCCCAAAGACACGGATATCATACTCCCCTCCTCTCATATCACCCAATAGCATATCATACTAAATGCAAAATCGTGCAATCATGCTATCATGCTCACATGCTTAATATGGCATCTCAAAGTATGTACACCAATAATCATGATATCACATACCATCACATATCTCATAATGAAACGGACTTACCCAAATCCGTATCCATACCTCAATGGATATTAAATCACTCAACCACACTGTTTCATTTACACAATCAAAGTTATCACATTACTCGCTTAAGAAAGTGTGTTGGTTTACACACCGGTATATCGCAAGCCTTAATCCCAAAGAACCCGATCTAAATCCTCAATCCTCTTGTTCCTAAGAAAACAATCTACCAACCATGGGTTAATTACTTAAACCATTCTACCATAACCAAATAAATCAAAGGGTATATCGATTTACCTTACCTTAAACTTGATTTGGTTTCCTACCAACCGAACCCAATAATGGTTCTTCCAAAGAATCGGCTTCACCCTAGAAAGAAAGTGGTTAATCCCTAATGTACCGACTTAACGAAGACTAAATGAATAGACTAAAAGAAACTACTCTTACCATCACTTACCGATTGCTTAACAGAGAAATAAGGCCCTTCTTGCTTGCTTCCAAATCCAAAGGCCCTGAATACAATCGGTTACCCACCAAAGAGTTAACTCCCTTCCAACAGATACTGAAATCGGCCCTTAAACACACCAGAAAATCGACAAATCAACAAGAAAGGGAAGAAATGGCCATTCGGCCAACACCTACCTCTTACTAGACCGATTGAACAAGACTCCAACAAGGTCTCACTCCTTCTCTTATTTACGGCAATGAAGAACTATAGGAAGAAAGAAAGAGATTCGGCAACACCCTTAATTAAAATGGAGAAGGAGGTTCAGCCTTGTAAGAAATGGGAAGAACGATTGGGAACAAAAGGCTAAGGGGTTTGGAGAAGAAAAGAAGAAGAAGATACAAGGATGAATGGGGGGTACTTTCGGTTCAAAGAAAAAGAAAATGGATGATGGTGATTTTGGAGGATGGTGTTTCGGCTAAAGGATATTGAGAAAAGAAAATGAAGGTTAGGGGAACAAGGTGAAATGGTTTCGGCTTCAACAATTGGAAAAGAGAGGGAGAAAGAGATGAACCTTCGGCTACCAAAGAGAATCAAGAGAAAAGAACAAAGCAACCTTTGGCAAAAACTTGAACTTTCAGTTTCAAGAATGAAAAATAAAATGGGAGAGTTTTCTCGAATTTCGGCTTACCAAATGACCAAAAGAAAAACTTGCTTGACACTAGCTATGACCGAAAATGCACAAATTGCCTAAGTGGAATTTTGGCACTCTCCAACACTTACCAACCGGCCAAACTCCCCCAAACACTCCCCAAAATCCAGCCAAACTCCCCCCCAAACACTCCCAAGCCACCAATTCAAATTACCTTGACCAAGTCTTCCTCCACAATTTGCTCTCCACCCACCGTTTGGATAGGAAGACTTAGTCCAAGGCAGAGTTCGAACAGTCTACAACTCCTCCCCTCCATGCCATCAAAATGGAACAAAAATGTGGGATTTTCGCAGCTTGAACACAAGACCTCCTCCCTTGCACTTGACGCCATACACAATCTCCAAGTGGTGCATGCTTTGCCACTTTGCTAGCTCTTCACTTGTGCAACAATTTACCGGATAAAATACATAAGACCCACTCCTTCAAATTTCTATCACATAAAGCCAAAAACAAAAATTTTTCCTATCACCCGAGCTTACACCTAGCTTATAACTAAGCCCCAACAACATCGAAATAACAACATAACACATCAAGCACATGCAGCAAAGCCAAAATAAAATAGCCCCTAACCCGGGATATTACAGATATTCTATTCACTGATCTTGTGTCCTATTTGGGTGGCATTCCAGGATTTAAAGGAGATCTAACCGCCTAGGTTCCTAGGACAAAAATTGGCAACTTCCCAATCCTATTGTTTCTTTCAGGATTTCAAGGTAAGGATTTCAATTCTCCCTAAGTTGATCCATCGATTTCCTTTCTTTATTGTGCCTTAACCTAATGCCTTGTTAAGCAATCATTATAGTATCCTCTAACTAAGGTCATTCATAGACTCGAATGTCAGCAAATCGAAGGAAGGGGTTGGATAAATAATCCCAGCCCCAAAGTTTAAGAAATGCACGGTGTCAGCAATACGGGATTGGCTGCTGGGTTGTGGATCGACTTCAAAACAAAACCTTAGAAAGTTAGCAGTCGTATCGACTTTTGATAGTGTCGACATAGAAAGTACTATCTTGTCGGTGAATCGTGTGTAGATCTTTATCACACTAGTTAATCTATATTATATGTATGTTATGGGCTAAAAGCGTAAAATGAGGTCAGATGAACAATGTATTACCCGTAAAGGGTAGGCAAGGGATGCTAGGTACGTAATCATAGAAACTTCTATGTGTATCAAGTATGTAAAAGTCCATGATCTATTTAGGTAGTATAATGTTCGATTCTTGCATGTATGTATGCATGGGATGGGATTGATATGATGAAGGGAAGAAGGTCGATGGCGATCCGTGGCTTTGCCACATAGGTCACATAGTGATCGGTCTTTATGACAGGCAGCATAGCTGTCGAAATACTACAATGTATTATTAAGGTCGCATGGCGATCGGTGGCTTTGCCACATAGGTCACATAGTGATCGGTCTTTATGACAGACAGCACAGCTGTCGATATGGTGTGTAGCGGATAAAGGGTTGATTATAGAAATCCCCATGGTGTGATGGTTGGTACGGGGGTGTGTAGAGGATGGACTCTTAGGTTTAGGATGGGCCATGTTGCATGTAAATATATATTCTTTGTCATTGTGTATGGGCCCAGGGCCCATAATGTGTTTGTGGGCCTCAAGGCTTTTATGTGTTTTCAGGATTTGCACACTGAGTCTTGGTGACTAACCCTTTCATTTCTCCCAACTTTTCAGATGAGTAGTAGATCATGGACATGGGAGCCGAGGCGGACTCGAGGGGCCATCAAGTCTTTTATCTTCATAGACTATTTTCGATTTTTCTTTAAGTTTCAATTTTGGGATTATTTTTGTAATAAGGCCTTCATAACTTAGGTTATCGAACTATATTTTTTTATGTTACATCCTATAAACTTATGTTTTCAAAGTCTTAATTATAAAGTGAAAGGAAAATGGGTTTTTTCCAGCATGTTCAATGCAAATGTTAAAGTTTCTTCAAAAATGTCACAATTAATGATTAATCGGTTAAAATAAACTGAGATTTTCAAAACCCTTCAAAGTAAAGTTTTCAACATTCAACCCGTAGCATACCAGATCCGGTCATGACATATGGGCCGGGTTTTGGGTGTTACAGGCTGGCACATGGGCGTGTGGTGACCTTATGACCCAAGTCAGTAACCTCTCTAGATTTCACACGGCCTGGCACCTGGGTGTGTCCTCGGCCTTGTGGTGCAAGTCAGAATATATGCCCTATTTTCACATGGCCTATGACATGGGCGTGTCTGGTGGCCGTGTGAGGCACATGGCCTGTTCACACGGGCGTGTGATCCCTGAATGCTTGTAAATTTTAAGTGATTCCTAAAGTTTTCAATGTGATTGGTTTAGTCCCGAACCTTATTTGAAGCATGTTTAAGGTATCATAGACCTATTTAAGGGACATTGTGTATGTTAATGAATATTATTCGGTATTGAATGTATATTTTGCTATGGAATGTTTGTGAATATTTGATGTTAGTGAAATGTTTGTGATATGATCTGATATGTCAGGTAACGCCTCTTAACCTTAGTCCGACGATGGATATGAGTTAGGGGTGTTACAATTTTATTGGTATCAGAGCCATGGTTTTGTCAATTCAAGGGCTAACATAGCATATGTGAGTTTAGCTATACATGCCATATTTAACTTGCGATAGTGTGATATCTCCTGACTCTGACGAAAATTGTTTTGATGAAACAGATAAGTTTTCCAACCGAGCTAATTCTGATAGTACAGAAGTAAATACTCAAATATTTGAGTGAAAATGTGTTGATGATGAGTTGAGACTAATAAAGGTATGAATAAGAATACAAGATATTCTATTGTTGATAAGTGCTGTAATGATATGAGTATATGTGTTGTGATATGTGGCCTATGACTACTATATGAAATGCTTTGATTATGAATTAGTGATTTGAGTTGGCATATGAACTATGTGTTAAGTACAAAAGTGTTGATAAGTCAATGATTATTAAATGTCTTGACAATGTGAAATTAGAAATGAACTGGCTATTTGTGATAGTATATGTTATGTGTATGTATGTGAGAGTTAAATTTGAGGCTTTTCTACCCTCACCCCCTTATCAGTGAAAAGTTAAAATGAAATCTGTAACATTTTGGGATGAATAAGCTCACGAGTGTGGAGTTACAGAGATCAATGTGTGAAAGATTACTAATGTGTTCAGAAAAGAGAATGAATCAGCAAATGAAGATAGTACTAAAGGAGATATTGAAAAATTCTGAAGACTATTCAGATTATGCAATGTCATTGCTAAAGAAGAAGATAACTCTGATCAAATGACCTATTTAGGTATGTTATTTAATGAAAGTATTAACTGAAAGCTTTTCTTAATTGATTTCTGTTAGTGAAGGGATAATGTGAAAATTTCTAATGATAGAATTAGACAGTTGAATAATGATTGAATTGTATTGATGGTTGAATGCAATGGTTATAGTCGGGCAGTTACTATGATTCCTTCTGGGCATTCTATGTGTACATTTATTCTCGGAAGTATATGTGATTGTTTAATTGTAGAAAGAAAGTCTTATCGTATGAGAACATTAGCTAAACATATTAATAGACGAAATCATCGTTGATCTGTTTGGGTTATGTTCGACATTGTTATCTCTTTATCTGATAATATATTCCATTGTGTGGATATGAACGACGACGATAAAATCTGTATGAGGCTACTATTATGTTTCTATTGGTTATTATTCTGTTGAATATACATGAAGATTATACTGCTTCTGTTAATATGGATTTCAGTATTTATGAGTGACATTGTTCTTTCTGGACATTTTCTAGGATATCATTCTATATGGGTTGTAATTTTCATATATCCATTGTACCTCTAAATGTTGAAATTTTTCTATTCCAGTTTTCTTATGATTCCATGTGTTTATCTGCAAGAGATCTCTATTTGACAAATATGACTATGTCTATTATGATTATAATTTCTGGCTTTAAATGTAAGAGTACAGTAGTACCATCCTTAGAGTTATAGAAGTTGTGTTTCTGCAATGGTTGCAATTTAAATCATATTTTATTCTTTTCTTTGTTCAAATACTTCATCAACAACCAGGATAGTATTTATTATAGGGTTGAGACATCTTTCTTAGTAAGGCCCAATGATTTCTATTTGGTTAAGGTGATTTCAGTATAATTCAAAGTTTCGATGATTAATATATGAGACAACTTCATTATAAACTCTTTTCTAGTTCTCGTGAAGGTTCGACATTGATCAAAGTGAAAATGATAGAAGATCAAGATCAATCTGTATAATGATATGTCTGGGGTTATCCTTCTAATGAGAAGAAAGATTTCTTCGAAAAGACCGATTTAGTACTTAGTATGATCTAAATTATTTGATTGAAAAGTTAATTGCGTTATATGTGTTGGAATCTATTTATGAACCGGAAATAAACTTTGAACGTACATGTATGAATTGAAGGATAGCCTGGAAGAAGAATTTGTATTCTTGAAAACTTGATACAGAATTATATCTATCGGAATGATTCTATCTGAGAAATGTTGTGGTAAATTAAAGCTAGTTCGATTGTTGAAACTTTCTTTTGCACGAAGATATTTTCAACCAAAACATCAGTTCTGGTTCAGTCTGAGTTAAATAAAGAGATTATGATTTTCAGCCATACGTTATTGAATGGTTCAAAATGTGTTCTAATATAGGAATGTGCAGAGATATCTTGTGATTCTATACAGATAAAAATTCATAAAAAGAGTTATGTGACATATTTGATGTCTATAAGAGTTTAAAACATTTAATGTCAGAAAAAGATCCGAACGTAGCACAGCAAGGTTAGCTCAAATCGTCAAAAAACTTTTGAGTCTGTAAGTAATTATTATCCGAGGAAAACAATTATAGTTTCGTATGTTCCGAATGGGAAACTCTTGTGTGCTTTATGAGCGATGAATATCAGATGATGAACAATTGTTAGTTGAGTTAGAAGCTAAATAGATGTTATTTAGCAAAGATGTGAAACTTAGAAATGTGTTATCAAATTATAAGTTAAAAAGGGGTTCAGTATAAATTGATTTCTTGTAACACCCTTAACCCTTATCCGTCGCTGGCTTAGGGAGACAAGGCATTGCCTAACAAAACACAGTTCAGGACGCTTATATAAATCATTTCATGTTCACGAATATATCAACTTCTTGAATCAAATTTTTGAACTAACATGCATCAAAGCTAAAATACTTATACTTAATAGACATAATGTTCGACATAAACAAACATTACATGCATAATATTCAAATACTTATTTTATAAACAAGCATATTTCGCTTCATAAACAAGCACATATATTACCACCTTCATTTATAAGACATTAGCAAACATTACCAAATTATTACAATGTTCACTTGACTAACTTTGGCATTTCTATGTACTTTAGCCGAATCAAGACATACCCAAATCCATATGTTTTAAACCATGCTAAAATTTCATTCACACAACTAAACTGAATTATTTCATATTTGGTCATGTAATAAAACACCATGTAACATTCATTTGACCTACCTTTAATCAATTATCAAGCTCATCACCTAAGCTGAATTAAAACATGCCATAAATGTAAAACATATCAAATGCAACATCACATATATAACTATATAAGCATAATTCCCTATTTGAATGTTCATATATTTATTATCCACCAATTTCAAAAAGTAAAATTCCCATAACATAGCACAATCCACACTTAACAAATATAACAAAATTTAACGTTAACATATACTAGACATTTTTAAAAACATCACTACCAAATCACAAGGTGATTTATAATCATCAATTAAAACTCATTCATCAACCATAGCTTATTCACTTGAATCAAATTATATCAAACCATAATTGCAAATCATACCAACTTTCAAGACTATATCATCATGCATATACCAAATACATCATACATATATATACCAGGGTCGAAATTTTGCATAAACTTAAGCCTCATATCTAGCCTTTTTTGCATGGCTTAATATTTACAACTTCAAAACTAACCTAAAACACAAGCTAGCCTGTACATGCCATAGACTTTAAATTCAACTTCAAAAGTACCAAAATATTGATGATAGTGTGACGAGCTTTACCAACGATCCCCGAGCACGTAACGATCACCCAAAAAATCTAAATCACAAGAGTAAGCAAAAACAAATGCCGAGTAAGCTTTACTAGCTTAATAAGTTATAGGCAAATCTAGGAAATCTATTAATTATACTCATAGTGATTTAAACAAAAATTATAGACAAGGATTAATCAAATACTCATTTACTATACAACCGTAGAACATTTCTTATTTCTCAAATTAACAGTCGAATCCAATATAATAATTCATCATCATGTATTGTTCACATATTCAAGATCAAAACTAATCAAACGAACACCATATACCAATTTCCACAAGGTCAATTACATTTTTTAATTCATATAGAAATCAATATGATTTTGTAAACATTTCCCCTTATCCACTTATATCATCCAAACTATACATTTAAAAGAAATAGTCCTTCAAATCCAAAAATAATCACTTACACTTAATTTCTAATAACAACTTCCCGTAGTATCAAAACTTACCAAATTCGATCTTTGAATTGAAAATTAACTCGCACACTTATTACTTATTAACCGATTTCGCACACTTAGTGCTCATTGACCGAAATCGCATATAAAGTGCTCGATAATTCAATTCACACACTTAGTGCTCATTGACAATATTGTAACATCCCAAATTAGGGGTTTGTAACATTTGTGTAATTGCATGTTGTGCTTACTTTGTGGGTTATTTAATGGTGTTTATGGACTTTAGGCAGGCCTGGGGTCGAGTTCGAGCCGTGGAAAAATTTTGCTTTTTGGGCTCTTTAGTGGGGAGAGCTGGTGGAAGCAGGACTTAAGTCTAATTGGGTGTATTATGCTAACACAAGAAAGCACATGGTGGAGTGGTGGTGGCATCAATAGTGGAGAAAGGGGAGTAGGGGTTCGAATCCCACAAGTGGTAAAACAAAGGTTTTTATTTTGTGCTAAGTGGGTGGAAGAAGTAGAGTTCATTTAGAACTCTGCAAGGGAGAGTGGAGACTTAGTCAAATCGTTTGAATGAGTGGAGAGGAGGAATTTTAAGAGAGAATCGTGGAGTGGTTCAAGGTGTGGGAGAGTTGTACCGTGTGTGGGAGTGTGCCTAAAGAGGGAGTGTTTCGGCTAGGGGTCTTTTGGAAGAGAATTCGGTCATTGTTGGAGAGAGTAAAATCGAAACTCTTTGGGGATTTCTTTGTTTTTCTTTGCACTTTGGGTCTTTGCTTCATTGTTCCTTGCCGAAAATCCAACACTCCTCTTATTCTTTTCTTCTCTTTTTCTCTTCAAACACTTTCTTTACTTGGTGTTGCCTAAACAATGTTAGTCGAATCTTTTCTACACTAACTGTGTTGACTGGTGTTCTTTATTTGATCTTCATTTCGATTTAGTCTCCTTAGTCGATTGCCTCTTTTATTTTGCTGCCAATTGCCGAATGGTTTCAACTTGAATTCGTTGTTGCTACTCTTAGTTGCCGAGTTTTCTTTTCTATTCAATTTCTCTCTGATTAAGGTATTTATTTCTTTCTTTCATCTTTTTCTCCCCTTTCTTTGCTATGTCAAAACTAAAACTCCTAACTCCACTTCTTTTTGCCTAGGCTGATTTTATTATGGATCAATCTTACCTTCTTCTCTATTCATTCAAAATTTAGGTTTCGGGAAGTATTTGGTAAGTGAAGCTATGATTGAATAAGGGGTGAACTGTTTTTGTATTATTTTATGAGTTTCTTAGGGCCGAGTAGCCATTTCTTTGTGGAATTGGAGCAACATTGCTAACTTGTGATTTTTTATTAGGGACTCAATTTCGTAATCGAAGGGAGTAAACCTAATAGTCTAGCATAGTAAGGAGTTGTCGTCGTTTTGGTAAGTGAAGGCAATAGGTAAGATGTTTCTATGTCTTGTTGTAACAAGGATTAAGATTAACGGTTTGGAGTTGTTGATTTCTTAGGTGCGTAATTTCGGGAGTTCAACCTACGCTCGTAAACAGGTGTGTAATCTCACACCAATCTTGATGGATGCATGTGTTGCTCTGTAAATCGACCGAAAGTCGAAAAGCCAGAAAATCGGCAAATATGACCACATGAGCGTGCGAGCGCTCGTAGTGGTAAACTGAGACACGGATGTTGGCGGTAGGACGTAGAGAGTGTCACGAGCACTCTTGCGAAACTGAGGCTGTAGGGCCTGATCGAGCCGAAACAGGTTAACTAGGCCTAATGGGCTAATGGGCCCTCATGGGCAAAATTGATAGTAAATTTTTGAAGGACAGATGCGACTGTGAAGTCTGCAAAATCGAGACCGAAAACATGCTAAATGGGCGACACGAGTGTGTGGGCCCTTTTGGGCCTAAAAGTGAATTTTGGCCCAATTGCACCGTAGAGACTTAAAAGGGGTCCCAAGTCGCTCGAGGCGACAATAGGCCATCGGGAAGGCCGTTAAATGACTAAATTACTGGAATACCCTTAGTGGGTAAATTACTGAAATACCCTTAGTGGGTAAATTACTAAAATACCCTTAGTGGGTAAATTATTGAAATACCCTCAGTGGGTAAAACTACTGTTATACCTTTAAGGGTTGATTTAATATGATTTTGTGTATTCTATTTAGCTGTTACGATGGTACATTATTGCATACATTGAATTATTATGTCATGACATTTTGCATTGGGTTGGGATGATTAATATATATATATATTGGAAGAAGTATTGTACTGGTGGCTATGCCACATTATACTGATTCAAAGACAATACTTCTTCCAATATATATATATTTAATTAATGGGTTTCTATTTTAATTAATGGGTTTTATAATTGTTGTAATAAGGCCATTGGAACTATTTTAACTTTTATTTGGATTTTCTCTAAATACTGCAAATCTAATCAACATGAAGTTTTCAAAACAATAAACAACAATTTTTTTCAAATAACTCATTTTCGTAAATGATAAGACCAAATTCTTGTAATCGAACCAGTTTTTATTAAACAAGACAAAACATGCATTTTTGAAGAGTATTAAAAAGAGTAAATCCCTCTTGGGCATAAGTGAGGAGGAATGAAATTTCGAATTTATAAATATGATTTTCAATGATAAGTTTTCCAAACAACCTTGTGGTTTCAAACATCTTCTGATGTAGCACACTAGATTCGGTCGTAACGTTTAGGCCGGGTTTGGGGTGTTACAGATATCGCACACTTAATGCATAATAATCGATTTCGTACACTTAGTGCTCGGTATTTAAATTTGCACACTTAGTGCATTTCTCAATCTTGTTACACATTTATATATATACACACATAAGAATTAAACCTCAGCTACAAATATACAAATTAATTTATTTCAATCTCTATAATCAACATCACATTCAGGTGTACCAATGGCATATATGCATACCTCACATTTGGCTATACTATACACATATATAAACATCACATTCGGCTATATCAATAAACAATATACATACTTCCATTAAATTCATGTACATCAATGTAGATAAATCGCATACAACATGATTGCTTAAAAACTTACCTCGAGTATCGACAGACTATGTTTTCCGACTACTCGATTAACTTCGCTTTTCCCCGATCCAATCCCAATCCTTTTGTTTCATGATCTAATAAATTTCAAATTTAGCTAAATCAAATATTATTCCATTGAAATAGGTCCGAAAAACACATATAAATAGGCAAAATACCATTTTCCCCTGATATTTTACACTTTTACAATTTAGTCCTTTTTGCACAAAACACAAATTACACAAAATTTGGCTACACTTCTTTAGGGTCGAATATTCATAGTCTTATTACAAGCTCATACATTTCATTTGTTTCACATTTTGACCCCTCAATTTACAAATTTCACACTTTAATCCTATTTAGGAATTTCTACCAAAAATGCCTTAATTAAACTTAACAATCTAACATCCTATATTTATTTTCCATCACTAAACATCAAATTCATCAAACTATTAACAATGGCATTTCATGAATACATCATCAAATTCGAAAATTCATGCTTGGGCTAGCTAGTATTTAAAGCAACGATCTCAAAAACATAAAAATTATCAAAAACCAAACTCAAATTCATACCTTAATTAAACATGAAAGGGCCGAAAGTTTTAAAAGCTCAAGCATTTTCTTTCTTCTCTAGTTTTGGAAAAGGAGAAAATCAAATGATATAAAAGATGTTCATCCACTTGGTTTTTGTTTTATTATTATCATAATATTATATGTTATCAAATTCACTAAATTTCAATTAATAAAATAATTTGATAACTCATTTACTATTACATGCATACCAACCGGCCATTACTCATTCTTTTATGGTCAAATTTCTACTTAAAGCCTCCAATTTATTAAGACAACAACAATTAGGCACTATCTCATTTAACCATCAAAATTTTATTTTACGCGATTAAGCCCATTTCAAAATTAAGCACCAAAACGATCAAATTTTTGTACGAAAATTTCACACACACCAATTCACACATAATAAACATAGAAAATAATATTAAAATATTTTTCTAAGTCAAATTCGTGGTCTCAAAACCATTGTTCCGATTAGGGTTAAAATCAGACTGTTACAACTCTCCTCCCTTAAGGATTTTCGTCCTCAAAAATCTTACTGGTGAACAAATTTGGGTAACGTTCTTTCATCGAAGCCTCAAGTTCCCAAGTTGCTTCCTTGATTCTATGCTTAAGCGAAAGCACTTTTACCAATGATATTTTCTTATTTCGCAACAATTTTACTTCACGAGTCAAAATACAGATTGGTTCTTCCTCATAAGTTAGATCAGACTGTATATTAACCTCGGACGGACAAATCATATGAGAAGGGTCAGATCTGTACCTTCGGAGCATCGAAACATGAAAAACATTATGGATCTTTTCTAGTCCAGGTGGCAATAGCAATCTATAAGTAACCGGCCCGATACGCTCTATAATCTCATACGGCCCAATAAATCTCGGACTCAATTTGCATTTGCGACCAAATCTGAGTATTTTCTTCCATGGAGAGACTTTTAAGAAAACTTTATCTCCAATCTGAAACTCTATATCTTTCCGTTTCAAATCCGTATATGATTTTTGACGATCTGATGCTGCTTTCAGACTTTCACAGATTACTTTCACTTTCTGTTCAGTTTGTGATCAAATTGACCCCGTGTATCTTATTTTTACTGAGCTCAGTCCAATATAAAGCTGTACGACATTTACGACCATACAAAGCTTCATAAGGTTCCATTTTGATACTCGATTGAAAGCTATTATTTTATGCAAATTTAATCAAAGGCAAGTATCTTTCCCACGTACCCTCGAACTCGAGAACACAACATCTCAACATATCCTCAAGTATTTGAATAATTCTCTCGGATTGACCATCCGTCTGGGGGTGAAAAGCTGTGCTGAAATGCAATTTAGTACCTAATGCATCTTGCAGTTTCTTCCAAAATCGCGATGTAAACCTCGGATCTCTATCTGAAACAATAGAAATGTGTACCCCGTGTAATCGTACAATCTAAGAAATGTACAATTCGGCTAGCTTATCGAGTGAAAAATCTGTACAGATCGAAATGAAGTGTCCCAATTTTGTCAATCTATCTACTATAACCCAGATTGCGTCTTTCTTACTCGGTGTCAACGGTAAACCAGATACGAAATCCATTGTGATTTGGTCACATTTCCATTCGGTTATCATAATCAACTGAAGTAATCCAGATGGCACCTGATGCTCGGCTTTTACTTGCTGACATATCAAACATTTTGACACGAAATCTAAAATATCTCATTTCATATCGCGCCACCAATAATGTTGTTTCAAACCATTATACATTTACGTGCTACCTGGATGAATAGACAATCTACTATTATGAGCTTCAGTACAAATCATCTGAATCAACTTAGGATTATTTGGTACACATAGTTGGTTTCTAAACCGCAAACATCTCTTAGCATTAATCTAAAATTCTGGGTCAGCATTCGAACCGCATTGATTCTTTTTTGCTATCAAATTATCATCCATCTTTTGAGCTTAGCAAATCTATTGAACAAATAACAGTCTCACTTTCAATTCTATTATAATCGCACCATCATCAGTCATAGTCATTTCTACATTCATAGCACGTAGAGCAAATAGTGATTTTTAGCTTAGGGCATCGGCAACCACATTAGCCTTTCCCGGGTGATAATCAATAATAAGCTTGTAGTCTTTTAATAATTCCAACCATTGTCGTTGTCTCAAATTCAGGTCCTTCTGATTCATTCAATACTTTAGACCTTTATGATCGGAGTAGACATGGCATTTTTCACCGAACAGATAGTGACACCATATTTTCATAGAAAAAACTATAGCAGCTAATTCAAGATCATACGTCGATAGTTCTTTTCATGTGGCTTTAATTGTCTCGAATCATAGGCTACGACCTTACCCTCCTGCATCAAAACACATCCCAAACCGTTCAAGGATGCATCACTGAAGATAATAAACTCTTTACCTGATTCTGGCAGAACAAGCACTGGAGCTTCAGTTAAAAAAGTTTTCAACTGATCAAACATTTTCGACACTTTTCCGTCCACTCAAATCTAACATCTTTCTAAAGTAGCTTTGTCATAAGAGTTGCAATAATTGAGAAACCTTTCACAAAGCATCTATAATAACCGGCTAGCCCCAGAAAACTCTGAACTTCAGAAATATTCCGCAGGGGTCTCCAATCCAGTATAGCCGAGATATTACTCTGATCAACCCGAATACCTCATGCTAAAACAACATGCCCCAAAAAGCTAACTTCGCGTAACAAAAACTCACATTTTTGAATTTTGCGTACAACTGCATATCAAGCAAAATCTGTAACACAAGTCTTAACTTTTTGGCATGCTCGGTTTCATTTCGCGAATAGATCAAAATGTCATCTATAAACACAACCATAAATCGATCCAAATACTGTCTAAATACCCGATTCATCAAATCCATGAAAACAGCAGGGGTATTAGTGAGTCCAAATGGCATCACTAAAAACTCGAACTGGCCGTATCTCGTCTAAAAAGCAGTCTTAGGCACATCAGAGTCTCTAACTCGCAATTGATAATAACTTGATTTTAAATCGAACATCAAAATACTAGTTCTCCCTTTAGCTGATCAAATAAATCATCAATTCACGACAACGGGTATTTATTCTTTATGGTCACTTTATTAAGCTGTCGGTAGTCGATGCACATTCTCAAAGTTCCATCTTTCTTCTTCACAAATAACACCGTGCACCCCAGGGAGAGAAACTCTATCGAGCAAAACCTCTATCTATCAACTCTTGCAATTGAGCTTTCAACTCTTTTAATTCAGTTGGTGCCATTCTATACGGAACTATCGAGATCAAAGTCATCCCTAGCACTAACTCGATACCAAACTCTACCTCCCGAACAGGTGGTAAACCCGACAATTCTTTTGGAAACACATCCGGGTATTCACATACAACTAGTACAGATTCAATCTTCTTTTCAGTCACTTTACTATCAATTACATAAGCAAAGTAAGCTTTGCAACCCTTTCTCATAAGCTTTCAAGTCAACATCGAAGATATCACTGCTGGTAACCCATTTAAGTCGGTAGACTCAATTCGAATTATCTCATTATTCTGGCACCGTAAATCAATAGTCTTTCGTCTACAATTCACTACAGCATCGTACGGTTAACCAATTCATGCCGACAATGATATCAAACTCATCAAATGGTAGTAACATTAAATCAATAGAAACACATGAATCTCGAATCATCAAAGGGCAATTCTTGAACACCTTGTTAACTAGCACACATCGCCCAAGGAGTTCGAAACTCAATCACAAACTCAGTAGAATCAATAGATAAAGTCTTACTGGATACTAATGTTTCACACACATAGGAATGAGTTGAACCTGGATCAATCAGAGCAATTACACTAGTATTAAAGAGAGTAAATATACCAGTGATAGCATCCGGAGATGAAGCTTCCTCCCAAGCACGAATGGCATAGGCTCTGGCAGGCGCACAAGCCTCGGATCGAACAGCTGTATCTGAAGTCCCTCTCTGAGTACCACTCGATGTAAACCATGGATCTCTATCTGAAACAATAGAAATGGGTGCCTCGTGTAATCCTACAATATGAGAAATGTACAATTCGGCTAGCTTATCGAGTGAAAAACCTTATAGACCGGAATAAAGTGTGTCGATTTTGTCAAACTATCTACTATAACCCAGATTACGTCTTTCTTACTCGGTGTCAACGGTAAACCAGATACAAAATCCATCGTGATTCGAACACATTTCCATTCGATTATCATAATCGACTGAAGTAATCCAGATGGCACTTGATGCTCAGCTTTTACTTGCTGACATTTCAAACATTTTGACACGAAATATAAAATATCTCGTTTCATACCGTGCCACTAATAATGCTGTTTCAAATCATTATACATTTTTGTGCTACTCGGATGAATAGACAATCTACTATTATGAGCTTCATGACAAATCATCTGAATCAACTTAGGATCATTTGGTACACGTAGTCGGGTTACGAATCGCAAAACATCCTCAAAGATCAATCTAAAATTCGAGTCAAGATTTAAACGCATTGATTCCTTTTTGCTATCAAATTGCCATCCATCTTTTGAGCTTCGTAAATCTGCTGAACAAATAACGGTCTCGCTTTCAATTCTGTTATAATCGCACCATCATCAGTCATAGTCATTTCTACATTCATTGCACGTAGAGCAAACAGTGATTTTTGGCTTAGGGCATCGGCAACCACATTAGCCTTCCCCGGGTGATAATCAATCACAAGCTCGTAGTCTTTTAATAATTCCAACCATTGTCGTTGTCTCAAATTCAGATCCTTCTGATTCATTAAGTACTTTAGACTTTTATGATCAGAGTAGACATGGCATTTTTCACCGAACAAATAGTGAGGCCATATTTTTAGAGAAAAAACTATAGCAGCTAATTCGAGATCATGAGTAAGATAGTTCGTTTCATGCAGCTTTAATTGTCTTTAAGTGTAGGCTACGACCTTACCCTCATGCATCAAAACACAGCCCAAACCGTTCAAGGATGCATCACTGAAGATAACAAACTCTTTACCTGATTTTGGCTGAACAAGCACTGGAGCTTCAGTTAGCAAAGTTTTCAACTGATCGAAACTTTTCTGACACTTTTTCGTCCACTCAAATCTAACATCTTTCTGAAGTAGCTTTATCATAAGTGTTGCAATCATTGAGAAACCTTTCACGAAGTGTCTATAATAACCGGCTAGCCCCAAAAAACTCTGAACTTCAAAAATATTCTGTAGAGGTCTCCAATCCAGTATAGCCGAGATATTCTCTGATCAACTCGAATACCTCATGCTGAAACAACATGCCCCAGGAAGCTAACTTCGCGTAACCAAAACACACATTTGTTGAATTTCACGTACAACTGCATATCATGCAAAATCTGTAACACAAGTCTCAAGTGTTTGGCATGCTCAGTTTCATTACGCGAATAGATCAAAATGTCATCTATAAACACAACCACAAATCGATCCAAATACTGTCTAAATACCCGATTCATCAAATCCATGAAAATAGCAACGGCATTAGTGAGTCTTAATGGCATCTCTAAAAACTCGCAATGGCCGTATCTCGTCCGAAAAGCAATCTTAGGCACATCAGAGTCTCTAACTCGCAATTGATAATAACCTGATTTTAAATCGATCTTTGAAAATACTAGTTCTCCCTTTAGCTGATCAAATAAATCATCAATGCGCGACAACGGGTATTTATTCTTTATTGTCACTTTATTGAGCTGTCGGTAGTCGATGCACATTCTCAAAGTTCCATCTTTCTTCTTCACAAATAACACTGGCGCACCCTAGGGAGAGAAATTCAGTCAAGCAAAACCTCTATCTATCAACGCTTGCAACTGAGCTTTCAACTCTTTTAATTGAGTTGGTGCTATTCTATACGGAACTATCAAGATCGGAGTCGTCCTTGGCACTAACTCGATACCAAAGTCTACCTCCGAACAGGTGGCAAACCCAAAAATTCTTCCAAAAACACATCCGAGTATTCACATACAACCGGTACAGATTCAATCTTCTTTTCGGTCACTTGACTATCAATTACATAAGCAAAGTAAGCTTGACAACCCTTTCTCATAAGCATCCGAGTCAACATCGAAGATATCACTGTTGGTAACCCATTTAAGTCGGTAGACTCAATTCGAATTATATCATTATCCTAGCACCGAAAATCAATAGTCTTTCATCTACAATTCGCTACAGCATCGTGTACGGTTAACCAATCCATGCCGAGAATGATACCAAACTCAACAAATGGTAGTAACATTAAATCAACCGAAAAACATGAATCTCGAATCATCAAAGGGCAATTCATGCACACCTTGTCACTAGCACACACCAGCCTAAGGGGTTCGAGACCCGAATCACAAAATCCATAGACTCAATAGGTAAAGTCTTACGGATACTAATGTTTCACACACATTGGAATGAGTTGAGCCTGGATCAATCAAAGCAATTACACTAGTATTAAAGAGAGTAAATATACTAGTGATAACAATTGGAAATGAATCTTTCTCCCAGGCACGAATGGCATAGGCTCTGGCAGGTGCACGAGCCTCAGATTGAACAGCTGTATCTGAAGTCCCTCTCTAAGTACCACTTCTACCTCCCCCATTTCGGGGTGGCCTACCTCTAACTGCAGCATCACTCGATCTCACACTCTGAGCATTATCCTTATCAGCTAATTCCGGGCAGTCCCAAATGAAATGATCCTACAACCACACTTGTAGCAAACTCGGTTGTTGAACTTGCCCCAACACTCACCTAAATGTCGCCTACCACACTGTTGACACTCAGGTTTTTTCGGTTGAGGATTGCCAACACTAGCAATCGAGGTGGCTCGTGAACTTACTGGTGGTCGCTCTCGTATGGAAAACCCAGCATTAGTCGTAGATCGGCTACTGTCATTTTTGAACTTTTTTGATGCCATCTGAGAAGTTTTACTTGTTGATCTCTTACAGAAATCTCTAGCTTCGAACTCAGCTTTTCTTTTCTCTTTCCCGAGCTCTTCGGCCTTGCAAGCTCGCTCGACAAGTACTACGAACTCTTTTATTTCAAGTATGCCGACAATCAATTTATGTCTTCATTCATTCCATCCTCGAATCTTTTGCACATAGCATCCTCGATTGCAACACACTCTCGGGCATATCGGCTGAGTCTCACAAACTCACGCTCATAATCATATACGGTCATACGACCTTGTTTTAACTCGAGAAATTCTTTGCGTTTCTGATCAATGAATCACCGATCGATATACTTTTTTTGTGAAACTCATGCTAAAGAAATCTGGTGACCCATTCCTTCGTAACAACCGAAACCAAAGTGTTCCACCAATAGTAGGCAGAATCCAGTAATAAAGATATAGCACATTTCAAGCACTCTTTGGGTGTACAAGATAGTTCATCGAAGACACGAATAGTATTATCAAGCCTATATTTTCTGTAGCTGTGGTCCTAAACTCTTCAGCTCCTTATTTTCTGATTTTATCAACTGGAGGCTTATTTAATCTCTCATGATTAATGATCGAAGGTACCACAGGCACTACAGGTGGATTATCTAGGTTTGGGGTTGTTGAATAGTCAATTTGTTCGGATATACTGATTAAAAAAATCATTCATTATACTAAAGAAGGGTTGCTTAGCCCCCTCATCTTGGTTACTCATAGCTGGTCGAGATTCAACCGGCGCGATCCTTTGAGCGGGAGCAGGCACCACACTCTCGACATCATCAGCTACAGATCATTCAGGATCAGGATCCATTTTCTATAAGAAAGAAGAAAAACATATTTCATTGTCAGAAGTCATCACACTATCACAGTAAAAATTATGGCATATATAACTATACTCACACGCACTACATTAGTCCAAGAACCGACTAAACCGTAGCTCTGATACCAATCAAATTGTAACACCCTTAACCCTTATCCGTCGCCAGATTAGGGTTATGAGGCATTACCTGACAAAACACAGTTTAGCACGCCAATATAAATCATTTCATGTTCATGGATATATCAACTTCTTCAATCAAATTTTTGAACTAACTAACATGCATCAAAGCTAAAATACTTATACTTAATAGACATAATGTTCAACATAAACAAACATTATATGCATAATATTCAAATACTTAGTTTATAAACAAACATATTTTGCTTCATAAACAAGCACATATGTTACCACCTTCGTTTATAAGACATTAGCAAACATTACCAAATTATTAAAATGTTCACTTAACTAACTTTGGCCATTTCTATGTACTTTAGGCGAATCAAGACATACCCAAATCCATATGTTTTAAACCATGCTAAAATTTCATTCATACAACTAAACTGAATTATTTTATATTCGGTCATTTAATAAAACCACCATGTAACATTCATTTGACCTACCTTTAATCAATTATCAAGCTCATCACCTAAGCTGAATTAAAACATTCCATAAATGTAAAACATATCAAATGCAACATTACATATATATATATATATATAAGCATAATACCATATTCGAATGTTCATATATTTATTATCCACCAATTTCAAAAGTAAAATTCCCATAACATAGCATAATCCACACTTAACAAATATAACAAAATTTAATGATAACATATACTAGACATTTTAAAAACATCACTACCAAATCACAAGGTGATTTATAATCATCAATTAAAACTCATTCATCAACCATATCTAATTCACTTGAATCAAATTATATCAAACCATAATTGCAAATCATACCAATTTTCAAGACTATATCATACATATACCAAATACATCATACATATATATATACCATGATCAAAATTTTGCATAAACTTAAGCATCATGTCTAGCCATTTTCGCATGGCTTAATATTTACAACTTCAAAACTAACCCAAAACACAAGCTAGCCTATACATGCCATAAACTTTAAATTCAACTTCAAAAGTACCAAATTATTGATGATAGTGTGACAAGCTTCACCAATGATCCCCGAGCACGTAATGATCACCCAAAAAATCTAAATAACAGAAGTAAGCAAAAACAAACACCAAGTAAGCTTTACTAGCTTAGTAAGTTATAAGCAAATCTAAGAAATCTATTAATTATACTCAGAGTGATTTAAACAAAAATTATGACAGGATTCATCAAATACTCATTTACTATGCAACCGCAGACCATTTCTTATTTCTCATATTAACGGTTGAATCCAATATAATAATTCATCATCATGTATTGCTCACATATTCAAGATCAAAACTAATCAAACAAACACCTTATACCAATTTCCACAAGGCCGAATTACATTTTCTAATTCATATAGCAATCAATATGATTTTGTAAACATTTCCCCTTATCCACTTATATCATCCACGCTATACATTTAAAAGAAATAGTCCTCGAAACACCCCAAACCCGACCCACAAGCCCTGACCGGATCTGGCATGCTCCTTGAGTAAAATGTAGTTAAGCCTCGTAATGACATTTTGAAAATCTTGGTGGTTTTTGAAGAAAATAGATTTGGGATTGTTCCCAAATTAAAAATTGAGTTGAAATTTAATTTTGTACTAAAACGATAATTTCATATTTCAAAAGTTACAAGTTAAAGAAATGCTGAATTTTTAAAGTTTATTATTATTACTAACTCAAAAATCGTAGGCGTTTGAGTTTCAAAACAATTGAAGTTGTTCATATCATAGTAGAAATTTAAAACACATAAATAAAATAGTTAAGGATAATGGCCTTATTACATCAAAATATATCCCAAAATAAACCAAAATAAACTTAATAAGAAAATCAAGAAAATTGAGCTCTACATGGCCACCACTAAGTTCCCGCCGATTCGGTCCATTCACTTTGAGTGCCATCTGCAAAAGTTAGCCCACGAAGGTGAGTCAACAGACTCGAGTGTGTAACAACCATCACAGCACTCCCAAAACATATAAGGCATGTCATATCACATACGAGCAAATATAAGCAATGATGCAACCCAAACCCACCTAGATATCCATCCTCTACACATCACCCGTACCTACCAATCACACCGTGGGGATTACTAAATCGACCTCCATCCGCTACACATCATCGAAGGCGTCCACCGCAATAACCCGACATCGCCCTTATAATTGTGGCATAGCCATCGGATAACGTGACAGAGTCACCAGATTCATAATATGTGACATAGTCACCAGATAATGTGGTAAAAACCACCATATCACTTCCCATTTAACATAATCACCCATATGCCCATGCAACATACAAAACATGCTATTTATCATGCAATTTACCTTACCCTCAAAATCCAACTGAATACCATATATTTTCACATCAATGTTATTAAACATTATTTACGAGTGTTAAGGGTAACGACGAATACACAAGTACCATTAAATGGTACCCTTAGCGATGTTTATTTGTCACTTCACTAACACATGATTAACATAATTATTATTAAACTATCGGAACTCAATGTAGGGTTACACACCGATTTCTAACACGATTACCAAATCCGAAAATCCCGATCTAATGCTCTAGATCCTTTTTCCTACATTCTACCAACACTAAGCATATTAGCAAAGAGCCATTCTACTCCATAGTAAATCCCAAGGGTTAACGCGACCAAAATCCTTACCTTGTCAGCCGATTTGGTTACCACCCAAATCCGAAACTACGGATAAGCCTTCCTTGAAATCACTAAGCACTAGTATATTCAAATGGTTAGCTTTCGCTTTTCGATAACTAAGAGATGAATTGAATCAGTACGAAACCTTACCACTGACTTACCGAAACTATTGACAAGGAAAAGATGCTCCCGATCTACTACTTTAAAATCTCAGAAATCCTAAAAGAAAACCAATTGCATGGTTGATTAAAAGTCAAGACAAATGCCAAAATTCAGCTTTTGTTCTACACATGTCGACAGAGAGGAAATAAGGAAGAATGGTGGAGATTCAGACTTACGTATCCCCAAACTGATTTGAGAAGAGATCAAGGGAGATCTCTGCTTGGTTGCTATTCGGCCAAAAATTGAGAAGGGATGGGGTTGAAAGATTTCGGCAATGGCTTTAGGAAAACAATGGAGGTTCGACCAATAGTGAAAGGAGGGAATAGGAGAAGGATGAATGGTGTTCGACTTTTGATGATTGTGAGAAGAAGAAAAAGAATGATATGGAGGCTCAGTTATGATTCGGCTAAAGTGAGAAAGAAGAAGAAAGAATTGAAAGAAAGAAAAGAATAAAGAAAGTGATGGTGACACAAATTAGGCTTAGGGGATTTTGGCTACTAGGTGACCGAATTTGTCATCCTAGAAGTCCTTTGGCCGGCCAACTTTCCTTCTCTCCACTCAATCCCCCTTTTCACTCAACCTTAGCCAAATCTCTAAGATGTCAGACCCAATCTATACCTCCTCCATCGTAGTCCTTGTGTCGCCCACCACCGCCTTCCTTGTCAAGAAATAAAACTCCAAAACGCTTCTCTTCTTTGCTCAACCTAGGCCCTTCTCACTCCCTCGTATGGCACCTTACACTACCCTAAGTGGCGCCTCCTTTCCACCTTACCATCGGGTTATTTGTGTCCTAAACCACACAATAATCTCCTTAAGGCCTAGCTCCTTTAGTACCCCTTTTGGGCTTAAAAATCCAATAACTTCTAAAGCTCCTACCTACATCCCAAGGTTCTTGAAGCCCCCAAATCACATTCAAATCATACTCAAGCATGCAATTACATACATTAAGTAAAAATGCATAACCCCTAAATCCCAGATATTACAGTTCTACCCCCTCAAAATAATTTTGACCTCAAAATTACCTGGCTAAAATAAGTGAGGGTATTACTGTCGCATTGTTTCCTCTGGCTCCCACGAAGCTTCCTCCGATCCATGGTTATGCCATAACACTTTTACTAAAGGAACTGATTTCCTACGAAGCACCTTCACATCCCGTTCCACAATCTGAATCGACTCCTCCTCATAGGACAGATCTGGTCTTAGCTCCACCTCCTCAACCGGTATTATATGAGATGGATCTGATCTATAACGACGTAGCATCAAAACGTGAAACACATCGTGCATCTGCTTTAACTCCGAAGGCAATTCTAACTGATACGCTACTGGTCCAACCCGCTTCAGAATCCGATAAGGTCCTATAAACCTAGGACTTAACTTTTCCTTACGACCAAATCTTATCACCTTCTTCCACGGTGAAACTTTGAGAAACACATAATCTCCCATAGCAAACTCAATCTCCTTTCGCTTAAGATCTGCGTATGACTTTTACCGGTCAGATGCCTCCTTCAATCGTGTCTGAATTACCTTAACCTTTTCTTCTGATTTTGCCACCATTTTTGGACCCAAAACCTGACGTTCTCCCAATTCTGTCCAACATGTAGGAGTGCGACACTTCCGTCCATACAAATAACTTCAGACAAGACCATCCGAATACTTGCCTCGATAGCTATTATTGTACGCAAATTCCGCTAAAGGCAAGAACTCCTCCCAACTCCCTCTGAAGTCTATCATGCAACCTCTCAACATATCCTCTAGCACTTGAATTACCCACTCAGATTAGCCATCCGACTACGGATGGAATGTTGTACTGAAGTCCAATCTGGTACCCAAAGCTTGATGTACTGCTTTCCAAAACTGAGACATAAACTTCGAGTCCCTATCCGAGATAATCGACATCGGCACTCCGTGCAGCCTCATGATTTTTGCTACATACAACTTTGCCAATCTTTGTAACGAATAGTCAACCCGCACTGGTATGAAATGTGCAGACTTCATCAACCGATCTACTATCACCCATACCGAGTCCTTTTTAGTAGGCGTAAAGGGAAGCCTGCTAACGAATTCTATGGTAATTCTCTCCCACTTTCATCGCGAAATCTTTATCGGCTGAAGCAATCCTAACGGTACTTGGTGTTCATCCTTGACTTGCTGACACGTTAAGCACTTCCCTACAAACTCTATAACTTCTCGCTTAAGACCAGGCCACCAAAACTGTTCCCGTAAGTCCCTATATAACTTACTTCCTCCAGGATGCATAGCATAAGGGCCACTATGCGATTCTTGAAGAATTTTCTGCCTTAACTCTTCATCCTTCTAAGATATAGACCTTGCCCCAAAAACACAAAGACTCCATCACCGCTACACCAAAATTTTCCAATTCCCCATTTTGTACTTGTAGCAAAGATAGCACTTAGTTCACCGCTCACCAATTGTTTCTCTTTAACCTGACTTAGCCACGTCGGCTTCACTTGTAATTTCGCTAGCAACCTTCCATCATCATAGAGGCTTAAATGTGCAAACATCGCCCTTAACTCCGACACCACTTTTTGACTTAGGGCATCTGCCACTACATTCGCTTTGCCTGGATGATACTCTATTGAGCATTCGTAATCCTTCAACAACTCAACCCACCTACGCTGTCTCAAATTTAGCTCCTTCTGAGTCAGCAAATACTTTAGACTTTTATGGTCCGTGTAGATCACTGACCTTTCTCTATACAAGTAGTGCCTCCATACTTTTAGAGCGAATACTACCGTCGCCAACTCCATATCATGCGTCGGATAGTTAACCTCATAAGGCCTCAATTGTCGAGACGCATAAGCGACCACTTTCTCGTCTTGCATGAGAACACATCCCAATCCTGTATGGGAAGCATCACAATATACCACATAGTCCTTCCCCGCCTCAGTCAATCAAAATCGAGCTTCACAAAACTTTCTTAAGCTTCTCAAAACTTTTCTCGCTACTTATCCGCCCATACGAAAGGTACCTCCTTCCTTAACAACTTCATAAAGGTGCTGCTATTGACGAGAATCCCTCAACAAATCTCCTGTAGTAGCCTACTAGTCCCAATAAACTACGAACTTTCGCCACAAACTTAGGTGGTTTCCAATCCAATACTGCCTCAATATTTCGAGGATCCACCCCTATTCCTTTAGCAGACACCACATGTCCTAAGAACGTAACTTCCTTCAGCCAAAATTCACACTTGTTGAACTTGGCATATAGCTTTTTTTCCCTTAATACTTACAGAACAACTCGGAGATGCTCATCATGTTCTTCCTCAGACTTGGAATACACCAAGATATCGTCTATGAACACAACAATGAACCGGTCCAGGTAGGGTTGGAAAACCCTGTTCATCACGTCCATGAACGCAGCTGGGGCATTTGTCAATCTGAACGGCATTACCAAGAACTCATAATGCCCATATCTTGTTCGGAAAGCTGTCTTATGGATATCTGCCTCCTTCACTTTAAGCTGATGATATCCTGACCTTAGATCTATCTTCAAAAATACTGCGGCCCCCTTAAGCTGATCAAACAAGTCATCTATCCTCGGCAATGGATACTTGCTCTTGATGGTCAACTTATTCAACTGCCGGTAGTCTATGCACAGGCGCATAGTCCCGTCCTTCATCTTTACAAATAGGATCGGTGGTCTCCATGGAGACACACTAGGTCGAATAAACCCACGATCGAGTAACTCTTGGATCTAGGCTTTAAGCTCTACTAACTCCTTTGGTGCCATTCGGTATGGAACAATTGACACAGGAGCTATACCCAGCAGTAAATCAATTCCGAACTCCACCTCCCTATCCGGGGGTAACTCAGGCAGCTCCTCCGAAAAGACATCCACAAATTCCCTTACTGTTCTAACTCCTCCTATAGTTGTTTCCTTAGCCTCCAAGGCACTGATCAACATCAGAAAAGCTACACACCCTTTTCTCACCATATTCTCTGCCTTAAGGGCAGATACCACATTCGATAAGCAATTTCGTCTCTCCCCCATCACCACAATCTCCTTGTCTTCAGGAGTTCTTAACGACATGTGCTTAGCAGTACAATCCACATTCACATGGTACTTCCCTAACCAGTCCATGCCTAAGATTAGATCAAATTCCGCAAATGGCAACTCCATTAAGTCAGCTGGAAATTGTGCCCCCTGAACTTCCAAAGGTACTGCCCTAAAGAGTTTATCTAATTCTACTAATTGCCCTAAAGGACTAAGTACAGTCATCTTCCTATGTACAGTCTCAGAGTTCACATGCAGAGTTCTAGACACCTTACTAGCAATGTATGAATGAGTTAACCCAATATCTATCAACGTAATAAAGGGTAATCCAGAGATAAGAAACATACCCGTTATGACATCAGGTGCATCACCATCCTCCCTCTGGTAAACTGCATACACTAGACCCAGCTGTCTTGCCTCCGTGTTACGAACACCTGTGCCCGGTGTTCCCTGACCTCTTCCAGAACCATTACCTCTGCCAGCCGGACCACGACCCCGCGGTGGTTGCTGTCCACCTCTTCTAGCCTGATTAAGACCCTGGCTTACTAGTCGGCTCCCGTCTATTTTGATAGGGCAGTACCTAATTATGTGATCCTTGGACCCACACTTGAAACATCCTCCCGTCTTTTTCCAACACTCTCCTAAGTGCATCTTCCCACACTGAGCACAAGTATGGTACTATCCTCCCGTAACAACTTGCTGACCTCGCGACCCATCCGTTCTAGGTCTCTTTTGGACATTCCTAGATGACCCTGATGATTCAAAACCTCTCTTTTGCCTATTCTTATCCGTGTTCTGTCTCACAGACTCCTTAACCCCTTCGGCTACCTTAACATTTTCTACCAACACGGTAAACTCCCGCTCCTGCTGTGGAGCAATCAACAATCTCAGGTCATCCCTCAGTCCATCCTCAAACCGGACACATCGTTCATGCTTTGTAGCCACGATGCCTCGAGCGTATCGGCTCAACCTTAGGAATTTTACCTCGTACTCTGCTACAGACTTATTCCCCTAGACCAGCCTCAGAAATGCCTTTCTTTGGGCATCAACATAGCTAGTCCCAATATACTTCTTCTGATACGCTGCCTTAAAATACTCCCAAATGAGATCATCTACTGTAGCACCATCCCGAACCGTGAGCCACCATTGGTATGACTCATCACGGAGTAGCGACACTACCCCTTTCAATTTCTCCTCAGCAGTCAGGTCCAAATCATCCATAATTTGCTCCATCGCCTCCAACTAATACTCAGCCGTATTGGGCGTCACACTAGATATACCACAGAAAAACTCAGCTCCATTGGCTCGGAGTCGCTCGGGTACAGATTTCTGAGCTCCTATACCTCCACCTGCTCTAGCCACCCTCTCAAGAACTTGTAGCATCGCTGTGATATTGCATCATCCCCCGTCTGATCCTGATATTCAACACCAGTAGCTGGTGGTGGTGGCATTTCATTCTCGGACCTTGACCGCACTCTAACGGGTTCGACACGGTCATTCTACCTCTACCACATTACGACCACGAAACATTACGACCACGCCCTCTAGAACTCATTCTTCCAATTGCGTTTATCCGTTAAGAATTTTATGAATCATTATTTCTTTCCACCGATTTATCGCGAATGCCTTATGATTAATAGTTCTAAAAGTAGTTTTTCAAATTCATACACACACTATAGTCTCAAGTTCATTCATTCGATCATCACTACCATGAACTTACGTTCATTACAGAGAAGTGTTGTGGTTGTCATTGTTGTTGTTCTCCACTACCCAAGGGTATTTTCGTAATTTGTCCTATAGGGGTATTTTGGTAATTTTCCAAATTAGGGTATTTGAAAATTTCACAAAATGGGGATTTTTGGTATTTTTTTGCAAAATAGGAATATTTTGATAATAAGATTCGAGGGTAATATGGTAATTTTATAGACTGAGGGTATTTTTGTAATTTTACAAACCAGGGGCATTTCGATAATTTTGTAAAATATGGTTCCAAGTGATTTTACAAAATAAGGGTATTTTGGAAATTTTCAATTCGGGGTTACTTCGGCAACTTTCCACACCGTGGGTATTTTAGTAATTTTACAAGTTAGGGGTAATTTGGTCAATTTGCAAATCAGGGGTATTTTGGTCATTTTTAAATCAAGGGTACTTTGGAGAAGGTTTGATTTTAGGATTGTACAAAACAAGGGGATTGGTCCTTTCGGTTTTAATTATTGAATTTAGCCTTGTGATTTAGTCCTCTTGGTTAGGGTGAACCGTCACTACGCACTGTAGGATTCGAGAGGAGAGGAGGTGAGTCACTAGGATCGCTAAATACCAAGCTCCCCTAATCTAATCCTAGACATGCGCATAACAGCGTTGCCACACCCTTAACTCAAATGACTCACTCATGTGTTTGTTTGGTTAGACTTTAAATTTTATGTAATTCTGTTGGAGTAAGCTAATCCTAGGTTCAATAACTCTTAATCTACTAATCTACGCCCCTATAATTCCCACATACAAATCACACAAGGGTCGGGTACTTACCTAGTGGACTTCGGCCGAGACTCAAAAAGCCATGCCGAAAAACCGCTCATTCTTTAGTAAAACCCAAATTTTAAAATAAGGAAAACATTTTGGGCCCAAAAGCCCTCAAGGCCGAGTTTTGAACCGGGCTCTGATACAAAAATTGAAACACCCCAAACCCGGCCCACAAGCCCTGAATGGATCTGGCATGCTCCTTGAGTAAAACGTAGTTAAGCCTCGTAATGACATTCTGAAAAATCTTGGTGGTTTTTGAAGAAAATAGATTTGGAATTGATCTCAAATTAAAAATTGAGTTGGAATTTAATTTTGTACTAAAACGATAATTTCATATTTCAAAAGTTACAAGTTAAAGAAATACTGAATTTTTAAAGTTTATTATTATTAACTTGAAAACTATAGGCATTTGAGTTTCGAACAATTGAAGTTGTTCATATCATAGTAGAAATTTAAAACACATAAATAAAATAGTTAAGTGATAATGGCCTTATTACATCAAAATATATCCCAAAATAAACCAAAATAAACTAAATAAGAAAACTAAAGAAAATTGAGTCATGCATGGCCACCACTAAGTTCCTCGTCGATCGGTCCATTCATCGAAAGTGCCATCTCGCAAAAGTTGGCCCACGAAGGGTGAGTCAACAGACTCAAGTGTAACAACCATCACAGACTCCCAAAACATATAACGCATATCATATCACATACGAGCAAATATAAGCAATGATGCAACCCAAACCCACCTAGATATCCATCCTCTACACATCACCCGCATCTACCAATCACACCGTGGGATTACTAAATCGACCCTCCATCCGCTACACACCATCGAAGGCGCGCATTGCAATCAACGCACATCGCTTTTATAATTGTGGCATAGCCACGGATAAGGTGACAGAGTCACCAGATTCATAATATGTGACATAGTCACCGATAATGTGGTAAAACCACCGATCACTTTCCTTTAACATAATCACCCATATGCCCATGCAACATACAAAACATGCTATTTATCATGCAATTTACCTTACCTCAAAATCCAACTAATACCACATATTTTCACATCAATGTTATTAAACATTATTTACGAGTGTTAAGGGGTAACATACTTGAATACACTGTACCATTAAATAGTACCGTTAGCGATGTTTATTTGTCACTTCACTAACACATGATTAACATAATTATTATTAAACTATCGAGAACTTAGTGTAGGGTTACACACCTAATTTCTAACGCGATTACCAAATCCCGAAAATCCCGATCTAATGCTCTAGATCCCTTTTTCCTACATTCGGCCAACACTAAGCATATTAGCAAAGAGCCATTCGGCTACACAGCAAATCCCAAAGGGTTAACGCGACCAAAATCCTTACCTTGCTGCCAATTTGGTTACCACCCAAATCCCAAAACTATGTGATAAGCCTTCCTTGAAATCGGCTAAGCACTAGTATATTCAAATGGTTAGCTTTTGGCTTTTCAGATAACTAAGAGATGAATTGAATCAGTACGAAACCTTACCACTGACTTACCCAAACTATTGACAAGGAACAGATGCTCTCGATCTACTGCTTCAAAATCCCAAAAATCCTAAAAGAAAACCAATTGCATGGTTGATTAAAAGTCAAGACAAATGCCAAAATTTGACTTTTGTTCTACACATGTCGACAGAGAGGAAATAAGGAAGAATGGTGGAGATTCAGACTCACCTATCCCCAAATCGATTTGAGAAGAGATCAAGGGAGATCTCTGCTTGGTTGCTATTCGGCCAAAAACTGAAAAGGGATGGGGTTGAAAGATTTCGGCAATGGCTTTAGGAAAACAATGGAGGTTCGGCCAATAGTGAAAGGAGGGAATAGGAGAAGGATGAATGGTATTCACTTTTGATGATTGTGAGAAGAAGAAAAAGAATGATGTGGAGGCTCAGTTTTGATTCGGCTAAAGTGAGAAAGAAGAAGAAAGAATTGAGAGAAAGAAAAGAATAAAGAAAGTGATGGTGACACAAATTCGGCTCAGGGGATTTTGGCTACTATGTGACCGAATTTGTCATCCTAGATGTCCCTTGGCCGGCCAACTTTCCTTCTCTCCACTCAATCCCCCTTTTCACTCAACCTTAGCCGAATCTCTAAGCTGTCAGACCCAATCTATACCTCCTCCATCAGAGTCCTTATGCTGTCCACCACTGCCCTTCCTTGCTGAAAAATAAAACTCCAAAACGCTTCCTTGTCGTCAACCTAGGCCCTTCTCACTCCCTATGGCGCCACCTTACAAGGCCCTAAGTGGCGCCTCCTTGCCACCTTACCATGGGTTATTTGTGTCCTAGACCACACAATAATCTCCTTAAGGCCTAGCTCCCTTAGTTCCCTTTTTGGGCTTAAAATCCAATAACTTCTAAGGCTCCTACCACATCCCAAGGTTCTTGAAGCCCCAAATCACATTCAAATCATACTCAAGCATGCAATTACATACATTAAGTAAAAATGCATAACCCCTAAATCCTCGGATATTGCAGTCTTTCACATCCACAAATAATCACTTACACTTAACTTCAAATAACAACTTTCCGTAGTATCAAAACTTACCAAATTCGATCTTTGAATTGAAAATTAACTTGTACACTTATTACTTATTAACCGATTTCGCACACTTAGTACTCATTGACCGATATTACACACATAGTGTAACATCCCGAAATAGGGCCTAAACGGAACAATGGTTGTGAAATCACGAATCTGAGATAGAAAACTTTATTTTGATTAATTTTTATGATTTATTAATTGATTGAATGCATGTGTTAGAGTATTGATAGAAAATTTTATGAAATTCTTGTCTAATTTGCTTGTTAGGGTTAAATTGTAAAAGTTGATAAATGAGAGTTCTAGATACTAAAGGGTTTAATTGAAGAGCATAATTGAAGTAGAGGTCCTTAAATGGTAATTATACCATTAGGCTTTCGTGGACAAAAATGGACAAATATAGGTAGAAAGAACCAAAGTTTTTAATGAAGGGTAATTTATTCATTTGGTAATAAAAAGAAATTAAAAGGGAAAAAGATGGCAAGATATGCTCATCTTCTTCTTTAGGACGAAGCTTCAAAGGGGGGGACTCCATAGCTAGGGTTTCCAAGCTTCTAAGCTCCATAATTGAGAAGAACGTGGAATCGATCTTGAACGAGGGAAAGGAAAAGTTAAGGACTAAATTGCAAATTTCACCATATTTTGCACCGAGGTAAGTAGTATGTAAGTAATTCATTATTTTTATTGATGTTTTATATTTCAGCATGTTTAATGTATTGTATCTGATTTTTGGATCATAATTGACTATTGAAAGAATGAAATAAAGTGTTAAAAAGTGAGTTATTTCCCGATTGAACCTTTGGAATCGAAAGATGTAATTGGCATGTAGCTAGGTCACATGAGTGGTAGTAAGTGTAGGCCACTATGTGCACAAGAGAGCTACAAGAGATTTTTTATACGTAGCTAGGTCACATGTGTAGTACCGAGAGTATGCCATGTGTACAAGAAAGCTATATGTAGCTAGGTCACATGTGTGGTATATGGAGTGAGCCACTATGTGTACAAGAGAGCTACGAGAAGGCTAGGTCATATGAGTGGTGCTAAGTGAAGGCCACCATATGTACAAGAGAGCCAGAATTATAAGTACAATTGAGCTAGGTCACATGAGTGGTACTGAGTGTAGGCCACTATGTGTACTAGAGAGCTTCGATTTCAATGGCGGGTTGTGTGTGAAACCACCACATATTCAAGTATTATTCAAGCATTCAACCGAAAACCGACTAAATGAAATTATGTGAGATGTTGTAGTGATAAGTATATGTATATGTATGTATAATGTATCAGAAATATGCTCAATATGTGCTTGGAAATTTGGATGGTTGTTATAGGTAAGTAATGAATACAACTAAAGTGAGAGAAAGCAAAATTTTACAATAAACTGCTTTTGGACAACAAGAAGTGATGTGATTTTGAAAAATCGCCAAAATGGTAGAAATTGAATTATAAGTTATATAAGACATTTGTTTAAATCATATTGAGTCTAGTTTCATATAAAAGAAACATAGAAAACAAAGGATTGGTATATTTTGAGAAATTTAGATTTTTATGAGACTGATTCAGAGTGATTTCGAGATCCCCTGTTCTGACTTGGAAATATCATTGAAAATTGTACAAAAATAATATTGGGACATAATTTAGATGATTAGATTCCTTATTTAGTTTATTTTTAGAAGAAGCAAACTAGAACATCATTTTAATTTTGTACAAAAATATAATTAAATTTTAGCAAAGAATGGTCGAACTGTCAGACAGCAGAACAGGGGAGATTTTGAAGAATAAACTGTACTAATTGGATAAACCAAAAATTCTTAAAATTTCATGGTAAAGAGATATGTGAATCTAGTTTCAGGAAAAATTTATGAATCTTAATTTAGAGTTTTGTAGCTCCAAATAAAAATAATTTAGTGACTGTTACTTGAATAGACAGCTTGCTCCAAATTTGAATTAATAGTGACTTTGAATGTAGATATGATTGTGTTCGAAACACCCCAAACCCAGCCCACGAGCGTTGACCGAATCTGGTATGTTCCCCAGTGTAAACCGTTTCAAATTCTTTTGTTACTTTGGAAAATCTTGGTTTTTGAAAGAACGATTATTTTTGGGTTGGGCTCGAGTTAAAAACAAGTTTATTTTATATTGGAAACCCCTTTAGGTTGGGCGACAAAAACACTTAGGAATTAATTTAAAATAAATTTATTCAGTCTTTAATTCATAAAAATTTTCGTAACATAATACTTTAAAAGTAAAATAGTTCACTATGGCCTTATTACATCAAATAAATCCAAATAATTAGAAGTACTTAATTAAAAATAAAAGTCCGAATCGTAAAATTTCTTGCTATGCATGGCCACCTTTAAGCTCCCGCCGACCCGGTCCATTACTGATCATCACCTGAAAAATGTTCCCACAACGGGGTGAGTCAAATAGACTCAATGTGTACACAAACACTATGTCCAAATAGATTCAGGCATATTATCACATCACATACATAATCATATAGCGATATAAAATAATGATGCAACCCAACCCAAACCTATATGCCATCCGCTACACATCACCCGCATTCATCCTACACATCGTGGGGACTACTAAGTCAACCCTCCATCCGGTACACACCATCGAAGGCGTCATTGCAATGACGTGCTCATCGCCTCTTATAAAATTCGTGGTCTTAGGTCACCACATTCGAGATATCGTGGTATTAGGTCACCACATTCGGATATCATGGTCTTAGGTCACCACATTCGGCCTCGTGGTCTTAGGTCACCACATTCGATATCGTGGTCTTAGGTCACCACATTCACTTCCCCTTTTCATATAACCCATATGCCCCATATCATACATATCATGCATTAACATGCCAAATTCTTATTTCACATTCTTATAATGTCATATGTGTGTCGTAACAGATATTTAACATAATCCTAGTAGGAGTAGGAAACGTACCTGAGTACTTTGTACCATTGCATGGTACTTTAGCCATATTCACATTCTTATAAACATGCACATATTTATTATTGCCGAAAATCTTATTAAAAAGTAGTGTGGGGTACACACCTGATTCACTTTAGCAAGTTCACTCCAAATCCCGAAAAGCTTGATCTAATGCCATAGATTTTAAATCTCTACATTTGATCGATCACTTAATACTTAGTAAAGAGCCATTCGCCATAAAACCAAATCCCAAAGAGGATTAGTACACTTAAATTCTTACCTTGTCACCGATCGATGTCTAATCAAATGCCTAAACTTTGTATCCTTCTTTCTTGAAATCGGCAATGACTAGATTACTTGAATAGATTAGTTTCACTTTTAAATATTAATGAAACACATCTATTTACTCAACATGGCCTTGGCCGAATGCTATAGATACTTACCTTGTGGATTTTAAATCCCGAAACTCACCGAATAACTAGGGAAGGCCTATGGTGTACCTTCGGGAAAAGAATTTCTCCTTCCTTGTAGTCGACACTTAGTAAATCCCGAAAGATCTCTTCAAAGTTTCGGCAACAAGATATTAATGGGGTTAGTCCTAGATTTCGGCAAATCTTAGAAGAAAAAGGATGAAACTAAATGAGATCTTACCTTTATTGCACAAGTCGACAACCCCTTGCTTGAAGTCTCAAACTATTCGGCTATGATCTTGATAATAGCAAGCTTTAAGCTTTTGGAACTTAACAAGAAATCGGCTAAAGGTTATCTGTGTTGTCGGTTTATCAAAAGAAAAGAGAGGGAAAAGAGTCACTAGGGTATTCGCAATGGTGGACTTATGGAGAAAAGATTTCACTATGGCAAAAATAAGAGAGAAAGGAGAGAGTTTGCTAGGAAATTTTCTGCAGAGACTTCAATGGAAAAGAGAAGATTGATGAATAGCCTTATTTTCCTCCTTTTGTCGAAATTACTAGGCCAAGACTTTACTTGGCCATCACGCCTATTTTGATAACTTTATCACTTTAATTATCATCCGCTCAATTTAATAAAACTTAATCCAATATTTATCTCTTATCTCTTAATAAAATAATAATAATAGTCCATCATTATATATCTATTTGCCGAATTTTAAAGAGAATTAAACTCTTCCCCAAGTGCCTTGGTGCCGTCCAACTCCTTGCTCCTTGCAAAAAAATAAAACTCTTTATTTGCTTCCCACGTGACTCGAACCTAGGCCCATTTGCATAGCTTGTATGCGTCATTTACCGGGCCTTAAGTGGTACCTCCTAGCCACTACTCCAAGCCCGTTCTTGTGTTAAAATCCTCTACTAATTTTCTTAAGGCCACCTTGTTTTAGTTTCTTTAAACTTAACATTTCTAAAACATTTCCTTACATTTCCAAGTTTCCAAAATGTTCACTTTCCTCTTTAAACTTAACATTTCTAAAACATTTCTTACATTTCCAAGTTTCCAAAATGGTCACTTTCCTCTTTTAAACTTAACATTTCTAAAACATTTCCTTACATTTCCAAGTTTCCAAAATGGTCACTTTCCTCTTTAAACTTAACATTTCTAAAACATTTCCTTACATTTCCAAGTTTCCAAAATTTTCACCATACATTCATAACACATAAGACATGCCATTTCAGATAATTAAATAAAAATGCATAGTCCCATTTTAGGATGTTACGCTTCTACCCCTTAAAATAATTCCGTCCTCGAAATTACTTACTATCGCTCAATCCTAACTCATCACACTATGCCTTTGTCAAGACTCGATCTTAACAAAACTAACACATTTCTTAGATACTACCTCAACCACGCCCACTAGAACTCATTACTAACGCTACATTTAACTGATTAAAAAGTTTTATGCATTAGTTCTTTGTTCCAATCGCTTAACCGCCAAGAAGTTTTATGAAAAAATTTTAGGAGTGGTTCTTTCAGATTCATACATGCACATAGTCTTTACATTCATACATCCATCAATTAGTTATGAACTTTCGCTCATTCAGAAATGTTGTAGTTTTCATTGTTGTTGTTTTTCCACTACCTGTGGGTATTTTCGTAATTTTCCTTGTGTGGGTATTTTTGTAATTTGTCAAAATAAGGTTCCTTGGTATTTTGTCAATAAGGGTATTTTGGTAATTTTGAAATCCTGGGTATTTCAAAAATTTTGAAATTACGACGTATTTCAATAATAAACCAGGTAAATTTATAAATCTTAATAAATCAAGGATATTCGAATTTACAAAACTTGAAGGTTGTTTCGAGAATTTATTTTCCAAATCGTTGTTGTTGCGTAAATTTTTGAAGATCGGGGTCATTCTCGTAATTTTGTAACTCTGGGGTATTTCTTAATTTGTAGGTAGGGGTAATTTCAGAATAAATTTTTTTCCATAATCAAGGTATTTTGATATTTTGTAAATTTAGGGTTCCTTTAAGCAAAGTAGTGAAATTTTAATAAGAACTGTTGGTATTTGGAAATTTCATAAACCAAGGGCATTTTGTAATTTTACCACTAGGGTATTTTAGTAAATTGGTAAATCGTAAATATTTCAGAAAATTTAAAAAATAATCTTTTCGAATCAAAAGGGTAATTTAGAAATTTTAAAACTAGGGTTTCCATAAAATACTAGTCCCTTTCGGGTTTTAGTTGTGGGTTTAGCTCGTGATTAAGTCCTCTTGGTTAGGGTGAATCGTAGCTACGCACTGTAGGATTCGAGTGGAGAGGAGGTGAGTCACGTGGACTACTTAAATACCAAGCTCCCACCAAACCAATCCTAGACATGCGCACCATGGTTACCATACCCTAACTCAAAGGACTTAACCATGTGTTTGTTTAGTTAGGCATTTAAGTCTTATGTTTTTGTTGGGGAATACTAGTCCTAGGGTTCAAGTACTTAATCTCTATTCTATGTTCCATTTCTACCCTTCTACAAATCATAATATAAATCACACAATGATCGTAGTACTTACCGGTGGACTTCTGTTGAGACTTAGTGGGCCATGCCGAAAAACTCGCTTAATTCACAAAATCCCTTTTGGGCTTAACTTTGAAAACGTTTTGGGCCTTAAACCCAAGGTTGAGAGTTTAAAACTGGCTCGATACTAAACTAAAACACCCCAAACCCGCCCACGAGCTTTGACCGAATCGTATGTTCTCCTGTAAACTGCTTCAAATTCTTTTGTTACTTTGGAAAATCTGGTTTTTAAAGAACGATTGTTTTTGGGTTGGGCTCGAGTTAAAAACAAGTTTATTTTATATTGAGACCCTTTAGGTTGGGCGACAAAAACACTTAGGAATTAATTTAAAATAAATTTATTTAGTCTTTAATTCATAAAAATTTTGTAACATAATACTTTAAAAGTAAAATAGTTCACTATGGCCTTATTACATCAAATAAATCCAAATAATTGGAAGTACTTAATTAAAAATAAAAGTCCTAATCAGAAAATTTCTTGATGTGCATGGCCACCTTTAAGCTCCCACGACCGGTCCATTACCGATCATCACCGAAAAATGTTCCCACAACGGGTGAGTCAAACAGACTCAATGTGTACACAAACACTATGTCCAAATAGATTCGTGCATATTATCACATCACATACATAATCATATAGCAGATATAAAATAATGATGCAACCCGAACCCAAACCTATATAAAACCAATTTAGTTATTTAATAGATATTTGTTCATGGCAAAATAAAAGTAAATCCAAACACGAAATTAAAGATAGTTTATAGTGGCCTTATTACATAATATTGGCAACCCAAAATAAAGTCTAAGTAATAAAATTTAAAGTAATAAGTTTAAGTTGGAAAATCTCCACAATACTTAATATGAGCATCGCCACCTCGAAATCCTCACGCCTAGATCCATCGCACTACGAGTCATCTGAAAAGTTATCCCATAAAAATGGGTGAGTTATAAACTCAATGTATAACACATACATTAAAAAGCCCATTTTATCAAATGCTTTCAAGCCCAAAAATTTCACATATGGCCATAGGCCCATTTAACTCATATTTAGCCCAAAGGCCCAATTTAGTTCAGATTTAGCCCAAAGGCCCATTTCATAATGATCAAATAATAATCATACAATATTACATGGTTATGTTCATGAAATGAAATGCAAGCCCGCCCAACCTAAATATCCATCCGCTACACACCCCTACCAACCAAAGACACCGTGGGGATTACTAAATCGACCCTCCATCCGCTATACACCATCGAAGCGATTCTTTGCGGTCAACATGCACATCGCCCTTATTGTGGCAAAGCCACCAAAATAGATGTGACCAAGTCACCGATCAAGTTCAAATTTCATATACATGACCAAGTCACCGGATTCACATACGTGGCCCAAGTCACCGAGTCATATGTGACCGTCACCAGAGTCAAATATCGTGACCAAAGTCACGGAGTCAAATTTGTGGCGAAGCCATCGAGTCAAATATACGTGACCAAAGTCACCAAATTCACATATGTGACCGAAGTCACCGTAAATGTGGTAAAACCACCGAATACTTCCTCCTTTATCAACAATACCCATATGCACATGCACATACATATCAAATCGATTTTCATGCTATTACCCCACAAAACATAATATAATCATACTTATTTCATAATTATGCATATAGCAAAAATAAACGGAATATTGGGGTAACATACCGAATTTTGTAAACCAATGATTGGTATCCACAAACAAACATATTATCATATAATCACTTTTTAACAATATAGATCTATGGAAATTTTTAATGTAAGGTTACACACCTTGTGACGGTGAGAACAATACCTCTTGTTCGTCAAAGACCTAATTAATTAACACATTTGGTTAGTATACACTATTGTTAACAAAACTATACTTATTGACGAGAGATCTAATCCCTTACCCTCGAATTCACGAGCAGCAGTTATTTGTGGTTTTCTCCACTAGATGGATCAAAACCCACGATATTCCACCAACGTAAAGTGGTTCGGTTATGCGTACTACTTTGAATAATCGATCCTCGTTAGCGGAGGGTCCACAACCCGGTGGAAAGTCTCTAACATGCACGATCTGACCTTCGTTTGTAGTTCGATGGTAAAGGAATACCTCCCTTCTTCCAAACACTTGACGGCTCTTTTCTTACCTACCTTGTTGATCTTAGATCGTCCCTAAAAGTTACATAGATTAGTGATCCATCTAAGGAAATTGATGTGATCTAAATTAATAACCTTACCTTGATGATTTCGAATGGTCACTTAAAGGTTGTCCTCAACAAGATCTTTGAAAAATTCTTTTCAAATGAGTCGGCCTAGAAGAGAAAATAAAGATCACGATTCTAAGTTTGCTAAAGTGAAAAGAAAAGATAAAAAATAATTGATAAAATCTTACTTGAGTCCTTCAAGATTCGGCTTTAACAAAAAGAGAAGAGAAATGGTGGTTTCAATATGATGGTTTCGATTTTGAGGAATAGAAGAAAGAGAATGAAAGGAGAAGGAAAGAGAAGGAAGAAAAGAGAAAGAGAAGAAGAAGATGATGATGGTGATTTCTCAAAAGAAAAGAAATGTTTAGGAACCTTTGCACATTCGACCAAGGAGGTAACAAATGGTTCTTGATCCTATGTAGTTTCGGAAATGAGAGAAAGAGAAGAGAGAAATAAAATGAAAACAAAAAGAAAACAAGAATTGATCAAAGAGAAAGGAGATTGATTTTGGGGCTTAGATGCATTCGGCTAAGGGAGAGAAAAATGAAGAAGAAAATGGTGCTTAGTCTTTTATGGTTTTGGCTATGAGAGGGGAAAGAGAGAAGAGAAATAGAATGAAAAAAAGAAAAAGAAAATGAAAGAGAAGGCTTTTGATGATAGCTAAATTCGGCACTAAAGAGAAAGAAAAGGAGTGACTTCAAAAGTGACAATATTTTGTCATCAAAAGAGAGAGAATTTTGAGAAGAAAAGATGGAATAAGGGTACCTCTTTGGTCAAAAAAATTCCAATACCAAAACAAAGTAACCTTGTACCAAATGCCAATGATAGTTTCGGTTTAGGGAAAAGTTTTGGAGAAGGGAGAAAAGATGGACAAAAGAATATGCAAGACTTTTGGCCAACTCCCCCTAATGGCAAAGCACAAATTCGCCAAATCAATGCCAACATTATCCCTTTTTCCTCCGTGTTTCTTCCCCATCAACTCTTGATTTGCTCTCAACAATAAACCACTCCCTTTAGCCTTCATGTTGTTTAGGTTCATGGTCAAATGACCATGAACACATCCCCAAAACATAGCCCAATATCATGCCTTTTGTCCCCTCATCTTATCATCAACTTATGATTCCATGCCTTGAGTTCTTTGCTTCCTTTTCACATGGTCAAATAGCCAAAATGAATGAAAGCTCATCCACTCTAGAACTTTCTTGGCCGACACTTATAGGGAAGAAAACAAAAATTAAAATCCTCCCTAATGCTAGCTAGAGATTCGAACCTTACACCTCAAGCACACATCCATGCATCTTAACCACTTTGCCAATTACTTAACTTATGCTTGAAATTCCTTGTCATTAATTCTTAAGGCCTAACTTGCTTAGCTCTCTCTTAATTAATAGAAATTAAAAGTTTAACTAAGCATTCACTTAATTAATGAAGCTTAAATAACTTCCAAAAATATACTCAAGAATAAATAAGCATGCAACATCATTCAATTAAGTAAAATGCATAACCCCTAATTATCGAGGATGTTACAATGCCATCCGCTACACATCACCCGTATTCATCCTCGAACACCGTGGGGACTACTAAGTCAACCCTCCATCCGGTTTACACACCATCGTTATTGCGTCATTGATGTGCTCATCGCCTTATAAAATTCGTGGTCTTAGGTCACCACATTCGATATCGTGGTATTAGGTCACCACATTCAGATATCCCGGTCTTAGGTCACCATATTCGCTTATCGTGGTCTTAGGTCACCACATTCGAGATATCGTGGTCTTAGGTCACCACATTCACTTCCCTTTTCATATAACCCATATGCCCCATATCATACATATCATGCATTAACGTGCCAAATTCTTATTTCACATTCTTATAATGTCATATGTGTGTCGTAATAGATATTTAACATAATCCTAGTAGGAGTAGGAAACGTACCTGAGTACTTTGTACCATTGCATGGTACTTTAGCCATATTCACATTCTTATAACCATGCACATATTTATTATTGCCGTAAATCTTATTAAAAAGTAGTGTGTACACACCGATTCGCTTTAGCAAGTTCACTCCAATCCTCAAAAGCTTGATCTAATGCCTTAGATCTTAAATCTCTACATTTGATCAATCACTTAATACTTAGTAAAGAGCCATTCAGCCATAAAACCAAACCCCAATAGGATTAGTACACTTAAATTCTTACCTTGTTGTACGATTGATGTCTAATCAAATGCCGAAAACTTTGTATCCTTCTTTCATGAAATCGGCAATCACTAGATTACTTGAATAGATTAGTTTTGGCTTTTAAATATTAATGAAACACATCTATTTACTCAACATGGCCTTGGCCGAATGCTATAGATACTTACCTTGTGGATTTTAAATCCCGAAACTTACCGAATAACTAGGGAAGGCCTATGGTGTACCTTCGGGAAAAGAATTTCTCCTTCATTATAGTCAACACTTAGTAAATCCCGAAAGATCTCTTCAAAGTTTCGGCAACAAGATATTAATGGGGTTAGTCCTAGATTTCGGCAAATCTTAAAAGAAAAAGGATGAAACTGAATGAGATATTACCCTTAATGCACAAGTCAACAACCCCTTGCTTGAAGTCTCAAACTATTCGGCTATGGTCTTGATAATAGCAAGTTTTCGGCTTTTGGAACTTAACAAGAAATCGGCTAAAGGTTATTTGTGTTGTCGGTTTATCAAAAGAAAAGAGAGGGAAAAGAGTCACTAGGGGATTCGGCAATGGTGGACTTATGGAGAAAAAGATTTCGGCTATGGCAAAAATAAGAGAGAAAGGAGAGAGTTTGCTAGGAAATTTTCGACAGAGACTTCAATGGAAAAGAGAAGATTGATGAATAGCCTTATTTTCCTCCTTTTGCCAAAATTACTAGGCCAAGACTCCCTTACTTGGCCATCACTCCTATTTTGATAACTTTATCACTTTAACTATCACCCATTCAATTTAATAAAACTTAATCCAATATTTATCTCTTATCTCTTAATAAAAAATAATAATAATAGTCCATCATTATCTATCTATTTGTCGAATTTTAAAGAGAATTAAACTCTTCCACAAGTGCCTTGGTGCCGTCCAACTCCCTTGCTCCTTGCAGCAAAATAAAACTCTTTTATTTGCTTCCCACGTGACTCGAACCTAGGCCCATTTGCATAGCTTGTGGCGTCACTTTCCTGGGCCTTAAGTGGTACCTCCTAGCCACTACTCCAAGCCCGTTCTTGTCTACTAATTTTCTTAAGGCCACCTTGTTTTAGTTTTCTCTTTTAAACTTAACATTTCTAAAACATTTCCTTACATTTCCAAGTTTCCAAAAATGTTCACTTTCATCTTTTAAACTTAACATTTCTAAAACATTTCCTTACATTTCCAAGTTTCCAAAAATGGTCACTTTTCTCTTTTAAACTTAACATTTCTAAAACATTTCCTTACATTTCCAAGTTTCCAAAAATGGTCACTTTCCTCTTTTAAACTTAACATTTCTAAAACATTTCCTTACATTTCCAAGTTTCCAAAAATGTTCACCATACATTCATAACACATAAGACATGCCATTTCGTATAATTAAATCAAAAATGCATAGGCCCATTTTTAGGATGTTACAGTGTTATATTGTAAACATATTAAATCCATTATTTATTATTTATATACTTACTTACTAAGCTATATGCTTACTCTCTTTTCTTTTCCTTGTTCTATAGTGTCATCAAGCTAGCTCGAGATTCGGTGATCATCGGAGATCCATCCACACTATCAGCCTTCTTTTGGTATTTTGAAAACAATATTTTGGGAATTATGGCATGTATAGATGGCTTAATTGTTTTGTTATTTGTAATAACGAATGATTATTTTGCTTATGGGTATTGACGATTATCTATGGAAAAAGTTTTAAATTTATATGGATTTTACATTTTAAATTTTGTACAGTAGTATGAATCATGTCCGGTAATGCCTCGTACCCGGTTCCGGCGATGGACCTGGGTGAGGGGTGTTACACATAGTGCTCGATAATTCAATTTGCACACTTAGTGCATAATAACCTATTTCACACACTTAGTGCTTGGTATTTAAATTCCCACACTTAGTGTATTTCTCAAACTTGTTACACATTTATATATACACACATAAGAATTAAACCTCAACTACAAATATATAAATTAATTTATTTCAATCTCTATAATCAACATCACATTCAGGTGTACCAATGGCATATATGCATACCTCACATTCGGCTATACTATACACATATATAGACATCACATTCGGCTATATCAATAATCAATATACATACTTCCATTAAATTCATGTACATCAATATAGATAAATCCCATACAACATGATTGCTTAAAAACTTACCTCAAGTATCGACGGACTATGTCTTCCGACTATTTGATTAACTTCGCTTTTCCCAATCCAATCCCAATCCTTTTTGTTCTTGATCTAATAAATTTCAAATTTAGCTAAATCAAATATTATTCCATTGAACTAGTTCCGAAAAACACATAAATAGATAAATTACCATTTTACCCCTGATATTTTACACTTTTTACAATTTAGTCCTTTTTGCACAAAACACAAATTACACAAAATTTGGCTACACTTCTTTGGGGTCAAATATTCATAGTCTTATTACAAACTCATACATTTCATTTGTTTCACATTTTGACCCCTCAATTTACAAATTTCACAATTTAATTCCATTTAGGCATTTCTACCAAAAATGCCTTAATTAAACTTAACAATCTAACATCCTATATTTATTTTCCATCACTAAACATCAAATTCATCAAACTATTAACAATGGCATTTCATTAATACATCATAAAATTCAAAAATTCAAGCTTGGGATAGCTAGTATTTAAAGCAACGATCTCAAAAACATAAAAATTATCAAAAATCGAACTCAAATTCATACCTTAATTAAACATGCAAGGGCCAAAAGTTTTAAAAGCTCAAGCTCTTTCTTTCTTCTCTAGTTTCGGTAATGGAGAAAATAAAATGATAGAAAAGATGTTCATCCACTTGGTTTTATTATTATTATTATATTATAAGTTATCAAGTTCACCAAATTTCAATTAATAAAATAATTTGATAACTCATTTACTATTACATGCATACCAACCAGCCACTACTCATTCTTTTATGGTCAAATTGCTATTAAAGCCTCCAAATTATTAAGACAACAACAATTAGGCACTATCTCATTTAACCATCAAATTTTTATTTTACGCGATTAAGCCCTTTTCAAAATTAAGCACCAAAATGATCAAATTTTAATACGAAAATTTCACACACACCAATTCACACATAATAAACATAGAAAATAATATTAAAATATTTTTTCTAAGTCAAATTCGTTGTCTCAAAACCACTGTTCCACTGAGGGTCAAAATTGGACTATTACAACTCTCCCCTTAAGGATTTTCGTCCTCAAAAATCTTACCGGTGAATAAATTTGGGTAACGTTCTTTCATCGAAGGCTCAAGTTCCAAAGTTGCTTCCTCAATTCCGTGCTTAAGCCAAAGCACTTTTACAAACGATATTTTCTTATTTTGCAACTCTTTCACTTCACGAGTTAGAAAATGAATTGGTTCTTCCTCATAAGTTAGATCAGACTGTATATTAACCTCGGACGGACTAATCACATGAGAAGGGTCAGATCTGTACCTTCGGAGCATCGAAACATGAAAAAATTGTGGATCTTTTCTAGTTCAGGTGGAAATAGCAATCTATAAGTAATCGGCCCGATACACTCTATAATCTCATACGGCCCAATAAATCTTGGACTCAATTTGCCTTTGCGACCAAATCTGAGTATTTTCTTCCACGGTAAGACTTTCAAGAAAACTTCATCTCCAATCTAAAACTCTATATCTTTCCGTTTCAAATCCATATATGATTTTTGACGATCTGATGCTGCTTTCAGACTTTCACATATTACTTTCACTTTCTGTTCAGTTTCTTTGATCAAATCGACCCCTGTATCTTATTTTCACTGAGCTCAGTCCAATATAAAGGTGTACGACATTTACAACCATACAAAGCTTCATAAGGTGCCATTTTGATACTCGATTGAAAGCTATTATTGTATGCAAATTCAATCAAAGGCAAGTATCTTTCCTACGTACCCTCAAACTCGAGAACACAACATCTCAACATATCCTCAAGTATTTGAATAATTCTCTTGGATTGACCATCCGTCTGGGGGTGAAAAACTATTCTGAAATGCAATTTAGTACCTAATGCATCATGCAGTTTCTTCCAAAACCGCGATGTAAACCTCGGATCTCTATCTGAAACAATAGAAATGGGTACCCCATGTAATCGTACAATTTGAGAAATGTACAATTTGGCTAGCTTATCGAGTGACAAATCTGTATAGACCGAATGAAGTGTGCTGATTTTGTCAATCTATCTAGTATAACCCAGATTGCATCTTTCTTACTCGGTGTCAACGGTAAACCAAATATGAAATCTATCGTGATTCGATCCCATTTCCATCCGGTTATCATAATCGGTTGAAGTAATCCTGATGGCACCTGATCCTCGGCTTTTACTTACTAACATATCAAACATTTTGACACAAAATCTGAAACATCTCGTTTCATACTGTGCCACCAATAATGCTATTTCAAATCATTATACATTTTCCTAGCCTTCCCCGTGTGATAATCAATCACAAGCTCGTAGCCTTTTAATAATTCCAACCATTGTTGTTGCCTCAAATTTAGATCCTTCTAGGTCATTAAGTACTTCAGACTTTTATGATCGGAGTAGACATGGCATTTTTCACTGAACAGATAGTGAGCCATAATTTTAGAGCAAAAACTATAGCAGCTAATTCGAGATCATGCGTCGGATAATTATTTTCATGCGGCTTTAATTGTCTCGAAGAGTAGGCTATGACCTTACCCTCCTGCATCAAAACACAGCCCAAACCGATCAAGGATGCATCATTGAAGATAACAAACTCTTTACCTGATTCTAGCTGAACAAGCACTGGAGCTTCAGTTAACAAAGTTTTCAACTAATCAAAACTTTTCTGACACTTTTCCGTCCACTCAAATCTAACATCTTTCTGAAGTAGCTTTGTCATTGGAGTTGCAATCATTCAGAAACCTTTCACAAAGTGTCTAGAATAACCGCTAGCCAGAAAACTCAAACTTCGAAATATTTCATGGGTCTCCAATCCAAAGATAGCCAGATCTTACTCTGATCAACCTGAATACCTCATGCTAAAACAACATGCCCCAGGAAGCTAACTTCGCGTAACCAAAACTCACATTTGCTGTATTTCGTGTACAACTGCTTATCACACAAAGTTTGTAACACAATTCTCAAGTGTTTGGCATGCTCGGTTTCATTACGCGAATAGATCAAAATGTCATCTATAAACACTACCAAAAACTGATTCAAATACTATTTGAATACCCGATTCATCAAATCCATGAAAATAGCAGGGGCAATAGTGAGTCCGAACGGCATCCCTAAAAACTTGTAATGGCCATATCTCATCCAAAAAGCAGTCTTAGGCACATCAGAGTATCTAACTCGTAGTTGATAATAACCAGATGTTAAATCGATTTTCGAAAATACTGGTTCTCCCTTTAACTGATCAAATAAATCATCAATGCGTGACAACGAGTATTTATTCTTTATGGTCACTTTATTGAACTGTCGGTAGTCGATGGACATTCTCAAAGTTCCATATTTCTTCTTCACAAATAACACTGGCGCACTCAAGGAGAGAAACTCAGTCGAGCAAAACCTCTACCTATCAACTCTTGCAACTGAGCTTTCAACTCTTTTAATTCAGTCAGTGCCATTCTATACGGAACTATCGAGATTAGAGTCGTCCCTGGCACTAACTCAATACCAAACTCTACCTCTAGAATAGGTGGCAAACCCAGCAATTCTTCAAGAAACACATCCGGGAATTCACATACAACTGGTACAGATTCAATCTTCTTTTAAGTCACTTGACTATCAATTACATAAGCAAAGTAAGCTTCGTAACCCTTTCTCACAAGCTTCCGAGTCAACATCGAAGATATCACTGTTGGTAACCCATTTAAGTTGGTAGACTCAATTTGAATTATCTCATTATTCTGGTACCACAAATCGATAGTCTTTCATCTACAATTCACTACAGCATCGTGCACGGTTAACCAATCCATGCCGAGAATGATATCAAACTCATAAAATGGTAGTAACATTAAATCAACCGAAAAACATGAATCTCGAATCATCAAAGGGCAATTCTTGCACACCTTGTCAACTAGCACACACCGGCCCAGGGGGTTCGAAACCTGAATCACAAACTCAGTAGACTCAATAGGTAAAGTCTTACTAGATACTAATGTTTCACACACATTAAAATGAGTTGAACCTGGATCAATTAGAGTAATTACACTAGTATTAAAGAGAGTAAATATACCAGTGATAACATCTAGAGATGCAGCTTTCTCTCGGGCACGAATGGCATAGGTTCTGGCAGGCACAAGCCTCAGATCGAACAGCTGTATCCAAAGTCCCTCTCTAAATACCGCTTCTACCTCCCACATTTTGGGGTGGCCTACCTCTAACTGTTGCACCACTCGATCTCACACTTTGAGCATTATCTTTTCAGCTAATTCTAGGCAGTCCCGAATGAAATGATCCTGTGAACAACACATGTAGCAAACTTAGTTGTTAAACTTGCCCCAACACTCACCAAAATGTCGCCTACCACACTATTGACACTCGGGTTTATTCAGTCGAGTATTGCCAACACTAGCAATCAAGGTGGCTCGTGAACTCACTGGTGGTCGCTCTCGTATGGAAAACCCAAGATTAGTATTAGATCAACTACGGTCATTTTTGAACTTTTTTGATGCCATCTAGAAGTTTTACTTGTTTATCTCTTGCGAAAATCTCTAGCTTCGAACTCAGCTTTTCTTTTCTCTTTTCCAAGCTCTTCACCTTGTAAGCTCGCTTGACAAGTACAACGAACTCTTTTATTCAAGTATGCCGACAAGAAATTTTATGTCTTCATTCAGTCCATCCTCAAATCTTTTACATATAGCATCCTCGGTTGCAACACACTCTCGGGCATATCGACTGAGTCTCACAAACTCACGCTCATAATCATATACGGTCATACGACTCTATTTTAACTCGAGAAATTCTTTATATTTTTGATCAATGAATCGCTGACTGATTTACTTTTTACGAAACTCTATCTGAAAGAAATCCCAAGGGGCCCGTTCCTTTAGAACAACCAAAACCAAAGTGTTCCACCAATAGTAGGCAGAATCCCATAATAAAGATATCGCAAATTTCAAGCACTCTTCGGGTGTACAAGATAGTTACCTAAAACTAATTAAAACTACTAAGTAACTTGCAGTGTGGCCTCTTCCGAGTCCTCTTCCATGTCGAGCCGTTTACTGAGAGTTACCTGAAACATTAAATAAAAGGGTGTGAGATTCAAAAATTAGTGTATACGACCCTTGGTAATACAACCAACATGCGATTATCACATTGGCCTAAGCGCTATCAAAATCGGTGGTCTTGGGCCTTAGCCCACAATGACCTCATATCACATCAGTATCACATGAATACAATGCTCCCATCCCAAATCCAATCTTGCACTCCATTTCTCTTCCAACCCTACACTCTTGTGGGGATATAAGTATCAACCCACCCATCCCAACACTCTAAAGGTAGCACCAACAGTGGCACTACTCAAATGTTGCATCAAGGCTACTAAGCATATAATGGGCTTAAAGCCACTGGTGGATCCATGGTTGTCAAGCGACTATGCGATCCTCACATATCTTCCTCTATATCATCAAACCCACCCAAGTGCAACATATATCTCATGAATGCAACATACACATTTTCACACATTAAGCACCTAGGGGTATTGTAGTCATTTCACTTCCTAAGGGTATTTTTGTAAATCACCCTATAGGGGTATTTTCGTAATTTCCTTCAACTCAGGTTTTAGTTATGAACTTTGGCCCATCAACAAGTCCTTGTGGCTAAAGTGAATAGACATTATGCACCAGGTAGGATCCTAGAGAAGAAGAGGTGGGTCACTAGGACCGCTTAACTACCAAGCTCTCCCTAGATCCAATCCTAGACATGCATATGTCAATTGCCACACTCTAACTATAACATCCTTAAACCGGGGCCTTTGCATTTCGTTTGGTTGCAGGTGTATTGTATGTTAGGTACGTTAGTTTGGACTATTTTAGGGTCTAGGCTTGAGCCAGGAGTAGGCCTGAGTCTTAGCAAAATTTGTGTTTTGGGCTTTCAAGGGGGAGCTATTGGCGTTAGGGGTTAAGGGTAGGTGGTAGTGGATTGTGTCACAAGAAGTACCTTGGTAAAGTGGCAAGGGAGGCACTACTTGGGCACAAGGGGAGTAACGCCTCAAGCATGCTGGGGGACCTAGGTTTGAGCAGCAGAAATCTTCTTTTCTTCTTATTATTTTGACGCCAAAGCTAGGGAGGTGGTGTGCTCAGGATGGACTCTGGTGGAAGAGTGTTGAAGAAGTCAACATATTTGAATGGTTGGAGAAGAGTGAATTAGGAAGTTTGACTCATTCAAGTTGTTTGAATGAGTGGATGAGAGAAGTTTAAGGAGAAAGGAGGGGGGACGGCATAGAGTTTGAAGCGAGTTGGGGTGTGTGGCCGAAATTTGAAAGGTGGTAGGTGTGGGTATTCGATTCTTATGTGTTAGAAGTGTGCCGAAACTTGGGGTGTGGGTTATTTCCATTTTTGGTTTTGGTTTGCTAGTTTAGGGAGGTGGCCAAATGTGGGTGTAGGCCTGGGTATAGTGTGCAAATTTGGCTAGTTAGGGAACTTTAGAGTTTTTCTTCTCATTTCTTTTTGGGTGCCAAAACTAAACCCCTCTCTTTGGGCATTTTTTACATTTTCTTTTTCTCTCATCTACTCAAAGCCAAATGCTCTACTAAACTTCTCCTCATCTTTTCTTCTTTTTACTTCTTTCAAATCCACCTTGCTTACCACACAACAGTTGCGATTTATTCTCATGCCAAAACCATAAGAACCGAAACTTCACATATCACTTCTCCTTTTCCATTTTTTTCACTTTCATTCTGTTGTTAACCGAAACTACATTCTCCTATTTTTCTCATCATTTTTCCACTCTCTGGAAGTCGAATCCCCATTCATCTTTCTTTCCCATTCTTTGGTTCTCAAAGCCAAAATCGAAACTCTAAACTAGGTAAGATCTCATCTTGTTTTTGTTCTTATGGCCGAATCTCCCTGGCATATTCACATCTCTATTCTTTTTCTTCTATTTCGTTTGCAATAGTAAGAAAATCTGAAGCCTCTGGCACTCAACCTGCTTGCGGGTCTTTTGTTTGCAGTGGATTGTTGTTGTTGGTTAGTTGTCTCTTCCAATCAGTTTTGTAGTGTGGGGTAAGTGTTCCATCATTTTGATATTTCTTTATTGCATTATGTGCCAAAGGCAGAGGGTCAAAGTTATTTGATGCTTGCCCGAATGCAGGGGATTGTGTTGATGCCACCTGGTGTGAATCTTTGGGATTTGTTGGTTGTGAGTCATGTTTAGAACCTTAGGTCCTTGTTGATTTAGGTAAGGGTTCTAACTTTGGGTTTTAGTTCATTATGTTTAGTCACTGCTTTAACCTGATTTAGTGATAAGGTGTATTATGGATTCGAAGGCTAACCAAGCGTTAGGAGGGGTTGGATCTGAGACCCTAGCCCCTAAGTTCAAAAAGAGGGTAGTGTCGGCAATTCGAGATTGGCCACCTGGGTGTGGGCGACCACTTGAGTAACGTAGTAGTCAAATAGCGGTGGTGTTGATTAATGATAGTACCGATGTAGAGAGCACCATTTTACGAGTAATAAGGTGTGTAACTCTTACACACTTCATTTTTTAATATGTTATATTGTACAATTGCCAAAAGCCGGATACCAGTTGAAATGGTATGTTACCCTTGTGGGTGAAAAGCAAGGACTCTAGGTAAGTCCACTCTGTCTGGTTAACGTTGAATGCCTTGTTAAAATCTGCATATGCCACATGTAATCTCTAATTGTTAAGCATGATATTTATGCCATGAATAATGCGTACATTATGTGGGTATGATGAGAGAAGGGGGAAGGATGATTTAGACTGTCACCAGTGGTTTTGACCACACAGTGGGTTGGCCCCACTTTATTATTTGTGACTAAGTCTCAGTGGTTTTGACCACCAGTGGTTTTGACCACATATTGCTATCTTTGTGACTTGTCCCTGTGGTCTAGCACCACCATGGGTTGGCCCCACATATGGATATCGGATCGTCATCAGTGGTTTTGACCACAAGGTGGATTGGCCCCATCATATTATTTGTGAGTACGGTCACCAGTGGTTCTGACCACATAGATATTATTTGTGACTACGGTCACCAGCTGGTTTTGACCACATGGGGTAGATACTGGAGTACGGATGGTTAGGTTTTGGGATTGCATGACTTGCGTGTTGACTTATGAAATCGTGTATGAGCATTGCTATTTTTGGGATGGGGATTACACACTGAGTCTATATGACTCACCCCGATGTTTGATTTTGTAGGTAACTCTTAGATCAGGGATTCGAGCCGAGGCGGACTCGAGATGGCCATGCTCATTATTTTTTGGGTTTTTATTTTAGACTATTACTTTGGTTTACATACTTTAAATTTGGTTTTTAAGTTGTAATAAGGCTACTAACTTAAATTTGGGGTTTATTGATTTGCTTTACTTCTTTTCCATGAAGTTTTAATATAAAATAAACAAATCTGCATGCCTTAAAATTAGTGTTTTCTGTGGTTACACAAACTATCTGGTTTTTCTAAAACTTTACCATCGGGTAAAAACCAACAAGCAATATAAATTGGTTAACACGGTTTACTTAAAAAGTCAGTTGGAATCGGTTTTGATAATCAAACTGAATATGTTTCCTGCTTTTGAAATGAAACGATTAGCTTCCTTGAAATAGGAGATAGTACAATTTTTTTTAAGTCAGTTAAAAACAACCGGTTTTTATATAATGACCCCCTCCTTACTACAAAATTTAATTTATAACTTGTTTTCTAAGAAAGTAATTTTCTCATGTGACATACCGGATTCGGTCGTGGTGTGTTGACCGGGTTTGGGGTGTTATACTAACCTAGCGACTTGTCCACAGACATGTTTTTATTAAATTAAGTTTTATGCTATTTAAGAATTTATCAGAACTAGGCCTAGAGTCCATTAAAACCCTAGCATGCATTTCTAAAATCCCATAAAACTCACTAAGCCCAATCATGTCCATATAGCCCATTAAGCCCAATCATGTTTATGCAGCCCATTAAGCCTAATCATAATCAAATCATACAACCATCCATATCAATCCATCATTCAATTTCACATATCAACTCTTGTTGATTTGAGCCCACGAGCTCGGTAGGCCCATTTAGCCCCATCTGGCCCGGTTGGCCAAACAGTGACCCGAGACCATGAGATCGCTCTCTTGGCCCTGGTAATGTATCGATGTTCCCACACAAATGTTCGTATGCTTCTGTGGTTTCCAGTGCCAATCTTTCGACTTTTTGGCTCTTCGGCATTCCAATTTTTCTGGATTTCTACTTTTACCAATTTGTCGTGTGTGAAGTGTATGTACACACCTAGTTAGTGTGACGTGCTACACTATCCTCAGCCTTGAACCTACGCCCAATACCAATCTTCAATCAATCACACACTTAACCACAATATTTACCAAAAACGAAGGCCTTACCATAACCTTACTATGTGCCACTAGTTCTAATAGCCCTTCCTTAGCTACTATTCATGAATATCCCCTAGATCTGCATCCACACATATACTATCAAAAAATTAAGTGTCTCATATTCCACACAAGTCACCTCTATAAGCCACACTTATATTCGACCACTTACTAATCCACAAGTGAGACGAGTACACTTACCACTTGCTAGCGATCCTTACCACGCTTGTGATCTTTGAACTCTACCCTTGTTAATACAAGGTTAACAACAAGAAAAAAGTTAGATAGCCCTCCGGCTTTTACTAAAACACACTAAAGGAATTTGACTAAGTATTTACCCAAGAAGCGATTGGCCCAAAAGATATTTGGCTTTTGAGATTAGTATAGTGGAAAGGTTTATTCGGCACAAATAAAGAGAAGAAGAGAAGGAGGGGTCGGCTAAAACCAAAGGTGAACCAAAAAAGGAATTTGAGAAGAAAAAGTATGGAGAATTCGGCTTCTGAGTACTTAGAGAGAAAAATGTTTTGGCAACTCAAAAGTGATGAATTCGGCTAGAGGAAAAAATAAAATTTTGGCATTGCCCTAGAATTTCCAAATCAGCACCTATATATAGCCTATAGCCGAAATTCCTATCCCCACAATCCAATTCGGGTCAACCTCTTCCACATATATCATCTCCTAATTTTTCTCCTCGATAAGCTCCTCAATCATTTTCCTATATCTTCTCTTCTGATCACTCTCCTTAGAGTCCATCATCACACCACTTCCAACCTTCTAGAAGGACAAAATTAAACTCCTACAAAAAATACTGAGCTAGGATTCAAACCTATGATCTCCTTGCTAGCCCATAACGCCACCTTCCTATACCCTTAGTGGCGTCACTTAGCCACTCCACCACAAGGCTCTTTTCTGCCAATTTTCCCTATTTTTATTTAAAAGCCCAACTACTCACCGCCTTGGTTCCTTTAATAATTAATTAAAAATTCCTTTTCCTCAAAGTTTGAGCCTAGAACTTCTCCAACACCCCTAGACACTCCAAGTTTATTAAACCCTTAAAGCCATCATGTCAATTGTCATTTCTTCGCTCACTTAAAAATTTTCTAAGACCCAAATACCAATGCCCAATAGGCCCAATACTTCTAGGCCCAAATTCGTTACAGATACTATATGAATGAAACATGAATTTGGGTATAAATGATGAAATGAGATTCATATGAAAAAGAAATATGATTAGTTATGCTATTTTCCTTAAAGTGCTTATTTGACTATATGAAAGTGTGAATTGAATGATATATGAGAATTGAATTGAATAAGCTTGTGAAAGCTAAAGTTAGTTAAGTAAGCAAGTGTAATATTGAAATATGATAATTTGATATGAGATCATGTTATATAATTTATAAAAATTGTGTGAGATACCATATCATGCTTATGGCATTGTAATGAAATTATTTATTATGTTAAGTTTATTAAGATACGAGCTTACTAAGCTTTCAAAGCTTACTCAGTGTGATTTTCCTATGTTTATAGATTTTTGGAGATTTGCTCGAGTTGGAAGTTGCAGGAGGCAATATCACACTATCTGGATATTGATTTCGACATTTATACCTTTTATGACTTGGTTATATGGCATGTATAGGCTATGGTATTTGATATTATGGTTGGAAATGTATTTGGCCATTTTATATGGCTTATTAATGACTTATGTTTGATGTGCAATTTGCCTTGTGTATAGACATAATTTGGTATGGTTGGTGATGATTCAAGTTGATCATTTGGTCATTTGGTATATGATGAGTATTTATTTATGAAAAGCATGATTTTAGACTTGATAAGTGAATGGCTAATAGATGATTTATGAGTCAAGCTTTGAGTGTGATTGATGGTAATAAAAATACATATTGAAATAGGTTGTATTGAAGAGTATGATATGTACTTTGGTATATGATTGAATAGGTGAGTAATGAGGAATTAATCATGCTAGTTTGGTATGTGTTTGAATGTACAAATAGTATTGATTTGAGTTAATGAAATGGATAGAATTGGTAATATAAGTTTGGTGCAGGAGATAGCATGGTTTGGCTACTTATTAATGTATTGAAATGGTATGAAATGTGGTGTTTTAGGTATGCTTGAGAAGGGTGAGAAATGTGGCTTTAACCAAGCCTTTTTTAACCCCACACAGCTAAGCCCACAGGCGTGTGGCTTGACCGTGTGTGACACATGGTTGTGGTACACAATCGTGTGTCCCCTGGGGTAGCCCTTCGAATTAAGTCAGTATATCCTATAGGTTTGGCACGGCCTAGACACACAGGCGTGTCTACTAGCCGTGTGTGGCACACGGGCTGGCACATGGGCATGTGGCTGGCCGTGTGACCCAAGTCAAGAACCTCTCTAGATTTCACATGGCCTGGCACACGGACGTGTCCTCAGCCGTGTGGTGGAAGTAAGAATGTATGCCCTATTTTCACACGGCCTGTGACATGGGCGTGTCTAGTGGCCGTGTGAGGCACACGGACTTTTCATATGAGCGTGTGATCCCTGAATACTTGAAAATTTTAAGTGATTCATAAAGTTTGCAAATGTGATTAGTTTAGTCTCGAACCTTCTCTAAAGCATGTTAAGGTCTCGTAAACCTATTTAAGGGATATTGTGTATGTTAATCAATATTATTCGATATTGAATGCATATTTCGCTATGGAATGTTTGTGAATATTTGATGTTAGAGAAATGTTTGTGATATAATCCGATATGTCCGGTAACGCCTCTTAACCTTAGTCTGACGACGGATACAGGTTAAGGGTGTTATAGTTGCTGTAGAATTTAACATCTCTTAAGCTAATTAATTTGTTGAATTAATTGGTGCAGCTACATACATTGGATGGTTTGAATAAATGTGAGCTGATGATTCCTTTCTTCCAAGCTGTCCATTGTGTTCTCCAATAGCCTTTAAGTGCTTTCACATTTTTTGGAGATCCCTTTTACATTCATGGTTTTTTAGTTTTGAGTTTTCACACTCCAGGGCTGTTCAATTTTGTTTTTTCACACTCCAAACCTGTTGAAGTGCCCTAAGCTGCCATATAATTTCACTTCATTAAATGCAAGTTGAATCCTCTTCTCTAAGGGACTGTTCGTAAAGACCAATGGACAAACACACATTCACATTAGTCCATTCAGCTAACAATTGATTTCACACCATGAAATCTATTCAAATTCGTTTGATCACATTGAAGGGTGATTGAATTAAAATGTTCACACTAACTGGACTGTTCGTGAGCCTCAATATCCATTAATTTGGCTGCTGCCTATTCGGCTTCCCAAAGAGGAATTAAAAACTACTCATTATTACTTTGGCTAATCAATACTTGAAGAATTCAACTCATTTAAGCTAAACACAATCTGCCCATTAAATTTCATGACTATTCGGCAACCCAAGGCAATTCTTTAAAGGATGTTCTCACCTTGTAATAAGTTGGGTTCAGCTCCATTCTCAATTAATTAAAGCCAAGCTACCTAGGAGACTACGAGGGACATTTTTAGGAAGGTGATAAGAAATTTCAACTCAATTAAGCTGATTTGAGCTGTCCATTTAGTTTCTTTTATGTCCATTCGGCTAGCCTAGATGTTTAGCTATAAATACTTAGCTATTTTCATGTTGTATAGATGTTTTGCTCATTTGATGAATGTTTATAACATTTGTGAGTTATTCAACTCTCCTATTTCGTTTAAGACTCAAGCTGACTTATCTAGCATCGCTAGTGGCTTCTACCTTGTTTCTTTTTGAACTTATCACTCAATTTCAAGTGTGGCGTTCACCCCATTGATGCCTTTGGTTCCTCTCTTCCTAGATAGCGAGTCAAGGTCCTATCTACTTCATCAGTCCACCTTAAGTGCCTTATAAGTCTCTAGTCAATACTCACTCATAGTATTGGTTCATTCATGACCTTTAAACCCTATTTCCATTCCATCCACAACTAACAACTTAACCACTTTGTTTCCTTGTTAGCCGAATCTTCATCATCCTTCAACTTAGCCATTTCAACTATCATCTTTGGTTTACTTTGGTTCAACACCTAGCGGAACCTATCCTTAATCCATCTTAAAACTCTTTGAAAACCTTCCATTTAAGCCTATATTTAGCTAAATTCTCTTAAACTCTAAATTGAACAAAACTTCTCCATTTAACGATCGGGCACAACAAACGACTCAAATCAAGTCACCGAGGCAAGATCATATCACGTCCCATGTGTCAATTACCCTTTCATAGTTTCTTTTATGATCAATTCCAAGTTGAATCCACTAACTCAATGCATAATCTAAAAATCCAAGGGTCTCCAATGGCACTTTTTCTTCTTCCTGACATTTATAGTAACGAAACATAAGTTCAATTTTTGATTCTCGGTCACAATATGCTTCAGGATCATACTTCTCTTGGAATGGTGGAATATTGAACTTTGATTTAGGTAAAAAAAATGTTTCCTACTGTCATTATTAACCAAAGTCTTATCATTTGCATGAGAGACACGTCGAGCATTATTTACACTAAGACGAGGTTGATCAATCTTATCTTCCCAATTATGATTTCGACGCTCAATTTTTGTACTTAGACGTTCAAAATTTTTTACTGATCGTGTCTAGAATAGTGTCACACTACTGATCTCAAGCATTTCGAACCTCTTGATCCCTTCTCAACTTCCAAATCATAGTATTGCGAATCACTAGGAAAGCCTAAAAAGAACATGACACTCAAGAAAAAAAGTTAAGCAAACTTTACTGTTATGCACTTTGAAATAAAAATCAAATTCTTAATGAGGTAAGAATTAGTCTTGTGAGTCTTTTAAAAAGTATCTATATCAATCAATCAGAATGTATTAGAATCAAACTATCAAAGAAAACCTAATAGCACTATGAGTCCAAAATCGGCCAGACATCAAAGAATTCTATCGCACGGAGGAAGGAATGTGCAACGTGCTTTAACCTACTAACACAAGAGACAATAAAGTATTAGAATTCATAAAGGAAAAAAAAAGAAAAAAAAAATTAAAACCTAAGGCTAAGAGTCAACGAAAATTGCTAAAACCTGAAAAATTGCAAAGCAACTTGACAAACTTTGTTTGAGGTGTTCTTGATTTCCAAAAATCATGAAATTTAAACTAGACAATCCTCAAATAATGTAGACTTGATCTAGAAAGTTTCGGCACAAAATTCAACCCATAGAACTTTTTAAAATTTTAAAGTTTTTCATATTTTTATTTTTTGTAATTTTCAATCACATTTTTGTGGGAATTTTTTTTATACTCTAAAATAGTGTCAAGAAATATTATGTAAAATTTCAGATTGCTTGAAAAATGTTTACCCACTGAAAACATTTTTTTTTTGAAAACTATTAGGGGTAAAAAGTTGTTTTAAGGTTGTTTACTAGAAATCAATTTATAAAAACAAAAAAATAACACCTAAAATGCCCAAACGTGATACCAAATGATAAAGAATGAGGTGGATGAATGCAGAAGTAAATTGTAAAGTTTGTTAAACTTTCAGATTTGACTTAGGGCAGTAGATGTTAGGAAAGAAACTTAGATTTTTGACACAAGCTAAAATGCAATCAAATTCAAGTTAGATAAAACAATTAAAATAAATAACTTAGATAATTAAAATAGAATAATAAATCTATGATTAGAACAATAAGGAAGAAAATAAAGAAGATAGATGTTTGTAACACCCCAAACCCGATCTATGCGTTGAGACTAGATTTGGTTTGTTACATGAATCGAGTTACCTTTAAATTTGAAATAAGTTGAAAACTTCAATAAAAATTTCAGATTTTAAAATAAATAGAAGAGTATTTGAATTTGATAAATATTTGAAAACATTAGTTGAAAATCATTGTATTATCAAAAACCTTTAAATAGTTTGTTAAAGAGTTGACTATAATAAAATATTTATAAAAGAATTCCATATACTTGAAATCCCAAATTTATTTCAATAAAGCATCATAAAATCACACCCATAATTAAAAAGTCCAAAGTTTAGTTTAAAACCCAAACATACATAAAATCCATAAGTTATTTATAGAGGCCCTTATTACAATAATCCATAATAGTAAAAAAAATATTTATTAAAAGTTCAGAGTTTAAATAACCCTCTTAACGCAAAGATGGCCTCCACGAAGTCATCCTCGGCCCAAGTCCACATCAATTTCCATTACCTGAGATGGAAAAATTAAAAGGGGTGAGTTACTTAAAACTCAATGTGTAACTCACTTACCACCATTATTGGGCCAGATCATCAAGATATTATGCTGGGCTTGAGCCCATTTACAGAATTCAACAATATATCATAAAAATAATTAATAATGCAAGTAAAAATGTATTTCCCATCCCAAACCTAATATCCATCCGCTAACACCCCCGTACCAACCATCACACCTGTGGGGATCAAGTCAACTCACCCCGCCATCACACCAATCGTAGGCGTTAAGCCCTTTTTATAATTGTGGCATAGCCACCGAACTAGAGGCAAGAGCCGATATTGTGGCAGAAACCACCGAACTAGAGGCAAGAAGTCGATATTGTGGCAGAGCCACCGAACTAGAGGCAAGAGCCGATATTGTGGCAAACCACCGAACTAGATATTTGGCAATCGGCCATTCTTCTCTTCATATATCCCACCCATGCAATTGTACATATACTATAAAATATAAAATTTCTTAATAATGCATAACATGGTGGGTTTATCAATAACATTTCATTTGGCCCATAATTATAATATAGCAATTTGTCTATTTAGCGCTTTAGTGGGCTTTGGCCCATTTACCGAACTAGAGTGTTTTGGCCCAATTTTAACGAACTAGAGTATTTATTCAATTTATCGAACTAGAGTATTTTGGCCCAATTTTTACGAACTAGAGTATTTTGGCCCAATTTTTACGAACTAGAGTATTTTGGCCCAATTTTTTACGAACTAGAGTATTTTGGCCCAATTTTTACGAACTAGAGTATTTTGGCCCAATTTTTACGAACTAGAGTATTTTGGCCCAATTTTGTACGAACTAGAGTATTTTGGCCCAATTTTTACGAACTAGAGTATTTTGGCCCAATTTAACAAAACATCCAATTTACATAATAACAAATAATTTCTCGAGGGCGTCTTCGTAATTTTCACGATTTAGTCGTTTTTACGTATTTTCGTCAAAATATCAATATTTACGTTTTTACCGATCTAATCGTTTTTACGATTTACTTCATACCGAAATTGACATCCAACCAAGAAAATAATGAGTGTGAAGTTACACACCTGCATCGAGAGTACTAATCCTTCTCGCCCTCGGCACCTAAAACATATTTTGATCCGTTAGACAACTATTTCAGAAAATAAATCTTAATCGATAATGATCCAAAATCTTACCCTCTTGATTTTGAATCACTTCGATTCTTGGCTTTTCCTCGTTTATTGACTCGCTAGCCACCGAGAATCCACCAACGTATAACGGCTCGGAAGTTCGTACTACTTCGAATAATGGACTTCCTTCGAAGATGGCCCGCAACCCGGTGGAAAATCCTGATCGCCGAAACCGCTCTTCGCTTGAATGGGGATTTACGGATCCGCCTCTTAACGTGACTAACCACCGCCCTTTTCTTCCTATTAAGTAGTAAATACTTACTTGGCTTGTTGCTTGGATGCTTGTGGTGCCATATCGATCTTTAAAAATATCATTGAGCGCTTTTCATACGTAAATTATTTTGAACCCAAACCACGTACCGAAGTTTTTGAAACGGGCTCGATATTACTAAATGTAACACCCCAAACCCGGTCTATGCGTTGAGACTAGATTTGGTTTGTTACATGAATTGAGTTACCTTTAAATTTGCAATAAGTTGAAAACTTCAATAAAAATTTCAGATTTTAAAATAAATAGAAGAGTATTTAAATTTGATAAATATTTGAAAACATTAGTTGAAAATCATTGTATTATCAAAACCTTTAAATAGTTTGTTAAAGAGTTGACTATAATAAAATATTTATAAAAGAATTCCATATACTTGAAATCCCAAATTTATTTTAATAAAGCATCATAAAATCACACCCATAATTAAAAAGTCCAAAGTTTAGTTTAAAACCCAAACATACATAAAATCCATAAGTTATTTATAGAGGCCCTTATTACAATAATCCATAATAGTAAAAAAATATTTATTAAAAGTTCGAGTTTAAATAACCCTCTTAACGCAGATGGCCTCCACGAAGTCATCCTCGCCCAAGTCCACATCAATTTCCATTACCCGAGATGGAAAAATTAAAAGGGGTGAGTTACTTAGAACTCAAAGTGTAACTCACTTACCACCATTATTGGGCCGATCATCAAGATATTATGTCGGGCTTGAGCCCATTTACGTAATTCAACAATATATCATAAAAATAATTAATAATGCAAGTAAAATGTATTTCCCATCCCAAACCTAATATCCATCCGCTAACACCCCTGCACCAACCATCACACCTGTGGGATCAAGTCAACCCACCCCGCCATCACACCAATCGAGGCGTTAAGCCCTTTTTATAATTGTGGCATAGCCACCGAACTAGAGGCAATAAGCCAATATTGTGGCGAGCCACCGAACTAGAGGCAATAAGTTTATATTGTGGCCACCGAACTAGAGGCAATAAGCCATTATTGTGGCAGCCACCGAACTAGAGGCAATAAGTCGATATTGTGGCGAGCCACCGAACTAGATATTTGGCAACCGCCATTCTTCTCTTCATATATCCCACCCATGCAATTGTACATGTACTATAAAATATAAAATTTCTTAATAATGCATAACATGGTGGGTTTATCAATAACATTTCATTTGGCCCATAATTATAATATAGCAATTTGTCTATTTAGCGCTTTAGTGGGCTTTGGCCCATTTACCGAACTAGAGTATTTTTGGCCCAATTTTAACGAACTAGAGTATTTTGGCCCAATTTTTCGAACTAGAGTATTTTGGCCCAATTTTTACTTAACTAGAGTATTTTGGCCCAATTTTTACGAACTAGAGTATTTTGGCCCAATTTTTACTTAACTAGAGTATTTTGGCCCAATTTTTACGAACTAGAGTATTTTGGCCCAATTTAACTAAAACATCCAATTTACATAATAACAAATAATTTCTCGAGGCGCCTTCGTAATTTTCACGATTTAGTCGCTTTTACGTATTTTCGCCAAAATATCAATATTTACGCTTTTACCGATCTAATCGCTTTTACGATTTACTTCATACCAAAATTGACATCCAACCGAGAAAATAATGAGTGTGAAGTTACACACCTCGCTACCGAGAGTACCAATCCTTCTCGCTCCTCGGCACCTAAAACATATTTTGATCCGTTAGACAACTATTTCAGAAATAAATCTTAATCGATAATGATCCAAAATCTTACCCTCTTGATTTTGAATCACTTGATTCTTGGCTTTTCCTCGCTTATTGACTCGCTAGTCACGAGAATCCACCAACGATAACGGCTCTAAGTTCGTACTACTGAATAATGGACTTCCTTCGAAGAGGGCCCATAACCCGTGGAAAATCCCGACCGCCAAAACCGCTCTTCGCTTGAATGGGGATTTACGGATCCGCCTCTTAACGTGACTAACCACCGCCTTTTCTTCCCTATTTTGAAAGTCTTCAAGATCCAAAGAAATTTTAGTTAGATCTAAAATAATATCAAATGTTACTAGAGATTTTAAAGAGTGGGATTTGATTTCTTACTAAAATAAAACGCTTCCAACGCTTTCTACAATTCTCCCAATCACTTGTGTTCCGATCTCCGTTATTGCACTAAATAATAACGAAAGAAATGTTATTAGAATAAACGTTATATCGATTCAAAAGTCCTTCAAATCACCATTACTATTCGCCATAATATCACTAATTAAAACGAAAACGAAAAAGAAGAACCCTTACCTATGATCCATGATCGAAAAGAAAAGATTGAGAAAGGTGTTTGTGAGAGTTGGAGAATTCGCTATGCAACCAAAGAAAAGAGAAAATAATTTGTTATGGCACTCAAGCAATCGGCCAAAGGAATGTTTGATGAAGAATCTTTGATTGAAATAATTAGAATATGAGAAAGAGATGGTGATGAGGTAGTTTGATTTCAAAGAGAAAAGAAGATGAAAGAAAAAATAGACCTTTAGGAGTTAGTGCATTCACCATGGCAAAAGAAAAGAAAGAGACTGATTTTTGGTATGGATGATTTCGACAAGGAGAATACAAAAGAAAATTAACAAGATGAATAAAAGTGACCAAATGGTCAAAAGATTTTGGCTTTACCAAATGCAAAATTCGGCCAAGAAGAATGTTGAAAGGAGAGGAAATAAAATTCGCACAAAGTGCAAAGAATGACCAAAGAGAGAAAAGAAAATTCTTAGCCAAACTAATTCAACAATTAGGCTCCCTCCTTACCAATATGCCGTCCCAACACATGGTCAATTGGCCATGATTTCTTTCCAAATTTTCCCTTGATAAGTGTCTTATGTTCCCCTATCTTTCCTTAAGTATTTGATTCCATGCCATATATTTTCTATTTCCATAATCCTTTGATACACTAACCAAAAATAATATGGTCAACTCTTACCTTAATTGATCATTGCCGACACTTCCTATCCATGAGCAGAAAATTAAAACAAAAATTTCATCTAGGTGCTATACAAGGATTCAACCTCTTCCTCTTGCTATAACCCATGCGCCAATACCACCATGCCATATGCTCATTTTATGACACTCTTTAGCACATAATTTAGCTTAAGTCCTAATGACATTTGTTTCCCTTCAATAAATTCTCAATTAATAAATTTTATTCCCTTAAAAAAAAATCTAAATACCAATTTATGCAATTTAAATACTCGGATTTTTAGGGTGTTACAACTCTACCCTCCTTAAAGAAAATTTCGTCCTCGAAATTTACCTGGTTGAAAAAGGTGAGGGTATTGTTGCCGAATTGCATCCTCTGGCTCCCACGTAGCTTCTTCCACTCCGTGGTTACGCCATAGAACTTTGACCAACGGCACGGTTTTCTTCCTTAATACCTTGACATCTCGCTCTAGGATTTCCACCGGTTCTTCTTCAAAGGACAAATCGATTTCACCCAATTCTTCTACCTAGATAATGTGCAAAGGATCCGATCTATAACGCCTCAACATGGAAACATGAAAGACATTATGAATTTGATCTAACTCCGAGGTAACTCAACTGATATGCCATCGACCAACACGCTTCAAAGACACGATAAGGTCCAATGTATCTAGGACTTAGCTTGCCCTTCCTTCCGAATCAAGATCTTTTTCCAAGGAGATACCTTCAAGAAAACCCGATCTCCCACACTATACTCGATGTCCCTTCGCTTCAGATCTACGATTTACTTCGCCTATCCGAGGCTTCTTTCAACCGTGTTTCAATAACTTTTACCTTATCCTCCGCCTCGATATCATCTCAGACCTAATATCTGCTCTTTCGCCCAACTCACCCAACAATAGGAGAGCGACACTTACGACCATACAATGCCTCGTAAGGTGCCATCTCAATGCTAGACCGATAGATGTTGTTATATCGCGAATTTCGCCAAAGGGTAGATAATCCTCCCAACTACCCTCAAATCGATTACACATCCTCTTAACATATCTTCCAATATCTCGAATTACTCTCTCCGATCGACCATCGATTGAGGATGAAAAGCCGATCGACATTCAACTTTGTCCCCAAGGCTTCATGCAGAGCTTTCGTAATCGTGATGTAAACCTAAGGTCACTATCCGATAAAATAGATACAGTACCCCATGCAACCTCACAATTTCGGATACGCATAGCTTTAGCCAATTTTGCAATGAATAATCTGCATTTAACCGGCAAGAAATGAGCGGTCTTCACAACCGATCAACAATTACCCAAACGGAATTTTTCTTAGTAGGTGTTAACGGTAACCCACTAACAAAATCCATAGTTATCCTCTCCCATTTCCAAAGAGGAATCTTTATCGGTTGTAACAATCCGATGGTAATTGATGTTCGCCTTCACTTGTCGACAAGTCAAACATTTTCCCACAAACTCGTAATCTCACGCTCAACCCCGCCACCAATATCGCTCACGGAGATCTCGATACATCTTATTTCCTCCGGATGCATAGCATAAGGGCTACTATGCGCTTCCCAGAATCGCTTGTTTGATCCGAGTCCTTAGGCATGCATACTCTTCCTCGAAGCACAACACACCTCCGTGTTTATTCCAAAATCTTCAATTTCACCGCTTTCAACTTGTCAAGTAAGGGTCCCAACTTCTCATCCGATGTCTGCTTTTCCTTGATTTGTTCCAGCCACAGAGGTTTCACCTGAAGTTCTGCTAACAAACTGCCATCCTCATACAGACTCAAATGGGCAAACAAAGCTCTTAATTCAGATACCGCCTTACGACTTAACGCGTCAGCTACCACGTTAGCCTTTCCTGGATGGTATTCGATGGAGAAATCGTAATCCTTTAACAATTCTACCCATCTTCTTTGTCTCAAATTTAACTCCTTCGGGTAAGGAGGTATTTAAGACTCTTGTGATCCGTAGATTATGGACTTCTCACCATAGAGATAGTGCCTCCAAATCTTTAGAGCAAAGACAACGCAGCCTAACTCCAAATCATGAGTAGGGTAGTTTACTTCGTGTGGTCTCAATTGACGGAAGCATAGGCCACCACCTTTCCATTTTGCATCAATACACAACCTGCACTCGTGTGAGATGCATCACAATATACAAGAAATTCTTTTTCACCTCCGTTGAATTAAACCTGAGCTTCGTCAGATCTTCTTCAATTTCTCGAAACTCTCTTGCTGCTTTTCACCCGATATACTAACTCCTTTACGCAACAATTTAGTTAGGTGCAAAGAATCAACGAAAACCCTCTACAAAACGCCTATAGTATCCACCAAACCTAAGAAACTCCAATTTCACCATCGATGTTGGTGGTTTCCAATCCAAAATAGCCTCAATTTTCCGAGGATCCACCCTTATTCCTTCGGCTGATACTACATGACCAAGGAAAGTCACCTCCTTTAGCCAAAATTCGGATTTACCAAATTTGGCATACAATTGCTTTTCATGAAGTAGTTGTAATACTATCCGCAAATGCTGGTCATGTTCCTCCTCATTTCTAATAAACCAATATATCATCTATGAACACTACCACAAACCGGTCTAAATATGGTTGAAAGACTCGGTTCATCATGTCCATAAATGCAGCTGGTGCATTGGTTAGTCCAAACGGCATCACTACAAACTCATAGTGTCCGTAACGTGTCCGAAATGCCGCCTTATAAATGTCCGCTTTTTCACCTTAAGTTAGTGATAACCCGACCTTAAATCAATTTTGAGAAAATCAAGCTCCTTTTAATTGATCAAACAGGTCGTCAATTCTCAGCAGAGGATACCGATTCTTGATCGTCAATTTATTCAACTGTCTGTAGTCAATGCACATACGCATCGATCCATCCTTCTTCTTGACGAACAAGACTGGTGCTCCCCACGGAGACACACTTGGTCGAATGAATCCCCGATCCAACAATTCTTGAATTTGAGCTTTGAGCTCAGCCAACTCCTTCTTGCCATTCTATAGGAGCAATGGACACCGGAGTCGCCCTGCAAAAGCTCAATGCCAAATTCTACTTCCCGATCCGAGGTATACCGTAAAGTTCTTCGGAAATACATCGGAAATTCCTTCACCGTCCTCACATCATTCACGGATAATTCTTTGGCATCCAAAGCACGATAAAGGCTAAGAATGCACCATATCCTTTCCGCACCAACTTCTCACTTTTAATGCGATACCACATTTGCCGATAGTTCTTTCGCTCACCAATCATTATGACTTCCTTATCATCCGAGGTCCTTATCGACATTCATTTTCAAAGACAATCCAATTGTGCCCGATGTTTGACCAGCCAATCCATGCCTGTAATGAGATCGAACTCACGAAAGGTAGTTCCATCAAGTTTGCCACGAATACTTCTTCTTGAATCTTCAAGGGCACGCCTTTAAATATTTTATTAACCATTATCGATCGTCCTAAAGGACTGACATCGCTATCTCACTATCGGTAATTTTAGATTCTAAATTGTGTTTCCAGATATGGCACTAGATACATATGAATGAGTAGAGCCAATATCTATTAAGGCAATAACAGTACATCAAAAATGAAGAACGCATCGGTTATCACATCCGTGCATTGCCGCCCCTCGCGGCGCCTAACCGCATAGACCACCCCAGTCGCTTGCATCTACATTTCTCTATTACCATTGCCTCGACCGGCACACCTTGACCACGACCAGCCCGCTTACCACCACGACCGGTCCACGACCTCTCGGTGGTCGCTGATTACCTCCCCTACAGGCATCATTATTACGGACTTCTTGAGTCGATCCATTTGTCGAGGACAACTTTTGTAATCGATGTTCCATTGAACCGCATTTGTAGCATGCGCCGCTTTCCTCCAACATTCCCCAAAATGTCTCTTTCCACACTCGGTAATCTCGACTTTGATTATTTGCTACCGGTTCTCGCTTTGAACTGATTCATCATTCCGGTTTCTTCCGAATCTCTTGGAAGAACCAGATCACGTGTCTCTCTCTTGTTTCGTAATCTTTCTTGCTCGCTGCTCGAGTTCTTAGCCTCTTCGGCTATTTTGGCCTTCTCCACCGAGTGGAAAAATTTCTAACTTGTCATGAGCAATCGTAACTCTCACCATCATTAAGTCCATCTTCAAACGCATACAACGCCATGATCTGTTGCTACAATTGTCCGCATAGCGGCTCGACGCATAAACTCACTTCATATGTCGCCACGGCCTTACTTCCTTGGACAAGATTCAGAAATTCCTTCCTTCGAGCGCCTACATAGCTCATTCCGACATATTTTCCTTGAAAGGCGCTTTTAAAGAATTCCCGCTTAATCGCTAATGGCTTCAAGGCCTTCTAACAAAGGAGCCACCACCGACACGCCTCATCTCTCAATAAGAATACAGCTCCTCTCGCTTTTGCTCACCGTGCATTCCATATCATCCATAATCCGCTCCACGCCTTCGAGCCAAGATTCACCACATTCGAACTACACCGAGACTCCTCCGAAAACTTCGCATTATTTGCCTTAAGTCTTTCCAAATTGACCCACGAGTTGTTGGCCCAATTCTAGTTCCAACCCCCTTTCCAAGACTCGTAGCATTGCTTGAGTCAATGCATGATCTTCTTCCATGTGATCGCGTGATCCGGTCTCACTTTCAATTGACGCAAAAGGCCCATTTCGCATATGATTTGGTGCTTCACCAGTAGCACCTCGGCCTCTACCACGCCCACGCTTCACGCGCCCACGACCACGCCCTCTAGTGCTCATGATAGCTTGTTCGCTTATCCGATTACAAGTTTTATGAATCGTAAATTTTGTTTCGTGTTTATTAACGATATTTTATGAGATTTGAGATATAAAGTTGTTTTTCGCAACATATCCTATAGTCTCAATCTCTACGATTTTTCATATCTACAACTAGAAGTTCTAGAGTGTTCCTATAATCATATCATAGTAATCATTAAGTAGTAAATACTTACTTGGCTTGTTGCTTGGATGCTTGTGGTGCCATAACGATCTTTAAAAATATCATTGAGCGCTTTCATACGTAAATTATTTTTGAACCCAAACCACAACCGAAGTTTTTGAAATCGGGCTCGATATTACTAAATGTAACACCCCAAACCCGGCCTATGCGTTGAGACTAGATTTGGTTTGTTACATGAATTGAGTTACCTTTAAATTTGCAATAAGTTGAAAACTTCAATAAAAATTTCAGATTTTAAAATAAATAGAAGAGTATTTGAATTTGATAAATATTTGAAAACATTAGTTGAAAATCATTGTATTATCAAAACCTTTAAATAGTTTGTTAAAGAGTTGACTATAATAAAATATTTATAAAAGAATTCCATATACTTGAAATCCCAAATTTATTTTAATAAAGCATCATAAAATCACACCCATAATTAAAAAGTCCAAAGTTTAGTTTAAAACCCAAACATACATAAAATCCATAAGTTATTTATAGAGGCCCTTATTACAATAATCCATAATAGTAAAAAAATATTTATTAAAAGTTCGAGTTTAAATAACCCTCTTAACGCAAAGATGGCCTCCACGAAGTCATCCTCACCAAGTCCACATCAATTTCCATTACCCGAGATGGAAAAATTAAAAGGGGTGAGTTACTTAGAACTCAAAGTGTAACTCACTTACCACCATTATTGGGCCGATCATCAAGATATTATGTCGGGCTTGAGCCCATTTACGTAATTCAACAATATATCATAAAAATAATTAATAATGCAAGTAAAAATGTATTTCCCATCCCAAACCTAATATCCATCCGCTAACACCCCCGTACCAACCATCACACCTGTGGGGATCAAGTCAACCCACCCCGCCATCACACCAATCGTAGGCGTTAAGCCCTTTTTATAATTGTGGCATAGCCACCGAACTAGAGGCAATAAGCCAATATTGTGGCAGAGCCACCGAACTAGAGGCAATAAGCCGATATTGTGGCAGAGCCACCGAACTAGAGGCAATAAGCCGATATTGTGGCAGAGCCACCGAACTAGAGGCAATAAGCCGATATTGTGGCAGAGCCACCGAACTAGATATTTGGCAACTGGCCATTCTTCTCTTCATATATCCCACCCATGCAATTGTACATGTACTATAAAATATAAAATTTCTTAATAATGCATAACATGGTGGGTTTATCAATAACATTTCATTTGGCCCATAATTATAATATAGCAATTTGTCTATTTAGCAGTTTAGTGGGCTTTGGCCCATTTACCGAACTAGAGTATTTTGGCCCAATTTTTACGAACTAGAGTATTTTGGCCCAATTTTTTACGAACTAGAGTATTTTGGCCCAATTTTTACGAACTAGAGTATTTTGGCCCAATTTTACTTAACTAGAGTATTTTGGCCCAATTTTTACTTAACTAGAGTATTTTGGCCCAATTTTTACTTAACTAGAGTATTTTGGCCCAATTTAACTAAACATCCAATTTACATAATAACAAATAATTTCTCGAGGCGTCTTCGTAATTTTCACGATTTAGTCGCTTTTACGTATTTTCGTCAAAATATCAATATTTACGCTTTTACCGATCTAATCGCTTTTTACGATTTACTTCATACCAAAATTGACATCCAACCGAGAAAATAATGAGTGTGAAGTTACACACCTCGCTACCGAGAGTACCAATCCTTCTCGCCTCTAAGACCTAAAACATATTTTGATCCGTTAGACAACTATTTCAGAAATAAATCTTAATCGATAATGATCCAAAATCTTACCCTCTTGATTTTGAATCACTTGATTCTTGGCTTTTCCTCGCTTATTGACTCGTAGCACGAGAATCCACCAACGATAACGGCTCTAAGTTCGTACTACTTGAATAATGGACTTCCTTCGAAGAGGGCCCGCAACCCGTGGAAAATCCTGATCGCCAAACCGCTTTTCGCTTGAATGGGGATTTACGGATCCGCCCTCTTAACGTGACTAACCACCGCCTTTTCTTCCCTATTTTGAAAGTCTTCAAGATCCAAAGAAATTTTAGTTAGATCTAAAATAATATCAAATGTTACTAGAGATTTTAAAGAGTGATTTGATTTCCTTACCAAAATAAAACGCTTCCAACGCTTTCTACAATTCTCCCAATCACTTGTGTTCGATCTCCGTTATTGCACTAAATAATAACGAAAGAAACGTTATTAGAATAAACGTTATATCGATTCAAAAGTCCTTCAAATCACCATTACTATTCGCCATAATATCACTAATTAAAACGAAACGAAAAAGAAGAACCCTTACCTATGATCCACGATCGAAAAGAAAAGATTGAGAAAGGTGTTTGTGAGAGTTGGAGAATTGGCTAAGCAACCAAAGAAAAGAGAAAATAATTTTACTTATGGCACTCTAGCAATCGGCCAAAGGAATGTTTGATGAAGAATCTTTGATTGAAATAATTAGAATATGAGAAAGAGATGGTGATGAGGTAGTTTGATTTCAAAGAGAAAAGAAGATGAAAGAAAAAAATAGACCTTTAGGAGTTAGTGCATTCGCCATGGCAAAAGAAAAGAAAGAGACTGATTTTTGGTATGGATGATTTCGCACAAGGAGAATACAAAAGAAAATTAACAAGATGAATAAAAGTGACCAAATGGTCAAAAGATTTTGGCTTTACCAAATGCAAAATTCGCCAAGAAGAATGTTGAAAGGAGAGGAATAAAATTCTGCACAAAGTGCAAAGAATGACCAAAGAGAGAAAAGAAAATTCTTAGCCAAACTAATTCAACAATTAGGCTCCTCCCTTACCAATATGTCAGTCCAACACATGGTCAATTGGCCATGATTTCTTTCCAAATTTTCCCTTGATAAGTGCCTTATGTTCCCTATCTTTCCTTAAGTATTTGATTCCATGCCATATATTTTCTATTTCCATAATCCTTTGATACACTAACCAAAAATAATATGGTCAACTCTTACCTTAATTGATCATTGCCGACACTTCCTATCCATGAGCGTAAAATTAAAACAAAAATTTCATCTAGGTGCTATACAAGGATTCAACCTCTTCCTCTTGCTATAACCCATGCGCCAATACCACCATGCCATATGCTCATTTTATGACACTCTTTAGCACATAATTTAGCTTAAGTCCTAATGACATTTGTTTCCTTCAATAAATTCTCAATTAATAAATTTTATTCCCTTAAAAAAATCTAAATACCAATTTATGCAATTTAAATACTCGGATTTTTAGGTGTTACAGATGCAAAGATAGAATGTGGTATGTAGAAGTCCTAAAAAGCCTTAGAAACACAAAGAATCCACAACCCCCTTCAAGAAGCTTTAATTTCCCCTCAAAGAAAGAAAACTTGGCAAGAAAAAGTTTGAAGATGATCCCCACAATCTGAAAAGATTGTTAAAAATCTTCTAAAAGAAACTCAAGAGAAATTCTTAAAAAATAACTCAAAAAGAATTTATAAACTCAAAAAGAAGTTGAATAATAATGAATTGAATGAATTGTGTACAATGCAAAGGCCTATAAATCTAAATAAAAATCTTAATTATATTACAACTCTAATACAATCTAAACAAAAATAGTTTTAAATCAAACTTTCTTGTTAACATAAAACTCCAAAATAACTTAAAATACTTAATAATTATCAAAATTCAGAATAAAATAATAATAAAATAATAAGAGATGATAAATACAATATTGAGCTCATATATAATAAAAATTAAGCCTAAAACCAAAGCATAATATGATTTAAATAAGAATTAAAAGCTCGAAATTTGTAATTCCCATCATAATCCCGTTCAGAAATTCTACTTGCGCAGTCTTCACTAAAATGGTTATAACTTGAGCTCCAGAACTCAAAATTGAGTGATTCAAAATGCGTTTTGAATATAAGAGATAGATCTTCAAAATCATGCAAACATATCAACCTAGAAATGCAAGTATCCCATCCAAAAAATTATTGCAAGTATGTTGATTCCCAAGATTAAAAAATTGGCAGCTTTGGTGATTGGAATTTAATAAATTTCCACCCATCCCTACATGAATCATTTCCAATTTCCTTGAAAATATTCATCCTCAAATCTTTTCTTTGATCAAATACTGTAATAGCCCGATTTAGGGCTTAGTCAAAATAGTGGTTGCGAGACCATAAATTTGAGGTAGAAATATGTGTTTTATGGCTTTTATGAGATCTATGGCATGCTTGCATGATTGTGTGAAAATTTCATGAAGAAATTTTATAATTTAGTGAACAATTCGTCCATTAGGACTAAATTGAAAAGATTAGAAAATATGAGTTTTTAGAAGATTTAAGTATGAAATAGCATTAAAAGAATTGTTAGAGGTCTTTATTTAACAATTAGACCATTATATGTCAAGATGGAGAAAAATAGACATGGGAAGGAAAAATCTCAAGAAATTGGCCTTAAGGGCATTTTTGTCATTTGGTTAATAAAAGAATTAAAAAGGGAAAAAGAAGTCAAAATTCATGCCCATCTTCTCCATGCTAGCTGAAAATTTCAAGGGCACCATCGCTAAGGTTTCTTCATCTTTCAAGCTTGATTGTAAGTACCTCCTAGCCCTATTTTTAATGTTCTTGGTATTTTTGAAATCCTCGTAGCTTCATTTAGCTATTTCTAGCTATATTTTGAGCTAGGGTTCATGTTCAAAAATTTACCCATGCATAACATGCATGTATTTTGATGATTTATGGAGGTATATAAAAGTTTGTTGTATGATAAACATCTTTTTCTAAGAGATTTTCATAAGAAACTCGTAAAAGGACCTAATTGTAAAAGTGATAAAATATGTAGTAAAAATTAGTTTTGAAGGAAAGTGTGAGCTGTTATGAGCTCAATAAATATTCAGCTAGGCTTGGGTAACCAAGGAAATGAGTGTATTTCAATATACGAGCCTAGGGACCATTTTGTAAATATGAGAAAGTATAAGGGAAAATCATAATTTTTCCAAAGTATGATTCATGGTTCGATTTAGTCAATGTGATCATTAAAAGAGTGAAGTTTTAATTACAGATCAAGAAACACGAAGTCCAGACCGAAATCGAGGAAAGTATAAGGTGGTGGACTAAATCGAACAATTATACACATTTTGATAACGAGGTAAGTTTGTGTGTAATAAATTTGTAACACCCCAAACCCAGCCTAGATGTTATGGTTGGATCTAGCATGTCACATCGAAAGGTAGTTGAAAAGCTAAGTGTTTGTTGAAAATGTTATTTCTCTTTTGAAAACTCCAAGTTTCGTTGTTTGTTTGTAAAAACCCGATTTACTTAATGTCTATTTTTATACAGTTGTTATTATTTTGAAAAATGGTTTTTTTTGTGAAAATCGAACTTAAATAGTTGCAGAAACATGATATTTGGAAAATGGTTATTAAGCTTTTTGGAAAAAAATTTAAAAAAAATTAGTCGAATTGAAAGTTAAAAGAAAAATAAAATCCAAAGGCCTTATTACATAATATTAACCCAAAATAAGTAACCTTAAAATAAAGAAAATATAGAATTTACTAAAGTTTACGAGAAGTAACTCTGATGTATGGCCACCACCGAGTCCTCCGCGGCTCCAAATCCTCTAACGCTGGGGATTACCTGCAATGTGAAGGGAAAAGGGGTGAGTTACGAGAACTCAATGTATAATCCCCTGTAACGGTCACTATCTGGACTGAGCCCTTATGACATCAAGTTGGGCCTAAGCCCTATAATCATGATAATGTAAAAAAAAAATGCAGCCCAACCCAATCCAACCAATCAAACCCCGTACCAACCAATCACACCATGTGGGGATGAAGTCAACCCACCCCGCCAAACACACCAATAATGCATTCAAGCTGCTAATCACGGTATATATATATATATATATATATATGCTGCTCTTAAGCCTTCAATAGCAGTATTATAATTGGCACAGAGCCATCAATAACTGTATTATGTTTGGCACATAGCCATCAGCGACGGTAATATAATTGGCACATAGCCTTGGGTAAATATGATCGACACAGAGTCATCGATATCTGTTAGGCACATAGCCAAGGGTAAATACTATTGGCACAAAGCCATAATCAAGATGGCACAGGGCGAAGCTCTCTAATAATGCAGCCAAGCTGCTAATAACAGTATATGTGGCTGAGCCACCAAAATAAAATGTGGCATAGCCACTAAAACGGTATATAGCAGATCCACCGGGCTACACTTCCACCAAACATCAAACCCAACCCATGCAACGTGATATGAATGCAATGTATGTCATGCTTACTCATTACACGTGTATGCAAAATGGCCATGCTCAGTAACAATCACTTTAACATACATTAACAACATATCTAACACAAGCCCACAGTCAAGTCGGTTAAGCACAGCCATACAATCACAGTCAAATCAGTCAAATCATAGCACAAGCCAATCATTTACCTACAAGGGCAAATCAGTCATTTTACCCTATTAGGGTATTCCAGTAATCCTACCCATAGGGGTATTTCAGTAATTCTACTCGTAACTAATTCCTATATGCAGTGCATCTCAAACATAATCAATCATACAATTAACACATACAACGCTAGTACTACTACGAGGGTACAACGGTCATTTTGTCGTTTAGGGGTACATTGGTAATTTCACCCCTTTGGTGTATTTCGATAATTTTGTAAATTAGGGGCATCTCAGTAATTTTGCAAACTGGGGGCATTTCAGTAATTTTGTAAATAAAGGGTATTTCAGTAATTTTGCAAATTGGGAGTATTTCAGTAATTTTACAAACTATTGGTATTTCGATAATTTTGCAAACCAGGAGTATTTCGATAATTTTACAATCCAAGGATATTTCAATAATTTTGTAAACCAAGGGTATTTTAGTAATTTTTTCAACCCCTCAGAAGGTCTACAGTCGCCTCGTGTGACTCAAGTATTCTAAGAAAGATAATGATGCGAATGGGCCAAAGGCCCATTCTCGGCCCAAATGGGCCCACATGCTCGTGCAGCCCATTTTGCCCAAATCTAGCCACATATTTAAGATTCACATAGTCTAATCCAACATCTACTACACAATCATAAGACCTATTCATATGGGCCCACAGGCCCACTTGGCCCCGTTCGGCCCATCGTGGCCCAAATAGCATCAACCCACAAGAATACTCATGGTGGCCTCGACTATCACGTCAAAGCTCCCACACGTGTGCTCGCACGCTCGTGTGGTTACCATCGCCGGTGATTGGTATTTCGGCACTTGCCGCTCTATAGCTAGAGTAGTTGGAAATACACACCTGATAGGAGTCTAAAGCTAATCTGCGCTCCGAATACTCCTATGCCCAAATGCCTACCAAGGTATGCTTCTGCTCCTCATAGACAACTCTATTTAAAGCTAGCTTCTCACCTTCCCTCTTGCTTGCTTTCCGATGTGGGATGCCTCCTTCAGTAGAGTTTAATTCCAACACAAACTCCGGTCGTCCAATCCGTAAAATAAATACTCCCTTGCTTTTCATGAGATTCGAACACAGGCTCCTTTGTAGCATAATCCATGCCGCGAGCCACTTTACCAAATAGCTCCTTATTGTCTTAAAACATGAGCAACAAAATATAAGTCTATGACCAAAGTCTAAGTTCATTTAAAAAGAAAACAAAAAGAATTGCAAGCGTCAAGACTTGAACCTTGGACCTCTTGCTTCCTTGTGTGGCGTCACTTCCTTGTCTCCCATGTGGCATCATCTGCCACTAGACCACAACTCTTTTTGTGTCATTTTTCTCTACATTTTATTCTTTAAGCCTACCTACTAACTCCTAGGGTTTTATTCACCTAAAACCAAAATTTTCCTAAAGCCCAAGTTTGATCCCGGGACTTCATAGAAGCCCCCTAACCTTCCAAAATCACTCACCCAATAGGTCCAAATTGCATTAGTGCTGTTCTCTTGTTCTCAAACATTTTAAATGCTCCCCTGCCCAAGGCCTAATGGGCCCAATCCTACTAGACCCAACTTCGGGTCGTTTCAAATCTACTCCTTTAAAAAAATTTCGTCCTCGAAATTTCTAACTATGGGAACAGTCGCATCTCCTAACCTACCACACTATGCTCACGCTGTGCATTCTAATCTTAATAACACTAATACTCTTTTAACTTAATCTTGAAACCTCTTACACACAACCAAACATCTAACCATAGAAACAAACAAATATTTAACACACATGCATACCATTTCTATATTAAAACATCACATCCAAATAAAACACACATAGAATAAATACTAAAAATACAGTCATTACAGCATATAACAGAGCATAGTATCAGGAAACTTACGGATTTGGTGTTGGAGACTCGATGTGCCATATTTCCAGTAACATTATCACTTTTTCTAAACTAAGGTTTTAAACAGATTTGGAAAAATTTTCAAACCCATTCCACAGCCAAGTTTTGTAACTGGGCTCTGATACCATTAAATGTAACACCTCAAACTCAGACTAGACGTTATGGCCGGATCTAGCATGTCACATCGAAAGGTAGTTGAAAAGCTAAGCATTCGTTGAAAATGTTATTTCTCTTTTGAAAACTCTGAGTTTCGTTGTTTGTTTGTAAAAACCCGATTTACTTAATGTCCATTTTTATAAAGTTGTTATTATTTTGAAAAATAGTTTTTTTTTTGTGAAAATCAAACTTGAATAGTTGCGAAACATGATATTTGGAAAACGGTTATTAGCTTTTTGGGAAACCAAGTATTCCAAACATTTAAAAATTTAAAAACAAAAATTAGCCGAATTGAAAGTTAAAAGGAAAATAAAATCCAAAGGCCTTATTACAAAATACTAATCCAAAATATATAACCTTAAAATAAGCAAAAATAGAATTTACTAAAGTTTGCGAGCAGTAACTCCGATGTATGGCCACCATCGAGTCCTCTGTGGCTCCAAATCCTCTAACGCTGGGGATTACCTACAAGGTGAAGGGAAAAGGGGTGAGTTACGAAAAGTCAGTGTATAATCCCCTATAACGGTCATTATCTAGACCTAAGCCCTTATGGCAACAATCTGGGCCTAAGCCCTATAATCATGATAATGTAAAAAAAAAAAAAATGCAACCCAACCCAATCCAACCAATCAAACCCCGTACCAACCAATCACACCGTGTGGGGATGAAGTCAACCCATCCCGCCAAACACACCAATAATGCAGTCAAGCTGCTAATCACAATATATATATACGACTCTTAAGCCTTCAATAGAAGTATTATAATTGGCATAGAGCCATCAATAACTGTATTATGTTTGGCACATAGCCATCAGCGACGGTAATATAATCGGCACACAGCCTTAGGTAAATATGATTGACACAGAGTCATCTATATCTATTAGGCACATAGCCACGGGTAAATACAATTGGCACAAAGCCATAATCAAGATGGCACAGAGCCAAGCTCTCCAATAATGCAGCCAAGCTACTAATAATAGTATATGTGGCTGAGCCACCAAAATAAAATATGGCATAGCCACTAAAACGGTATGTGGTAGAGCCACCGAGCTACACTTCCTCCATACATCAAACCCAACCCATGCAACGTGATATGAATGTAGTGTATGTCATGCTCACTCATTACACGTTATGCAAAATGGCCATGCTCAGTAAAAATCACTTCAACACACATTAATAACATATCAGACACACGCCCACAGTCAAGTTGGTTAAACACAACCATACAATCACAGCAAATCGATCAAATCATAGCACAAACCAATTATTTACCTACAAGGGTAAATCAGTCATTTTACCCTATAATGGTATTCCAGTAATCCTATCCTTCAAGGGTAGTTCGGTAATTTACGCATAACTAATTCCTGTATGATGTGCATCTCAAACATAATCAATCATACAATTAGCACATACAATGCTAGTATTACCACGAGGGTACAACGATCATTTTGTCGGTTAGGGGTACAACGGTAATTTTATCCCTTAGGGGTATTTCGGTAATTTCACAAACCAGTGGTATTTCAGTAATTTCACAAATTAGGGGTATTTTTGTAATTTTACAAATCAAGGGTATCTCAATAATTTTGTAAATTGGGGCATTTCGATAATTTTATAAATTTGGGGTATTTCGGTAATTTTATAAATCGAGGGCATTTCGATAATTTTATAAATCAAGGGTACTTTAGTAATTTTACAAACTAGGGGTATTTCAGTAATTTTGCAAACCAAGGGTATTTTGGTAATTTTGTCAACCCCTCAGAAGGTCTACACTCGCCTCGAGCGACTCAAGTATTCTAAATAGAGATAATGATGCGAATGGGCCTAAGGCTCATTCGCAGCCCAAATGGGCCCACACGCTCGTGTGGCCCATTTAGCCCAAATCTAGCCACATATATGAGATTCACATAGTCTAATCCAACATCTAATACACAATCATACAACCTATTCATATGGGCCCACGGGCCCACTTGGCCCAAACAGCATCAACCCACAAGAATACTCATGGTGGCCTCGACTATCGCGTCGAAGCTCCCACACGTGCCCTCGCACACTCGTGTCGTTACTATTGCCATGTGACCGACATTTTGGCACTTGCCACTCTACAATTAGAGTAGTGCGAAATACACACCTGATAGGAGTCTGAAGCTAATCCATGCTCCGAATGCTCCTATGCCCAAACGCCCACCAAGGTATGCTTCCTCTCCTTATAGATAGCTCTATTTAAAGCTAGCTTCTCACCTTCCCTCTTGCTAGCTTTCCGATGTAGGATCCCTCCATCAGTAGAGTTTAAATCCCACACAAACTCTGGTCGTCTAATCTGCAAAATAAATACTCCCTTACTTGTCATGAGATTCGAACCCAGGCTCCCCTTTAGCATAATCCATGCCGCTAGCCACATTACCAACTAGCTCTTTATTATCTTAAAACATACGCAACTAAATATAAGTCTATGACCAAAGTTTAAGTTCATTTAAAAAGAAAACAAAAAGAATTACAAGCGCCAAGACTTGAACCTTGGACCCTTTGCTTCCTTGTGTGGCATCACTCCTTATCTCCCATGTGGCGTCATTTGCCACTAGACCACAACTCTTTTTGTGTCATTTTTCTCCATATTTTATTCTTTCAGCATACCTAATAACTCCTAGGGTTTTATTCACCTAAAACCAAAATTTTCCTAAAGCCCAAGTTTGATCCTAGGACATCATAGAAGCCCCCTAACCTTCCAAAATCACTCACCCAATAGGTCCAACTTGTATTAGTACAGTTCTCTTGTTCTCAAACATTTTAAACGCTCCCCTGTCCAAGGCCCAATGGGCCCAATCCTATTAGGCCCAACTTTGGGTCATTACAAAATTAACCTTATGTCATTATGTATTGAAATGCTTGAGATTTCATGGAATGTACATTATTTTTATGAAAATTGATCAATGATGTTCGATGAGAAAATGATGAAGATTTATGAGTTGAAAGTCCTGGTTGAACTTAGGAATAGAAAGGATACCATCGTCATTAAAAGGTCTCGTATAAGACCATGTTTGGGGTATGACATCGACACCGAGTTGAGATCCCGTATAAGACCATATATGGGATATGGCATCGGCATTTAAGAGGAAAATCGTGTAAGACCATGTCTGGGACATGGCATTGATATATGATTTCATGTAAGACCATATCTGGGATATGGCGTCAACATCGATATGTGATCCCGTATAAGAACATATCTGGGATATGGCATCGGCATCGACATGTGATCCCACGTAAGACCATATTTGGGATATGGCATTGGTATCTTGTTTTCGCTATGACGAATTTCCTGGTATCCTTCGGTATTCCAAGTGGTTCAACGAGTAAAGAGCTAAGTTTATACTAAAGAGGATAAAGAGTTAAGTTCATGTTAAAGAAGATAACGAGCTAAGTTTGTATTCATGATTGCAAAAGTGCTAAATTTATGTGATGAGTGATAAAATATACATGAGTAACTCACGAGAAATAAGTTTGATGTATGATGTGTGATTGGAAAAAGTAAGCATAAGTAAGCCATGTCAATGCACTCAAGAACTTGTGTTATTACTTAAAGTAAAGTATGAATGTACCATGAGATTTTATATTGCTATTTATTGCATGCAAACTTACTAAGCTTTATGCTTACACCCTCTCTTTTCCATTTCCTTGTAGTATCGCCATGTAACACCCCAAACTCGACCTAGACATTTTGACTGAATCTGACGTGTAACACCCCTAACCCGTATCCTTCACCGATTTAAGGTTAAAGATGTTACCAGACAGATCAAAAACTTATTCAGACATTTCAATAATTCAATTTGTCAATCGCAATCAAGTGTCCCTTTTATAGGTCAACGAAACCATTATCATGCTTTAGAATAGGGTCGAGACTAAACCGAACACATACAAAATTTCTTAGAAATTTAAAATTTTTCTAAGTTATAGAGGCCACACGCCCGTGTGGGCAGGTCGTGTGCCTCCCACGGCTACTAGACACACCCATGTGCCCTGGCCATGCCAAAACAGAGCATGTATACTGACTTTTCCACACGGCTACCAGACATGCCCGTGTGTCTTGGCCGTATACACTTAGGCTAGCTACTGACTTACTCACACGGATACCAGGCACGCCAGTATGCCATGGTCGTGTTTGCTTAGGCTAGCTACTGACTTATACCCACGGCCACTAGGCACACCCGTGTGCCACGGCCATGTAGGCAAAACAGACCACATGCAAGGTCAAAATGCCACCCACACTAGGGTCATCTCTCCTAGCTACACACCAATTCAATTCATGCACAATTAACATCTAAAGGTAAATCAAACTAAACAACCAATATTCACATCCAATCTCTTTTCTAATCATACCATTCCTTTGATCAAACATACTAACTCATAATGCATTCATATGCTGACCATAAACTTGACCATTTCATAACCATGGGATTATACCAAAATCAACATCATATAACACATTTACAAATGCATAATATCAACATTAAACTAGCCACATCACATGACTATTTTCATAACTCAAACTTATTCCAATATGACTAGCCTATACATGCCATATTTAGCTATATACATATTTCAAAGGTACCAAAAATAGTTTGTGTAGTGTGATGACAATCCTCGACGGCCCCAAGCCTTCAATAGCTTTGACGATCTATAAAATAGAGTAAACGCATACAAAGTAAGCTTTCCAAAAGCTTAGTAAGCCATATACAAATAAACTTAAAATATAAGCATTCAAGACATATAATCAATATGAGTTCACTATTAGCTCAATTACATAATCATAATTCTTCTTGGCACATTTACTTAGCCATTCATCTTTCCATCTTCCTTATCACTACATACTTTATTAGCTCATAGCTTTTCTATTCATATAACACACTTACATTCTCATATTCAAATACATAATTCACCTGGGTAAGTTTTAGAAAATACTTACCTTCTTATACAGACAAAGTGTACTTATCAAATGTACTTGAAACAAATGTACAATTCACATATTCATTCATTTCTCAGACTTGCCCGTTGAACCGTTCAGAATCTAATAGGATATGCAGAGTGTTCAAATAGTCGTACAATGCCAAAAATCCTAGACGTGGTCTTACATGTAATCAGATATTGATGCCACTGTCCCAGATAGGGTCTTTCACGAATCAATATGATGCCAATGTCCCGGACATGGTCTTACAGAAAACCAAATATCGATGCCACTATCCTAGACAGGGTCTTACATGAATCTTATATCAATGCCAACGTCCCAGACATGGTCTTACACGAAATCTCAAATCAATACCAGTGTCCTAGACGTGGTCTTACATGATATCACATAACAGTCACCTATGTCATGATATAGTTAATCTTATCTATTCCTAGGTTCGAACGGGACTTCTCGGATGTTAACACTATGTCGATCTTATCTTAGAATTCATATATACAACATCTCATATGCATTCATCGTTATCAATAGCCATATGAACATACATAATTCAATATAAATACATTTATTTGTATATTGACTTACCTATGATATGGATATTCGTTCGAACTCGGTTATTCGACTACCTTCGCTTTCCCACGATCTAAATTCGTTTTCTTCGGTTCTTGATCTTAATTAACTCCTACAATGGTCGAACCCTAGAATTCATCCATGGCTTCTCTTTTCTTCTTATTTTCGGCTAGATAAAGATGAGAATAACCATCTTTTTATGTTTTAATTAATGATTAAAGCAAACATACATTAAGGGCATATTTTTCCAACTACTATCCACTATCTTAAAATTGGTTTAATTGCCTCATAAGTCAACAACATTGAAAATCCACTACACATAGGTGCTTCAACAATTAGCATGCAAATTTTGCATTTTATGCATTTTAATCCTTTTTTCAAATTAAACACTCAATCGGATAAATTAACTCACAAAAATTTCACACATACTAATTCACATATCAAAAGCACAAAAAATAATATTAAAATATTTTTTAGACTTGGATTCGTGGTCCCGAAATCACTGTTCTGACTAGGGTCTAAACTGGACTGTTACAATTCTCCTCTTCGAGATTTTTGTCCTTGAAAATCTTACCGTTGAACAAATTCAGATATTGCTATCTCATTGATTCTTCAGTTCCCACGTAGCCTCTTCTATTCCGTGTCGATGCCACAATACTTTAACTAACAAAATTTTCTTGTTTATCAACTCTTTCACTTCACAAGCTAGGATACGGATCGGTTCTTCATTATATGTCATATCAGACCGGATTTCAATCTCAGACGGAGTAATCACATGTGACGGAATCGATCAGAATCTACGGAGCATTGAAACATGGAATACATTATGTATTTATTTCTAGCTTAGAGGGCAACAATAATTTATACGCAACTGGCCCAACACACTCGATGATCTTATACGATCTGATGAACCTCAGACTCAACTTGCTTTTATGTCCAAATTGGACTACTTTCTTCCATGGAGATACTTTTAAGAACACTTTGTCAGCGATTTCAAATTCAATCTCTTTTCGTTTCAAGTATGCATAAGACTTCGACGATCGATGTCGCTTTCTTTGATCGCCACGTATTACTTTCACTTTTTATTCTGCGTCTTTTATCAAATCGACCCTGTGTAACTTACTTTCACCGAGCTCAGTCCAATACAAAGGTGTTTGACATTTATGTCCTTACAAGGCTTCATAAGGTGCCATTTTAATGCTCGACTAAAAACTATTGTTATATCCAAATTCAATCACTGGTAAGTACTATTCCTACAAACCATTAAACTCAAGGATACAACATCTCAACATGTCCTCGAGAATCTGAATAATCCACTCGAATTGACCATCCGTCTGCGGGTGAAAAGCGGTACTAAAATGTAATTTCTTTCCTAAAGCTTCCTTCAATTTCTTCTAGAATTATGATGTAAACCTCGGATCTCCATCTGAAACAATGGATAGTGGCACCCCGTGTAATCTCACAATCTCAGAAATATAAAGTTCAGCTAATCTATCAAGTGAGTAATTAGATCGTACTGGAATAAAATGGGCAGATTTTGTCAATTGATCAACTACCATCTAAATTGTATCTTTCTTTCTCGGGGTCAGAGGTAATACCGTAACAAATCCATCGTCACTCTATCCCATTTCCACTCAGAATCAAAATCGGTTGTAACAACCTAGATGGAACCTGATGTTCAGCTTTAACTTGTTGACAGACAAAACATTTCTAAACAAAATCAGAAATGTCTTGCTTCATACCAGACCACCAATAGTGTTGTTTCAAATCATGGTACATTTTCGTACAACCCGGATGAATAGATAGTCGACTGTTATGTGCTACATTCAAAATTAACTGAATTAACTCTGAGTTTCTCAAACGAAAATTGATCTCAGAATCTCAAGCAATCATCATCACCCACTCGAAATTCAGAATCAGAGTTTGAATCACACTGAGCTCGTTTCGCTATTATTTCATTATCAACTTTCTGAACATTACATATCTATTGTAAAAATATCAGTTTTGCTTTCAATTCAGCTATCAATGAACTATCATCGGCAAATCTAATTGAGTATTCAAAGCATATAGTGAAAACAATGATTTCCTACTCAGTGCATCAGCAGCGGCATTTGCTTTACTCGGGTGATAATCTATCACAAGTTCATAATCTATCAATAGCTCTAACCATCTTCTCTGTAATAGATTCAAATCTTTTTGAGTCATCAAGTATTTCAAACTTTTATGATCTAAAAACACATGACATTTCTCCCTGAATAGATAATGTCGCTAAATCTTTAATGCAAACACAATCGCAGCTAGCTTAAGGTCATTTGTCGGATAGTTTTTTTTTCATGCTGCTTTAATTGTCTCGAGGCATAAGCTATTATTTTGCCTTCTTGCATCAGAACACATCCCAGACCATTTAACGAAGCATCACTATATATCATGAATTCTTTACCCTATTCTAGCAGTACTAAAATTGGAGCTTCAGCCAAAAGGGCTTTTAACTGATCAAAACTTTTCTGACATTTATCAGACCATTCAAACCTTACATCTTTCTGAAGTAATCTAGTCAACAAAGTTGCTATCACCAAAAAGCCTTTTACAAACCGACGATAATAACCAGCAAGTCCCAAAAAACTACAAATTTCAGATACATTTTTGGGGTTTCAATCCAGAATAGCAGAAATCTTACTCGGATCAACTCGTATTCCTGAGGTCGATACAATATGTCCCATAAAACTAACTTCACACAACTAGAATCCACATTTGCTGAATTTCACATACAATTATTTTTTTCTCAGAGTTTGCAACACAATCCTCAGATGCTCGGCATGCTCAGTCTCATCCCGTGAATAAATTAAAATTTCATCAATGAATACAACAATAAATCGATCTAGGTACGGTTTGAAAATTCTGTTCATCAAATCCATAAAAATAGCAAGAGCATTCATTTGTTCGAAAGGCATAACTAAAAACTCATATGCACGTACCTCATTCTGAAAGTAGTTTTGGAATGTCTGAATCTTTCACTCTCAATTGGTAGTATCTCGATCTCAGATCAATCTTAGAAAACATAGTGGCTCATTTTAGCTGATCATACAAATCATCAATCCTAGGCAACGAATATTTATTCTTTAAGTCACTTTGTTCAACTGATGATAATCAATGCACATTCTCATCGTGCCATCTTTCTTTTCCACATACAGAACGAGAGCGCCCCAAGGTGAGAAACTTGGCCTCGCAAACCCTCTGTAAGTTAACTCTTGCAGCTGTGACTTTAACTTTTTCAACTCTGTTGGTGCCATTCTATACGGAGCTATCGAAATAGGAGTCGTACTAGGCAACAAATCAATACCAAATTCAACTTCACGTATTGGAGGCAATCCCTACAATTCTTTAGGGAATACATCAAAAACTCACAAACAACTGACACTGATTCAACTTTCTTTCAGACACTTTCAAATCAATCACATAAGCAAAATAAGCTTCATAACCATTTTTCACATATTTTTTAGCTTTCAATACGGATATCACAGGCAATCCATTCAAATCGTTCGACTCAATCTGAACTATTTCATCATTCAGACATCTCAAATAAATAGTCTTTCTTTTACAATTCACAATAGCATCATGAAATGTCAACCAATCCATACCCAGAATGATACCAAAGTTATCAAATTGTAGTAGCATTAGATCAGCAGGGAAAAGATATCTCAAAACATTAATGGACAATTCTTGCATACTTTGTCAACCAGGGCCTTTTACATAAAGGGTTCAATACTTTTATAACAAACTCAGTAGACTCTACAGGCAAAGTCTTACTTGCTTGTCATAGTTAATACATATAGACGAATGAGTAAAACCAGAGTCTATCAATGCAATCAAAAAAGTATCATAAATGTAAATGTACCCGTTATAATGTCGGAGATGAAGCTTCCTCACGAGTTCGAATGGCATACGCTCTAGCATGAAACACCCCAAACCCAGCCCACAAGCCCTGACCAGATCTGGCATGCTCCTTGAGTAAAACATAGTTAAACCTAGTTATGTCTTCTTGAAAAACTTGGTGGTTTGAAGAAAGTAGATTTGGATTTTTCTCAAGTTGGAAACCGAGTTGTAATTTATGTTTTGTATTAAACGTTATCTTCATATTTTAGAAATTACAAGTTTAAGAAATACCAATTTTAGAGCTCATTGTTATTAACTTGGAAACCATAGATATTTGAGAGTCAAAACAAGTGATGTTGTTTTATGAAAAGTGTTTAACCATTTTGTTCGATATTGTTCGCATCATAATAGAAAACTTAGAATGCATAAATAAATGCTAAGGATAATGGCCTTATTACATAAAAACATAACCCAAAATAAATCAAAATAAACTTGATAAGAAAATTGAAAAGCGAAAGCGGCATGGCCACCTCTAAGTTCCTGCCGACCCAGTCCATTTCCTGAGTGCCATCTTCAAAATGTTAGCCCACGAAGGGTGAGTCCATAGACTCAGTGTGTAACAACCATCACAGACTCCCAAAACAATCAAGTCATATTAAATCACATAAAACAATTGTAAACCATGATGCAACCCAAACCACCTAGATCCAACCTCTACACATCACCCGTACCTACCGATCACACCGTGGGGATTACTAAATCGACCCTCCATCCGCTACACACCATCGAAGGCAGTCGCTGCAGTCAACTGCACATCACCCTTATGATTGTGGCATTGCCACTAGATAGTATGACAAAGTCACCAGATTCATAATATGTGACATAAGTCACCAGATAATGTGGTAGAAACCACCAGATCACTTCCCCTTTAACATAATCACCCATATGCCCATGCAACATTCAAAACATACAATTATCATGCAATTTACCTTACCCCAAAATCATAGCGAATTCCACATATTTTCACATCAATGTTATTCAACATTATTAATGAATAGTAAGGGGTAACGTACCTGAACACACTGTACCATTGAATGGTACCTTTAGCCACATTCATTCATTGCCTTATTATCATGTACATAACAATATTATTATCAATCGGGAATTGAGGGTGGGTTACACACCTGACTATTCGTAGATCTAAGAGAAATCCCGAAACGTTTGTTTTCCCCCTTCCTACAATCGGCCCACACTTGTTAGTAACCAAAAGCCTATTCGGCTCAACTAGAAATCCCGAAGGATACATCGCATGAAGATAATACTTTACCTTATTGCCGATTTGGTTACCAACCAAATCCTGAAACTACTTGATATTCCCTCCTTGCAATCGGCCAAACCCTAGTACACTCAAATAGTTAGCTTTTAGTTTTTGAATGAATAAGAAACAGATCCCAAACACTAAAACCCTTACCTAGATCGCTTAGCCAAATCCCAAAGATCTGTCGAAAACCCCCTTGATCTTAAATCCCGAAAAGATCACCTTCCAACTGTCGCCTATAAGAATCCCGAAAGATCTTCAAAATCGTTTGAACACCTTTGCTTGGAACACAGAGAGATTTGGCCACAACAGAAGGTTGATTGGCTTTGAGAAAATAATAAAAAAAATCGATTCAACAAGGAGTAAGATGAAATCAGTTATGGAAAGTAAAATATGGAATGGAGAAGAAAGAAAAGAGATGTTTGGGACCTTAAGAATTTCGCAATGGTGGAAAAGGATGATAGAGGAGTTTCGCCTTAGCGAATAAAAGAGAAAGAAAGGAGATGAGTAAAAGAAATTCAAAATTTTGGCACTACTCCCCACACATGACCAAATAAACCCTCCCCAAAGTCCCACTGTCACCAACTCTTCTTCTCTCCAATCAATCCCCCTTTTCACTCCTACTTAGTCGAATCTTTAAGCTTTTGGCCCAATCTACACTTCATCCATGAAGTGTCCTTGTGCCGTCCATCACTGCATCTCCTTGCTGAAAAATAAAAGCTCCAAAATGCTTCTCTTGCTGCTCGAACCTAGGCCCCTTTACACTCCCTGTGGTGTCACCTTACAAGGCCCTAAGTGGCGCCTCTTGCCACCTTACCAACTTAATTCTTGTGTCCTAAGCCACACAATAAACTCCTTAAGGCCTAGCTCCCTTAGTTCCCCTTTTTAGGCTTAAAATCAATTATTTTTTTTCTAAGGATTCTACCTACAACCCAAGGTTCCTGAAGCCCCAAAACACATTCAAAACACACTCAAGCATGCTACCACATACATTTAAATAAAAATGCATATCCCCTAAATCCTTGATATTACAATTCTACCCCCTTAAAATAATTTCGACCTCAAAATTACCTGGCTAAAATAAGTGAGGGTATTGCTGTCACATTGCTTCCACTGGCTCCCACGAAGCTTCCTCTGATCCATGGTTACGCCATAACACTTTGACTAGAGGAGCTGATTTCCTTCAGTAGCACCTTCACATCTCGCCCGAATCAATCGGCTCCTCTTCATAAGATGATCCGGTCTTAGCTCCACCTTCTCAGCCGGTATTACATGAGATGGATTCGATCGGTAACGACATAGCATCGAAATGTGGAACACATCGTGCATCTGCTTCAACTCCAAAGGCAACTCTAACTGATACGCTATTGGTCCAATCCGCTTCAAAATCTAATAAGGTCCTATAAACCTGGGACTTAACTTTCCCTTGCGACCAAACCTCATCACCTTCTTCCACGGTGAAACATTAAGAAACACCTGATCTCCTTCAGCAAACTCTATCTCTTTCCACTTAAGATCTACATATGACTTCTGCCTGTCAGATGCCTCCTTCAATCGTGCCCAAATTACCTTAACCTTTTCTTCCGATTCTGCCATAATCTCTAGCCCCAAAACATGACGTTCCCCCAATTCTGTCCAACACGTAGGAGTGCGACACTTTCATCCATACAGTGCTTCGTACGGTGCCATCTGAATACTTGCTTGATATCTATTATTATACGCGAATTCCGCTAAAGGCAAGAACTCCTCCCAGCTTCCTCTGAAGTCTATCACGCAATCCCTCAACATATCCTCTAGTACTTGAATTACCCGTTCAGATTGGCCGTCCGATTGCGAATAAAATGTCGTACTGAAGTCCAACCTAGTGCCCAAAGCTTGATGTAGTGCTTTCCAAAATCGAGACGTAAACCTCGGATCCCTGTCTGAGATAATCGACACTGGCACTCTGTGCAGCCTCACGATTTCTGCTACATACAACTTTGCCACTCTCTGCAAGGAATAGTCAACCCGCACTGGTATGAAATGTGCCGACTTCATCAACCGATCTACTATCATCCATACCAAGTCCTTCTTAGTAGGCGTAAGGGGAAGCCCACTAACGAAGTCCATGGTAATTCTCTCACTTCCATTGTGGAATCTTTATCTATCAGAATAACCTCGATGGTACTTGGTGTTCAAATTTTGACTTGTCGACATGTTAAGCACCTCCTACAAATTCTGTAACTTCTCGCTTAAGACCAGGCCACCAAAACTGATCTCGTAGATCCCTATATAACTTACTTCCTCCAGGATGCATAGCATAAGGGCTATTATATGATTTTTAAAGAATTTTTTGCCTTAATTCCTCATCCTTTGGCATACAGACCTTGCCCCAAAAACACAACACTCCATCACCATTTACACCATAGTCCTCCAACTCCCCGTTTCGTACTTGTAGCAGCTTAGCACTGAGTTCACCATCTACCAATTATTTCTCCTTCACCTAACTTAGCCATGTCAGCTTCACTTGTAATTCTACTAACAAACTTCCATCATCATAAAGGCTAAGATGTGCAACCATCGCCTTAGATCCGACACCACTTTTTGACTTAAGGCATCTACCACCACATTCGCCTTGCACTGGTGATACTCTATTGAGCAATCATAGTCTTTCAACAACTCCACCCACCTTCGCTGTCTCAAATTTAGCTCCTTCCGAGTCAACAGATACTTCAAACTCTTGTGGTCCATGTAGATCACTGACCTTTCCCCATACAAGTAGTGCCTCCACACTTTTAGAGCGAATACCACCACCGCCAACTCCAGATCATTCGTCGGATAGTTAACCTCATGTGGCCTCAACTGCCGAGACACATAAGCGACTACTTTCCCATCTTGCATAAGGACACATCCCAATCCTGTATGGGAAGCATCACAATACACCACGAAGTCTTTCCCTGCTTCCAGCTGAATCAAAACTAGAGCTTCTGTCAATACTCTCTTAAGCTTCTCAAAACTCTCCTGCTGCTTATCCGCCCATACGAAAGATACCTCCTTTCTTAACAACTTCATCAAAGGTGCTACTATAGTCGCGAACCCTTCGACAAATCTCCTGCAATAACATGCTAACCCCAAGAAACTACGAACCTCAGCCACAGACTTAGATGGTTTCCAATCTACTACTGCCTCAATCTTCCGAGGATCCACACTTATTCCTTCTATAGACACCACATACCCTAAGAACGTAACTTCCTTCAGCCAAAATTCGCACTTGCTAAACTTGGCATACAGCTTCTTTTCCCTTAACACTTGCAACACCACCCAGAGATGCTCATCATGTTCTTCCTCAGACTTAGAATACACTAGGATGTCGTCTATAAACACAACGACGAACTGATCCAAGTAGGGTTGGAAAATCAGGTTCATCATATCCATGAACATGGCTGGGGCGTTCGTCAATCCGAATGGCATTACTAAGAACTCATAATGCCCGTACCTTATCCGAAAAGCTATCTTATGGATATCTGCTTCCTTCACCTTAAGCTAATGATATCCAGATCGTAGATCTATCTTCGAAAATATCGCGGCCCCCTTAAGCTTATCGAACAAGTCATCTATCCTTGGTAATGGATACTTGTTCTTGATGGTCAGCTTATTCAACTGCCGGTAATCTATGTACATACGCATAGTCCCATCCTTCTTCTTCACAAATAGGACCGGTGCTCCCCATAGAGACACACTAGGTCAAATAAACCCACGATCAAGTAACTTTTGGATCTGGGCTTTAAGCTCTACTAACTCCTTTGGTGCCATTCGGTATGGAGCAATTGACACGAGAGTCAGACTGCACGAAAATCAATTTCGAACTCCACCTCCCTATCCGAGGGTAACCCAGGCAGCTCCTCTAGAAAGACATCCACGAATTCTCTTGCTGTCTTAACTTCACTAACTCCCTCTTCTTTGGCATACAAAACACTAACGAAGGCCAGAAATGCCTTGCACCCTTTTCGCACCATCTTATCAGCCTTTAATGCGGAGACTACGTTAGCCAAATAATTTCTTCTTTCTCCTATCATAATTATCTCATCATCCTCCGGAGTCCTCAGCTCTATTCGCTTAGCTGTACAATCCAATTTAGCACGATGTTCCACTAGCCAATCCATTCCTAGAATGAGATCAAATTTTCCGAAAGGTAGTTCCATCAAATTGGCAGGAAATACCACTCCCTGAATCTCTAGAGGTACACTCAAATATCCTATTCACCACTACCATTTGACCTAACGGGCTTACTACAGTCATCTCCCTAACAAACAGTTCAGATGCTACATCTAGTGTTTTAGCTACTCTACATGCAACATATGAGTGGGTCGAGCCAACATCAATTAAAGCAAAGTAAGGCTTGTCAGCTATAAGGAACTACCGGTTATAACGTCTGGTGTGTCACCATCATCTCTCCGACGAACCGTATACACCAGACCCAGCTATCTCGCCTCTGTGTTACCAACACCTCTACCCGGTGTTCCCCGACCTCTTCCAGAACCATTACCCCTACCAACTGGACCACGACCCCGTAGTGTCTGCTGTCCACCTCTTCCAGCCTGATTAAGACCCTGACTTGTTGGTTTGCTCCCGTCTGTTTTCATAGGGCAGTCTCTAATCATGTGATCCTTGGACCCACACTTAAAACATCCTTTTGTCTTCTTTCAACACTTTCCCAGGTGCATCTTTCCACACTGAGCACAAGTACGGTACTGTCCTCCCATAACAACCTGCTGACCTCGCGACCCATCAACTCTAGGTCTCTTTTGAACATTCCCAGATGACCCTGATGATTCAAAACCTCTCTTTTGTCTATTCTTGTCTGCATTTTGCCTCACAGATTCCTTAACCTTTGGCTACCTTGGCCTTTTCTACCAACATGGCAAACTCCCGCTCCTACTGTGGAGCTATCAACAATCTCAGGTCATCCCTTAATCCGTCCTCAAATCGGACACACCGTTCATGCTCCGTAGCCACAATACCTCGAGCATACCGGCTCAACCTTAAGAATTCTGCCTCGTACTCTGCTACGGTCTTATTCCCCTGAACCAACCTCAGAAACGCCTTCCTCTCGCATCAATATAGCTAGTTCCAATATACTTCTTCTAATACGCCGCCTTAAAATACTCTCAAGTGAGATCATCTACTGCAGCACCATCTCGAACCATGAGCCACCACTGGTATGACTCATCGGGAAAGAGCGACACCACCCCTTTTAGTTTCTCCTCGACAGTCAGGTCTAAATCATCTATAATTTGCTCCATCGCCTCCAACCAATACTCAGCCGTATTGGGCTCCACACCAGATATACCTCGAAACACCTCACCCATTAGCTCGGAGTCGCTTGGGTACAGATTTTTGAGCTCCCATACCTCCACCTACTCTAGCCACTCTTTCAAGAACATGCAAAGATCGCTCATGACATCGCATCATCCCCGTCTAATCTCGATATTCCATACCAAAGATCGGTGATGGTGGCATCTCATTCTCGCACCCTTGACCGCACTCTAACGAAGTTTTGATACGATCATTCGCTTCTACCATGACCATTACGTGTCCTCTAGAACTCATTCTTTTGAGTTACGCTTATTTGATTAAGAATTTTACTTAATCATTATTTCTTTCCACTGATTTATCTCGAATAGTCTTATGATTAATAGTTTTAAAAAGTAGTTCTTTCGAATTCATACACACACTACAGTCTCAAGTTCATTCATTCAATCATCAACATTCATGAACACGCGTTCATTGCAGAAAAGTGTTGTGGTTGTCATTGTTGTTGTTTTCCACTACCTAGGTGTATTTTTGTAATTTTATCCTACAGGGGTATTTTGATTTTTTTTAAATCTAAAATAGTTTTTACGAATCAAAGGGGTAATTCGGTGATTTTAAAACTAAGGTTTTTTTTTAAAACTGTGTAGCTTGTCCCTTTCGGGTTTTAATTACTGAATTTAGCCTGTGGGTAAGGCCTCTTGGTTAGGGTGAACCGTCACTACGCACCAGGTAGGATTTGAGTGGAGAGGAGGTGAGTCACTAAGACTGCTTAAATACCAAGCTCCACCTAAATCCAATCCTAGACATGCGCACAACGGTTGCCACACCCTTAACTCAGCGACTCACTCATAGGTTTGTTTGGTTAGACTTTAAATTTTATGAAATTCTGTGTTGGAGTAAGCTAATCCTAGGGTTCAATAGCTCTAATCCACTAATCTACATCCCCGTAATACCCACATACAAAACACACAATAGCTAGGGGTATTTACCTTGTGGACTTCGGGCCGGAGACTCAGATGCCATGCCAGAAAACCTGCTCAATCTTTTGTAAAGCTCAATTTCAAAATAGAAAAATGTTTTGGGCTCAAAAGCCCTCAAGGCCGAGTTTTGAACCGGACTCTGATACCAAACTGAAACACCTCAAACCCGACTTACAAGCCTGACGGATCTGGCATGCTCTTGAGTAAAACATAGTTAAACCTAGTTATGTCTTCTTGAAAAACTTGGTTGTTTGAAGAAAGTAGATTTGGATTTTTCTCAAGTTGGAAACCGAGTTGTAATTTACTTTTTGTATTAAAATGTTATCTTCATATTTTTAGAAATTACAAGTTTAAGAAATACCGAATTTTAGAGCTCATTGTTATTAATTTGGAAACCATAGATATTTGAGAGTCAAAACAAGTGATGTTATTTAACGAAAAGTGTTTAACCATTTTGTTCGATATTGTTCACATCATAATAGAAAACTTAGAGCGCATAAATAAACAGTTAAGTGATAATGGCCTTATTACATCAAAACATAACTCAAAATAAATCAAAATAAACTTGATAAGAAAAATCAAAAAACTGAGCAGTGCATGGCCACCTCTAAGTTCCTGCCGACTCGATCCATTTACTGAGTGCCATCTGCAAAATGTTAGCCCATGAAGGGTGAGTCCACAGACTCAGTGTGTAACAACCATCACAGACTCCCAAAACAATCAAGGCATATTAAATCACACAAAACAATTATAAACCATGATGCAACCCAAACAACCTAGATCCAACCTCTACACATCACCCGTACCTACCGATCTCACCGTGGGATTACTAAATTGACCTCCATCTCGCTACACACCATCAAAGCGCGTCATTGCAATCAATCGCACATCGCCCTTATGATTGTGGCATTGCCACCAGATAGTGTGACAAAGTCACTAGATTCATAATATGTGACATAAGTCACCAGATAATGTGGTAGAAACCACCATATCACTTCCCTTTTAACATAATCACCCATATGCCCATGCAGCATTCAAAACATACAATTATCATGCAATTTACCTTACCCCAAAATCATAAAAAAATTTCACATATTTTCACATCAATGTTATTCAACATTATTAACGAGTAGTAAGGGGTAACGTACCTGAACACACTGTACCATTGAATGGTACCTTTAGCCACATTCATTCATTGCCTTATTATCATGTACATAACAATATTATTATTAATCGAGAATTTAGGGTGGGTTACACACCTGACTATTCGTAGATCTAAGTGGAATCCCGAAATGTTTGCTTTCCCCCTTCCTACAATCGGCCCACACTTGTTAGCAACCAAAAGCCTATTCGGCTCAACTAGAAATCCCGAAGGATACATCGCATGAAGATAATACTTTACCTTATTGTAGATTTGGTTACCAACCAAATCCCAAAACTACTTGATATTCCCTCCTTGCAATCGGCCAAACACTAGTACAGTCAAACGACTAGCTTTCGATTTTTGAATGAATAAGAAACAGATATGAAACACTAAAACCCTTACCTAGATTGCTTAGCCAAATCCCAAAGATCTGTCGAAAACCCCCTTGGATCTTAAATCCTGAAAAGATCACCTTTCAATTGTCGGCTATAAGAATCCCAAAAGATCTCCGAAATCGTATAAACACCTTTGCTTGGAACACAGAGAGATTCGACCACAACAGAAGGTTGATTGGCTTTGAAAAAATAATAAATAAAGATTCGGTTCAACAAGGAGTAAGATGAAATCGACTATGGAAAGTAAAATATGGAATGGAGAAGAAAGAAAAAGAGATGTTGGGGACCTTAAGAATTTCGGCAATGGTGGAAAAGGATGATAGAAGAGTTTTGGCCTTAGCAGAATAAAAGAGAAAGGAGGGAGATGAGTAAAAAAAAATTTAGAAATTTTGGCACACTCCCCCACACACGACCGAATAAACCCCTTCCCAAAGTCCTACTGCCGGCCAACTCTTCTTCTCTCCACTCAATCCCCCTTTTCACTCCTACTTAGCTGAATCTTTAAGCTTTTGACCCAATCTACACTTCATCCATGAAGTGTTCTTGTGTTGTCCATCATTGCATCTCCTTGCTGAAAAATAAAAGCTCCAAAATGCTTCCCTTGCTGCTCGAACCTAGGCCCCTTTACACTCCCTGTGGTGTCACCTTACAAGGCCCTAAGTGGCGCCTCTTTGCCACCTTACCAACTTAATTCTTGTGTCCTAAGCCACACAATAAACTCCTTAAGGCCTAACTCCCTTAGTTCCCCTTTTTAGGCTTAAAATCAATTATTTTTTTCTAAGGCTTCTACCTACAACCCAAGGTTACTGAAGCCCCAAAACACATTCAAAACACACTCAAGCATGCTACCACATACATTTAAATAAAAATGCATAACCCTTAAATCTTGGATATTACATGGCAGGTGCTCTAACTTAGGATCTCACAACATTATCTCTTGTAGTTCTCTGACTACCACTGATGTTTCTTACATTTCGGGAAGATCTACCTCTTGCTGGGATGTTATCAGATCTCAGATTCTGAGTAGCCTCTTGTTCAATAGACTCTGTGCAATCTCGGATGAAATGATCTAATGATCCACATCTGAAGCAAGCTCAATCATTTAATCTACAACTTCCTGGATGCCTTTTTCCATAGTGCTTAAATTCAGGTTTCTGGGATCGAACATTTCCAGCACTTGCTACTGAAGTTGCTGGAGTTATGGAGCTCATTTGTGATCTAACTTGATCTCTACTCGAGTGTCCTACATTAACTCTTGAATGTCTTTGTTCATCTCAGAATTTCTTTGAAGCAGACTGAAATGATCTATTCTGAAATCTCTTTCTCACATCCCTAGCTTCAGACTCATCTTTCTTTCTATCTTTCCCGAGTGCCTCAGCTTTGCACGCTCGATCAACGAGTACAACAAACTCTTTTATTTCCAGAATCCCAACAAGTAAACAAATGTCCTCGTTAAGACCATCTTTGAATCTTTTACACATTATTGCCTTGATGGATACATATTTGCGAGCATACTGACTCAGTCTCACGAACTCTCATTCATATTTCGTAACAGACATACGACCCTATTTTAATTCCAAAAATTTTTTTCATTTCTGATCAATAAATCTCTCACTGATGTATTTCTTTCAAACTCGACCTGAAAGAAGTCCCATGTGACCCGCTCTTTCGAAACAACAGAAATCAAAATCTTTCATCACTAATAAGCTGCATCTCGAAGCAGTGAAACAACACATTTAATACTTTCTTCTGGAGTCAAGGACATCTCATCAAATACCCTGATAGTGTTTTCTAACTAGAACTCGACTTTTTTTTGGCATCATCATCACTGGTAGCCCTGAACTATTCAGCCCCATACTTACGAATTTTATCGATCGGAGGCTTATTCAACAGATTCAGATTCATATTCGGAGGCATAACAGATGTCTGAGGGGGATTAGACGGGGGAGGAACTTGTGAAACAACTTGATTATTTCTCATTAGTTGAGTGAACCATTCACTCATCATCTAGAAGAAAGCTTGTTTAGCTTCTCCCTCTTGACCGCTCGTAGCCAGTCTCAATTCAGATGGCGTTGTCCCTTGCGCGGAGTAGGCGCATTGCTTTCTACATCATTAGCTACGGCTCTTTCGGGATCCATTACTATGCGATAAACACATTTTATACATCAGGATTCATCACACTATCACAGTTCAGATATATTGCATGTATAGTTAGACTCTGACACGCTATGTTAGTCCGAGAATCGAATAAATCGTAGCTCTGATACTAACCAAATGTAACACCCCTAACCTATATTCATCATCGATTAGGGTTAAAGATGATACTAGATAGATCAAAAACTTATTCAGACAATTCAATAATTCAATTTGTCAACTACAATCAAGTGTCCCTTTTATAGGTCAACGAGACCTCTATCATGCTTTAAAATAGGGTCGAGACTAAACCGAACACATACAAAAATTATTAGAAGTTTAAAATTTTTATAAGTTATAGAGACAACACACCTGTGTGGGCAGGCCGTGTGCCTCCCACAGCTACTAGACACACCCATGTGCCCTGGTCGTGCCCAAATAGAGCATGTATACTGACTTTTCCATACAGCTACCAGACACGCCCGTGTGTCTTGGCCGTATACACTTAGGCTAGCTACTGACTTACTCACACGGCTACCAGGCACGCCCTTATGCCATGGTCGTGTTCGCTTAGGCTAGCTACTGACTTATACCCACGGCCACTAGGCACACCTATGTGCCACGGTCATGTAGGCAAAACAGACCACTTGCAAGGTCAAAATGCCACCCACACTAGGGTCATCTCTCCTAGCTACACATCAATTCACTTCATGCATAATTAACATCCAAAGATAAATCAAACTAAACAATCGATATTCACATCCAATCTCCTTTCCAATCATACCATTCCTTTGATCAAACATACTAACTCATAATGCATTCATATGCTTCACATAAACTTTACCATTTCATAGCCATGGGATTATATCAAAATCAACATCATATAACACATTTACAAATGCATAATATTAACTTTAAAGTAGCCATATCACATGGCTATTTTCATAACTCAAACTTATTCCAATATGACTAGCCTATACATGCCATATTTAGCTATATACATATTTCAAAGGCACCAAAAAGAGGTTGTGTAGTGTGATAACGATCCTCGACGGTCCCGAGCCTACAGTAGCTTTGACAATCTATAAAACAGAGTAAACACACACAAAGTAAGCTTTCCAAAGCTTAGTAAGCCATATACAAATAAACTTAACATATAAGCATTTAAGAAATATAATCAATATGAGTTCACTATTAGCTCAATTGCATAATCATAATTCTTCTTACCACATTTACTTAGCCATTCATCTTTCAATCTTGCATATCACTACATACTTTATTAGGTCATAGCTTTTCTATTTATATAACACACTTACATTCTCATATTCAAATACATAATTCACCTAGGTAAGTTTAAGAAAATACTAACTTCTTATACACACAAAGTGTACTTATCAAACGTACCTAAAATAAATGTACAATTTACATATTCATTCATTTCTTCGACTTTCCCGTTGGACTGTTCAAAAGCTAATAGGATATGCAGACTATTCGGAATAATCGTGCAATGCCAACTTCTCAAACGTGGTTTTACATGTAATCAGATATCGATTCCACTATCCCAGATAGGGTCTTACACGTAACTAAATATTGATGCCACTATCCCAAAAAGGGTCTTACACGAATCTTATATCGATGCCAATGTCCCAGACGTGGTCTTACAAAAAATCTCGAATCAATGCCAGTGTCCCAGTCGTGGTCTTTCATGATATCACATAACAGACACCTATGTCATGACATAGTTAATCCTATCTATTCCTAGGTTCGAATCGACTTCTTAATGTTAACACTATGTCGATCTTATCTCAGAATTCATATATACAACATCTTATATGCATTCGTCATTATAAATATCCATATGAACATACATAATTCAATACAAATATATTTATTTGTATATCGACTTACCTCGAATTAGGATATTTGTTCGAACTCGGTTATTTGACTAGCTTCGCTTTCTCGCGATCTAAATCTATTTTCTTCAGTTCTTGATCTTAATTAATTCTTACAATGGCCGAACCCTAGCATTCATCCATGGCTTCTCTTTTCTTCTAATTTTTAGCTAGATAAAGATGAGAATAGCCATCTTTTTATGTTTTATTATTATACTAACATTATTGATCATTTACAAAATTAACCTTTTAATTAATAATTAAAGCAAACATACATTAAGGGCAAATTTGTCCAACTACTATTCACTATCTTAAAAGTGGTTTAATTGCCTCATAAGGCCACAACATTGAAAAGCCACTACACATAGGTGCTTCAACAATTAGCATGCAAATTTTGCATTCTATGCACTTTAATCCTTTTCTCAAATTAAACACTCAAACGAATAAATTAACTCACAAAATTTCACACATACTAATTCACATATCAAAAGCACAAAAATAATATTAAAATATTTTTAGACTCGAATTCATGGTCTTGAAACCACTGTTCCAACTAGGGTCTAAATTAGACTATTACATGACGTGTCATATCGAAGTGTCTTTCAAAATCTAGGCTTGTTGATAGAAAATTATTTTTAAGTAATAACCCATTTAGTTCTTGTTTCTTAGGAAACAATTGGTAAGTTATAAAAACCACCACTTAGTAAAATGATTGCCATGTATGTTACCATTTGTTTCTTAGTTAATTAAAATTCGTGGAAGCTACTCTAATAAAAATCATCTTACAGTTTAAAAATGCGTGTTTGTCTTCAAAATAGTTATTATTTTATAAACTTGTTTGTATCAGGTTGTCACGTCAAAATAATAAATCAAAGCCCAATATGAAAGTTAAATTAAGTCCATCAAAGGCCTTATTACCAAAATCAATAGCCCAATATAAAAGAAATATATGAGTCTAAAGCAACCATCAGTGAACGTGTAGCCACCTCTGAGTCCCTCGTGGCTCTGAATCGTCTAAGGATGGGAATTACTTGTACAGTTAAAAGAAAAGGTGAGTTTAATCCCCACGGTGTGATGGGATGGTACAGGTGGTGTGTAGAGGATGGACAATCTAGGTTGGGCTGGGTATACTGCATTCATATTTGTGTATGTTATTTTGACTGGCATAAGGTCCAATATGTGATTGTGGGCCTAGAGCAATTTATGTAACTTAAGGGAGATTTACACACTGAGTCTTGGTGACTCACCCCCTCTGCTTAACCTTGCAAGTGATCAGTAAGACGTGGACTTGGGGGCCGAGGCAGATTCATAGAGGCCATAGCATGTCATTTTCCATAAAGTCAGTTTCTTTCCTAAAATTGCTTTAATTTGGGGATTTTAGTTGTTGTAATAAGGCCTTCTTAAACTGATATTTGGGTTTTAATAGTTAGCATTTACTTTTGCTACGACATTAACATGTTTTCTTTTAAGCCAAAAGTAAACTAAAGTTTTCTAAACCGCAGTATCATTAAATGATCGTTTTCTCACAAGTGCTAACAAAGATAACAAATTAATGATTAATTAAACTCGGGAATTTTTTCTTAAGCTACAATCCACTGGTTTCAAAACATCACCTAAAACAAAAAAAATAATAATAAAGAGCTACAGACTTATGGGTTTTCATCAAAATTTCAAAGTCTCTTTACAAATCTTTACCTATGACACACCAGATCTGGTCATAACGTCTAGGCCGAGTTTTGAGGTGTTACAATTATGGTTTTAGAGCCTAGGTTTACAAAATTGGGGCTGTGAAATGGGTTTAACAGTGTTTTATAAAATCAATGTGTATTAGAGGAAATGTTTTGATCGAAACATGGCATCCGAGTCTATCGACACCCGATCCGCGCAGGTAAGTGTTCTAAATTATTGGTGGTGTATGCATGAAATGACTGCAGGCATGACTGAGTAAGTTTGTTAGTTCTAAGAGGCACAAACCTTAGAGACTAAACATTTTGGGTGTGTCTTGTGAAAACTACTCTCTAAGATTATTTCTCATAAAACTACTCGGTGTTAAACAGTGAAAGAAATACTAACTCATAAAACTTTTAATCAGATTAAGTCGCAAACGTTAGTCATGAGCACTCGGGGTGTGGACATAATATACGTAGTCATGGTAGGGGCAGGACTACTGTATCGAAACTAGTAGGATCTGGTCATGGGTCAAGAAGTGAGATACCAGTGTCACCAGCGGTGGAAGCAAAATTTTAGGACCAAACGGGTGGGGATGATGCGGTGTCTCAAGCGATGTTATGGGTCTTAGAGAGAGTTATTGGGGTAGGCATGGGCACCGGGGCTCAGAAATCTGTGTCTGAACGACTCTGAGCCAATAGAGCGAAAATGTTTAGGGGCGTCCTGGCGTAGCTCCCAACGCAGCTGAATATTGGTTAGAAGCAGTTGAGCGTATAATGGATGATCTTGACTTCACAGCAGAGGAGAAGTTGAAAGGAGTCATTTCTCTTCTTCGAGACGAGGCGTATCAGTGGTGGCTCATGGTCAGGGATGGTATGATGGCTGATCGTATCACCTGGGATTTCTTTAAGGTAGCATTCCAGAGGAAGTACATCGGATTAAGTTATGTGGATGTGCAGCGTAAGGTATTTTTAAATTTGGTTCAGGGGAGTAAGTCGTCCGAGTATGAGGCAGAATTTTTATGTTTAAGCCGTTATGCTCGGGGTATTGTGGCCACAGACCATGAGCGTTGTGTTCGATTTTAGGATAGGTTGAGAGATGAGTTGCGAGTGCTAATAGCTACGTAGTGAGAGAGGGAGTTTACTGTTCTTGTGGAAAAGGCTAAGATAGCCGAGGAGATGAAGCAGTTCAAAAAGTATCAGGAGAGAGATAAAAATAGAAATAAAAGGAATGTTGGTTATTCAGGATCAATTGGGCGATTATAGAAGAGGCCTAGGTTTGAGGGGCCAAATCGTGTTGTGAGATCTTCTATTGATAGTCAAACTCTAAGGTGTGCACGATGTGATAAATTTCATTTTTGTGAGTGCCGGGCTGGTAGTAGAGGCTGTTTCAAGAATGGGTCTACACAGCATTGAATAAGGGACTTTCCACAGGAGTTGGGCAGAGCGCAACCAGTGGGTCGGGGTTATGTTGAGTCAGGTAGAGGTGATCAGTAACCACAGAGAGGTCGTGGTCCGGTTAGAGGGGGTAATGGTTTTGGTCGTGGGCGTGGAGCACCAGGTAGAGGTGCAGGGAACATCGATGCAAGACGACTTGGGTTGGTCTATACAGCCAGACGTCGAGAAGAGGGAGATGCACCGGACGTCATAACTAGTACGTTCTTTATTTATGGGTTGCCTTATACTGCATTAATCGATATAGGATCAACACATTCTTATGTCGCTAGTAAGGTATCTAAAACTTTAAGAATAGACTCTGAGATTGCTTCTAGGGAGATGACCGTAATTAGCCCGTTAGGACAATCGGTAGTGGTGAACATACTTTATAGGGATGTACCTTTAGAAGTTCGAGGGGTGGTTTTCCCAGCTGATCTCATGGAACTACCATTCGGGGAGCTTGATTTGATCTTAGGTATGGACTAGTTAGTAATGTATCGAGCAAATTTAGATTGTGCTGCCAAGCACATGGTATTAAGAACTCTAGAGGATGAAGAGGTGGTGGTGATAGGTGAGAGGAGGAACTGCCTATCTAATGTAATATCTGCTTTAAAGGCTGAGCAAATGGTGAAGAAGGGTTGTGAGGCGTACATAGCTCTGGTTTGTGCCTTGGAGATCAAGGATTTGGTTGTCGGGGATGTTAGGACACCGAGAGTTTCCTGAGGTGTTTTCGAAAGAGCTTTCAAGACTACCTCCGGATTGAGAGGTGAAATTTGGTATTGATCTTTATCCGGTGACAGCGCCTGTATCGATTGCCCCATATAGGATGGCACCCAAGGAATTAGTGGAATTGAAAGCTCAAATTTGTGAACTTTTAGATCGAGGTTTTATTCAACCCATTGTATCACCCTGGGAGCACCGATATTATTCGTTAAGAAGAAAGACGGATCAATGCATATGTGCATTGATTACTGTTAGTTAAATAGGTTGACCATCAAGAATAAGTATCCGCTGTCGAGAATTGACGACTTGTTCGATCAACTAAAGGGGGCTTCAGTCTTCTCGAAGATAGATTTACGGTCAGGTTATCATCAACTTAAGGTCCAGGAGGCGGACATTCATAAGATGGCATTCTATCGCCACTACAAATTCCTGGTAATGCCATTTGGTTTGACCAATGCACCAGCAGCATTTATGGACATGATGAACTGGGTTTTCCAACCCTATCTGGATTGATTTGTCATAGTATTTATAGATGATATTCTGGTTTATTCAAAGTTAGAGGAGGAACATGATTCGCATCTTCGTGTGGTTTTGTAAATTCTGAAGGAAAAGAAATTGTTTTCCAAATTCAACAAGTGTGAGTTCTGGCTAAAAGAAGTTACCTTTTTGGGTCATGTTGTGTCTGCTGAGGGGGTGAGGGTTGACCCCCGAAAGGTTGACATTGTGCTGGATTGGAAGCCACCTAAGTCTGTGGCAAAAATTAGGAGTTTTCTTGGTCTAGCTGGGTATTATAGAAGATTCGTTGAGGAATTCTCCTTGATTGTGGCTCCATTAACCAAGTTGTTGCAGAAAGGGGTACCTCTTGTTTGGACTGACAAACAACAGGAAAGTTTTGAGAAGCTGAAGAGGATTCTAACGGAGGCTTCGGTGTTGATTCAGTCGGAGGCTAGAAAGAAGTTTGTGGTTTACTGTGATGCTTCACACACGGTTTTAGGGTGTGTGTTGATGCAAGATGAAAAGGTTGTTTCGTATGCGTCTGGCAGTTAAGACTGCATGAGTTAAATTATCCCACACATGACTTGGAGTTGGCGGTGGTAGTTTTTGCTTTGAAAATCTGGAGACATTATCTGTATGGGGAGAAGTCTGTCATTTATACATATCACAAGAGCCTAAAATACCTTCTCACCCAGAAGAGTTGAATCTAAGACAGAGGAGATGGATTGAGTTGTTAAAGGATTATGACTACTTGATCGAATACCATCCGGGTAAAGTTAACGTGGTGGCAGATGCATTAAGTCGTAGGGTGATCTCGAATTTGAGGGAAATGTTTGCCTATCTTAGCCTGTATAATGATGGGAGTTTGTTAGGTGAGCTTCAGGTGAAACCGATGTGGATAAGTCAGATCAAAGAGAAGTAATTGTTGGATGATGTCTTGAGTGCTTGACTACTTCAAGTACAGAATGGTGAGGTAGAGGATTATAATCTAAATAGGGATGGGGTTTTGTGTTTTCGTAAGAAAGTTTACGTGTCGAGGGATGTTGAGTTAAGGAAGATAATTCTCCAGGAAGTGCAAAGTAGCCCATACGCTATGCATCCTAGAGGGAGTAAAATGTATCGGGATTTACGAGAGCAGTTTTAGTGGCTAGGCCTAAAACGGAAGATAATAGATTGGTGAGTAAATGTTTAACATGCCAACAGGTAAAAGCAGAACATCAGTTACCTTCGGGATTGTTATAGCCGGTGAAGATTCCACAGTGGAAATGGGAGAGGGTCACAATGGACTTTGTTAGTGGGCTACCTCTCACACCTACTAAGAAGGATTCAGTTTTGGGTAGTTGTTGATCGTTTGATGAAGTCTGCTCATTTCATACCGGTGCGTGTTGACTACTCTCTACAGAAGCTATCTAAACTATATATAACAGAGATTGTGAGGTTGCATAGGGTACCGGTGTCTATCATATCAGACAGAGACCCTAGGTTTACGTTGTGATTTTGGAGAGCATTACATCAGGCAGTGGGCACAAGACTGGATTTTAGCACAGCTTTTCATCCATAGACTGATGGTCAGTTTGAGAGAGTGATTCAAATTTTGGAGGACATGTTGAGAGGTTGTGTCATCGATTTCAATGGTAGTTGGGAAGAATTCTTACCGTTAGCAGAATTCGCATACAACAATAGCTACCAAGCTAGTATTCAGATAGCGCCCTATGAAGCATTATATGGGCGAAAGTGTCGTACTCCTACTTGTTGGACAGAATTGGGTGAACGTTAGATGTTGGGCCCAGAATTGGCTTCTGAAATGGAAGATAAGGTTAAGCTAATTAGGACTCGATTGAAGGAAGCTTCGGACAAACAAAAGCCCTATGCGGATCTAAAGCGTAAGAACATAGAATTTGTAGTTGGTGATCGAGTTTTCCTAAAGGTGTCACCGTGGAAGAAAGTACTTAGGTTTGGACGGAAGGGTAAGCTAAGCCCTAGGTTTATCAGGCCTTATCGTGTATCGAAGCGTGTGGGACCAGTAGCCTATCAACTCGAGTTACCTGCAGAGTTAAGTCAAATTCATGATGTGTTTCACGTTTTGATGCTAAGACGTTATCGTTCGGATCCATCTCACGTGGTGTCAGTGGAAGAAATCGAAGTAAGGCCTGATCTATCCTTTGAAGAGGAACTAGTCCAGATTTTGGATCGTGAAGTCAAAGTTTTACGTAAGAAGGTGGTTCTGTTAGTTAAGGTGTTGTGGCGTAATCACGGTTCTGAGGAAGCTATGTGGGAACTAGAGGAAGCGATGCAACAGCAATACCCTCAACTCTTTTGATCAGGTAATTTTGAGGCCAAAATTATTTTAAGGGGGTAGAACTGTAACATCCTAAATTAGGGCTTTGCATTTGATGTGTTTTGTGTATATCCTATGCTTAATATGCTAGTTTAGGGTGTTTTGGGGTCCAGGAATGGCTCAAGGTTAAGCCGAAGCCATGGCCAAATTTCCCTTTTTAGGGCACTTTAGGGGAGAACTGGATGGGATAGGACTTAAGGGTTGTTGCTTGTATGTTTTTGACACAAGTAATATAGTGGTAAAGAGGCAAGGAGGCGCCACTTAAGGTTCAGGAAGGTGACACCTCAAGAGAGCTGGCAGGGAGCAGGTTCGAGTTACGTGGTTTCCCTTTTGAGGATTTTTTTTAGGCCAAGGTGAGGGAGAGAGGTTTCAGCTTGGACTCTGGTGGATGAGTGTTAAATGGGTCAACACATTTGAATGAAGGATGAGAGGAATTCAAGGAGGGGGAATTGGTCAACATTTTTGAATGGGGAGTGGAGAGTGAACGATAGAGAGAATTATGGGATTGGGAGAGAGGAGGAGAATTTGGTGAATGTGGGAAGTGAGGTGTGTGACTGTGTGTGTGTATAGTTTAGTTGGTTTGGGGGGTGGCCGAACTTTAGATGGTAGCACTTAGGGGGTGTCGTGAGCATTTCAGCTAGCTAGAAAGCACTTAAAGCATTTTTTTGCCTCATTTCTTAATGATCAAAATCGAAACACCCTCACACCATTTTGTTTACTTTTTCTTTTCTCTCAGTTTCCAAAACCAAAACCATCATCTTGGCTATCACTTTTGGCATTTATTCAAGAGACCGAAACAGGCACTCTATTATTTCCTGCATAGCCAAATCTTATATTACCATCTACCCTTCACATTTGTTTTCATTCTCTTTTGCCATTATCTTCAAGCTGAAATCCTCTGAAGCTACCCCTCCTACCGAAACTCTGTCATCTTCTCCATCCTTCTCTTTAACACCATAGCCGAACCTTTCCTGGTAGATAGTACCTCTCTTCTTCATTCTTCTCTTGATTTCTTTAAAAAGAAAAGCTGAAATTTATCATCTTTTCTAGGTAGTTCTGTTAGCCTAATCTCTCTTTTCATTTGATTTTCTCATCTTCCTCCACCCCAATTGAATGCCCTTTTGTTTCAATACATTAATCTTATCCTATGATTCTTGATCGATTCAAGGGGGCTTTGTTTTAACGTTCTTCCTGCTTCTGGTCAACATTTGAAGTGTGTTAAGGGACATTCTGTTCTAGTTGACTTAGGTATCCAATCGGTGCAGGATCCAAGTTTTTTAATTTTTGGGATTTGTCGATCTAGGAAAGGAACCTTAGCTTTTGAGCGTCTATTCTCATTCATTTTAATTTCAATACCTTTGAAATATCCCAAATTATGGCTTATGCATTATTACTAAATTGTATGAAATTACATTCCTGTATGTGTTGTGAATGTGTATTATGAATTTTGTGAACCTTAGTGTGAAGGGTAATAGCTTGAAAATTATTTAATTTTAAAGTTTAAAAAAAAAAGAAAGAAGCTAAGTCTGATAAGGCCTTAAGAAAATTTGTAAGGAAATTTGACATGAAATTGGCTTGATAAAGTGGTTGCAAGGCACCACTTAGGGCCTTAGTAAGTGACGCCACAAGCATGGGTGCAAGGCCTGTGTTCGAGTCACAAGGGAAGCAAATAAAGGTTTTATTTTGCTACAAGGAGGAGAGGAAGTGGACCGCACATGGACTCGGAGGAAGGAAGTATAGATTGGGTTGGAGTGTTAAGGATTTGGCTAAGGGGGAGTGAAATAAGGATTTGATAGTGAGAGGAGGAGTTGGCCGAATATGGGGCACAGGAGGATGATATTTTCGATTTAATGATAGAAAGATAGGTGTGCCGAAATTGCTTCTCTTCTCATCCTTCTCATTTGTGCCAAAAATTCCAAAGGAAATCAACTTGTGTTCCTTCTCTTTTCTTCTCTTTTTTCCACTCACTTTCATAGGCCAAATATTCAAAGTCACCCCAAAGCCGAAATCTTCTTCTTCCTATTTCTCCATTGACACAACCTCTTCAAACCAAAACTCCCTATTGTTGAATCTCTCTCTGCACTTCATCTTCTTCTTCTTTTCGCAATACTCCAAAAGTCAATCTCCTATTTTGGTGGCCATAGCCGATTGAATCTATTCTTTTGAAGTTGATTCCTTCATTAGATTAAAAGTCAAACCTTTTCCCTTTTGGTCTCTTCAAGCAACATAGTGGTAAGTGATCTCCTCCTTAAGCAATCGGTTTTGGGTTCTTATTCTTTTAAAAACAATGGTTAAACCTTGCTTAGGGATGGCCGAATGTGTATAGTGCCATAACCTTGTGTTCTTTTGTGTGTAGCCAATGCTAAGGAGCAGTAAGGACTCTTTCGGGATTCGATTCTTTCGAGGTAAGCAAAGGTGGTATTCGGCCATAGGCCACTTTTCATGAGTTTAAGGTTGTAGCCGATTCTAACATGTGATTTAGTAGGGATTTCAATGTCACTTGGAGCAAGGACTAACTTCGGATTTAGTTAGCAAGGTGAGGAAGTGTGACTTTCGGCCTAAGGCCATATTTTGGTTTTGGTGTTGAGCGATTCTGACTGTAACCTTTAGGGGAAGTCGACAGTGGTATACAACGATTTCAGCATTTCAAATCGCAAGGTAAACACTTATGTACAATCGGCCAATGCCATATTTGGTGTTTTAAGATCTATTCCTTATTTGTTCAAAAGCCGGAACTAACCAAGTTAAGTGATTTAGCATTGGCCAATGGGAGGGTAGGAAGATCCACAGATTTTCGGGATTTGATGAATACTCAAATCGGCAAGCAAGGTAAGATTTTGATTATGTTTCCTCCGGGATTTGGTTGTATGGCTGAATAAGTTTTGCTAATATGTCTAACAATGACCAAATATAGGAACTAAGATCTAAAGCATTAGATCGGGTTTTCGGGATCTCAATTAAGCGCAAAGTAAATCAGGTGTGTACCCCACACTAAGCTTTAATTAATTGACGGTTATGTTTTAATTAATATGTTTCAAGAATATGTTATGATGTGGCTAAGGTACCATGTAATGGTACAAAGTACTCAGGTACGTTTTCCTACTCCTACTATGAGTATATAGTGATAAATATCTGTTATGGCACATAAGTGCAACTATAAGAATGTGAATAAAGCATAAGGCATAATATTGGTATGTTTTGTATGATATGGGGTATATGGGTGATATGTAAAGGGGAAGTGAATTGGTGGTTTTATACCCCAATATCTGAATGTGGTGACTTATGTCACAATATCCGAATGTGGTGACTTATGTCACAATATCTGAAAGTGGTGACTTATGTCACGAATATTTATCTGGTGGCTATGCCACGAATTTTATAAGGGCGATGAGCACGTCGACTGCAGTGACTGCCTTCGATGGTGTGTAGCGGATGGAGGGTTGACTTAGTAGTCCCCACGGTGTGATGGTTGGTACGGTGATGTGTAGCGGATGGTTAATTAGGTTTGGGTTCGGGTTTGCATCATTAATTATATATGTTATTATGTATGATTTGACATGCCTGAATTTAATTAAGACTTGTGTTGGTTGTACACATTGAGTCTGTTTGACTCACCCCTTGTGGGATTATTTTTCAGGTGACACTCAAGGATGGACCTGGATTAACAAGAGCTCAAGGGTGGCCATGCTCAGCTTCGAGTCTATTTTATTTTATTTTGGGTTTTCTCTTTTTAAGTACTTTGAATTTAATTTGGGTTTTGATTTGATGTAATAAGGCCTTGGTTTGAACTATTTACGCATGCATATTTACTTATTTAAGTATGACACGATCTTTATTAATTTAAAATTAAAGTCCATCTTTCTTAAGTATAAATATTAAATGTTTTGACACCTAATCAACACATGTTTTAAATTCAAGCCCAACCCAAATCAACTGTTTTCAAAAACACGAAAAATTTTAGCAAAGTTTCAAATAAGATCCGAATAGTTTTTCCTAGGAGCATACCAGATCCGGTCAGGCCTTGTAGGCCGGGTTTGGGGTGTTTCAGTTTGGTATCAGAGCCCGGTTCAAAACTTGGCCTTGAGGGCTTTTAGGGCCCAAAATGTTTTCTGTCTTTTGAAAGTGGATTTTTCTAAGTAATAAGCAGGTTTTCCGGCATGGCACCGAGTCTCGACAGAAGTCCACTGTAAGTACTCCTATCCATTGTGTGAATCATTGTATGATTTGTAGAAGGGTAGAAATGGAACGAGATTAGTAAGATAAGTACTTGAACTATAGGACTAGTTTACCCCAACAATTACATAAAATTTTAATGCACAATTAAACAAACACGTGTCTAAGTCACGAGTTAGGGTGTGGCAACCATTGTGCGTATGTTCAGGATTGGTTTCATGGGAGCTTGGTATTTAAGCGAGTCCTAGCGACTCACCTCCTACCCACTTGAATCCTACCGGTGCTTAGTGATGGTTCACCCAACTAAAAGGACTAAGCCACAAAGCTAAACCCAATAACTAAAACCCGAAAGGGACTAGCCATATTTTACAAAACTCTAGTTTTAAAATCACCAAATTACCCTTTTGATGAGCAAGAAAACTATTTTGAAAAATTTTCCAAATAATCTCGATTTACTAAAATGACCTAAATACCCCTGGTTGGAAAAATTACTAAAATGCCCTTGGATCATAAAATTTCCTTACTACCTACAGTTTTATCAAGAATCTCTTACCTTACAAATATCCAAAAACCCTATTTTTACAAAATATTAAGATACTCTGATTTGGAAAATTTACGAAATTACCCCTGACTTACAAAATGACCAAACTACCCCTAACCTGTATAAATGACCGATATACCCTCGGTGAGGAAAATTACTGAAGTACCCTCAAATTAAAAATCTTTAAAAATACCCTTGTCTTGAAAAGTCACCAGGAACCATATTTTACGAAAAATTACCGAAACGACCCTAGCTTGTAAAATTATAAAAATACCCCTAATGTATAAAATTACCATTTCACTCTTGAAATTTCTCCAGCAAGTATTTTAATTTTATAAAAATAACAACAATCTCTATTTTGCAACATTTTCAAATATCCTAATTTGGAAAAAAAATTACCAAAATACCCCTATAGGACAAAATTATGAAAATGCCCCTGGGTAGTGGAAAACAACAAACAACGCCAACTATAACATTTCTCTGTAATGAACGCAAGTTCATGTGTGTGACGAAATGTATGATTTGAAAGAACTACTTCCTATAACTATTAAACATAAAATTGTTCGTGATAAATCAGTGGAATAAAACTAATACATAAAATTCTTTAATCAGATAAATGCAAATTGGAAGTATGAATTCAAGGGGACGTGGTCGTAACATGCGTGGCCGTGGAAGAGGCTGAATGACCGTGTCAGAACCCATTAGATCGGGTCAAGGATCTAAAAATGAAATGCCACCACCACCACCAACCGCTGATGTGGAATATCAAGATCAAACGGGGGATGACGCAGTGTCACAGGCAATGCAGCGGGTTTTAGAAAGGGTGGCTAGAGCAGGTGGAGGCATGGAAGCTTGAAAGTCGGTACCTGAGCGACTCCGAGCAACGGAGCGGAGGTGTTCCATGGTGTATCAGGTGTGGCACCCAGTACCACTGAGTATTGGATGGAAGCAATTGAGCGGATCATGGATGAGCTCGATTTAACTGACGAGGAAAAACTGAAAGGGGTGGTGTCGCTCCTCCGCGATAAGTCATATCAATGGTGGCTCACGATTCAGGATGGTGCTACAGCTAAGGAACTCACTTGGGATTATGCTAAGGCGACATACCAGAAGAAGTATGTTGGTACTCATTACATTGATGCACAGAGGAAGGCATTTGTGGGGCTGGTTCAAGGGAACAAGTCCGTGGTGGAGTACAAAGCTGAATTCCTAAGGCTGAGCCATTATGCTCGAGGCATAGTGTCAACGGAGCATGAGCGATGTGTCCGGTTTGAGGATGGACTAAGGGATGATCTGAGGTTGCTGATAGCTCCACAACAAGAGCGAGAGTTTGCTGTGTTGGTGGAGAAGGCTAAGGTAGCCGACGGTATCAAGGATTCTATAAGGAAGAACACCGATCGAAATAGGCAGAAAAGAGGATTTGGATCATCAAGGCCATCCAAGAATGAGCAAAAGAGGCCTAGAGTTGATGGGCCACAAGGTCAGCAAGCTACTACTGGAGGGCAATACCGTACTTGTGATCAGTGTGGGAAGAAACACTTAGGAGAGTGTTGGAGGAAAACGGGAGGATGTTTTAAGTGTGGGTCCAAGGACCACATGATTAAGGATTGTCCTATGAGAATCGAAGGGGGTCGACCAGTAAGCCAAGGTCCTAACCAGTCTGGAAGAGGAGGACAGTAGCCACCGCGAGGTTGTGGTTCGACTGGCAAAGGTAATGGCTTTGGAAGAGGACGGGGAACACCGGGCCGAGGTGTTGGTAGCACGGAGGAAAGACAGCCGGGTTTGGTTTATGCGGTTCATCGGAGGGAGGATAGAGATGTGCCGGATGTCATAACCGGTACGTTCCTTATATTTGGCAAGCCTTATGTTGCTTTGATTGATGTGGGCTCGACCCAATCTTATATTGCATGTAGAGTAGTTGAAACTCTAGGAATAGCCTCTGAACTATCTAGTAGGGAGATGACTGTAGTAAGCCCACTAGGTCAAACAATAATAGTGAACAAGATATTTCAGAGTGTGCCGTTGGAGCTTCAAGGAGCGGTATTTCTTGTCGATTTAATGGAATTACCCTTCGGGGAATTTAATCTTATACTTGGCATGGACTAGCTAGTGGAGCATCAGGCTGTGTTGGATTGTGCGGCCAAACGAATGGAGCTAAGGACTCCCAAGGATGAGGAAGTAGTTATGATAGAAGAAAGAAGAAACTACTGCCTAATGTAGTTTCGCTTAAAGGTCGATAAGATGGTTCGAAAGTGTGCAAGGCATTTTGGCCTTCATTAGTTCTTTGGATGCTAAAAAGGGGAGTTAGTGGAGTTAGAACCGTAAGGGAGTTTTGGATGTCTTTCCGAGGAATTACTGTGAGTACCCGGACGGTGGAGGTAGAGTTTGGAATTGAGTTGCCGGCATGCCTCCTATGTCAATCGCCCCATACGTAATGGCACCAAAGAGTTGGTTGAGCTCAAGGCTCAAATTCAAGAGTTGCTAGATCGTGGGATTATTCGACCCAAAGTGTCTCCATGGGGAGCACCGGTCTTGTTTATGAAGAAGAAGGACGTAACTATGCGCATGTGCATAGATTATCGTCGCTTGAATAAGTCACCATCAAGAACAAGTACCTTTGCCAAGAATATATGACTTGTTTGATCAAATTGGCAATGCAGCTTTCTCAAAGATAGATCTAAGGTCCGGATATCATCAACTTAAGGTGAAGGAGGCCGATATCCATAAGACGACTTTCCTAACAAGGTATGGGCATTTTGAGTTCGTAGTAATGCCGCTTTGGGTTAACGAATGCCCCACCAAGTTTATGGACATGATGAATGGGTTTTCCAACCCTATCCGGACCGATTCGTTGTTGTGTTCATAGGCTATATTTTGGTGTATTCAAGTCCGAGGAAGAACATGATGAGCGCCTCCTGATAGTGTTGCAAGTGTTGAGAGAGAAGAGTTTCACGCCAAATTCAGCAAGTGTGAATTTTGGCTTAAGGAGGTTATGTTTTAGGACATGTGGTGTCCGCGGAAGGAATAAGGGTGGATCCTCGAAGATTGAGGCGCTTTGGATTGAAACCCCTAAGTCCGTGGGCGTAAGTTCGTAGTTTCTTAGAATTAGTAGGCTATTACCAAGGTTTGTGGAAGGGTTCTCATCAATAGCCGCACCTCTGACAAAGTTGTTGAGAAAGGAAGTGCCTTACGTATGGACCGATAAGCAACAGGAGAGCTTTGAGAAGCTTGAGAAAGTCTTGATCGAAGCTCCAGTTTTGATTCAGCCTGAGGCAGGGAAGGATTTTGTGGTATATTGTGATGCTTCCCATACCGGATTGGGAGGTGTCCTTATGCAAGATGGGAAGGTGGTTGCTTATGCGTCTCAACAACTAAGGCCACATGAGGTTAACTTCCCGACGCATTACTTGGAATTGGCGGCAGTGGTCTTTGCCCTTAAAGTGTGGAGGCATTATCTTTATGGAGAAAAGTCGGTTATCTACACAGACCACAAAAGCCTTAAGTATCTGCTGACTCAGAAGGAGTTGAATCTGAGATAGCGAAGGTGGGTGGAATTATTGAAGGACTATGGTTGCTCGATAGAGTATCACCCGGGCAAGGCAAATGTGGTGGCAGATGCCTTAAGTCGGAAGGTAGTGTTAGATCTGAGAGCGATGTTCGCACATCTGAGCTTGTATGATGATGGAAGTTTGTTGGCAGAGCTGCAAGTAAAGCCGACATGGTTGAATGAGGTAAAGGAAAGCCAGTTAATGGATGAGGATTTAAGTGCTAAGTTACGGCGGGTGCATAATAGAGAGTTGGAGGATTATGGTATTAATGATGAGGGAGTATTATGCTTCAAGGGTAAGGTCTGTACGCCGAGGAATGAGGATTTGAGGCAGAGAATTCTTCAAGAATCACATAGTAGCCCTTATGCTATGCATCCTGGAGGCAGTAAGTTGTATAGAGACCTAAGGGAACAGTTTTGGTGGCCTGGTCTTAAGCGAAAAGTGACTAAATTTGTTGGCAAGTGCTTAACGTGTCAGCAAGTTAAGGCTGAACACCAAGTTCCGTCGGGATTGCTTCAGCCAATACAAATTCCGCAGTGGAAGTGGGAGAGAATTACCATGGACTTCATTAGTGGGCTTCCCCTTACGCCTACTAAAAAGGACTCAGTATGGGTGATAGTGGATCGGCTGACAAAGTCCGCACATTTCATTCCGGTATGGGTGGACTATTCTCTCCAGAGGTTAGCAAAGTTGTATGTTGCAGAAATTGTGAGGTTGCACGGAGTGCCGGTGTCGATTATCTCGTATAGGGATCCAAGGTTCACGTCTTGGTTTTGGAAAGCTTTACACCAGGCTTTAGTCACCATATTGGACTTCAGTACGGTCTTTCATCCACAGTCAGACGGTCAATCTGAGCGAGTGATCCAAGTGTTAGAGGATATGTTAAGGGGCTGTGTGATAGACTTCAGAGGAAGTGGGGAAGAATATTTGCCTCTAGCGAAATTTGCTTACAATAATAGCTATCAGGCCAGTATTCGGATGGCGCCCTACGATGCACTGTATGGTCAGAAATGTCGTACTCCTACATGTTGGACGGAATTAGGAGAATGTTAAATTTTGGGTCCAGAGTTAGTAGCAGAATCTGAAGAGAAGGTTAGTGTAATTCGAGCTCGATTGAAGGAGGCTTCTGATAGGCAAAAGTCTTATGTAGATCTCAAACGAAAGGAGATCGAATTTGATGTGGGAGATCAAGTATTCCTTAAAGTTTCTCCTTAGAAGAAAGTGATGAGATTTGGACGCAAAGGGAAGTTAAGTCCAAGGTTTATAGGACCTTATTGGGTATTGAAGCAAATTGGATTGGTGGCATACCAGTTAGAGTTGCCATCGAGTTGAAGCAGATGCACGACGTATTCCATGTTTCCATGCTACGTCGTTATCGATCGGATCCGTCTCACATAGTACCGGTTGAAGAGGTGGAGCTGAGACCAGATCTATCTTATGAAGAAGAGCCGATCCAGATCCTGAAACGAGATGTAAAGGTGCTTCGGAAGAAGTTGGTCCCTTTAGTCAAAGTGTTATGGAGTAACCATGGATCGGAGGAAGCTTCTTGGGAGCCAAAAGAAGCAATACGACAGCAATAGCCCCACTTATTTTAGCCAGGTAATTTTGAGGTCGAAATTATTTTAAGGGGGTAGAACTGTAATATCCCAAATTATGGCTTATGAATTATTACTAAATTGTATGAAATTACATGCCTGTGTGTGTTGTGAATATGTATTATGAATTTTGTGAACCTTAGTGTGAAGGGGAATAGCTTAAAAATTATTTGATTTTAAAGTTTTTTTTAAAAAAAGAAAGAAGCTAAGTCTGATAAGGCGTTAAGAAAATTTATAAGGGAAATTTGACATGAAATTGGGCTTGATAAAGTGGTTGCAATGCGCCATTTAGGGCCTTAGTAAGTGACGCCACAAGCATGGGTACAAGGCCCAGGTTCGAGTCACAAGGGAAGCAAATAAAGGTTTTTATTTTGCTACAAGGAGGAGAGGAAGTGGACGGCACATGGACTCTGGAGGAAGGAAGTATAGATTGGGTTGGAGTGCTAAGGATTTGGCTAAGAGGGAGTGAAATAAGGATTTGATATTGAGAGGAGGAGTTTGCCGAATATGGGGCGCAGGAGGATGACATTTTCGGTTTAATGATAGAAAGATAGGTGTGCCGAAATTGCTTCTCTTCTCATCCTTCTCATTTGTGCCAAAATTCCAAAGGAAATCAACTTGTGTTCCTTCTCTTTTCTTCTCTTTTTGCTACTCACTTTCAGAGGCCGAATATTCAAAGTCACCCCAAAGCCAAATCTTCTTCTTCCTATTTCTCCATTGACACAACCTCTTCAAACCAAAACTCCCTATTGTTGAATCTCTCTCTGCACTTCATCTTCTTCTTCTTTTCGCAATACTCCAAAAGCTAAATCTCCTATTTTGGTGGCCATAGCCGATTGAATCTATTCTTTTGAAGCCGATTCCTTCATTAGGTCAAAAGCTGAAACCTTTTCCCTTTTGGTCTTCTCAAGCAACATAGTGGTAAGTGATCTCCTCCTTAAGCAATTGGTTTTGGGTTCTTATTCTTTTAAGATGCCAAAACAATGGTTAAACCTTGGTTAGGGATGGTCGAATGTGTCTAGTGCCATAACCTTGTGTTCTTTTGTGTGTAGCCAATGCTAAGGAGCAATAAGGACTCTTTCAGGATTCGATTCTTTCGAGGTAAGCCAAGGTGGTATTCGGCCATAGGCCACTTTTCATGAGTTTAAGGTTGTAGCCTTTTCTAACATGTGATTTAGTAGGGATTTCAATGTCACTTGGAGCAAGGATATTTGGTGTTTACTTTCGTTCAAAAGCGATTTAGTTAGCAAGGTGAGGAAGTGTTTTTGACTTTGACCTAAGGCCATATTTTGGTTTTGGTGTTGAGCGATTCGTTTTGAACCTTCTGACCGAATATAGGAAGTCGATTAGATCGGTACCATGTTTTAATTAAATCGTGTGTACCTACACTAAGCTTTAATTAATTGACTGTTATGTTTTAATTAATATGTTACAAGAATATGTTATGATGTGGCTAAGGTACCATGTAATGGTACAAAGTACTCAGTACGCTTTTCCTACTCCTACTATGAGTATATAGTGATAAATATCTTATGGCACATAAGTACAACTATAAGATTGTGAAAAAAGCATAAGGCATAATATTTGCATGTTTTGTATGACATGGGGCATATGGGTGATATGTAAAGGGGAAGTGAATTGGTGGTTTTATACCTCAATATCTGAATGTGGTGACTTATGTCACAATATCCTAATATGGTGACTTATGTCACAATATTCGAAAGTGGTGACTTATGTCACGAATATTTATCTAGTGGTTATGCCACTAATTTTATAAGGGCGATGAGCACGCCGATTGCAAATGATCGCCTTCGATGGTGTGTAGCGGATGGAGGGTTAACTTAGTAGTCCCCACGGTGTGATGGTTGGTGCAGGTGATGTGTAGAGAATGGTTAATTAGGTTTGGGTTCGGGTTTGCATCATTAATTATATATGTTATTATGTATGATTTGACATGCCTAAATTTAATTAAGACTTGTGTTGGTTGTACACATTGAGTCTGTTTGACTCACCCCTTGTGGGATTATTTTTCAGGTGACACTCAGTGATGGACCTGCCCACAGGACCTCAAGGGTGGCCATGCTCATCTTTGAGTCTATTTTATTTTATTTTGGGTTTTCTCTTTTTAAGTACTTTGAATTTAATTTGGGTTTTGATTTGATGTAATAAGGCCTTGGTTTGAACTGTTTACGCATGCATATTTACTTATTTAAGTATGACACGATCTTTATTAATTTAAAATTAAAGTCCACCTTTCTTAAGTATAAATATTAAATGTTTTGACACCTAATCAACACGGGTTTTAAATTCGAGCCCAACCCAAATCAACTATTTTCAAAAACACGAAAAATTTTAGCAAAGTTTCAAATAAGATCCGAATGGTTTTTCCTAGGAGCATACCAGATCCGATCAAGCCTTGTGGGTCGGGTTTGGGGTGTTTCAACCTTAATCCATTTATTGACCAAGGTCTTTTTCATGGAATCAAATGTCAGTCAAGCGAAGGGAGGGGTTGGACCCTTGATCCCAGGCCCTAAGTTCAAGAAGCGCGCGGTGTCTGCTGTTCAAGATTGGCCACCAGGTTGTGGGCCAGCTTCTGAGAAGAATAGTAGGCAGATAGCAGTGGTTCCTGCTAGTGATAGTGTCGACATAGATAGCATAGTGCTACGTGTAATTAGGTGTGTAAAACTTCACACTTTAATATTAATATGTGATACTAATCGTTTGGGGCTGAAAAGCCGAAGTGACTACATGGATAGTCGTTACGCCTCTATGGGTATGGTTGAAATACCAGGTAAGTGCCTTGTTATTATGTACGAGGTAATAAATGTATGCCATAATGATACTGTTCATTTAAATAGCATGATACTTTCATTTGGTTTACGTTTGTTACGCATGGGTTGGATATGATGTAAGGAGGGGAAGTGCTTAAGACTGTCACTAGTGGTTTTGCACCACAAGTGGGTTGGCCCCACATTCTTGATTACGTGACTAAGTCTCAGTGTTTGGAACCACCAGTGGTTTGGTACCACATGCATATGATTTCGTGACTTGTCCCAGTGGTTTGGTACCACAGTGGGTTGGCCCCATATACATTGATTATTAGGGATTGTCACTAGTGTTTGGTACCACAAGTGGGTTGGTCCCACACAGGATATTTTGTGACTTTGTCACCAATGGCTAAGTGCCACATAAGGTGTGTAGCGGATGGAGGGTTGATTGTAGAAATCCCCACGGTGTGATGGGCTGGTACGGATGGTGTGTAGAGGATGGAAAATCTAGGTTGGGCATGTATACTACATTCATATTTGTGTATGTTACTTTGACTGGGATAAGGTCCAATATGTGATTGTGGGCCTGGAGCCATTTATGTAACTTAAGGAGGATTTACACACTGAGTCTTGGTGACTCACCCCCTCTGCTTAACCTTGTAGGTGATCGGTAAGACGTGGACTTAGGAGCTGAGGTGACTTGTGGAGGCCATAGCATGTCATTTTCCGTAAAATCAGTTTCTTTCTTAAAACTGCTTTAATTTAGGGATTTTAGTTGTTGTAATAAGGCCTTCTTAAATTGATATTTGGGTTTTAATAGTTAGCATTTACTTTTGCTATGACATTAACATGTTTTCTTTTAAGTTGGAATTAAACTAAAGTTTTCTAAATAGCAGTAACATTAAATGATCGTTTTCCCACAAGTGCAAACAAAGATAACAAATTAACGATTAATTAAACTCGGGAATTTTTTCTTAAGCTACAAACCACTGGTTTCAAAACATCACCTTAAACAAAAAAAAAAAAAAAAAAAACCAAAAAAGAGCTGCAAACTTACGGGTTTTCATCAAAATTTCAAAGTCTCTTTACAAATCTTTCCCTGTGACACACCAGATCTGGTCGTAACATTTAGGCCGGGTTTGGTGTGTTACATTAACCATCACACATCACAACCAACCAAAATACCAATTAAGATTCTCATCAATACACGTATTATACTATTCAAATGGCACAAATTATAATCATAGTGCTTATAACATGCATAACCAAAACCCTATTTTCATGTAACTTATAACCGAACCAAAATGAACAATTAGATACCAAATAAGTTACAGGATACTGTGATCTCCAAAAGTAACTCAATAGACATCTTGAATCCGACAATATATAAGGAAGAAAAACCAACACGACATAAGCTTATGTAAAGCCTAGTAAGTTTGTATTAAATATAAACTTCAACTTGCCGTAATGGTTGTAACTTAAACATTTCTCAATTAAATACCATAACAAGAACAAGAGTTCATTATTAACCTATAGATATTAAAAGTCTCACAAGGGTAGTGAGCTCATATAAACATAACATGAAATTTTCTTTTCATGTCATAAAACATTACCAAAGGAACACATTTAAAACTTAATTCAACCATCACCTATTCATTTAACAACTCACATTTCATTTCAAATATCCATATCCATATCCAATGTCACAATTCATACATCTATTTCCTTATAATCAATTCATATAATAATTTCATGTAATCAATTCATATAACCATTTCATATAACCATTTCGCCTAAACATTTAATTTTATCATTTCATTTACACATTTAACACATAATCATTCTCAGATATCACATTTTATTTCAATAATTCATATAAATTTCTCCATTCAATTTTTGATTCCATATATTTGTTTTGTATATTCCATTTCATTTTCTACATTTAACACCCGATGAACCAAAAGAAATAACGCCGGATATATGAGAAAGATGCTCACACAAGCTGTAACTTTAATTGCTCTTATGAACCATATCTGTAAAAGCTCATACAAACTGTGAAATGGGCCTGTTCACACGAGCTGTAGGTTGGGATGTTAGGCTACACGATTCGCTCACACAAGTTGTGGAGAATCTGCAACAAATGCAGGACCTCAACCATCGGTAGGACATCCAAGACCAGCACCCGAAACGATAAATAACCCCAATGACATGTCATTTGTATTCTAGGTATTCACAAGGTTCATATGGGCCACATTGGGCCACATTGTAAATCCAAATAATATAACCTTATTCACATTATACCATTACAAGTACACATACATATAATTCCTAATTTTCAGATATAATTATCAATTTAGCTAACACTTCAACTTAGTTCAATTATCTAATTATTATATATCAATAAATTTTACTCATTTCTATCATGAATAATAATTAACATATGATTAAAAACAACAATTAATAAGTTAAATCAACATACGAACTTACCTAGTCAAAAATAATTACAAACGCGATGTCGACGACTATTCAACTTACTTCGTTTTTCCACGATTTGTGTCTGGTTGATTTGTTGCTTGATCTATATAATAATTTAATTCAATTATCCAATTAAAATAATTTTAAGTACTAAAATTCATGTAATTAACCCTTCAATCAACATTTTACACTTTTACCCTAAACTTTTACCTTTTATTCAATATAGTCCCTAAACCTAAAAATTTTGAATCTATCAGAATTTAACCAAATCAATGCTAGCCAAATTCTATATAGTCCCTATAAAGCCAACATTTAATCAATTTTTAGAAGAACTCTATGTAATTTTACTATTTTAACAACTTAGTCCTTAAACATTAAAACTAACCAAAATTGTTTCACAAAATAGTCCTATTTAACTATCAAGCTTAATAATATATCTTTATGTAACACCCAAAAATCCTAGTATTTAAATTGCATAAATTGGTGTTTAGATTTTAAAGAAAAAAATTTTATTTTTACTTTAGTGCTTATTGGGGTCCAAGAGAGGTAAAGCATGATTTGGAGAAGGAATAAAATTTTTTAATTGAGAATTTATTGAAGTGAAACAAAGGTCATTAAGACTTAAGTTAAATTAAGTGTTAAAGAGTGTCATAAGATGAGCAAATGGTAAGGTGGAGTTGGCATGGGTTATAGTAAGAGGGAAGAGGTTCAATCCTTGTATAGCACCTAGATAAAATTTTGTTTTAATTTTCTCGCACATGGATAGAAAGTGTCGCCAAGAACATATATGGAAGGTGTTGACCATGTTATTTTTGGTTAGTGTATCAATGGATTAAGGAAACAACTAACTTATGGCATGGAATCAAAAACTTAAGGAAGGATAGGGGGACATAAGGCACAAATCAAGGAAGAATTTTGAAACAATATCTTGGCCAATGGACCATGCTTATGGACTGCAATATGGCTGGGGGAGCCAATTTTGGTGATAGTTTGGCTAGGAATTTTAGTCTTTTGTTTTGGTCATTTTTTTTAGTTTTGTGCATAATTTTGCAAATTCTCTCAACCTATCTCTCCTTGGCGAATTATGCATTGGTAAGCCTTGATTATTTTGACCATTTGGTCATTTAAGTTTATTGCTTTAGTACTTGTTTGTGTTTCTTTTCTTTGAGTGCCGAAAATCACCTATACCAAAAGCCAATCTTTTTCTTTTCTTTTTGCCATTGCCGAATATACACCTCTTAAAGCTCGCTCTTTTTCTTTTCTTTTCTTCTATTCTCTTTGTAATCAAAGCAACATCATCACCATCTTTTCTTTTATTTTATTTCTTTCAATCAAATTCTTCCATCTACACTCTCATGGCCGAATGCTAATGTGCCTATAAGCCAAATTTATTTTCTTTCCTTGATCATACTTAGCCGAATCTTTCATCAATTAAACAACATTCTCAATCCTTTCCTTTCAATCGTGGAAAATAGGTAAGGGTTCTTTTCCATTTTGATTTATTATTAGTGTCATGGCCGAATATCATTGGTTTTATGAGGGCCTTTTGGATCGATATAACGCTCATTCTAATAACGCTTTTTTCGTTATTATTTAGTGCAATAACGAGATCTAACTCAAGTGATCGAGAATTGTAGAAACGTTGGAAACGCTTTATTGTGGTAAGGAAATCACATCTTTTAAAGCCCTTAGTACGCTTTGATATTATTTAGATCTAACTAATATCCCTTTGGATTTTGAAGACTTTCAAAATAGGGAAGAAAAGGGCGGTGGTTAGTCACGCTAAGAGGGCGGATCTATAAATCCCCATTCAAACGAAGAGCGATTTCGGCAATCCGGATTTTCCACCGTTACGGCCATCTTCCAAGGAAGTCCATTATTTGAAGTGGTACGAACTCCCGAGCCATTATATCGTTGGTGGATTCTCGGCTAACGAACCAAGAACGAGGAGAAGCCAAAATCAAGTGATTCAAAATCAAGAGGGTATGATTTTGGATCCGTATCAATTAAGAATATTTTTACAAAATAGTTGTCTAACTGATCAAAATATGTTTTAGGTGCCGAGGAGCGAGAAGGATTAGTACTATCGGAACGAGGTGTGTAACTTCACACTCATTATTTTCTCGCTGGATGTCAATTTTGTATGGAAGTAAATCATAAAAACGATTAGATCGAAAACGTAAAATTGATATTTTGACGAAAATACGTAAAATGACTAAATCGTGAAAATTACGAAACGCCTAGAAATTATTCGTTATTATGTAAATTGGATGTTTCGTGAAAATGGACCGTAAAATACTCTAGTTCGATAAATTGGGCCAAAATACTCTAGTTCGATAAATTGGGCCAAAATACTCTAGTTCGATAAATTGGGCCAAAATACACTAGTTCGATAAATTGGGCCAAAACACTCTAGTTCGGTAAATGGGCCAAAGCCCACTAAACTGCTAAATAGACAAATTGCTATATTATGTTTATGGGCCAAATAAAATGTTTATCGTTAAACCCACGATGTTTGCATTATTAAGAAATTTTATATTTTATACACGCATAATGGCATGGGGTGGGTTATATGAAGAGAAGAATGGCCATTGCCAAAAAGTCTAGTTCGGTGGCTCGCCACAATATTGGCTTATTGCCTCTAGTTCGGTGGCTCGCCACAATAATGGCTTATTGCCTCTAGTTCGTGGTTTTGCCACAATTATAAAAAGGCTTGATGCCTACGATTGGTGTGTTGGCGGGTGGGTTGACTTGATCCCCATAGGTGTGATGGTTGGTACGGGTGTTAGCGGATGGATATTAGGTTTGGGATGGGAAATACATTTTACATGCATTATTAATTATTTTAATTTATGATATAATGTTGAATTTCAGAATTGGGCTCAAGCCCAAAGATAATATCTTGGTGATCCGCCCAATAATGGTGGTAAGTGAGTTGCACACCGAGTTCTAAGTAACTCACCCCTTTAATTTTTCCATCTCGTAATGGAAATTGATGTGGACTTAATGAGGATGACTTCGTGGAGGCCATAACGCAAAAGAGGGTTAATTAAACTCGAACTTTTAATAAGTATTTTTTACTATTATGGATTATTGTAATAAGGGCCTCTATAAATAACTTGTGAATTTTATGTGTGTTTGGGATTTAAACTATACTTTGGACTTTTTAATTATGGGCTATGATTATGATATTTTATTAAAATAAATTTGAGTTTTCAAAGTATATGGAATTCTTTTATAATTATTTTATTATAGTTAACTCTTTAACAAACTACCTAAAGGTTTTTGATAAATACAATGATTTTCAACTAATGTTTTCAAATATTTATCGAATTCAAATACTCTTCAAATTTTAAACCTCAGAATAATATTGTAGTTTTCAACTCATTAAAGATTTAAAATAGCTCGATTCTTGTAACAAACCAAATCTAGTCTCAATGCATAGACCGGTTTGGGGAGTTACATTATGGTATTAGAGCCCGCTTCAAAAACTCTACTGTGGTTTGGGTTCGCAAATAATTTCGTATGAAATCATCCAAAATCAAGATGGCACCACAAGCATCCCATGACAAGTCAAGTAAGTATTTACTACTTAATGATTACTATGATATGATCATAGGAACACTCTAGAACTTCTAGTTTTAGATGTGAAAACTCAGAGATTGAGACTATAGGATATGTTGCGAAAACAACTTTATATCTCAAATCTCATAAAATATCGTTAATAAACACCGAAACAAAATTTCCGATTCATAGAACGTGTAATCGATGAACGAACAAGCTATCATGAGCATTAGAGGACGTGGTCGTGGACGCGTAGACGTGGCCGTGTAGAGGCCGAGGTGCTACAATCAAGCACCAAATCATATGTCAAGTGGACGACTCGCCAATTGAAAGTGAAACAGATCACGTGATCACATGGAAGAAGATCATGCATTGACTCAAGCAATGTCATGAAGTCTTGGAAAGGGTCATTGAACTAGAATTGGGCCAACAACTCGTGGGTCAATTTCAGAGCGACTTAAGGCAAATAATGCGTAAGTTTTCAGAGGAGTCTCGTGTAGCTCGAATGTGGCTGAATCATCGCTCAAGTCGTGGAATAGATTATGGATGATATGGAATGCACTACCGAGCAAAACCGAGAGGAGCAGATCCTTATTGAGAGATGAGGCGACGCTGGTGGCTCACCGCTCGAGAAGGCACAAGCCGCATCGATTAATCGGGAATTCTTTAAAGCCGCCTTCCAAGGAAAATACGCTTTAACGAGCTATGTAGACGTCAAGGAAGGAATTTCAATCTTGTCCAAGAAAGTAAGACTGCAAGATATGAAGTCGAAGTTTTTACGCCCGAGCCGTTATGCCCAACAATTGTAGCAACAGTCACGAACGCTGTGTACGCTTCGAGGATGGACTTAATGATGAGCCGAGGGTTCGATTGCTCCACAAAGAAGTTAGAAATTTTTGACTTTGTGGAGAAGGCCAAAATAGCCAAGAGGCTAAGAACTCGAACGCAGTAACCGAGAAAATCCCAAACAAGAGAGAGACACAAGAATCGGTTCTTCCAAGAGATTCCGTAAGAAACCTGAATGATGAATCGCCCAAGGTAGAACCCCAGAGCAAATAATCAAGTCGAGATTGCACCGAGTATGGGAAAAGACATTTTGGAGAATGTTGAGGAAAACGCAGGCGATGCTACAAATGCGGTTCAATGGAACATCAAGACAAAATTGTCCTCGACGAATGGATACGACTCAAGAAGTCCGTAATAATGATGCACGACCGGTCGGGGGTAATCAAGACCACCGGAGGTCGTGGACCAGTGTGGTGGTAATGGGGCTGGTCGTGGTCAAGGTGCACCGGTCGAGGCAATGGTCCTAGGGGAAATACAGATGCAAGATAGCCTGGACTGGTTTATGCAGTTAGATGCCACGAGGACGGCAATGCACCGTATGTGATAACTGCACGTTCTTCATTTTTGATGTACCGTTATTGCTTTAATAGATATTGGCTCTACCCATTCATATGTAGCTAGTGCCATATCTCGAAACCCGAATTTAGAATCAAATTACCGAAAGTGAGATGATGGTGATTAGTCCTTTAGGACAATTGGTAATTGATAATAAAATATTTAAAGACGTGCCTTGAAAATCCAAGAGGAGGTATTCTTAGCAAACTTGATGGAACTACCTTCGACGAGTTCGATCTCATTCGGGCATGGATTGGTGGTCAAACATCAAGCGAATTGGATTGTGCTGAAAATGAATGTCTGTAAGAACCTCGATGATAAGGAAGTCATAATGATTGGAGAACGGAGGAACTATTTGGCAAATATGGTATCCGCACTAAAGGCGGAGAAGTTAGTGCGAAAAGGATATGGAGCATTCCTAGCCTTTATCCGTGCTTTGATGCCAAAGAATTATCTGTGAATGATGTGAGGACGGTGAAGGAATTTCCCAATGTATTTCCAAGAACTTCCCGGTATACCTCCAGATCGGAAGTAGAATTTGACATTGAGCTTTTGTTCGAATACCCAAAGGTCCATTGCTCCTTATAGAATGGCAATCAAGGAGTTGGTGAGCTTAAAGCTCAAATTCAAGAATTGTTGGATCGGGATTCATTCGACCAAGTGTGTCTCCGTGGGGAGCACCAGCTTTGTTCGTCAAGAAGAAGGATGGATCGATGCGTATGTGCATCAACTATGCATAATTGAATAAATTGACGATCAAGAATCGGATCCTCTGCCGAGAATTGACGACTGCTTGATCAATTAAAAGGAGCTTCGCTTTCTCCAAAATTGATTTAAGGACGGTTATCACCACTCAAGGTGAAAGAAGCTTAACATTTATAAGACGGCATTTCAACACGCTACGGACACTATGAGTTTGTAGTGATGCCGCTTGGACTAACCAATGCATCAAATTGATTTATGGACATGATGAATCGAGTCTTTCAACCATATTTAGACCGGTTTGTGGTAGTGTTCATAGATGACATATTGGTTTATTTGAGAAATGAGGAGGAACATGACCAAAGATTTGCGATAGTATTACGCCTACTTCGTGATAAGCAATTGTATGCCAAATTTAGTAAATGCGAATTTTGGCTAAAGGAAGTGACTTCCTTGGTCATGTAGTATCACCAAGGAATAAGGGTGGATCCTCGTAAAATTGAGGCTATTCGATTGGAAACCACCAACATCGAGAGTCAAATTCGTAGTTTCTTGGGTTTGGCTAGATACTATAGACGCTTTTGTAGAGGGCTTTGCTGATTGTCGCACCCTAACTAAATCAAGGCGAAGGGAGCTCCGTATATCCGGACCGAAAAGCAAAGCAAGAGAGTTTCGAGAAATTGAAGAAGATCCCGACGAAGCTCCAGCTTTGATTCAACCGAGGTCGGAAAAGAATTCACTGCTTATTGTGATGCGCCTCACACGGGTTTGGGTTGTGTGTTGATGCAAATGGAAAGGTGGTGGCCTATACTTCGCCAATTGAGACCACACAAGTAAACTACCCTACCCATGATTTGGAGTTAGTGCCGTTGTCTTTGCTCTAAAGATTTGAAGGCACTATCTCTATGGTGAGAAATCTATAATCTACACGGATCACAAAAGTCTTAAATACCTCCTTACCCGTATGAGTTAAATTTGAGACAAAGAAGATGGGTAGAATTGTTAAAGGATTACGATTTCTCAATCGAATACCATCCCGGAAAGGCTAACGGGTAGCCGACGCTAAGTCGTAAGACCGTATCTAAATTAAGAGCTTTGTTTGCCCATTTGAGTCTCAGATGAGGATGGCGCTTGTTAGCGTAACTTCGTGAAACCTCCGTGGTCGGAACAAATCAAGGAAAAACATACATCAGATGAGAAGTTGGGACCTTTACTTCGCAAGTTGAAAATGGTGAAATTGAAGATTTTGGAATAAACATGGAGGGGATGTTGTGCTTTCGAGGAAGAGTATGCATGCCTAAGGACTCAGATCTAAGGCAATCGATTCTACGGAGGCGATAGTAGCCCTTATGCTATGCATCCCGGAGGAAATAAGATGTATCGAGATCTCCGTGAATGATTGGTGGCTGTGGTTGAAGCGTGAGATTTCGTAATTTGTGGGCAAATGTTTGACTTGTCGACAAGTGAAGGCGTAACATCAATTACCGTCCTGGTTGTTACAACCGATAAAGATTCCTCTTTGGAAATGGGAGAGGATAACTATGGATTTTGTTAGTGGGTTACCGTTAACCCCTACTAAGAAAAATTCGCTTGGGTAATTGTTGATCGGTTGACTAAGACCGCCATTTCCCGCCAACAGACGGATTATTCATTGCAAAAGTTGGTGAAACTATACGATCCGAAATTGTGAGGCCGCATGGGGTACCAGATCTATTATATCGGATAGGGACCCTAGGTTTACATCACGATTCGAAAGCTCGCATGAAGCCTTGGGGACAAAGTTGAACTTCAAGACGGCTTTTCATCCTCACCGATGGTCACGGAGAGAGTAATTCAGATATTGGAAGATATGTTAAGAGGATGTGTAATCGACTTCGTGGGTAGTTGGGAGGATTATCTACCATTGATGTAATTCACAGATAACAACAAATATCGCCTAGCATTCAGATGGCACCTTACGAGGCATTGTATGGTCGTAAGTGTCATTCTCCTATTTGTTGGACCGAGTTGGGCGAAAGATGATGTTAGGTCCCGAGATGATATCTCGAGATGAGAGGATAAGGAAAAGTTATTCGAAAGCACGGTTGAAAGAAGCCTCGATAGATGTAAGTCGACGCAGATCCGCGAAGGGACATCGAGTATAGTGGGGGATCAGTTTTCGAGGGTCTCTCCTTGGAAAAAGATCTTCGTGTTTGGAAGGAAGGGCAAGCTAAGTCCTAGATACATTGACCTTATCGTGTCAAACGTGTTGGTCCAAAGGGCTTATCGATTGAGTTACCTCCTGAGTTGGATCAAATCCATAATGTTTTTCATGTTTCCATGTTGAGGCGTTATAGATCGATCCTTCGCATATTATACCCAGTAGAAGAATTGGAGTGAATTCAGATTTGTCTTTGAAGAAGAACCAAGGAAATCCTAGACCGAGATGTCAAGGTACTAAGGAAGAAAACCGTGCTGCTGGTCAAAGTACTATGGCGTAACCACGAGTGGAAGAAGCTACGGGGAGCCAGAGGATGCAATTCAAGAACAATACCTCACCTTTTTTCAACCGTAAATTTCGAGGACAAAATTTTCTTTAAGGAGGGTAGAGTTGTAACACCTAAAAATCCGAGTATTTAAATTGCATAAATTGGTGTTTAGATTTTAAAGAAAAAAATTTTATTTTTACTTTAGTGCTTATTGAATCCAAAAGAGGGTAAAGCATGATTTGGAGAAGGAATAAAATTTTTTTAATTGAGAATTTATTGAAGTGAAACAAAGGTCATTAAGACTTAAGTTAAATTAAGTGTTAAAGAGTGTCATAAGATGAGCAAATGGTAAGGTGGAGTTGGCGCATGGGTTATAGTAAGAGGGAAGAGGTTCGAATCCCTTGTATAGCACCTAGATAAAATTTTGTTTTTAATTTTCTGCACATGGATAGAAAGTGTCGGCCAAGAACATATATGGAAGGTGTTGACCATGTTAATTTTGGTTAGTGTATCAATGGATTAAGGAAACAACTAACTTATGGCATGCAATCAAAAACTTAAGGAAGGATAGGGGGACATAAGGCACAAATCAAGGAAGAATTTTGGAAACAATATCTTGGCCAATGGAACATGCTTATGGATGCAATATGGCTAGGGGAGCCTAATTTTGGTGATAGTTTGGCTAGGAATTTTAGTCTTTTGTTTTGGTCATTTTTTTTAGTTTTGTGCATAATTTTGTAAATTCTCTCAACCTATCTCTCCCTTGGCCGAATTGTGCATTGGTAAGCCTTGATTATTTTGACCATTTGGTCATTTAAGTTTATTGGTTTAGTACTTGTTTGTGTTTCTTTTCTTTGAGTGCCAAAAATCACCTATACCAAAAGCCAAACTTTTTCTCTTCTTTTTGCCATTGCCGAATATACACCTCTCTTAAAGCTCGTCTTTTTCTTTTCTTTTTCTTCTATTCTCTTTGTAATCAAAGCAACATCATCACCATCTTTTCTTTTATTTTATTTCTTTCAATCGAAATTCTCCATCTACACTCTCATGGTCGAATGCTAATGTGCCTATAAGCCAAATTTATTTTCTTTTCCTTGATCATACTTAATCGAATCTTTCATCAATTAAACAACATTCTCAATCCTTTCCTTTTGACCGTGGAAAATAGGTAAGGGTTCTTTTCCATTTTCGATTTATTATTAGTGTCATGGCCGAATATCATTGGTTTTATGAGGGCCTTTTGGATCGATATAACGCTCATTCTAATAACGCTTTTTCGTTATTATTTAGTGCAATAATGGAGATCGGAACTCAAGTGATCGAAATTGTAGAAACGTTGGAAACGCTTTATTGTGGTAAGGAAATCACATCTTTTTAAAGCCCTTAGTACTGTTTGATATTATTTAGATCTAACTAATATCCCTTTGGATTTTGAAGACTTTCAAAATAGGGAAGAAAAGGGCGGTGGTTAGTCACGTTAAGAGGGCGGATCGTAAATCCCCATTCAAACGAAGAGCGGTTTCGATATCGGGATTTTCCACCGGTTATGGGCCATCTTCCAAGGAAGTCCATTATTTGAAGTGGTACGAACTCCGAGCCATTATATCGTTGGTGGATTCTCGTGCTAACGAACCAAGAACGAGGAGAAGCCGAAAATCAAGTGATTCAAAATCAAGAGGGTAAGATTTTGGATCCGTATCGATTAAGAATATTTTTACAAAATAGTTGTCTAACGGATCAAAATATGTTTTAGGTGCCGAGGAGCGAGAAGGATTAGTACTATCGGTAACGAGGTGTAACTTCACACTCATTATTTTCTGCTGGATGTCAATTACGGTATGGAAGTAAATCGTAAAACGATTAGATCGGTAAAAACGTAAAAATTGATATTTTGACGAAAATACGTAAAAACGACTAAATCGTGAAAATTACAAAATGCCTCGAGAAATTATTCGTTATTATGTAAATTGATGTTTCGTGAAAATGGGCCGCAAATACTCTAGTTCGATAAATTGGGCCAAAATACTCTAGTTCGATAAATTGGGCCAAAATACTCTAGTTCGATAAATTGGGCCAAAATACTCTAGTTTGATAAATTGGGCCAAAATACTCTAGTTCGACAAATTGGGCCAAAATACTCTAGTTCGATAAATTGGGCCAAAACACTCTAGTTCGGTAAATGGGCCAAAGCCCACTAAACTGCTAAATAGACAAATTGCTATATTATGTTTATGGGCCAAATAAAATGTTTATCGTTAAACCCACCATGTTTGCATTATTAAGAAATTTTATATTTTATACACGCATAATGGCATCGGTGGGTTATATGAAGAGAAGAATGGCCGCTGCTGTAAATCTAGTTCGGTGGCTCGCCACAATATTGGCTTATTGCTCTAGTTCGGTGGCTCGCCACAATAATGGCTTATTGCCTCTAGTTCGGTGGCTCGCCATAATAATGGCTCATTGCCTCTAGTTTGGTGGCTCGCCACAATAATGGCTTATTGCCTCTAGTTCGGTGGCTTTGCCACAATTATAAAAAGGTTTGATGCCTACGATTGGTGTGTTAAGGTGGTGGGTTGACTTGATCCCCAGTGTGTGATGGTTGGTACGGGGGTGTTAGCGGATGGATATTAGGTTTGGGATGGGAAATACATTTTACATGCATTATTAATTATTTTAATTTATGATATAATGTTGAATTCTGTAATTGGGCTCAAGCCCAGCATAATATCTTGATGATCTGGCCCAATAATGGTGGTAAGTGAGTTGCACACTGAGTTCTAAGTAACTCACCCCTTTAATTTTTCCATCTCAGGTAATGGAAATTGATGTGGACTTGGTAGAGCATGACTTCGTGGAGGCCATACCGCAAAAGAGGGTTAATTAAACTCGAACTTTTAATAAGTATTTTTTACTATTATGGATTATTGTAATAAGGGCCTCTATAAATAACTTGTGAATTTTATGTGTGTTTGGGATTTAAACTATACTTTGGACTTTTTAATTATGGGCTATGATTTTATGATGTTTTTATTAAAATAAATTTGAGTTTTCAAAGTATATGGAATTCTTTTATAATTATTTTGTTATAGTTAACTCTTTATCAAACTACCTAAAGGTTTTTGATAAATACAATGATTTTCAACTAATGTTTTCAAATATTTATCGAATTCAAATACTCTTCAAATTTTAAACCCTGTAAATAATATTGTAGTTTTCAACTCATTAAAGATTTAAAAATAGCTCGATTCTTGTAACAAACCAAATCTAGTCTCAATGCATAGACCGGGTTTGGGGAGTTACACTTTAAATTTCAAAAACATAAGAAATCATCCATTGTAATGCCCTGAAATTTGGGCCTATAAGTATTGGGCCTTGAGCAAGGGAACAGTTAGGAGACTGTGCATAAAAGTTTATGTGAGCTAGGAAATGACACAATTAAATGTCTGCTCAAGTGGTTAAGGTGCCCTAGAGGAGTTGGAAAAGTCTTGGGTTCAAACCTGGGCTTTAGCAAAAAAATTTGTTTTAAGTGGATAAAAATTTTAAATTATTGTGTTAAAAAAATGACACAAGGAAGCATGTGGTCTAGTGGTTGTGGAGTCATTAAGGTTGCAAGAGAGCTTGGGTTCAAGTCGTGGCTCTTGCAATTTATTTTGGTTTTTCTTTTAAAGGAACCTGGACTTTGGCTTTTAGACCTTTTAATTAATTGAAGATAAAATGTGACACAAAAGAGCTTGTGGCAAGGAGGCAAGTGGCGTGTTGAGCTATTGAAGGGGGCTTGGGTCCAAATCCCATTGCAAGCAAAAATGATATTTATTTTGCTAGCATGAGGAGATAGGAGTTTGAGGTGGTTTCGAACTCTATTGGGTGAGAGCTTGAATGGGTCTTGGAGGGTGTTATGGAGGGATAAGGGGAGAGATTCGAGGAGAAAGTTAAGGAATTCAAATTAGGGAGTGTTGTAGCCGATTGGGAGACTTGTTTGTGCAATTCAGCTAATGGGGTCTTTGGGTATGGATTTTCAGTAATTTGTGAGTAAATAGGTGCCAAATTTCCTCTCTGTCATTTGGGGACTTTGTTCCTTTTGGCGATCCTGGCATCCTTTCTCCGTAGTGTCGATTTCACAAGTTACCTTTCGTGCTCTTTCGAGATTTGATTAGTGTAAGTTTTAGTGTCGAAATCCCTATTCTTAACTTCTTTTCTTCTACTTTTGCCGAATCACACTACTCTTTTTCCTTTTACTCCTTTGTGACCGATTCTCCCCTCCTTACCTCTTCGCTTAGTTTCGGTTTAATGGTTATTCTCTGGTAATCGCTTTGGCAAGTGGCCGATTGCTTCATTGCCCTACCGTTGCTATTAGTTGATTTGGTGTGCTCAAATCCTTCTTTCGACATTCAATCATTTTGGGGGTAAGCGGTGTTGGTCGAATACTCTATGACTTAATATTGGGACTTTAAGCCATATTCTTGAAAATAGTTTTCCCAAATAAGGTTCGTTGCCTGAGCAGATAATTATCGAGATTGATCCTTAGTCAGCGTTAAGAGCAATAAAGCCTTTTCACTTATTCAGGGCTTTGGAGCACGTGGATGATTCGTATGTTTTGCAATTAGGTGTGTAACTATACGCCCGATTTCGTGAATGTCAAATGCGAGATAAAGGTGTGTATTCACACCCCTATCTATCTGTGAATCGAGAAAAGCCGATAAGCTAAAATACCAAAACCTCGGCATTCGAGGCCTCATGAGCGTGCGAACACATATGGGGTGAACTGAGCCCCAAATCGTGGGCAGCAAACTATAGAGGCCACCACGTGCGTTTTCGTGGACTAGGGTCATTATGGGCCTCAATAGGTCAAAATGGGCTATGTGGGCCCAATGGGCTTGTGGGCTCACACGAGTAAAATCCTCGATAAGTGATCATTGATAGGTTGGTTTATGAGGCTCGCGATGTCGTATGTGAATCTAGAATAAATGGGCCACACGAGTGTGTCCAATAGTGGGTTTTGGGCCCATATACACTGTTCTGGCCGTGTAGGTTATCTGAGTTGCTTGAAGCGATAATAGACCCTCTAGAAGGTCCTAATAAGTACCAAGACCCCAATATTGTAAAATTACCAAAATACCCCTATAAGACAAAATGACTGTTTTGCCCTTGTGGGCAACTGTTTGACTTATATTATGAATTTGACTGATTTGACTGTGATCGTATGACTGTGTTTTAACTGACTTTACTATGGTAGTTTGACTGATATGCTTTTAATATATGTTTAAATGACTATTACTGAGCATGGCCATTCTGCATACACCTATGAGGATTGAGCATGACATACATGACATATTGCATGGGGTTGGGACATTTTTACGGAGGAAGTGTATGGTCCATTGCCGTTCTGTACAAGGCTTTTAGCCTTTCTGTGATATTTATGGCTTTTAGTCGTTCTGTATACGACACCGAGCCATTCTGTTGACTCAATGCAGCAACCAGTGCTAAGCTTGGTGTGTTGGATGGGTGGGTCGATTTTATCCCCACATGGTGTGTTGGTTGGTATAAGTTGTGTATTGGTTGGATTAGGTTGGATTTACATGCATATCCGCATCCGATCTCGATTCGTAATGGGCTTAGGTCCACTGGTTACATTAATGGGCTAAGGCCCACGACATCTTGGTTTGTAATGGGCTCAGCCCCGATCATTCTCGCATACCATATATCTGATTGTTTGTATTATAAGGTATTACACACTAAGTTTTCGCAAACTCACCCTTCTATCTAACTGTACAGGAAATCCTCAGCTGCGAGAGACTCGGAGGTGGCCACACGATCGCTGATGCTTTGCTGTAGACTTTTAATTTGATTTTTATATTTTGGGTTTTAATTCTATTATAAGGCCATTGAGGGATTAAAGTTTTTAAATGGGCTTTAGATTTCCTTATTTAAAACTACTAAACACGAAATTTCAAAATTAACAACTATTTTCAAAAACTCTTAAAAACAGACATTTTTATATTTCAAACTTTAGTAGCTTCCGCGATTGGAATAACCTAAAGTATCAATGCCAGACATTAAGTAAACGTTTTTGACAAGATGATTTGCTAAACTCGAGCAAAAGGATTTAAATATAAAAATGAACTTTTAATGACAAACTCAGTTTTTGAATGATGCTTTGATGTGACATGCTAGATTCGGCCATAACGTCTAGGCCGAGTTTGGGGTGTTACATCCATGGCATAACTCAAAAAATTTGACAGTTTCACAAATTAGTCTCTGTGTTAGATAAATTAAGTTACAACGATTTCAAAAACATAGAAATTACTAAAAATAGGTAAAGAATCAACTCACATGCAAGAAGAACAAGTGATCGAACCTCAAAGTTCTTTCAACAATGGTGTTTCGATGGCAGAGAAACAAGAAAGAAAATGATGATGACCATTCATGCTTATTGTCGTGTTTTACCATTTTTATTTTAATAAAATAATTTAATTTTTTAATACATAATTTATTAAAACCCGCTACTAACCATCCACCATCAATAATCATGGCATATTTTCCATTTAAAACCATCAAATTATTCATTTATAGCTATTTAACCCATATAAACTAATAGTGGTTAACTTGTGCAACTTTTTACGATTTAATCCTTTTTCCTTAATTAACTATCCAAAGATCAAAATTTTTAGACCAAATTTTAATATACCTATATAACCACTCTGTAAATATTTAATAAAAATATTTATGGGCTCGATTTATAGTAACGAGGACCCGATACCTCATTTTCCAAAATCACTTGACTTTAAGGAAAAACCACTTGTACTTAACTATCCGTTCAATTAACTAAAATTATCAAATCAAAATTCAATATAATAATATATTTTACTTGTAAATATTAAATAATAACATTTGCAGACTCACTTGTCGAACTTGTGGCCCCGAAATCACTTTTCCTACACTATTATTTTAGAAATTCATAGTTGATCCATTTGGTATAATAGGTGCACTTATGGAATACATGTATGTTGGCCTATATTTAAGGGTTAACTTGATTTATGTATGAATTGGTTATTAAAGGTAATTGAATTGGATATATACATTTGATATAATAATATAATGCTTTTACTTGAATCGTGGAAATACTATTGAGCTTTATCGCTCAACGTTCAGTTTGTTTTTTGTGCACAAGTTAGGTTCATAATGTAACACCCCTTACCCATATCCGTCACTAGAATAGGGTACGAGGCATTACTAGACTTAATCACATATAACCGACCATTTTCGAGTCACAAATTTCCATTCAAATTTAAAACTTTTCATTCACAATCATATTGTCCCTATTACGGGCCTACGAGGCCCAAAACATACTTTGGAAGTGGTTTGGGACTAAACCGAGAACTTTAAAATACTTAAAAAATTTACCACAAAACAAGGCCACCTACCTATGTGGCTTGGGACACACCCGTGTCCTCGACCCATGTAACTCTTTGTTTATGAAGTCATCAACCACTTAGGGTCACACGGCCAAGTCACACTCCCGTGTGCTAGGCCGTGTGGCCATCCTTGTGGATCAAAGTTAGGATATTTACCAAGCCTTCTTTCTATGAAAAAACTATTGCACACTTATGCCAAGTTTATCAACACACACATGGCATTTTTTTAGGCATCCCAATAACCACATCATGGCATTCGCACACCATTTATAAATCACATTCATCATGCACAACCACACACACACTTAACTAATCATAGCATATAACTTACTCAACCATTCACATTTAGTATTTGCCACACATAATTATCACACATTCACTCATCCAACCCAAACAAGCATGCACATCCATGTAATGCTTCATCATAGACTTATAACATAACAAATATTGCCACATCAAATGGCTTTATACATCAATGACCTTCAATTAGCATAGGCCAATATTCTAGGCCAGCTCATCATAACATGTACACAAATGACCAAGTCCCTATACATGCCATAGACTTAAAAATCTAGAATAAAAATCATCGGTACCAATCCATAGCTTCTTAGTGTGATAGAATCTCTGACGACCTCCAACTCGAGCTAGCATCTATGACACTATAGGAAAAAGAAAGGAAGGGGGGTAAGCTATATAGCTTAGTAAGTTGGTATGTCAATAATAAGCAATTTATTTATATGTTTTTACCAATCCTCCCAATATGTTCTCAAGATAATATAATCATAATTGCACATAGTTCCACTATTTACTCACGTTCATCTCAAGCTATCTTCTCGAGTCATAGTCACTAAATTATTTATATCTTGAGCTACGAAACTTGAATATCTGATAATTTTTCCTAAAATATACTCACATATATTCTTACCATAAAATTTTTAGAATTTTTTGTTTAGCCAATAAGTATAGTTTATTCATAAAAGTCACCCCTATTCCGCTGTCCGACAGTTCTAACCGCACTTCACTAAAATTAATTATCTCATCGTACAAAATTTGAATAATGTTCCTGTTTGGTTCTATTGAAAGTATACTCATTAATAAATTTAAGCTTAAAAATTATAAACCATAATTATTTTTTTATAATTTTTAATGATCTTCCCAAGTCAGAACAGGGGATTCCGAAATCATTTTAACTCTATCTCACAAAAATTCAAATATCTCAGAATATGAAATTCTTTTTCTTATACCATTTATTTTATGTGAAAATAGACTCAATAGGATTTAATTTCATATCTTATTTAACCTCTAATTCGATTTCCAAAATTTTTGGTGATTTTTCAAAGTTATAAAATTGTTTCTATCCAAAACTGTTTTATTGCTAATTTTACTATTTAATGATTTCTTTGTTTCAACTTCCATTTACACATACATAACACCAAAACATATTCATTACTAGCCATTTACAAATATTTACATGTCTTTCATTGGCCAATTTAACCTATACATCAATAACAAAAGCTTAAACATATCATGTCTCAATTTAATTTAGCCTAAAAGCCCCGCACATGATCATCAATTACATTTACCACATATTTATACATCATAAGCATATACCTATAATCACAAGGTCATCACAAGATCATTCTCATAGGTATAACTTACTCGTTTATATTCTTACCAAAATTTGATCACATATCGAACATATTGCTCGTGAGTGTATACATACATATACCTACACTTAACCGTTATATATTCACATTCATTTGCACTTTAGTCATTTTCCCGTTGAACACGTCGGAATATTATTGGATACATCGGAAGTTTGCACATAAGTGGAACACTTTTAGTCGAAGCTACTTCATATCACACTTTTCATATAGGCTCACTCTCAAGCTAATACCATTCATGGGTCTTCTCACATAAGCTATAGGTGATGCGTAACTACTCAAGGTCTTTGCTTTCACAAGTCGCCGAGTATCTGCAACACATGCACAAAGTCAATTACCCAACCACTGGTAGAACTTATAAGACTAGCACCCATTTCACAAAGTCACAATCTATCAAAATATGAAAACATAAGTAAAAACGATGCATTATTTACATACAAACTTACCTCGATAGCCAAAATGACTTATTCATCATATTATTTGTTTTCCTCCATTCTAGGTCCCAACCTCATTTTATTTGATTTATAATATCACATTTAGTCTATTTATTAGTCACATTATTCAATGTGATCCAAAATTCATCACTTAAAGTTTTACATATTTATACTTTTCCCTAGGATCGTAAAAGCGATTTTCATTCAATTTCTTTGTATTTTAAGCCTAACCAAACCATTTTCATAACTACAGCAGCCCAAAATTTCCACTAATTCACACTTTCATGACAAATTTTATAACTTTTCCAAATTAGTCCTTTTTAGCATATTTACCAAAAATACCTAGTAAAAGTTGTTTCTCTAACCATAAACATGCATAATCTACCTTTAAACATAAAAATACACAAATATTCATCATGGTTCAAAACCCTAGACTTCAACCATATCTCAAAATATCGGTAGAAATAGATAGATCTTGTTATGAGGATTTTAAAAACGTAAAAATCATTAAAAACGGGGCTAGAACAGACTTACAATCAAGCTTGGAAGCTTGAAAAACCCTACCCATGATTTCTCTATGAATTTTCGGCCATGGGTTGAAGATGGACAAAAAAATTGGCTTTTATTTTGTTTATTATGTCATTTAATCATTAAATGACCAAAATGCCCCTAACTTTAAAATAATCTATTTCACTTATTTCATATCCATTTTTGTCCAAAAAATTATCCAATGGTCTAATTACCATTTAAGGAACTCAAATTTAAAATTTCGTAACAATTGGACACCTCTAACATGTAGAACTTAACTTTTGCACTTTTTACAATTTAGTCCTTTTGACTAATTGAGTGCCCAAACGTCGAAATTTTCGAACGAAATTTTCACAAAATCATTTTTTTGAAATCGTAGACCATAAAAATGTAATAGATATAAATTTGTTCCTCGTCGGATTTGCGGTCCCAAAACTATTATTCCAACTAGGCCCAAAATCGAGCTATTACACATTTCGAGGTCTCGAGCATTGACTTTAGCATCCAGACAAAGATCTCAGAGGAAACAATGTTTTTATAGTTCTTTTTTTGGTTATACGAAATGTACCTAGGTTGAGTAGGTTTGGGTATTTTTCTACGTTTTAAGAATATTGAATTGGAAGTTTGGTAAATGGACTTAACCATAGGAATGTAAATTATGAATAAGTTTGTCATATGGTTTAGAAATGTATAAAAGATTTATTTGCAAATGGTACTTTTTAATAGTATGTATGATTGAAATCTTGAGTGAGTTAGGCTAGTTAATGAACTTATATAGAAGATGCCATTAGTGTATAGTTGTTTAAGGTAATATGATTCATGTGTATTGCATGATTTGGCTGAAAATTATGGTAAGGATATGTATAGGAGTTGATTTGAAATCATAGGTTGATATTTCACTTAGAAAATCTAAAAACCGGTTTGTTGATCTCGTAAATAATTGGTGTAGCGATTAAACGAGTATCCATAACACATGCCAAAACTCACAACATACGGAGTAGACTACAAGGCGCGCCGATTATGTCGCGACCTGACTGAGGATGTTGTGCCACGATGAAGCACAATTCAGTTTTCTCTTTTCTTAAGCTTTAGGTTTATTTCGGTTTTGTTACTTTTGTAGAAGAGGTCGCATTTGTAAACATTAAATTTGCTAGAGCTCATTTTACAGATAGGCTTCAATGACTTCCTAGGGTTGTCAAGCCTAGGGTTTTAGGTTCTTCCTCTCTTGAACAAGCTGCTAAATTAATGAAGTGAATCAAAGTTCTTTAGCCAACTCTCAATCATTGAACACTTCAAGCTCAATTCATCAGTTCTCATTTATTAAGCTGAATCGAATCTAGTCAAGACTAAATGAACTAATTTGGTAAATTTGTTTGGTGTAGGTACATGCTATTGACGGTTAAGTGCAAGAAGCTTCCGTGCCTAGAGTTCACCAAAGGACTTGTAAACATTAAGTAACTTAGTCTAGCTCATTAGTAGCTAAATTAAGCTGATTGAAGGCTTCTAGAATCTGCCCATTGACGTCTCCCATACTAGGAAGCTTCAAGGAACCTTCAAGGGACATTCTAGGAAGGTGCCAAGAGGTTTCAGCTCATTAAGTTGCTACATGATGTCCATTAGGCTACCCAAAGTGCCTATTCAGCTAGCCTACTTTTCTAACTATAAATACTTTGCTATTTCTATGTAAGTCGGACTTCTTTTGCTTATTGTTGAATGTTTATAACATTTGTGAGTTTTTCAACTCTCTTATTTCATTTTAGACTCAGCTTGACTTATCTAACTTGCTAGTGGCGTCATACTGTTTTGTTGTGAACTTATCACTTATTTCGAGTGTGGCGTTCAACCTAAGCTATACCTTTGGTTCCTACCTTCTTAGGTAATGGGTCAAGGTCCTATCCTATTAACCAAACCACCTTAAGCATCCTATAAGTCTCGGTCAGCACTCACTATAGTGTTGGTTCATTCTTGACACTTGAGCCCACTTCGTTCCAACTCCAGCATCCATTTCATTACCTTTATTTTCATTGTTAGCCAAACCTTTGCCAAACCATTCTTCACTTAAGCCTATTCCTTCCATCCGTATTAGCCATTTTAAAGTTCTCTTAATTATTTGTTTAACCAAACCTATCCATAGCCTACCTTAAAACCCTTTGAAACCCTTTTTGCTTAAGCCTATACTTAGCTAAAGTTAACTAAACTCCGAGTTGAACGATACTTCTCCATTTTACGATTGGGAAACACATACGACTCGAGACATCTACAATCGAGCTCATATCAAAACATGCATCAGGAGTGGTTCGGGACTAAACTAATAACTTAGGAAACTTTTTGAACATTTAGAAAATTTTCTCAAAAATAGGGGACACACGCCCGTGTGGCCTGGCCGTGTGTCTCACAAAGCCAAAGACACACCCGTGTCATATGTCTTGTGATTCATTCTAAATGAGAGCACATGGTTGTGTCCCAGTTCGTGTCTAACCCTATGTAACTCTCTGACTTGGGTCACACGGCCAACACACACACCTGTGTGGGTAGCCCGTGTGCCAGGCCATGTGCTAGATCGTGTCAAACCTGTAGGGTATACTGACTTCTACCATGCGGCCAGGTCACACTCCTGTGTGTGAGGCTGTGTGGAGCATACTGACTTGGTTTCTATTTCAACACCAGGGGACACACAGCCGTGTACATGATCGTGTATCACACACGATTGATACACACACCCGTATCTTTGCCCGTGTGGACAAAAATAGGGTATTTACCAAGCCATTTTGCCACTCAATCTTATGCACACCTACATGAAACTCAAATGGCACAAAACATAGCATATCATAGGCATTAAATCAACCTCACTCAAGCACATTTCATACCATTTCCAACATCAACCAATACAAAACATAAATACCACAATATGCCATACAAATTCATACCAAACTCAAATGTCCATTAATGCCTAGATTCACTAGCATACAAAAATTCATAACTCAACCATTTGCTATCAATAATACTAATTATCCACAAGCATCACATATCCAACATCAAAACATCACACAAGCCATATACACACATGATTTAATCATACCAAAATAAGCCAACTTATATGGCAATATACAAAACCAAACTTAGAACATTTACAAGCCAACTCAAATGGCTACATTCATCATCAATTCATGAACCGAAATAACCAAAGTCTCTATACATACCATATACTCAAAACATAAGCTTAAAAATACTAAATCGATAGTTAGATAGTGTGATGAAATCTTTGACGATCCCGAACTCGAGCTAGCTTTGACATCACTATAAAATATGGAAAAATAAACAAAGTAAGCTTTATAGCTTAGTAAGATCATATGAAATAAACTCAATCTTAACATAAATACAAACTATCAAATTTGAATATATCAACATGTAATTCATTTAACTAACAAACCTTTCACATTTTCAATCATAATCTTGTGTATGAACTTCACAACTTCTTTGATTTAAACTTATATAGTTCTTGTACATACCTGTACCATCTTGTACCAATCTCATTTCAACCACATCTTTCATTTTCCTGTTGAACCATTTGGAATACTTCGGATACATGGGAAACTCACACCCAAAGTGCCACATATATAGCCGAAGCTACCTCAATCACATATCACATATATGCTCACTCTCGAGCTATCAACGGACTTGCTCATACAAGCTGTGGGTCAATACGTAGCTACACGGTGCTGCTCACACAAGCTGTCAAGTAACCGTAACACATGCTAGTATACTCAGCCACCGGTAGGACGTACAAGATCAACACCCGGGTCACATAATCATAATAAGCCCTAATGAAGTGTCATTCATATCCTAATCTATTCCTAAGGTTCAATTGGGATTTCATACTTGTTGAAACTTCACCGAACGTGTCCGTAGAGTGGTATTTACAATTTGTACAATATAAAACATTAAAAACAAAATTATAACAATGCTTATTACATACGAACTTACCTTGGACGTAAAAATGGCTAAACTGATTGATTAGTCGAGAACTTTGTTTTTCCCTCGATCTAGATCCGAGTTTCGCTTTTCTTGATCTATATGTAATCAAACTTACCTTATTTAATTATCTCTCTATTTAATTTAGTCCAAAATTCACATTAAGGCACTTTTACACATTTGCCCCTAATGTTTCACTTTTTACAATTTAGTCCTTATTTCATAAAATCACAAATTCATGCAATTAGGTCCCTACCCATGCTAGCTGAATTTATCTTATTATCGAAGTAGCCCATATTTTTCATTTATTTCACATTTTAACCACAAAGTTTTCACATTTCATAATTTAATCCCTAATTTGCAGTTTCACTAAAAATCACTTAAAAAAACTTGTATAACTATCATCAAACATTCATAATCTATCATTAAACATCAAAATAATCATGTATTCATCAATGGAAATATCTAAAATATTTAACAATTTTGCAAAATAGTCCCTAGGCTAGCCAGACCTAGTTGCAATGATCTTAAAAACACAAAAATCAATAAAAATAGGATAACAAGGGACTTACAATTGAGCAATGCAATGACCGAACCCTAAATAGCTTCCATGGCTTCTTCTTTCTTTGCATTTTTTTATTAAGGAAGATGATAATGGATGAAATTTTGTTTTATTTTACGTATTTTAACTTTAATTTACAAATACCATAATTAACCTTAATAATAAACCATTAATAAATTCAAAATGATGTCCATCTTTGTCCACTTATTTTAATAATGGTATAATTACAACATAAAGACCTCTAATTTAAGATTCCATAGTTATTAGATGCCTTTAGGTAATAGAACTCCACTTTTACACTTTACGTGATTTAGTCCTTTTTATCAAATTAAACACTCAAACGATAAAATTTCTTAACGAGAATTTCACACAATCATATTTTCATGCCATAGATATTAAAATAATAATAAAATACTTATTTTGACTTCAAATTTGTGGTCCAAAAACCACTGTTCTGATTTGACTAAAATCACGATGTTATAACTCTCCCCCTTAGGGATTTTTGTCCTAGGAAATCTTACCAGAAAAGAGGTTAGTGTACTGTCTTCCCATAGCTTCCTCAGGTTTCCACGTAGTCTCTTCGGCTCCATGTCGTTGCCATAGCACTTTCACCAGAGCTATGCTTTTATTTATCAACTGTTTAGTCTCTTGAGCTAAAATTTTAATCAATTCTTTGTTCTACGTCATGTCGAGTTGAATCTCAATATCTACCAGAGAAATTACGTGTGAATGATCCAATCTATATCAACGCAACATCGGTACATGGAACACATTATGGATTTTCTCTAACTCTATCGATAAAGCTAGTAGATATTGTAACACCCCTCACCCGTATTCAACGTTAGAATAGGGTTACAGAGTATTACCGTACTTACACCACATTTTAAGCATGCATTTCATACACAACTTATCAATTTAAATACAATTCAATCAAAATCAATCATGAGAGTGTCCCTTAAACATGCCTACGAGGCTTTAAACATGTATTGAGAGTGGTTCGGGAGTAAACTGATAACTCGGAAATTTTCAACACTTAGAAAATTTTTCTCCAAAATAAGGGACACACGCCCGTGTGACCAGGCAGTGTGTCTCACACGGTCACCAGACACACCCGTGTCACAGGCCGTGTAGGCATTCGAAATGGAAGCACATGGCCGTGTCCCAGCCCGCGTGGACAAAAATAGGCTATATACCAAGTCATTTTGCCACCCATTTTGCACATACCTAAACCAACTCAAATGGTGCCAATCCATAGCATAAATAACATTCAATTAAGCCATAATCAAGACTAATCCATAGCATTTCCAATACCAACATTCAACATGCTTCTAACCTCCAACCTTACTCCATCAAAACATACCAATTCAACTAACTACACCTTTACTAAACATACATTATTTTGAACCAATTTACAAACATAATTCATATCTAATACCAACCATATATTCACATATATTAATATAACCAAAATTCACCAAATTAAGCCAACTCTCATGGATGTATTTACAACACAAAACATTTACAATCACAAGCCATTACAATCACTACCAACCCATAATCAAAATGATATCAAAATACCTATACATACCATATACTCAAAACATAGTTTCAAAAGTACCAAAGAGTCAATGGATAGTGTGGTGAAGTCTCCGATGATCCCTGAATCTGACTTAGCTTTGAAATCACTATAAAACATGGAAAAATAACAAAGTAAGCTAAATAACTTAGTAAGCTCGTATGTTAACAATGAGCAACTATCATCATCATTCATAAATCATTCATATAATAGAAAACAATGTGCAACAATTCTATTAAATCTCAAGCTACCAAATGATCATCCATATAACTAACCAAGGAACTCATCAACTTCATAGTTTTTAATACTCAATTCATTTCCATATATACTTGTACCATCTCATACCAATCTCATAATCAACCACATTCATCTTTTACCCATTGAACCATTCGGAATAGAAGTTGGATACTCAAGGTCTCACGCGATAAGGACCTATACCATGGCCCGAAGCCAAATCAAGATAACTTATCCGAAATTCTATTATCATGGCCCAAAGCCAAATCAGCCGATATGCATGGCCCAAATCCAAATTGGTTTATCTCGCACACCTAGTGCTAAATCATGGCCCGAAGCCAACTCAAGTATACCTAGTGACATGTCACTAGCATCCTAAACTATTCCTAAGGTTCAATCGGGTTTCCAACTATCGAATCTTCATCGAAGCATATAAAATACATTTGAAATGAATTTATAACATATGAACTTACCTTGGATGTTAAAACAGTGAATTGAGTTGATTAGTCGATAACTTTATCTCTTTCCCGATCCAAGTCTGTATTTCACTTTTCTTGATCTAAATATATTCAAAATTAACTTATTTAATCATCTATTCATTCAATTTAGTCCAAAACACTCTTTAAGGCACATTTACACTTTTACCCCGAAACTCTCACATTTTTACAATTTAATCCTTATTTCATAAAATCACAAATTCATGCAATTTAGTCACCACCCATGCTAGCCGAATTTCTCTAGTACTCATATTAGCCCATGTTTCTCATTTATTTCACATTTTAACCACTAACTTTACACATTTCATAAATAAATCCCTATTTTGCATTTTTACTCAAAATCACTTTACAAAATATATAAATCTAACAACAATATTTCATATTTCATCATCACACACCAAAGAGCATATATTTTCATCAATGGTAACTTTCAAAATCTTTAACAGTTTTACAAAATAGTCCTTGGGCTAGCTAGACCTAGTTGCAACGATCATAAAAACATAGAAATCATTAAAAATCGGGATCAAAATCACTTACAAGAATGGATGATAGCTAGCCAAACTTTGAAGCTATTTTCATGGCTTTTTCCTCTTCAATATTCTATTAAGAAGGCAAGAAATAAATTAAATGGCCTTTTGTTTTATGATTTATCATTTAAATTGTTTAATTACTAAATTAACCTTTATTAATGTTCACAAAATCACTTATTACTAGTCCGTAATTGTCCGATTACTAATATAATGGGGTAATTACAACATAAGGACCTTAAATTTAAGGTTCTATAGCTATTTGACACATTTAGCTAATAGAACTCTACTTTTACGCTTTACGTGATTTAGTCCTTTTTATCAAATTGACCATTTAAATGATAAAATTTCTTCACGAAACTTTCACACATACATGCTATCATGCTGTAAACACTTAAAATAATATTAAAAATAAATTTTTAATGTTTGATTTGTGGTTGCAAAACCACTATTTTGATTTGACCAAAAACTGGTTGTTACAGATATGCCAGTGGCCCTATTCTTTCAATGATCTTATATGGCCCAATAAGTCGCAGACTCAGCTTGACTTTGCGACCAAATCTATGGATTTTCTTCCATGAAGATACTTTCAGAAATACTTTATCATCTTTCTAAAATTCAAAATCTTTACGTTTCAAATCTACGTACAATTTCAGTCGATCTGAAGCTGCTTTTAGACCGCGGTATTACTTTCACTTTTTCTTCGCTCTCGATTAAATCAACCCCGTGAATCGTTTTCTTACTCAGCTCAGTCCAGTACAATGGATTCGATATTTGTGACCATTTAAAGCTTCGTATGGTGCCATCTTTATACTCATTTGAAAGCTATTATTATACGCAAATTCAACCAACGACAAAAATCTCCCATAGTTACCATCAAATTCTAACAGACAACAACGAGGCATATCTTCGAGAATCTATATTACTCTCTCAGACTAACCGTCGATTTATGGATGAAATGCAGTACTAAAATTCAACCTCGTACCTAGAGCTTCTTGTAATTTCTTCTAAAATCGAGATGTAAATCTCGGATCTCTATCCGAAATAATAGAAACTGGCACCCTATGTAATCTAACAATCTTAATGTACATCTCAGCCAATTTATCAAGTGAATAATCAGTATGTACCGGAATGAAATGTACAAATTTAGTTAGTCGATCAACGACAACCCAAATGACATCTTTCTTTTTTGGAGACATGGGTAATCGCGATATGAAATCCATTGTAACTCTATCCCATTTCCATTCTGGTATCATCACAAGCTGTAGTAATCCCGATGGCACTTGATATTTAGCTTTAACTTGCTGACACACCAAACATCTCGATACAAATTTTAAAATGTCTCGTTTCATACCCGACCACTAATACAATTGTTTCAAATCATTGTACATTTTAGTATCCTCGGATTAATAGATAGACAACCACTGTGTGCTTCGTGCAAAATTTTTTGAATGAGCTCAAAATTCTTTGGTACACAGATTCTACCTCGGTACATTAAGCAATTATCGTACTCGATCTGATAATCTGAATCACTAATCAACTCACATTGCATTCTTTTGGTTTGTAACTTGGTATCACACTTTTGAGCTTCACAAATTTGCTAAAGAAATACCAGTTTAGCTTTCAACTCTGCTAGAATTGAACCATCATCAGACAAAGTCAATCTTGTATTGCTCTCAAAGAAAAAAGAGATTTTCTACTCAAAGCATCTGCGACAACATTTGCTTTCCCCTGATGATAATCAATTACTAACTCGTAATCTTTTAATAGCTCACCATCTTCGTTGTCATAAATTCAAGTTTTTCTAAGTCATTATATACTTTAAAATTTTGTGATCAGTAAAGATGTGACATTACCATACAAATGATGTCCCCAAATTTTCAATGTGAAAATAATTGCAACCAACTCTAAATCGTGCGTCGGATAATTCTTTTCATACGACTTTAACTGTTTGGAGGCATAAGATATAAATTTTCCTTCTTGCATCAAAACGCAACCCAAACCATTCAATGACGCGTCATTGTATGTCACAAAATCTTTACCCGACTCAGGTTGAACCAAAAGCTGGTGCCGTAGTTAACAATGCTTTCAATTGATCGAAACTCTGTTGACATTTCTCTGACCACTCAAATTTTACATCTTTCTGTAGCAACCTAGTCATCAGTATAGCAATCATCGAGAATCCTTTAACAAAATGTCAATAACAACTAGCCAATCTCAAAAAGTTTTTGCCTTCGGATACATTTCTCGGTGGTTTCCAATCAACAACTTCAAAAATCTTGCTTGGGTCAACTCGTATGCCTTCAGCTGAAACAATATGTCCCAAAAATCTGACTTCTCGTAGCCAAAATTCACATTTGCTAAATTTAACAAACAATTTCTTATCTCTCAAAGTTTGTAGCATAATTCTCAAATGCTCGGCATGCTCAGAATCATCTCATGAATAGATCAGAATGTCGTCAATGAACACAACAACGAATCTGTCTAAATACAGTCTAAAAATTTAATTCATCAAATCCATAAAGACTGCAGGAGCATTAGTCAATCTGAAAGGCATAACAAGAAATTCATAATGTTTGTACCTCATTCTGAACGCAGTTTTTCGCACATCTGAATCTTTCACTCGCAACTAATAATAGCCAGATCTCAAATCAATCTTCAAAAATACTGTTGTGCTTTTCAACTGAACAAACAAATCATCTGTTCTTGGCAACGGATACTTATTCTTTATTGTAACCTTGTTAAGCTGACGATAATCAACACATATTCTCATTGACCCGTCTTTCTTCTTTACAAACAATACTGGCACACCTTAGGGTGAAATACTAGGTCGTGGAAAACCTCTATCTGTTAATTCTTGCAACTGAGCTTTCAACTCTTTCAATTCTGTCGGAGCCTTTCTGTAAGGACCTATCAATATCGGCAAAGTTTTTGGCACTAATTAAATAGCAAATTCAACTTCTCTGATCGGTGGTAACCCTGATAATTCTATTGGAAACACATCCGAATACTCACAAACAATTGGCACTGATTCAATCTTAGATTCTGACACTTTTGTATCTAAAACATAAGCAAGATAAGCTTCACAACCTCTTCTCACACATCTTTGAGCTGACATAGACAAAAGTACAATCGGCAATTCACTCGACTCATTTGATTCAATTGAAGAATTTCATTGTTCTGACATTTCAATTCAATAGTCTTTCGTCTATAATTCAAAATAGCATCATGCGAGTCAACAAATCCATACCCAGAATTGCTTCAAACTCATCAAATGGAAAAGGCATCAAATCAAATGTAAAATAGTAACCCCAGTCATTAACGGACAGTTATTGCATACTTTATGAACTAGAACATATTTGCCTAAGGGGTTCAATATTTTAATCACAAACTCAGTAGATTCAACAGTCAATTTCTTATTAGACACCAAATTCATACATATATACAAATGAGTCGATCTAGGATCAATCAATGCAATAACATTAGTGTATAAAGAGAAAATGTATCGATGATAACATCTGGTAATGGCGTGTCTTCGTGAGAGCAAATAGCGTAAGCTTTAGCAGGTACTCTAGCCTTAGATTCCTTAGCTGAATATTTTGTCGTCCTTTACTACTGGTCATATTTCTCGCATTTCTCAGTGGCCTCCCTCTATTAGTTGTGTTACACGGTCTTGCATTCTGAATCTTATCTTTCTCAACTAACTATGGACAATCACGTGTGAAATGATCTTGTGAACCATATTTGAAACAAGCCCATTTATACATTCTACATTCACCAAGATGTCGTCTTTCGCATTACTAACATTCAGGTCTATAATTTCTCACAATGCCAGCACTCGATACCGATGTAGCTTGAGTTTTAGGACTTGAGTATTATTTTCCACGATCTCTATTCGAATACCTAATTGATTCATTTGGATGAGTGTACGAATCTATAGATTTCTTTGATAAAGATTGGTACAGTTTATTCATCAATCTTTTCCTCGAGTCTCTAGCCTCTAAATCTGCCTTTCTCTTTTCTTTGCTAAGCTCCTCGGCTTTGCAAGCTCTATCAACCAGGACAAAAAATTCTTTCAACTCTAGTATTCCTACTAGAAGTTTAATATCCTTGTTCACCCCATCAACGAATTGCTTGCACATGATTTCTTCAATAGAAACATACTCCCGAGCATACTTGCTCAACCGTATAAATTCTCTTTTTACTTGGTCACAATCATACGACCTGCTTCAATTTTAGAAACTCTTTGTGCTTTTGATCAAGAAGCTATTGACATATATATTTCTTCCAAAACTCGTATATTCAAAATTAACTTATTTAATCATCTATTCATTCAATTTAGTCCAAAACACTCTTTAAGGCACATTTACACTTTTACCTCGAAACTCTCACATTTTCACAATTTAATCTTTATTTCATAAAATCATAAATTCATGCAATTTAGTCACCACCCATGCTAGCCGAATTTCTCTAGTACTCATATTAGCCCATGTTTCTCATTTATTTCACATTTTAACCACTAACTTTACACATTTCATAAATAAATCCCTATTTTGCATTTTACTCAAAATCACTTTACAAAATATATAAATCTAACAACAATATTTCATATTTCATCATCACACACATAAGAGCATATATTTTCATCAATGGTAACTTTCAAAATCTTTAACAGTTTTACAAAATAGTCCTTGGGCTAGCTAGACCTAGTTGCAACGATCATAAAAACATAGAAATCATTAAAAATCGGGATCAAAATCACTTACAAGAATGGATAATAGCTAGCCAAACTTTAAAGCTATTTTCATGGCTTTTTCCTCTTCAATATTCTGTTAAGAAGGCAAGAAATAAATTAAATGGCCTTTTTGTTTTATGATTTATCATTTAAATTATTTAATTACTAAATTAACCTTTATTAATGTTCACAGAAATCACTTATTACTAGTCCATAATTGTCCAGTTACTAATATAATGGGGTAATTACAACATAAGGACCTTAAATTTAAGGTTCTATAGCTATTTGACACATTTAGCTAATAGAACTCTACTTTTACGCTTTGCGTGATTTAGTCCTTTTTATCAAATTGACCATTTAAATGATAAAATTTCTTCACGAAACTTTCACACATACATGCTATCATGCTGTAAACACTTAAAATAATATTAAAAATAAATTTTTAACCTTTGATTTGTGGTTGCAAAACCACTATTTTGATTTGACCAAAAACTGGTTGTTACAAATATGCCAGTGGCCCTATTCTTTCAATGATCTCATATGGCCCAATAAGTCGCAGACTCAGCTTGACTTTGCGACCAAATCTATGGATTTTCTTTCATGAAGATACTTTTAGAAATACTTTATCATCTTTCTAAAATTGAAAATCTTTACGTTTCAAATCTACGTACAATTTCTGTCGATCTGAAGCTGCTTTTAGACTGTCGGGTATTACTTTCACTTTTTCTTCAGTCTCTCAGATTAAATCAACCCCGTGAATCTTTTTCTTACTCAGCTCAGTCCAGTACAATGGATTTGATATTTGTGACCATTTAAAGCTTCGTATGGTGCCATCTTTATACTCATTTGAAAGCTATTATTATACATAAATTCAACCAACGACAAAAATCTCCCATAGTTACCATCAAATTCTAATAGACAACAATAAGGCATATCTTGAGAATCTATATTACTCTCTCAGACTAACCGTCGATTTATGGATGAAATGCAGTACTAAAATTCAACCTCGTACCTAGAGCTTCTTGTAATTTCTTCCAAAATCGAGATGTAAATCTCGGATCTCTATCCGAAATAATAGAAACTGGCACCCTATGCAATCTAACAATCTTAATGTACATCTCAGCCAATTTATCAAGCGAATAATCAGTATGTACCGGAATGAAATGTACAGATTTAGTCAGTCGATCAACGACAACCCAAATGACATCTTTCTTTTTTAGAGACATGGGTAATCGCGATATGAAATCCATTGTAACTCTATCCCATTTCCATTCTGGTATCATCACAGGCTGTAGTAATCCCGATGGCACTTGATATTTAGCTTTAACTTGCTGACACACCAAACATCTCGATACAAATTTTAAAATGTCTCGTTTCATACCCGACCACTAATACAATTGTTTCAAATCATTGTACATTTTAGTACTCCCCGGATGACCAGATAGACAACCACTGTGTGCTTTGTGCAAAATTTTTTGAATGAGCTCAAAATTCTTTGGTACACAGATTCTACCTCGATACATTAAGCAATTATCGTGCTCGATCTGATAATCTGAATCACTAATCAACTCACATTGCATTCTTTTGGTTTGTAAGTTGGTATCACACTTTTGAGCTTCACAAATTTACTAAAGAAATACCAGTTTAGCTTTCAACTCTGCTAGAATCGAACCATCATCAGACAAAGTCAATCTTGTATTGCTCTCAAAGAAAAAAGAGATTTTCTACTCAAAGCATCTGTGACAACATTTGCTTTCCCCTGATGATAATCAATTACTAACTCGTAATCTTTTAATAGCTCAGCCATCTCCGTTGTCATAAATTCAAGTCTTTCTAAGTCATTATATACTTTAAAATTTTGTGATCAGTAAAGATGTGACATTACCATACAAATGATGTCCCCAAATTTTCAATGTGAAAATAATTACAGCCAACTCTAAATCGTGCGTCGGATAATTCTTTTCATGCGAATTTAACTGTTTGGAGGCATAAAACGCAACCCAAACCATTCAATGACGCGTCATTGTATGTCACAAACTCTTTACCCGACTTAGGTTGGACCAAAAGCTGGTGCCGTAGTTAACAATGCTTTCAATTGATCGAAACTCTGTTGACATTTCTCTGACCACTCAAATTTTACATCTTTCTGTAGCAACCTGGTCATCAGTATAGCAATCATCGAGAATCCTTTAACAAAATGTCAATAACAACCAGCCAATCTCAAAAAGCTTTTGCCTTCGGATACATTTCTCGGTGGTTTCCAATCAACAACTTCAAAAATCTTGCTTGGGTCAACTCGTATGCCTTTAGCTGAAACAATATGTCCCAAAAATTTGACTTATCGTAGCCAAAATTCACATTTGCTGAATTTAACAAACAATTTCTTATCCCTCAAAGTTTGTAGCACAATTCTCAAATGCGCGGCATGCTCAGACTCATCTCGTGAATAGATCAGAATGTCATCAATGAACACAACAACGAATCTGTCTAAATACAGTCTAAAAATTTAATTCATCAAATCCATAAAGACTGCAAGAGCATTAGTCAATCTAAAAGGCAAAACAAGAAATTCATAATGTTTGTACCTCATTCTGAACGCAGTTTTTCGCACATCTGAATCATTCACTCGCAACTAATAATAGCCAGATCTCAAATCAATCTTCGAAAACACTGTTGTGCTTTTCAACTGAACAAACAAATCATCTGTTCTCGGCAACGGATACTTATTCTTTATTGTAACCTTGTTAAGATGATGATAATCAACACATATTCTCATTGACCCGTCTTTCTTCTTTACAAACAATACTGGCGCACCTTAGGGTGAAATACTAGGTCGTGGAAAACCTCTATCTGTTAATTCTTGCAACTGAGCTTTCAACTCTTTCAATTCTGTCGGAGCCTTTCTGTAAGGACCTATCAATATCGATAAAGTTTTTGGCATTAATTAAATAGCAAATTCAACTTCTCTGATCGGTGGTAACCCTGATAATTCTTTTGGAAACACATTTGGATACTCACAAACAATTGGCACTGATTCAATCTTAGATTCTGACACTTTTGTATCTAAAACATAAGCAAGATAAGCTTCACAACCTTTTCTCACACATCTTTGAGCTAACATAGACGAAAGTACAATCAGCAATTCACTCGACTCATTTGATTCAATTGGAGAATTTTATTGTTCTGACATTTCAATTCAATAGTCTTTCGTCTACAATTCAAAATAGCATCATGCAGAGTCAACAAATCCATACCCAGAATTGCTTCAAACTCATCAAATGGAAAAGGCATCAAATCAGCCAGAAAATAGTAACCCCGAGTCATTAACGGACAGTTATTACATACTTTATGAACTAGAACATATTTGCCTAAGGGGTTCAATATTTTAATCACAAACTCAGTAGATTCAACAGTCAATTTCTTATTAGACACCAAATTCATACATATATACAAATGAGTCAATCTAGGATCAATCAATGCAATAACATTAGTGTCTAAAGAGAAAATGTACCGATGATAACATCTGGTGATGGCGTGTCTTCGTGAGAGCAAATAGCGTAAGCTTTAGCAGGTACTCTAGCCTTAGATTCCTTAGCTGAATATTTTGTCGTCCTTTACTACTGGTCATATTTCTCGCATTTCTCAGTGGCCTCCCTCTATTAGTTGTGTTACACGGTCTTGCATTCTGAATCTTATCTTTCTCAACTAACTATGGACAATCACGTGTGAAATGATCTTGTGAACCATATTTGAAACAAGCCCAGTTATACATTCTACATTCACCAAGATGTCGTCTTTCGCATTACTAACATTCAGGTCTATAATTTCTCACACTGCCAACACTCGATACCGATGTAGCTTGAGTTTTAGGACTTGAGTATTGTTTTCCACGATCTCTATCTGAATACCTAATTAAAGCATTTGGATGAGTGTACGAATCTCTAGCTTTCTTTGATAAAGATTGGTACAATTTATTCATCAATCTTTTCCTCGAGTCTCTAGCCTCTAAATCTGCCTTTCTCTTTTCTTTGCTAAGCTCCTCGACTTTGCAAGCTCTATCAACCAGGACAACAAATTCTTTCAACTCTAGTATTTCTACTAGAAGTTTAATATCCTTGTTCAACCCATCAACGGATTGCTTGCACATGATTTCTTCAATAGAAACATACTCCCGAGCATACTTGCTCAACCGTACAAATTCTCTTTTTTACTTGGTCACAATCATACGACCCTGTTTCAATTTTAGAAACTCTTTGTGCTTTTGATCAAGAAGTTGTTGACATATATATTTCTTCCAAAACTCAGTCTAAAAGAATTCTAGGCAACTCTTTCTCTTGGTACCACAAACACCAAGGCATTCCACCATTGACATGCAGTGTCCCTCAACAAGGAAATGGCACACTCACTTTAAACACTTAGCAGGCATGCACAAAAGTTCATCGAATACCTGGTTATTATTTTCAAGCTAAAATTTATCTCTCTGGGATCATTATCAACATTAACTCTAAACTCTTCAACCTCGTATTTATAGATTTTATCAACTGGTAGCTTATTTACTCATAGAAGTTCGACACCTTGAGAAGTATGGGGACAAGTTGGGGATTAGGTGAGGGTGGAAGTTGTTGAGCGGTCGAATTTGTCTGAATAAACTTTGTGAATTATTCACTCATCATTTGGAAAAATGCTTTTTTAGCCTCTCATCCACAATTACTCGATCTATTTCTAGATTTAGATGGTGTTGTCCCTTCAACGGGAGCTGGCTCATTACTCTCAATGTAACATATCGATTTAGGGTCTAGTCAGAATAGTGGTGTCAGACCACAAATCTGAGGTTTATGTATGAGTTTTTGAGGTCTATGTCATGTTTGCATGTTAGTATGAAAGTTTCATGAAGTAATTTTGTCAAATTGTGGTTGAATTGTCTAAAAAGGACTAAATTGCAAAAGTTACAAAATATGGTATTCTAGAAGTTATTTGGAGGTCTTTAAATAGTAATTTTCCCAAATTCTATTTTTTTGACAAAATTGGGCATGAATGGGTTAAAATTTGAAAGTTGGGCAAAAGGACATTCTAGTCATTTGTTAATTAACTGATTAAAATGGGAAAAAATGATAAAATTTTCATTCATCTTCTTCCCCAAGGCTACTAAAAATTGAGAGAAGCCATTGTTAGTGCTCTTCATGTTTTCAAGCTAGCTAGTAAGTGTATTCTAGCACCGTTTTTGATATTCTTCATATTTTTGAAGTCATAATAGCATAAGTAAGCTATTTTTAGCTATATGATGAGCTAAGATGGATGTTAAAAAATGTACCAATGTATGACATGCATGTATTTTGATGTTTTATGGACGAATATGAAAGCTTGATGTGGTAGAAACATCTTTTGCTAAGAAAATTCCATGAAAAATGCATGTAGGGACTAGTTTGTGAAAGTCTTGAGATTAGTCATACATGTGGGATTTAGTGAGAATTGATGATTTCTTTAGTTGAGTAAATGATTTGGATATGCATGAAAGGCTAGAAAGTTGAATGAAAATCACTTTATGAGCCTTAAGCCAAAAGCGTAAATATGATAAGTTTAGAGGCAAAATGGTAATTTTGCTAAAGTATGAGATAATGGTCAATTTAGTCAATGTGTATATTGAATGAGTTGATTTATCATTATAGATCCAGAAAGATGAAGCTCAGATTGAAACCGAGCAAGAGCAAGGTGGTGGACTAAATTGCATACTTTATACTTTTTGAGTACCGAGGTAAGTTTATGTGTAATCAATGTGTTATACTTATACGTTCTTAATGCTAGCTAGTGTGTAGAATGAATGAGAATGAATGAGAATGATTGAGAACCTATGTGATTCAAGTGGAATGAATGTGGTAGATATCATGAATGAATGAATGAGTAAGTAGATATATGGATGTGTAGCGATAATATTTGATGGTGGGCTAAGTGTGATACCACCTTAGTCCTTAATAACTATGGGTTGTGTGTGATACCATTGTTAAGTATATTATTTAGTGGGCTATGTGCAAAACCACTATGAGTACCTCTTGGTAGGCTATGTTCGATAATACCTTATTATCTGATTGTGGTGGACTGAGTGCGAAACCACCGAGTAATTTAGTTGTGTTGACGTATTAGTGTGATAAGATGATGTGTTGTATTTTCGAGTAAATGTGGGTTGAGTGTAGGGGTGCATGTCAATGGTTATGAATATGTGACTCAAGATGTGATAGAAATGTGGTAAGGGATAGAAAGAGTAAGCATAATTGTGGATGTAAATTTATTTGGTAGTATAGTACTAATTGTTGTTTAGTTTATACTAGAATGCTTAAATTGTTTATGTTTAAACTTAAGAAGCTCAAGGTTTACTCCTTTTTTCCCTTATCTTATAGAGAAAGAGGGTTGAATCAAGATACGTGGATAAATCGAAAGATCGCCCCCACTATCAGCTCACTTCAGTACATTAGACTAAATTTTTGTATATGGCATGTATAGGGGTTAGAAAAGTTAGTGAATTTTGTTGTAATGGCTAAGATGTGTTAGCCTATAGATGGAAAATCTATTTTGTATAATGCCATAGTTGTTGGATTCTTTATTATATGAAAAGATATAGTTATCCATGTGAGATTGTGTTTGAATTTGAATTGATTATTGATGTGTTGTTCGAGTATTTTTTATAAGAACTTGAGGGTGAGAAGAGCTTAGCACATAGCTTTGTTCTTGTCTATTTGGATAGACACACGGGCATGTGTTTAGGCTATGTGTGACACACAACCATCCTATGGGCTTGTGCATTGGCCGTGTCTCTTTGACAGGTTTGAGCAGTATAGGCCACGGGCTAGCCACACTGGCGTGTGCCTCGACTTCAGGCCATGTGGTGTAGTCAGTGTTCACCATGGGTGGTGAGCACGAGCATGTGCCCTAACCGTGGGCATTGGCAGAATACTTGGGTTTTCATACACGGGTTGAGGGCATGGGCGTGTGTGACCTTATACGGGCGTGTCTCACCTTACACGGGCATTTAGTCCCTATTTAGGTGGAAAATTTTTAAAATCGCAGAAGTTTCTAATAGGATCTAGAGAGTCCTAAGTGTATGAATAAGTCGAGATTGAGGCTGTAGAGGTGACTTAAGAGAGTAATCGATGGGCCTAAGTGGTGATCATATGGTTTTAATTTGGTAATGCCTCGAGCCCGATTTCGGCATGGATTATGGGTAATGAGTGTTACATTTAGTGGTATCAGAGCTATAGTTTAGTCGATTCTAGGACTACCGTAGCGGTGTAATAGTCTAGCTATACATGAGTGTATAATGATAGTGTAGTGGCTTCTGATGATTTTGAACTTGTTTTTATATAGAGTATGGATCCCAATCAATCAGTTATTGATGACTCAAGTAGTAATGCGCCAGCTATCGCACAAGGGACCGCGCCTGTACAGATTGAACCTCAGACTGGGGGTCGGGGATGAGGCTTGGGAAGCTTTTCTCCAGATGATGAGTAACTGGTACTCGGAGTACGTTCAATGAAACCATAATGCTTAACCTCATCCACCTCCTCCTGTACTTCAACCAGTTCCAGTGGCTCCTCAAGGTATAGAAGTAGTGATAGTGATGAAGCCTCTGGTGGATAAGATTAGGAAACACGAGGCTATGGAGTTTAGAGTAAGGTAGATGATGACCTTGAGAGGGTAGAGCTTTGGTTGGAGAACTCGATGAGAGTGTTCGATAAACTCTCATGTACACCAGAAGAGAACCTGAAGTGTGTCGTATCTTTGCTAAGAGATTCGGCATACCGTTGGTGGAAGAAGTTGACGTCGGTAGCCCCGAGAGAATGGGTGAATATCAGTAGCAAAATATGAGTGCGAGTTTGTTAGGCTTAGCAAATACGCTCAAGAATGTGTGTCGACGAGACTATTTTATGTAAAAGGTTCAAAAGGATTGAATGAAGATATCAAACTCCTGGTTGATATTTTAGAGTTGAAAGAGTTCATAGTGTTGGTTGATAAGGCAAGTAAGGCCGAAGAACTAAGTAAGGGAAAGAGGAGAGCGGTGAATGAGGCCCGAGATGCAAGAAAATGGCCGGTGGGTAAATCATACCAAGCTCAATCGAAGAGATCTAAGGAGGCGAATCCTCAGACCACTACATCAGTTGGATATTCACCTCTAGATCAAGGCAACACTCGTTTGGGTTCAAGAGTCTAGGCTACCTCGATGGAAAGTGTGGGCAATCCAAAGAACTAATTGGAGCATGAGACTGGCATCTAGTTTGAGTATGACCGTTGAGTCTACGGACATTGTGGTAAAGGTGTCAAACCCGTTAGGTAAGCATGTGTTAGTGGACAATGTGTGTAAGAACTATCCTTTGATGGTTAAGAGTTATTGTTTCCTGCAAATCTGATGTTGCTGCCGTTTGATGAGTTTGATTTAATCTTTGGTATAGATTGATTGACTGCACATAGTGTCTTAGTGAACTGTAGTAGTAAGTTTATCAAGCTGAAATGTGAGGGTTGAGATGTTATTCGAGTTAAATCAAGTGGATCGGATAGTTTACCAGTGATGATTTCTTCCTTAATGGCCGAGAATTGCTTGAGAAAGGGGTGTGAGTCCTATCTCGTATTTGTATTGAATACTCAAGAGTCTGGGGTGAAGATTGAATTAGTGCCGGTGGTATGTGAGTATTCGGATGTATTCTCGAGGAGTTACCCGGATTACCTCCTGTAGAGAGGTTGAGTTTGGGATTGAGCTAATTCTGGGAACGGCACCTATTTCAATTGCACCGTATAGAATGGCACCTGTAGTGTTGAAAGAACTTCAGTTGCAAGAGTTAATGGATAAAGGTTTTGTGAGACCGATCTACTCACCGTGGGGTGCTTCGGTATTATTTGTGAAGAAGAAAGATGGGTCGATGAGATTGTGCATAGACTATAGACAACTCAACAAGGTGACGGTGAAGAATAAGTATCCTTTACCAAGGATTGATGATCTTTTTGATCAACTGAAAGGAGCTTCAGTATTCTCCAAGATAGATTTGAGGTCGGGTTATTACCAGTTCAGAGTGAAGGAGCAGGATGTGTTGAAAACTACATTTCGATCAAGGTATGGCCATTACGAGTTTTTAGTCATGCCATTTGGTTTAACGAATGCACCTGCGATTTTTATGGATCTAATGAATCGTGTCTTCAGGCCGTATGTGGATAGGTTTGTGGTTGTCTTCATTGACGACATATTGATCTATTCTCAGGAAAAGAACAATCATGAAGAACATTTGAGAATTGTCTTACAAACTTTAAGAGATAAGCAGTTGTATGCTAAGTTTAGCAAGAGTGAGTTTTGGCTCCGAGAGGTTAGATTCCTAGGACACATTATGTCGGGTGATGGTATCCGAGTTGATCCAAGTAAGATATCGACTATTGTGGATTGGAAACAGTGAGGAATGTATCGAAGTTAGAAGCTTTTGGGTTTAGTGGGATATTACAAACGTTTTGTAAAGGGATTTTCTGTGATTGCTACCCCGATAACGAAGCTGTTACATAAAGATGTAAAGTTTGATTGGTCTGAGATATGTCAACAAAGTTTCAAGAGGTTGAAAACATTGTTGACTGAGGCACGATTTTGGTTCATCCAGAATCAAGAAAGGAGTTCGTGGTTTATAGTGATGCATCGTTTAATGGTCTCAGATGCATGTTGGTACAAGAGGGTAAGGTAGTTGCTTATGCCTTGAGACAGTTAAAATCGCACGAGAAGAATTATCTGACTCACGATTTGGAGTTGGCTGCGATTGTTTTTGCATTAAAGATTTGGCGACATTACTTGTATAGGGAAAAGTGTCAAATCTTTACGGATCACAAGAGTTTGAAGTATTTGATGGATCAGAAGGATCTGAATTTGCGACAAGGGCGGTGGCTTGAGTTGTTGAAAGACTATGATTTAGTCATTGATTACCATCCAGGAAAAGCTAATGTGGTTGCGGATGCCCTGAGTAGGAAATCCTTGTGTGCTCTAAGAGTTATAAACACGAGCTTAGCATTGTTTGATGATGATGCTATTTTAGCAGAGTTGAGAGCTAAGCCACTATTTGTTCAACAGATAACTAAGGCTCAGAGAAATGACAGTGAGATGCAAGTTAAGAGAGCTAAGTGTGGATCAAAAGTGATTCTAATTTTGGAGTGGGTCCGAATGATTGTTTGATGTACCATGACAGAATTTGTGTACCAAGAGATGAAGAGTTAATCCAAAAAATTTTACATGAGGTACATAGTGGTTATTTGTCTGTACACCCGGGCAGTATAAAAATGTGCAACTATTTGAGAAAGTTTTATTGATGGCTGGGTATGAAAAGAGACATTTTAGAGTTTGTGGCAAAATGTCTGATTTGTCAACAAGTGAAAGCTAAGCATCAAGGGCCTTCAGGATAACTTCAGCTAGTGATGGTTCTTGCATGGAAATGGGATTGTTACCATGGATTTTGAGATGGGGTTGCTGATGACTCCAAAAAGAAAGATATTGTGTGGGTTATTGTGGATAGGTTGATGAAGTCGGCTTACTTTATTCCAATACGTGTTGATTATTCACTGTATAAGTTAGCTAAATTGTATGTTGCAGAGATAGTGAGATTTCATGGTGTGCCTATGTCTATAATATCGGATAGAGATTCGAGGTTTACTTCAAGGTTTTGGAAAAAGTTCCAAAAAGCCATGGGTACGAGGTTAAATTTCAGTACTTCATTCCATCCATAAACTAACAGTCAGTCAGAAAGAGTGATTCAAGTTCTTGAAGATATGCTTCGATGTTGTGTGTTGGAATTCGAAGGTAGTTGGGAGAAATATCTACCTTTGGTCAAATTTTCTCACAACAACAATTATCAATCGAGTAAACGGAAGGCTTCGTATGAGGCCTTGCATGGTCGTAAGTGTCATACTCCTTTGTATTGGACCGAGCTTAGTAAGAAGCAAATCCTTGGGGTCGACCTAGTGAAAGAAACTGAAGAGAAAGTGAAGGTGATCTGTCATGGTCTTAAAGCTGCTTCACACCGACAGAAGTCGTATGAATTAGAAAATAAAAGAAATTGAGTTTGATGTGGGTGACAAAGTGTTTTTGAAAGTATCTCAATGGAAGAAGATCATGAGATTTGGACAAAAAGGGAAATTGAGTCCAAGATTCATAGGGCCATATGAAATTACCGATAGAATTGGACCAGTAGCTTACAGTTTGGCCTTGTTGGTAGAATTAGAAAAGATTCATAATGTGTTTCATGTGTCGATGTTATGACGATATTGCTCTGATCCTTCGCATGTGATTCCTTCAGAAAAATTGAGATAAGATCAAATATGTCTTATGAAGAGGAGTCGATTAAGATTATGGCTCGAGAAGTGAAAAAGTTGAGGAATAAGAACATAGCCCTTGTGAAAGTGTTGTGGTAAAAACACAATGTGGAAGAGGCTACGTGGGAAACGTAATAAGCTATGAGAGAGCAACATCCAAACCTCTTTATTGGTAAGATTTTAAGGCCAAAATATATAAAAGGGGAGAGTTGTAACATCCCGATTTAGGGTTTAATTGGAATAGTGGTGTGAGACCACAAATCTGAGGTTTATGTATGATTTTTTGAGGTCTATGCCATGTTTGCATGTTAGTTTGAAAGTTTCATGAAGCTATTTTGTCAAATTGCGGTTGAATTGTCCAAAAAGGACTAAATTGCAAAAGTTGAAAATATGGTATTCTAGAAGTTATTTGTATGAAATAGCTTTAAAATATCATTTGGAGGTCCTTAAATAGTAATTTTCCCAAATTCTTATTTTTGGACAAAATTGGGCATGAATGGGTTAAAATTTGAAAGTTGGGCAAAAGGGCATTTTGGCTATTTATCAATTAAATGATTAAAATGGGAAAAAGATGATAGAATTTTCATTCATCTTCTTCCCCAAGGCTCACAAAAATTGAGAGAAGCCATTGTTAGGGCTCTTCAACTTTTCAAGCTAGTTAGTAAGTGTATTCTAGCTCTGTTTTTAATATTCTTTGTATTTTTGAAGTCCTAGTAGCATGAGTAAGCTATTTTTAGCTATATGTTGAGCTAAGATGGATGTTCAAAAATGTACCCATGTATGGCATACATGTATTTTGATGTTTTATGGAAGAATATGAAAGCTTGATGTAGTAGGAACATCTTTTGCTAAAAGAATTCCTTGAAAAATGTATGTAGGGACTAGTTTGTGAAAGTCTTGAGATTGGTCATACACGTGGGATTTAGTGAGAATCGATGATTTCTTTAGTTGAGGAAATGGTTCGGCTATGCATGAAAGGCTAGAAAGTTGAATGAAGATTACTTTACGAGCCTTGGGCCAAAAGTGTAAATATGAGAAGTTTAGAGGCAAAATGGTAATTTTGCTAAAGAATGAGATAATGGTCAATTTAGTCAATGTGTATATTGAATGAGTTGATTTATCATTATAGATTAAGAAAGACGAAGCCCAGATCGACATCGAGGCAAGAGCAAGGTGGTGGACTAAATTGCATATCTTTATACTTTTTGAGTACTGAGGTAAGTTTATGCATAATCAATGCGTTATACTTATACGTTCTTAATGCTAGATAGTATGTAGCATGATTTAGAATGAATGAGAATGATTGAGAACCTATGTGGTTGAAGTGGAATGAATGTGGTAGGTATCATGAATGAATGAATGAGTAAGTAGATATGTGGATGTGTAGTGATAATATTTGATGGTGGGCTAAGTGTGGTACCACCTTAATACTTAACAACTATGGGTTGTGTGTGATACCATTGTTAAGTATATTATTTAGTGGGCTATGTGCGAAACCATTATGAGTATCTCTTGGTAGGCTATGTGCGATTCTACCTTATTATTTGATTGTGGTGGGCTGAGTACGAAACCACCGAGTAATTTAGTTATGTGGACGTATTAGTGTGATAAGATGATGTGTTGTATTTTCGAGTAAATGTGGTATTGAGTGCAGGGGTGCATGTCAATGATTATGAGTATGTGACTCATAATGTGTTGGAAATGTGGTAAGGGATAGAAAGAGTAAGCATAATTGTGGTTGTGAATTTATTTGGTAGTATAATGCTAATTTTTGTTTAGTTTATACTAGATTTCTTAAATTGTTTGTGTGTAAGCTTACTAAGCTCAAGGCTTACTCCTTTTCTTTTCCCTTGCATATAAAGAAAGAAGGTTGAATCGAGATACGTGGATTAATCGGAAGATCGCCCTCACTATCAGCTCACTCCGGTACATTAGACTAAATGTTTTGTATATGGCATGTATAGGGGTTAGACAAGTTAGTGAATTTTGTTGTAATGGCTAAGATGTGTTAGCCAATAGATGGATAATCTATTTTGTATAATGCCACGTTGTTGTCTTCTTTATTATATGAAAAGATGTAGTTATCCATGTGAGATTGTGTTTGAATTTGAATTGATTATGATGTGTTGTTTGAGTATTTTTTTATAAGTACTTGAGTGGTGAGAAGAGCTTAGCACATAGCTTTGTTCTTGTCTATGTGGATAGACACACGGGCATGTGTTTAGGCCATGTATGACACACGGGCATTCCGCGAGCGTGTGCCTTGGCCATGTCTTTTTGACAGATTTGAGTAGTATAGGCCACGGGCTAGCCACACGAGTGTGTGTCTAGACTTCAAGCCGTGTCGTGTAGTCAATGTTCACCACGGGTGGTGAGCATGAGCGTGTGCCCTAGCTGTGGGGCATTGGTAGAATGCTTGGGTTTTCATGCACGGGTTGAGGGCATGGGCATGTGTAACAGTCCAGTTTATACCTTAGTCGGAACAGTGGTCTCGAGACCACAAATTCGAGTTTGTATAATATTCTAATATTATTTTTTGTGCCGTTGATATGTGATTTAGAATGTGGTAAATTTCGTAAGCGAATTTGTCTGTCGGTGTGTTTAATTTCACAAAAGGATTGAATTGCATTAAATGTGAAAGTTGCTTGCTATATGTTAACGCACTTATATGTTGTGGCTTTGAAACGATGGAGGACTTGTATGGCAATTAAGCCATTATCATGTTTAGTGGATGGATAAAAGTCTTAAATGTCCATATAGTATAATTGTTTTAATTATATGAATGAAGGTTATTTTGATAATTGGTTTATTAACATTAGTTTTAATGAAACAAAAGATGAGTGTTCATCTTTTAATTCTCTTCTTTTGACCGAAATAACCAAAGGAAAGAAAGAAAAATTGAGCTAGGCATTCGACACTCTTCAAGCTTGATTAAGGTAAGTTTTGACTTCTGTTTTCGATAATTTCTACATTTTTGTAATTGTTGCTTTGAGAGCTACAAAACCCATGCCTTGATTTTTTGTTTTGATGATATATGTGAAATATGCCATTGATGATTTTACAAGCTTTGTGATGTTTGAGGATGATATATGAAAGATTTGAGCTAAATGAACATGTTATGTTCTTGAAGTTTTGATGAATTTAGCTAAATAGGGCTAAATTGAGAAAATAGTAATTTGAGAGACTAAATTGCAAATTTGATGAAATATTTGGACTTATATAGTCCCTAGAGAGGTTCGGCCAAGCATGTGTGTTTGTGAGTTTTGTGAATTTGATGTTTTGAGTAAAATAGACTAAATTGATAAAATGTGCAAATATGATGGTTAATTTATAAATAGCCCTAAATGTGTGTCCATGGATTGAATTGAATGAACTAGTGAATAAAAGAGTTAATTCTGAATATGTTTAGATCAAGAACCGAGGAAAATAGACTTAGATCACGAGAAAGCGAATGTTAACGGGTAGCCGTTTTTATTCCGATAAACTGAATCTGAGGTAAGTCACTATACAAATAGACTTATCTGTATTGAGTTGAATATATGTATTCATATGTCTATCGATGAAAATGAATGAGTATGAGATACTAAGTGCGTGAATTCCAAAATAAGTTCGATATAGTGATAAAGCTGAGAAGTCCCGTACGAACCTAGGAATAGATAGGATTAGCCATGCCATGACATAGGTATCTGTTCTATTTTATCATGTAAGACCACGTCCAGAACGTTGGCGTTGATTTTAAATTTCGTGTAAGACCTTGTCTGGGACGTAGGCATCGATATGAATTATATGTAAAAGACCTCATCTGGGACGTAGGCATCGATATGAACCTTATGAGTAAGACCATGTCTGGGACATCGGTATCATATTGACTCGTGTAAGACCACGTCTGGGACGTTGGCATCATTTTAATCTGTACGAGTAAGACCGTGTCTGGGACATCGGCAACATATTGATTCGTGTAAGAACCTGTCTAGGAAAGTGGCATTGATATCCGAGTGCATATAAGACCTTGCCTAGGATGTTGGCATTGTACAACTATTCCGAGCATTCTGATCATACTACTAGGTTCCTATTGGTTCAACGGGCAAGTCTATAATACGAATGGTATATCCGAGCTATGATCAATAAGTGAGTGATTATCCATTTCAGGTACGTTAAATGCACATTAAGTGTGTATAAAAGGTGAGTACCTATATGACTTTGATATGATGAAGAGTATGATTGAAAATGAGAATGTGAATCTTAAAATGTTGAATGTGGCAAATGTGGCCATAAGTTTATGAACCAATTGATATGTTTTGGTTGCCATATATGCATATAGTGTTTTGGTATGTATTGCTTGTAGGTGAGACCCAAAATGGGTGGAATATTGGCCTTGTAAAATGGCCTATAATGTCACACGGTTGAGGCACACGGCGTGCCTATGACCGTGGGTAAATTGGTAGAATGTGGCTTAAATTGCACATGGCCTCAACACGGGTGTGTTTGATGGCCGTGTGAGAAATGGCAGTATGTGATCTAGTAGTACACGACCTTAGCACAAGGGTGTGCTTGGTGACTATGTTGATTTTAGCAGTATACTACCACGGGGAGGACACACGGGAGTGTCAAGTAGCCGTGGGTGAGGCACGGCCTACCCCCACGGCCGTGTGTCCCTTGTATGTTAGAAAAGTTCAAATTTTTATGAAATTACTTATGTGTTTAGATTTAGTCCTGACTCGATTTATAAGCATGCTTAAGGTCTCGATGACCTACTTAAGGGACATTATGATTGATATTGATAAATGGTTGAACGATTAATTCTGTATATGTTTTCGATCTGTCTGATAACGCCTTTGACCCTAATCTGGTGATCGAACACGGGATAGGGGTGTTACATTTGGTTAGTATCAGAGCTACAGTTTAGTCGATTCTCAGACTAACGTAACGTGTCAGAGTCTAGCTATACATGCCATATATTTGAACTATGGTAGTGTGATGAATCTTGACGTATAAAATGTGATTTCTTTATAGCAATGGATCCCGAAAGAGCCATAGATGACGATGTAGAAAGTAATACGCCTGCTCCCACGAGAGGGACAGCGCCCTCTAATTTGAGACCGACTACGAGCGGTCATGAGGGAGAAGCTAAACAAGCTTTCTTCTAGATGATGAGTGAGTGGTTCACTCAATTTGTAAGAAATAACCCGACTGTTTCACAACCCCTGCCCCCGATTAATCCCCCTCAAACATCCAAAGTACCTCCGACTGAAAATCTGAATCTATTGAGTAAGCCTCCGATTGACAAGATCCGTAAGTATGGGGCTGAAGAGTTCCGAGCTACCAATAATGATGATGCTGAAAAAGCTGAATTCTGGATTGAAAATACTATTCGAGTATTTGATGAGATGTCTCTGACTCCGAAAGAATGCATAAAGTGTGTTGTATCGTTACTTTGAGATGCAGCATATTAATTGATTTCTGTTGTTCCGAGAGAACAAGTTACATGGGATTTCTTTCAGACCGAGTTCATGAAGAAATATATCAATGAGAGATTCGTCGATCAGAAACGAAAATAATTTTGGAGCTTAAATGGGTAATGACATCCATTTGAATATGAATGAGAGTTCGTGCGACTAAGTCAATATGCATGAGAGTGTATATCTTCTGAAGCTATAATGTGCAAAAGATTCGAAGATGGTCTTAATGAAGATATCCGTTTACTGGTTGGGATCCTAGAAATAAAAGAGTTCGTTACACTCATTGACCGAGCTTGCAAAGCTGAAGCACTTGGGAAAGATAAGAGAAAAGATGAAACTGAAGCCCGAGATATGAGAAAGATATTTCAGAACAAATCATTTTAATCTACTCCAAAGAGATTTAGAGATGATCAAAGTCATTCTAGGGATAATGCGAGACATTTGAACAAGACCCGAGATAGATTGCAAATGAGTTCCAAAATCCCAGCAACTTCTATGGCCAGTGTTGGTAATGTTCGATCTGAGAGAACTGAATGTAAACATTACGAAAAGAGGCATCCGGGAAGTTACCGATTAAATGATAAAGCTTGCTTCAGATGTGGATCGCTTAATCATTTTATCCGTGATTGTCCTCAGTCTGTTGAGCCAGAGACTGTTTAGAATCTGAGACTTGAAAATGCATCTAGGAGGGGTAGACCTTCAAAGAATACAAGAAATGTTAGTGGTAGTCAGAGGTGCACGAGAGACAATATTGTCAGATACGAAGCCAGAGCGCCTATTAGAGCATATGCTATCCGAGCTCGCAAAGAAGCTTCATCACTTGATGTTATAACGGGTACTTTTACTCTTTATGATACTTCTGTGATAGCTTTAATAGACCCTGGTTCTATGCATTTGTACATATGCATGAATTTAGTATATGGTAAGACTTTGCCTGTAGAGTCTACTAAATTTGCTATAAAAGTATTGAACCCCTTAGGTAAACGCATCCTGGTTGACAAAGTAAGCAAGAACTGTCCGTTAATGTTTCGAGGTATCTGTTTTCTTACTGATTTGATGCTCTTGCCATTTGATGAATTCGATATTATTTTGGGACTGGATTGGTTGTTTATGCATGATGCCATTGTGAACTGTAAAAGAAAGACTATAGATTTAAGAAGTCCGAAGGATGAGATTGTACGGATTGAGTCTAATGATTTAAATGGATTTCCTACTGTGATATTCGTTTTGAAAGCTCCAAGTTATGTGAAAAAGGGGTATGAATCATATTTTGCTTATGTGATTGATTCAAAAGCATCTAAGAAGAAAGTTGAATCAGTACCCATTGTTTTTGATTTTTTTGATGTGTCCCCTGAAGAGTTACCGGGTTTACCTTTGATTCATGAAGTCGAATTTGGTATTGAATTTTTGCCTGGTACGACACATATTTCGATAGCTCTATATAAAATGGCACCAATTGAGTTGAAAGAGTTAAAGTCACACCTACAAGAATTAACTAATAGAGGGTTTACTAGACCGAGTTTTTCGCCTTGGGGTGCTCCTGTTCTGTTTGTGAAAAAGAAAGATGGAACGATGAGAATGTGTATCGATTACCGTCAGTTGAATAAGGTGACTATAAAGAACAAATATCCATTTCCCAGAATTGATGATTTGTTTGATCAGTTAAAAGGAGCTACTTTGTTTTCCAAGATTGATTTGAGATCAGGATACTACCAATTGAGAGTTAAAGATTCAGACATTCCAAAAACTACTTTTAGAGCGAGGTACGGGCATTATGAGTTTTTAGTTATGCCATTCGGACTAACCAATGCCCTACTTGTTTTATGGACTTGATGAATAGAATTTTCAGACCGTATCTGGATCAATTTTTGTTGTATTTATTGACGACATTTTGATTTACTCATGTGATGAGAATAAGCATGCAAAACATTTGAAAATTTGTTGCAAACTTTGAGAGAAAAGCAATTGTACGCAAAATTCAGCAAATGTGAATTCTAGTTGAAAGATGTTAGTTTTCTAGGGCATATTTAGTTTTCTAGGGCATATTGTGTCAGATTCTGGGATTCGTGTTGATCCGAGCAAGATTTCTGCTATTCTGAATTGGAAACCTCCGAGAAATGTATCTGAAGTTCGCAGTTTTTTGGGTTTAGTTGGTTATTACCGAAGATTTGTAAAGGGCTTTTCAACAATAGCTACTCCGTTGACAAGATTACTTCAGAAAGATATCAGATTTGAATGGTCGGATAAATGTCAGAGAAGTTTTGATCGGTTGAAAACTCTGTTAACAGAAGCTCTAGTGTTAGTACAACCAGAATCAGGTTAGGAATTTGTTGTATACAGTGATGCTTCGTTAGACGGTCTGGGATGTGTTTTGATGCAAGAGGGCAAAGTGGTAGCTTATGCTTTGAGACAATTAAAGCCTCATGAAAAGAATTATTCGACACACGACCTTCTGCGATTGTGTTTTCACTTAATGTAACACCCTAAACCCGACCCATACATCATTACCGGATCTGGTATGCTACGGGTTTAATTCTTGGAAACTTTGCTCGATGGGTTTTGAAAATTTTAGTTTATTTAGTCATTATTTGAAAAAAAATAAAAGAAACTTAAACTTTTATGTTGAGTGGATTTGAAAAGCCCATTTATCACTCCATTTTATTATTAAGACTTTGGGCACAAATAGGTTTATAAACATGTGACATATTAAAGAAAAATAAAGTAAAACAAGTAACAAATAAATTTGAAACCTAAGTTATGGGGCCTTATTACAAAAATATTCCCAAAAAAATAATAATCCATAATGATAATGAAAGTCTTGATGGCCCCTCGAGTCTGCCTCGGCTCCCGTATCCACGGTATACTGCTCATCTGTAGAGTGGGAAAAATAAAAGGGTGAGCCACCAAGACTCATGTGCAAAACTTGAAAACACATAAAAGCCTAGGGCCCACAAACACATTATGGGCCTTGGCCCACATGCAATGGTAACAAAATATGTCATGCATCATGGCCCATCCTAAAACCTAAGAGTCCATCCTCTACACACCCCGCATCAACCGTTACCTCGTGGGGATTTCTACAATCAACCCTCCATCCACTACACACCACATCGGCAATTGTCTTTGCCTGTCATATAGACCGATAAACTACGCGAACCTCGTAAATACATTATAGTATTCGATAGCTATGTCTTTTGTCATATAGACCGATCGCTTATGGGAACCTCAAAAATACATTATTGTATTCGACAGCTATGCTGCCGATGGCAAAGCCACGATCGCCTCGCGACCCTACTCCCCTACCATAAATCCATCAATCAATCCCATCCCATGCATGCATACATACAAGAAACAAGTCATCAGGCCATCTAATAGATCTCATACTTTCACATGCTCTAATTTACATAGAAAAGTTTCTATGGTTACGTAAACGGCATCCCATGCCTACCCCTTCTAGGTAATACGACTGTTCATATAGGCTTTCTTTCCAGCTTTTATCCCTTAGCATACATATAATATATCAATGCTTATGTGTTAAGAATCTACACACCTTATTATGGTTACAACGACACCCTCTATGTCGACACTGGCAGAAGCCGACAGCTGCTCTCTGCCTAAGATGCTATTCAGAAGTCGATCCACAACCCGGCGGCCAATCTCGAACAGCGGACACTGCTCTTTTCTTAAACTTAGGGATTGGGTTTACGGACCCAACCCTCTCCTTTGCCTGATCCATATTTAATTCCATCCAAAAAGTCCTTGTCAGAACTACTATAGCAAAATAGGGTTAAACCATATCATACGAGTTAATATTTCAATTATGATAGCAAATCTTAATAGGAATCTAAAGAAATCCCTTACCTTGAGATCCGAAATCGATAGGATACTAGAGATTAATAGTTTTCGGCTTTTTGAGATCTAGATGATTTGATCTACTACGATTTCTCGGCATGCCACCCAAAAGAACATGCGATTAACGAAAGAGTCAAACTAAAGATAGCCTATCAATCTACTACCCATTTGGCTATACTCTCAAAACCAAAAGAGAAAAGAATTCGGTTCTTACGTTTACAAAGAAATCAGTACTTCAAGAAAATCCTGGTTTATAGAGAAATCGGCACAAGAGGAAAAGAATGGAAAAAGAAAGTGAATTAAGAGGTTTCGGCTTTTAGTAGAGAAATCGACAAAGAGAAAAAGGAATAGACAAAGGTATTCGGTTATGGAGATGAGAAGAAAGTTGAGAGGTTTTGGCTTTTAGAAAAGAAAAAGAGAATAGAGAGTGTAGAGAAGGACTGAGATTTTTGGCACAAAGAATATGGTTCAGATGCCGAAATTTGAAGAGATACACTCCTATTTATAGGGAATTTTGGCACATACCAATCAAATGCCAGAATTGCCCTCTTCTGAAAATCAAGACTAATTGACAAACATCAGGAATTTTGACACCCTTTATGCCACATCAAAATCAATTCTTCCTCCCCTCAGAGTTGGAATTTTGGCCAACTCTGCTTACAGCAGATAACTCCCATCTTTTCTCCTTAATCTACTCATAACTAATATCAGCACAATTATCTATATTATTCAACAGATAAATCTCCCTATTTTTAAGCCTTGTTGCTGTCCAACCATACCCACCTATATGCTAAAATTTAACTAATTAAAATTAAAGGAATTAGGCTTCATGCCCCTTGAGTTTGGGCCTCCTCAGTTGACGTCACCTCCTTGCTCTCTAAGTGGCGCCATTTTGCCACTAGGCCACAAGCCTACTTGTGTTTAAAACACAAATAACATCTTTTAAACCCTCTAGTGCCCAAACAGAAATTTAACCAAGGCCTCGGCCCAGTCTGAGCCCCTTAAATACTATAATTAACACATTGAATGTAATACACATCAAATGTAAAGGCCCATTAATTCAGGATGTTATAGTTCTACCCCCTTAAAGAAATTTCATCCTCAAAATTACTTGATCTGAATAGATGTGGGTATTGTTGTCGTATCGCTTCTTCCGGTTCTCACGTAGCCTCCTCAGAGCCGTGATTCTGCCATAGAACCTTAACCAACGGAACCTTCTTCCTTCATAATACTTTGACATCACAATCCAAGATTTCACCGCTCCTCTTCAAAGGATAGGTCAGGTCTTACCTCAATTTCCTCCACAGGTACCACATGAGATGGATCCGAACGATATCATCTTAACATAGAGACGTGAAATACATCGTGAATCTGGCTTAGCTCAGAAGGTAGCTCTAGCTGATACGCTACTGATCCAACTCGTTTCAGCACTTGATAAGGTCCGTTGAATCTGGGACTTAACTTACCCTTCCGTCCAAATCTTAATACTTTCTTCCATGGGGACACTTTCAAGAACACCTTGTCACCCACTGCAAACTTTATGTCCCTACGCTTCAGATCAGCATAGGACTTCTATCTGTCCGATGCTTCCTTTAGTCGAGCCCGAATTAACTCAACCTTCTCCCCCGTCTTGGTAACCAACTCCGGACCCAAAATCTAACGTTCCCTAATTCCGTCCAACAGGTAAGATTACGATACTTTTGCCCATACAATGCTTCATAGGGAGCCATCTGAATACTAGACTAGTAGTTGTTGTTGTAAGCAAACTCCGCCAATGGCAGTAACTTCTCTCAACTACCTCTGAAATCAATGACACAACCCCTTAACATGTCTTCCAAGATCTAAATCACTCGCTCAGACTGTCCATCGGTCTGAGGATGAAACGCTATACTAAAATCCAACTTCGTACCCAACTCTTGATGCAACGCCTTCCAAAACCTTGATGCAAACCTAGGATTTCAGTCTGAGATAATCGACACAGGTACTCCATGCAACCTTACAATCTCCGCTATATATAGCTTAGCCAACTTTTGTAAGGAATAATCGACCCGAACCGGTACAAAATAAGCGGACTTTGTCAACCGATCAACAATCACCCAAACTGAATCTTTCCTAGTAGGCGTGAGAGGTAGCCCACTAACAAAGTCTATTGTGATCCCTTCCCACTCCCACTAAGGAATTTTCACCGTTACAACAACCCTGATGGTAACTAATGCTTCGCCTTTACCTGCTGACAGGTTAAACACTTCCCCACTAATTCAGTCACCTCTCGATTTAAGCATGGCCACCAAAACTGCTCCCGTAAATCTCGATACATCTTACTCCCTCCAAGATGCATAGCGTATGGACTACCATGCGCTTCTTGCAAAATCCTTCGCCTCAACTCAGGGTCTTTTGGCATGCACACTCTCCCTTGAAAACATAATAATCCCTCCTCATTCACACTGAATTCTGTTGGCTCATCACTTGAAATCAATTGCAACTTCCCCCCAAGTAATCCATCGATCTGCTGTTTCTTCTTAACTTGACTAACCCATAAGGGTTTAACTTGAAGTTTAGCTAGTAGACTTCCATCATCGTATAAGCTATGGTGAGCAAACATTGCTCTCAAATCAGAGATCACCTTACAGCTTAGAGCATCTGCCACCACGTTGGCCTTACCTGGATGATACTCGATTGAGCAGTCATAATCCTTTAACAACTCGATCCACCTCCTTTGTCTTAGGTTCAACTCCTTCTGTGTCAAAAGATACTTCAAACTCTTATGATCCGTGTAAATGACAGATTTTTCCCCGTACAAATAATGCTTCCAAATCTTCAAGGCAAACACCACCGCCGCCAACTCCAAATCATGAGTGGGATAGTTTACTTCGTGCGGTCTTAACTGCCATGATGCATACGCAACCACCTTTCCATCTTACATCAACACGCATCCTAATCCCGTGTGTGATGCATCACAATAAATCACGAATTCCTTTCCAGCCTCTGGTTGAATCAACACCGGAGCCTCCGTCAATATCCTTTTCAACTTTTCAAAACTTTTCTGTTGCTTATCAGACCAAACGAATGAAACTCCTTTCTGTAGTAACTTAGTCAACAGTGCCACAATCAGAAAAAATCCTTCCACAAATCTTCTGTAGTGCTCGACTAAACCAAGGAAACTCCAATTCTCTACCACCGACTTAGGCAGCTTCCAATCCAACACCGTTTTAATTTTTTGAGGCTCAACCCTAATCCTCTCTGCTGACACCACGTGACCTAGAAAAGTAACTTCCTTTAGCCAAAATTTGCACTTGCTGAATTTGGCATAAAGCTACTTCTCCCTAAGAATCTGTAGAACCACTTGCAGATGTGAATCATGCTCCTCCTCCGATCTTGAATAGACTAAGATGTCATCAAGAAAAACCACGACAAACCTATCTAGGTAGGGTTGAAACACTCGGTTCATCATATCCATAAATGCTGCGGGTGTGTTAGTCAACCCAAATGGCATCACCATGAACTCGTAGTGACCATAGCGAGTCCTAAAAGTCATCTTATGAATATTCGCCTCCTTGACCTTAAGCTGATGATACCCAGACCTCAGATCTATCTTTGAAAAGACTGAGGCCCCCTTCAACTGATCGAACAAGTCATCAATCCTCAGCAACGGGTATTTGTTCTTAATGGTTAACTTATTCAATTGACGATAGTCAATGCACATATACATTGAACCATCCTTCTTCTTAACAAATAACACCGGCACTCCCCAAGGCGACACACTTGGTCGAATAAACCCTCTATCCAATAACTCCTAGATTTGCGCTTTCAATTCCACCAACTCTTTTGGTGCCATTCTATGGAGCAATAGATACTGACGCTGTTCCCGGAAGAAGATCAAATTTAAACTCCACTTCTCGATCCAGAGGTAATCCCGAAAGCTCTTTGGGGAAGACATTAGGAGATTCCTTCACCGTCCTAACGTCCTCAATAGTTAGGTCATTGGCTTCCAAAGCCCGTACAAACATTAGAAATACCTTGCACCCTTTTCTCACCATTCTTTCTGCTCTTAGGCGCTACCACGTTGATGACAATTCCCCCTTTCTTCTATCACCAACACTTCACCTCCCTTGGGGTTGTTAACACCATATGCTTGGCTGCACAATCTAAATTGGCTTGATACTTCACTAGCCAGTCCATGCCTAAAATTAAGTCAAACTCCTCGAATGGTAATTCCATCAAATCCATCAGAAAAACTATTCCCTAAACTTCTAAGGGTACATCCCGATAAAGTTTATATACTACCACAGATTGTCCTAATGGGCTAATTACCATCATCGCCCTATAGGTAGCTTCGAAATCTAAACTTAAAGTTTCAAACACACTACTAGCAACATATGAATATGTCAACCCAATGTCAATCAATGCAACATAAGGCAATCCAAAAATTAAAAACGTATCGGTTATAACATCTAGTGCATTGGCCTCCTCTCGATGTCTGGCAGCATAAACCAACCCTGGCTACCTCACCTCAGTGTTTTCTGCCCCTCGACTTGGTGCCTCACGACCCCGACCGAAACCATTACCGCTTCGACGGACCACGACCTCTTTGTGGCTGCTAACCTCCTCTACCCAGTTGAGCATTTCCCTGCCCTGCGGGTCTTTCCTCATCCCGTGGCTGAGGACAATCTCTTATCTGATGGTCCAAAGAACTACACCTAAAGCACTTCCCACTGCCTGCCCTACACTCGCCTGCATGGAATTTATCACATCGGGCACACCTTCGTGTTTGGTTAGCAGCAGGTCTTTCAGCCCGTCTCGGTCCATCTGACCTAGGTCTTTTCTGGTTACTCCTAATTATTCCTAATGATCCAAAGTTTCTCTTACCTCCACCCCTATCTCTATCTCAGTTCAATTTTTTCATCCGTCTCACCTCCTCAGCTATCTTATCATTCTCTACAAGCATAGTAAATTCCCACTCTCGTTGTGGAGCTATCAACACACGTAGATCGTCCTTCAGGCCATCCTTAAAACAAACACATCTCTCATGCTCTGTGGCCACTATCCCTTGAGCAGAACGGCTAATGCGTAGAAATTTTGCTTCATATGTCGCCACCGACCTACTTCTATGAACCAGATTCAGGAACGCTCTACGCTGGGCATCCACATAACTCATTCCAATATACTTACTCTGGAACGCCGCCTTAAAGAAATCCCAGGTGATATGGTCAGCTACGGTACCTTCCTTAACCATAAGCCACCATTGATAAGCTTCGTCCCCAAGAAGGGACAGCTTCTTTTCCTCCGTGAAGTCGAGATCATCCATGATCCGCTCCATTGCTTCTAACCAGTACTCAGCTATACGAGGAGCTACACCCGAAATTCCCTTAAACACTTTGCCCCATTGGCTCTCGATCGCTCCGCACGCACTTCCTGCCCCGTGCCCATGCATGCTCTAGCAACTCTCTCCAAAACCCTTAACATAGCCTGAGATACAGCATCATCTCCGGTCGTCTGATCTTGAAACTCTGCCTCTATAGTTGGTGGCGTTGGAACTTCATTCCCTGACTCATAACCAGACCCCACGAGTTCTGACACAGCCATCTACTCCTACCACGACTACGCGCCGAACGTCCTCGACCCCTTATATTCATTTTACCGCTTCGCGTTTATCTGATTAGAAATTTTATGAATTAATAATTCTTTCTTCCATCGATTAATAACAGACGGTCTAATGGGAAGTAGTTTTAATAATGTTCTTTCAATTTGAATTCTATCTACAAGTTCATCCTTAAGTCTCAGATTTTCTAATTCTAGAGTTCACATTCAATCAACATCAAGCGAGCACCATATACATGCATCAAACGTGCAAACAACATCCAGGAACTCACATTCATCACCTAGGGGTATTTTCGTCATTTCATTACCCAGGTATTTTGGTAATTTTCAAAATATGGTATATTGGTGATTTTACAAAATATGGGTATTTTGGTAATTTTGCAAACCAAGGGTATTTCAATAAATTTTTCAAACGAGGGTATTTTGGTTATTTTGTAGAATCAAGGGTGTCTTAGTAAATTTCCTCAACCTAGGGTATTTGGGATAATTTACAAAATCAGGGGTATATAAGTAATTTTATAAAAATAGGGTGATGGTCCTTTCGAGTTTTAGTTATAAATTTTTTGGCCCATCAGCAAGCCCTCTCGGTTAGAGTGAACAACCACTACGCACCAGGTAGGATTCTAGAGAAGAGGAGGTGAGTCACGAGGGCCGCTTAAATACCAAGCTCTTTCTGGATCCAATCCTAGACATGCGTATGCCTGTTTCCATACCCTAACCCTGTGACTTGTTCACAGACCTTCTTAATTAAGAAAAATTAAGTCTTATGAGATTTGAAGAATTATTTAATTTAGGCCTAAGGTCCATTAACACTATCATACTAATCTACGTCCATAAGGCCAATCAAAACCCAACATACATATCATACCAAAGTTTAGAATACTTGCCTGGGTGGATCGGATGTCGATAGACTCGAAGGCCATATCTTCCAAAACCTTTCTCAACTTAGATTACTTTCATAAATTCCTACTAGACCCATTTCACAGCCCGAGTTTTGAACTGGGCTCTGATACCAAAATGTAACACCCCAAACTTAGCCCATACGTCATTACTGAATCTGGAATGATACGATTTTAATTCTAGAAAACTTTGCTTCGATGGGTTTTGAAAATTTCAATTTATTTAGTCATTATTTGAAAAAATTAAAAGAAACTTAAACTTTTATGTTGAGTGGATTTGAAAATCCTATTTATCACTCCATTTTATTATTAAGACTTTAGGCACAAATAGGTTTATAAACATGTGACATATTAAAGTAAAATAAATTAAAACAAGTAACAAATAAATTGGAAACCTAAGTTATGGGGCCTTATTACAAAAATATTCCTAAAAAACAATAATAATAATAATCCATAATGATAATGAAAGTCTTGATGGCCCTCTAGTGCGCTTCGGCTCTCATGCCCACTGGTCTCTCGCTCATCTCAGAGAGTGGGAAAAATAAAAGGGTGAGTCACTAAGACTCAGTGTGCAAAACTTGAAAACACATAAAAGCCTAGGGCCCACGAACACATTATGGGCCTTGGCTCGCATGCAATGGTAATAAAATATGTCATGCATCATGGCCCATCCCAAAACCTAAGAGTCTATCCTCTACACACCCTCGTACCAACCGTTACACTGTGGGGATTTCTACAATCAACCCTCCATCCGTTACATATCACATCGGTAGCCGTGCTGCCTGTCATATAGACCAATCACTTACGCGAACCTTAGAAATACATTATAGTATTCGACAGCTATGTTGCCTGTCATATAGACCAATCACTTACGCGAACCTCAGAAATACATTATAGTATTCGACAGCTATGCTGCCTGTGGCAAAGCCATGATCGCCTCGCAACCCTGCTCCCCTACCATAAATCCATCAATCAATCCCATCCCATGCATGCATACATACAAGAAACAAGTCATCAAGCCATCTAACAGATCTCATACTTTCACATGCTACGATTCACATAGAAAAGTTTCTATGGTTACGTACCTAGCATCCTATGCCTACCCCTTCTAGGTAATACGACTGTTCATACAACCTTTCTTTTCGACTTTTAGCCCTTACCATACATGTAATATATCAATGCTTATGTGTTAAGAATCTACACACCTTATTATGGTTACGACGACACCCTTTATGTCGACATTGTCAGAAGCCGATACGGCTGCTATCTACCTAAGATACTTTTTAGAAGTCGATCCACAACCTGTCGGCCAATCTTAAATAGTGGACACTGCTCATTTCTTAAACTTAGGGATTGGGTTTATGGACCCAACCCTCTCCTTTGCCTGATCCATATTTGATTCCATCCAAAAAGTCCTTGTCAGAACTACTATAGTGAAATAGGGTTAAACCATATCATATGAGTTAATATCTCAATTATGATAGTGAATCTTAATAGGAATCTAAAGAAATCCCATACCTTGAGATCTTGAAATCGATAGGATACTAGACATTAATGGTTTCTGGCTTTTTAAGATCTGAATGATTTGATCTACTACGATTTCCCGGAGTGTCGCCCAAAAGAACATGTGATTAATGAAAGAGTCAAACTAAAGATAGTCTATCAATCTAATAGCCATTCGACTATAGTCTCAAAATCGAAAGAGAAAAGAATTTGGTTCTTACCTTTACAGAGAAATCAGCACTTCAAGAAAATCCCAGTTTATGAAGAAATCGGCACAAGAAGAAAATAATGGAAAAAGAAAGTGAACTAAGAGGTTTCACTTTTAATAGAGAAATCGACAGAGAGAAAAAGGAATAGACAAAGGTATTCAGTTATGGAGATGAGAAGAAAGTTGAGAGGTTTTGGCTTTTGGAAAAGAAAAGAGAATAGAGAGTGTAGAGAAGGACTGAGAATTTTGGAACAAAGAATAGGGTTCAGATGCTAGAATTTGAAAAGATACACTCCTATTTATAGGGAATTTGGCCACTTACCTATCAAATGCCAGAATTGCCCTCCTCTGAAAATCGAGACTAATTGATAAATATGGGGAATTTTGGCACCCTTTATGCCACATCAAAACCCATTCTTCCTCCCCTCAGAGTTGGAATTTTGGCCAACTCTGCTTCTGACCGATAACTCCCGTCTTTTCTCCTTAATCTACTTATAACTAATATCAAGACAATTATCTATATTATTCAATGATAAATCTCCCTATTTTTAAGCCTTATTTCCGTCCAACCTTACCCACATATATGTCAAAATTTAGGTAATTAAAATTAAAGGAATTGGGCTTTATGCCTCTTGAGTTTGGGCCTCCTCAGTTGACGCCACCTCCTTGCTCTCTAAGTGGTACCATTTTGCCACTGGGCCACAAGCCCACTTGTGTTTAAAACACATATAACATCTTTTAAACCCTCTAGTGACCAAACAGAAAATTTAACCAAGGCCAATGCAAAGGCCCATTAGTTCAGGATGTTACACTTAAAATTTGGTGTCATTATTTGTACGGTGAGAAATGTCATGTGTTTTCAGATCATAAAAGTCTGAAATAGCTAATGACCTAGAAAGAGTTGAACCTGCATCAGAGAAGATGGCTAGAACTATTAAAAGATTACGAGGTTGTGATAGATTATCATCCGGTAAAGCAAATGTGGTTGCTAATGTGTTGAGTAGAAAGTCATTGTTTACACTACATGCTTTGAATGCTCAGTTAGATTTGTCTGATGATAGTTCTGTGATAGCTGAATTGAGAGTGAAACCATTATTTATACAACAAATATGTGATGCTCAGAAGGTTGATAATGAATTGTTGTTGAAACGAGCTTAGTGTGAATTGAATTCTGAATCTAAATTTCAAGTTGTTAATGATTGTTTGAGATTTCAAGATCGTATTTGTGTTCTGAGAAATTCAGAGTTGATTCAGTTAATTTTGAATGAAGCCCATAATAGTCATTTATTTGTCCATCCGGGAAGTACAAAAATGTATCATGATTTGAAGCAACACTATTGGTGGTCTGGCATGAAACAAGACATTTTTGACTTTGTTTCAAAATGTTTAATTTGTTAGCAAGTGAAAGTAGAACATCAAGTTTCGTCTGGGTTGTTACAGCCGATTCTGATTCCTGAATAGAAATGGGATAGAGTAACTATGGACTTTGTTTCTGGGTTGCCTCTGACTTCGAGAAAGAAGGATGCAATATGGGTTGTAGTTGACCGATTGACAAAATCTACCTAATTTATTCTGATAAGATCTGACTACTCATTTGACATATTATCTAAGCTTTATATTTTCGAGATTGTGAGATTGCACGGGGTGCCACTATCTATTGTGTCAGATAGGGATTCGAGATTGACATCGCGATTCTGGAAGAAATTGTAAGACGCTTTGGGTACAAAATTGCATTTCAGTACAACTTTTCATCCGTAAACGAATGGTCAATCCGAGCAAATTATTTAGATTCTTGAAGATATGTTAAGATGCTGTGTACTTGAGTTTAATGGTTCATGGAAGCAATACCTGCCGTTGATCAAATTTGCGTATAATAATAGTTTTCAGTCGAGCATCAAAATGGCACCATATGAAGCTTTGTACGAATGCAAATGTAGTACACCTCTATATTAGACTGAACTCAGTGAGAATAAGTTATACGGGGTCAATTTGATAAAAGATACCAAACAGAAAGTGAAACTAATTCGAGATTATTTGAAAGTAGCATCTGATCGTCAGAAGTCCTATGCAGACAAAATGAAAAGATATAGAATTTGAGATCGGCGACAAAGTATTTCTGAAAGTGTCTCCGTGGAAGAAAGTGCTCCGATTCGGATGTAAAGGCAAGTTAAGTTCTAGATTCATTGGACCGTATGAGATCATTGAACGTGTTGGGCCTGTTGCATACAGATTGAAGTTACCCTCCGAGCTAGAAAATATTCACAATGTGTTTCATGTCTCAATGCTTCATAGATATCATTCTGATCCGTCACATGTGATTGCCCCATCTGAAATTGAAATCTGACCTGACATGACATATGAAGAGGAACCGATCCGTATCTTAACCCGTGAAATGAAAGAGTTGAGAAATAAGAAAATTCCGTTAGTGAAAGTACTCTGGCATCGCCATGGTATAGAAGAGGCTACGTGGGAGCCTGAGGACTCAATGAGACAACAATATCCGATTCTGTTTAACGGAAAGATTTTCGGGATGAAAATCCCTAAGGGGGGATAATTGTAACTGTCCGATTTGTACCCTAGTCAGGACAGTGGTCTCGGGACCACAAATCCAAGTCTGTATAATATTTTAATATTATTTTTATACCGTTGATATGTGATTTAGCATGTGGTAAATTTCTATAAGCGAATTTGTCTGTCTGTGTGTTTAATTTGACAAAAGGATTGAATTGCATTAAATGTGAAAGTTGCTTGCTACAGGTTAAAGCACTTATATGTTGTGGCTTTGAAAAGATGAAGGACTTGTATGGCAATTAAGCCATTATCATGTTTAGTGGATGGATAAAAGTCTTAAATGTCTATATAGTATAATTGTTTTAATTATATGAATGAAGGTTATTTTTGTAATTGGTTTATTAACATTAGTTTTAATGAAACAAAAGATGAGTGTTCATCTTTTAATTCTCTTCTTTTTACCAAAATAACCAAAGGAAAGAAAGAAAAATTGAGCTAAGCATTCGACAATCTTTAAGCTTGATTAAGGTAAGTTTTGACTTCGGTTTTCGATAATTTCTACATTTTTGTAATCGTTGCTTTGAGAGCTACAAAGCCCATGCCTTGATTTTGTGTTTTGATGATATATGTGAAATATGCCATTGATGATTTTACAAGCTTTGTGATGTTTGAGGATGATATATGAAAGATTTGAGCTAAATGAACATGTTATGTTCTTGAAGTTTTGATGAATTTAGCTAAATAGGGCTAAATTGAGAAAATAGTAATTTGAGAGACTAAATTGCAAATTTGATGAAATATTTGGACTTATATAGTCCCTAGAGAGGTTCGGCCAAGCATGTGTGTGTGTGCGTTTTGTGAATTTAATGTTTTGAGTAAAATAGACTAAATTGATAAAATATGCAAATATGAGGGTTAATTTGTAAATAGCCCTAATGTGTGTCTATGGATTGAATTGAATGAACTAGTGAATAAAAGAGTTAATTCTGAATATGTTTAGATCAAGAACCGAGGAAAATGGACTTAGATCACGGGAAGGCGAAAGTTAACGAGTAGCCGTTTTCATTCCGATAAACCGAATCTGAGGTAAATCACTGTGCAAATAGACTTATCTGTATTGAGTTGAATATATGTATTCATATGTCTATCGATGAAAATGAATGAGTATGAGATGCTAAGTGCATGAATTCCAAAAATAAGTTCGATATAGTGATAAAGCTGAGAAGTCCCGTACGAACCTAGGAATAGATAGTATTAGCCATGTCATGACATGGGTATCTATTTTGTTTTATCATGTAAGACCACATTTGGGATGTTGGCATTGATTTTAAATTTCATGTAAGACCTCGTCTGGGACGTAAGAATTGATATGAATTATATGTAAAAGACCTCGTCTGGGACGTAGGCATCGATATGAACCTTATAGTAAGACCATGTTTGGGACATCGACATCATATTGACTCGTGTAAGACCACGTCTGGGACGTTGGCATCATTATGATCTGTACGAGTAAGACCGTGTCTGGGACATCGGCAATGTATTGATTCGTGTAAGACCCTGTCTGTGATAGTGGCATTGATATCTGAGTGCATATAAGACCTTGTCTGGGACGTTGGCATTGTACAACTATTCCGAGCTTTCTGATCATCCTACTAGGTTCCTATTGGTTCAACGGGCAAGTCTATAATACGAATGGTATATCCGAGCTATGATCAATAAGTGAGTGATTATCCGTTTCAGGTACGTTGAATGCACATTAAGTGTGTATAAAAGGTGAGTACCTATATGACTTTGATATGCAGAAGAGTATGATTGAAAATGAGAATGTGAATCTTAAAATGTTGAATGTGGCAAATGTGGCCATAAGTTTTGAACCATTAGATATGTTTTGGTTGCCATATATGCATATAGTGTTTAGGTATGAATTGCTTGTAGGTGAGACCCAAAATGGGTGGCATATTGGCCATGTAAAATGGCCTATAATGTCACACGGTTGAGGCACACGGTGTACCTAAGACCGTGGGTAAATTGGAAGAATGTGCTTAAATTGCACACGGCCTAGACACGGGCGTGCTTGATGGCCGTGTGAGAAATTGTAGTATGTGATCTAGTAGTACACGGCCTTAGCACACGGGCGTGCTTGGTGACCGTGTTGATTTTGGCAATATACTACCACGGGGAGGACACACGGGAGTGTCAAGTAGCCGTGGGTGAGGCACGGACCGTGTGTCCCCTGTATGTTAGAAAAGTTCAAATTTTTATGAAATTACTTATGTGTTTCAGTTTAGTCCCGACTTGATTTATAAGCATGATTATGGTCTCGATGACCTACTTAAGGGACATTATGATAGATATTGATGAATGGTTGAATGATTAATTCTGTATATGTTTTCGATCTGTCTGGTTAACCCTAGTCCGGTGATCGGACATGAGATAGGGGTGTTACACATGTGTGACCTTACATGGGCGTGTCTCACCTTACACAGGCCTGTAGTCCCTATTGAGGTGGAAAATTTTTAAAATCACAAAAGTTTCCGATAGGGTCTCGAGAGTCTTGCGTGTATGAGTGAGGCCTCGTAAGTCAAGATTGAGGCTGTAGAGGTGACTTAAGAGAGTAATCGATGAGCCTAAGTGGTGATCATATGGTTTTAATTTGGTAATACCTCGGGCCCGATTCTAGCATGGATTACGGGTAAGGGGTGTTACACTCGACATCATCAACTACAGCTCGATTGGGATCCATTTGCTATACGAAAACACAGTTTAAACTATTTGGAGTCATCACACTATCATAGATTATATATGGCATGTATAGCTAGACTCTCACATACACTACGTTAATCCTAGTATTGACTAAACTATAGCTCTGATACCAATAAAATAACACCTTCACTCGTATTCAACGCCAAAATAGAGTTACAAAGCATTAACAAACTTATCACACATTAAAACATACATTTCTCATACAAATTAATCAATTTAAATACAATTCATTCACAACCAAACATTTTGTCCCTAATACGAGCCTACGAGGCCCTAAGCATGCATAAGGAGTGGTTCAGGACTAAACTGATAACTTAGGAAACTTTTTGAACTATTTAGAAAATTTTCTCAAAAATAGGGGACACATGTACGGCCAAAGACATGCCCCGTGTCACAGGCCGTGTGGACATTAGAAATAGAGTACATGGCCGTGTCCCAGCCCATGTTTGACCTCGTGTAACTCTCTAACTTGGGTCACACGGCCAACACACAGGACCGTGTGGCTAGCCCGTGTGCCCTAAAAATGGCCATACATGGCCGTGTGCTAGACCGTGTGCTAGGCCGTGTCAAACTTGTAGGGTATACTTGATGTAAGCACGGTTGGGAGCTCACCAAGCTCCATTAGCAAGCTCATCAAGCTGCACAAAGTTCTAATGAGCTGAACTCGAGCTAAGCACCACATAAAAGCTGTCGTAGCTCCTTTCACTAAATAATGGTCGATAAAAAGGCCTTCACTGATGAAACTAGCTCAGATCAACTCTTTAAAGACCCCATGCATCATTGGCTAGCCGAATTTAGCTCACCTTTAGCTTCCAAAGCTTCAATCAGCTCGAATCAGCTTACTTGAGCTTGTTTTAGCTCATTTGAGCTTGTTTATCATTTACTTTATTTAGCTCATTTTATTTGCTGGAATAAATTAGTTTAAGTAATTAATTAATTTAGTTAAGTGTTAAATGTGTTTTTAAGCTATTTAGTGTGTCTAAATAATTTTGGCATTAATAGGTGTAAGTCATTTAATTTGTCTAAATTCCTACGGCAATTTAAGTTGTCTTTAGGCCATTTAATTTTTCCTAAGTCATACATCCATTTAAAGTGTCCTAAGCTAAGACAACTTAATTTGGTTCATTGAAAGTGCTTGACCGAATTAATGTTCTTGGTTTAATGTGTCATAATCTGCCAAATTAATGTGTGCTAAAATGAATTTAATTGCTGAATCTATTTGATACAGGTACATGGCATGGACGACACAATAAGTGAGTTGATGGTTCAACTCTTCAAAGCATCATTTGACATAGCAAGGCTGCTGGTTTTGCTTCCCTAAGCTAGCCGATTAGCTCCCCAAAGCCAACTTTAAAGCTTTCACACATGCTGCACATTCCTTTCACATTGCTTGCCTTTTCGATTTTGTGTGTTCATACTTGGGGGACTATTTGCATTCAGTTTCAAACCTTGGTGACCTTCATAATACTCCAGCTGATCATTAAAAACATCCATAAATTTTTATCTGATCAAGGTAACTTAATTTCAGCTCATTAAACCCTTTTTGCCGAACATGGACAAGTCATTTTAACTCCAAACACTTCAATTAATGTCATGCTAAATGGTCACCTTCTAGATGCTATCCAATGGTGTTTCCCATGCTAGGAAACTTCAAAGAAGCTTCCAAGGTCGTTCAAGAAACTTCAAGGAAATCTCCAGCTCCTTTTAGCTTTAATTTACTGTCCATTTAGCTTTCCAAATTTCCAATTCGGCTAACCCCATGTATTGGCTATAAATTTAGCTCATTTCATGTAGAGAAGGACTTTTTAGCAAATTTGTTAATGAAACTTTATTTCTGTGTGTTTTCCCTCAACTCCTATTTCATATGAGTCTCGTGTGACTTATTTGGCATTGCTAGTGGCATCTCCGAACTTGTTTGAACTTATCACCAACCCTTGGTGTGGTGTTCTCCTATCCAACTACCAGCCATCTTTTACCTTAAACAATATAAGAATCGGGGTGACACTCTTATAGTGTTGAATCATTCTCGAGGTTTAAGTTCGCTTTCCATTCACACCATCTATCTTTTATTATCATGTTAATTTAAACCGAGCCCATCCAAATAGCTACCTTCTTTTGTGTATTTCTTAGCCGAACCTACCATCACAAAATAGCCAACTTTTGATCCGTTTCATCAACATTAAGCCTACTTAACCCATTAAAAAAATTGAAGATTTTTTGAACGACTATTCTCGTCAACAATCGGGCAAAATACGTGAACTTGACACATCCAATCGAGTCGGATCACATCAATACTGACTTATACCATGCGGCCAGGTCACACGCTAGTATGTGAGGCCGTGTGGAGCATACTAACTTGGTTTCTATTTCAACACCAATGAACACAAGGCCGTGTACCTGACTTTGTATCACACATAGATGAGACACACGCCCGTGTCTTTGCCCCTGTAGACAAAAATAGGCTATTTACCAAGCCATTTTTCCACCCAATCTTATGCACACCTACACAAAACTCAAATGGCACAAAACATAGTATATCATAGGCATTAAATCAACCTTCCTCAAGCACATTTCATACCATTTCCAACATCAACCAATACAAAACATAAATACCACAATATGCCATACAAATTCATACCAAACTCAAATGTACATTAATGCCTAGATTCACTAGCATACCGATATTCATAACTCAACCATTTGCTATCCATAATACTAATTATCCATAAGCATCACATATCCAACATCCAAAACATCACACAAGCCATATACACATATATATACACATGATTTAATCATACCAAAATAAGCCAACTTATTTGGCAATATACAAAACCAAATTTAGAACATTTACAATATAACTTAAATGGCTACATTCATCATCAATTCATGAACCAATATAACCAAAGTCCCTATACATGCCATATACTCAAAACATAAGCTTAAAAATATCAAATCGATAGTTAGATAGTGTGACGATATCTTCGACGATCCCCGAATTCGAGCTAGCTTGGACATCACTATAAAACATGGAAAAATAAACAAAGTAAGCTTTATAGCTTAGTAAGCTCATATGAAATAAACTCAATCATAACATAAATATACAAACTATCAAATTTGAACATATCAACATGTAATTCATTTAACTAACAAACCTTTCACATTTTCAATCATAATCTTCTGTATGAACTTCACAACTTCTTTGATTTAAACTTATACAATTCATGTACATACCTATACCATCTCGTATCAATATCATATTCAACCACATCTTTCCTTTACCTGTTGAACCATTTAGAATACTATTGGATACATGGGAAACTCACACCCGAAGTGCCACATATATAGCCGAAGCTATCTCAATCACATATCACATATATGCTCACTCTCAGCTATCAACAGGCCTGCTCACACAAGCTATGGGTCAAGACGTAGCTACACGGTGCTTCTCACACAAGCTGTCAAGTAACCACAACACATTCCAGTATACTCAACCACCGATAGGACGTACAGGACTAGCACTCGGATCACATAATCACAATAAGCCCTAATGACATGTCATTCGTATATTAATCTATTCCTAAGGTTCAATCGAGATTTCACACTTGTCGAATCTTCATCAAACGTGTCTGTAAAGTTGTATTCACAATTTGTATAATATCAAAGCATTAAAAACATAATTATAACAATGCTTATTACATATGAACTTTCCTCGGACGTAAAAACGGCTAAACTGATCGATTAGTCGAGAACTTTGTTTTTCCCTCTATCTATATCTGAGTTTCGCTTTTCTTATCTATATGTAATCAAAATGAACTTATTTAATCATCTCTCTATTCAATTTAGTCGAAAATTCACATTTAGGCACTTTTACACATTTGCCCCAATTGTTTGACTTTTTTACAATTTAGTCCGTATTTCATAAAGTCACAAATTCATGCAATTAGGTCCCTAACCATGCTAGCTTAATTTATCTTATTACCAAAGTAGCCCATATTTTTCATTAATTTCACATTTTAACCACAAAGTTTCCATATTTTACAATTTAATCCCTAATTTACATTTTCACTAAAACTCACTTAACAAAACTTGTATAACTATCATCAAACATTCATAATCTATCATTAAACATCAAATATTCATGTATTCATCAATGGAAATATCTAAAATCTTTAATAGTTTTGTAAAATAGTCCCCGTGCTAGCTAGACCTAGTTGGAACAATCTCAAAAACACAAAAATCATTAAAAGCAGGACAAAAAGGGACTTACAATTGAGCAATGCAATGATTGAACCCTAGATAGCTTCCATGGCTTCTTCTTTCTTTGTTTTTTTTATTAAGGAAGATGATAATGGATGAAATTTTGTTTTATTTTATTTATTTTAACTTTAATTTACAAATATCATAATTAACCTTAATAATAAACCATTAAAAAATTCCAAATGATTTCCATCTTTGTCCACTTATTTTAATAATGGTATAATTACAATATAAGGACCTATAATTTAAGATTCCATAGCTATTAGATGCCTTTAGGTAATAGAACTCCACTTTTACACTTTACGTGATTTAATCCCTTTTATCAAATTAAACACTCAAACGATAAAATTTCTTAACGAAAATTTCATACAATCATATTTTCATGCCATAAACATTAAAATAATAATAAAATAATTATTTTGACTTTGAATTTGTGGTTCTGAAACTACTATTCTGATTTGACTAAAAACGGGCTGTTACATCCCCCACAGGAGGATTAGGTCCTCATGGATTTAATAAACAATACAAACTTGATATAAAGAATAAACATAAAGAATAAACATAAAGAACAAGTCAAGATAATATAGTTTAGAAGAAGTCTAGTTTTTATTAAAATTAAGCATAAAATCCTTATAGAGTTTGACTGTATTTCTCAAATCTGATTTCCCGCAAAAGTAAATAACAAGAATGAAAATAAAATCTAAAACCTAAGAAAAGAGAAAAACTAATAGCTAAATTTAAAGAGAAAATTAAACAATATAAAAGGTGTCCATAACATGTGTTAAATGAGCCTATTTATAAACTTTAGAGTGGTCATTGTCCTTAACCCTAGGTCAGTTGTCATCCTCATACTTAAAATTTGATTTTGCAGACCAAAACACCCTTGGCTTGTAATTATTTCCTGTGTAGAGGCGATGTCGCAACACACTAGGTCCTGTGTTGCGACATCTAGGGCAGTATGCTCATCTTCAGTGTGTCTTCAAGGGTATGTCGTGACATCCTCAGTTGTGTTGTGACATCGATGACAGTCTTGAAATTCTTCTATTTGACTTCCTATGTTGTGAAATCTAAAGCTCCATGTTACAACCTAGTGACCAGTATCAATTTATCATGCTTTCTAATGGTCTCCTGCACACTCATAAAGTATATTAGCTCACCCTAACGTCTCATTTGACTCCTAAGGTGACTAAAGGGCTCAAATTACACACTTTATTGAACTTAACTAAACTTACAAAAATGTAATTAAAACTTAACTAAAATGCTTATGTTCAAGCTCCTAAAGTGCGAAAGCTAGTTTAATCTACTACACCGAATTACGGTAGATCAATTTTATATATCAAGTCTATATTGTTTATGAGATCCATGAGAAATTAATCCTCCCGTGGGGTATTAGCGAGTGGAGCTATGATTAATTAATTGTTTTGTAAGGTTCTCTTAGCGGATCAGCTGAGGAAGAACTTAAACCCTATGCTTGACAACCCTAAGAAGTTATTAAGGTGGGAATTAACCCAAAATTTGTATAGCATATCCATAAACACCTGAACCCTAAACTGATCTAGACTGTGAGGTTGAAAGATAAGTAGTTATTATTGACTCGCTATTCTAGTGGAAGATCAGAAGATCCTGCTAGGATATTGACTAGTTGATTAAACAAGAAAACTCGAAGTGATAGTTGGTTATATTATCTAAGTGAGCTAATCACCCATGCTCATATTTGACAGATTCACTATTTGATTTCTCGTTATTTATTTATTTCATTTCTTATTATTATTAAAAATCCCAAACACCTTTCTTCATAATTCATCATAATACAATCTACCTAAAGTACCAATTAGATCTATTTATGCTTAGGTTAGATTAATTTAGTGCTCGCCTCCCTTGGGTACGATCCTTAGAGTACTAATCTACTCTATTGTAACTATATTACAATTTAACTCGTATACTTGCTGATACCGATCTTTTTACTATATTTTGTGTAGGATTTCTACTCTGGACATTAGTACGTCTGGAGATGGTCAAGTTGTTAGCGTCATTGCTGGGGAATCAACATCACTAATTTTATGTTATTTTTTTCATTCTAATAGAATAATAAGGAAAATTTTAAATTATAGTTATTATTTATTTTTACTAATTTCTTTTCTTGGGGTTTAGTGTATGACTCATGGTAGGGGAACACCTATAGATCCAATCACATATCCAAAAAAATAATTCGTAGGAATCGTTGATAGCAATAATGCAGAACCAACCACTTGCTGTAGGAATTATACCACCACAAGATAATCTGATGTTCGATGAAGTTACCAATAATAACTTAGAAGTTTTACCACCACCACCACAACTATCCGCAAATATGGTGTGTAACGAAAGAACTCTGATGGAATATGCACTGTCAAATTTTGATATGGTTCAAGGGAGTATAATGAGGCTAGCCATCACAACCAATAACTTTAAAATCAAGCTAGCTATGATCCAGATGATCCAAAAAATTTATAGTTTCGAGGAACAATGATAGAATACTTGAGTCAGCATTTAAAATGGTTCATCCAACTTTGTGACACCTTCAAATATAACAAGGTCATTAATGATGCTATACATCTTCAATTATTCCCTTTCTCATTAGTAGATAATGCATTTTCTTAGTTAGGTTCGTAGGCACCAGGGTCCATCATGACATGGGATGAATTTGTAGGAAAGTTCCAACTAAAGTTTTTCCCCATTAGTAAGAAATCCAGCTAAGAGAGGAGATTGCTATGTTCAAACAGTTAGAGGGAGAGAGTTTTCACAAAGCTTGGGAGCATTTTAAGACGCTAATTCAAAAGTGTCCACATCACGGATTGCTCAAGTAGTTATGGCTGTAAATATTTTACAATGGATTGGATGTACACGCAAGGTCGGGATTGGATTGAGCCACAAGAAGAGCCTAAATAAACCAAATGTACAAGGATGTGTACGAATTAATAGAAAATATGCCGATGAATTACTATCATTGGCTAACTAAACGATATACATATGGTTAGAGACCAGCTTCGGTGAAGGTTGTCTAAGAGGATGAAAAATATCAATAGTCAATGGACAGACTTAACCACATAGAGTCCGCAAATAGTGCACCATCCATAAATGGAGGTGATAAATAGCTCTTCCATTATATCAACAATCCAACCAAGGACGTGAAGTACATGGGGAATAGGGGTGAAACCCTTATTCAAATTCTTATAACATCGGATGGAGAGGTCACCCTAACCTGAGATGCGGAGGAAATCAAGGGGAGGTAATAGTTTCAATCAAGTAAAAAATGCTAATTATCAACCTCCTTATTTACAGAAACATCGGAAAAGGGCTAATCCAAATGACCATAATGTATGTGGTCAACACTTGGGTTGGATTAATGGGGAAATGCAGTCAATGAGAGCATATGTAAAGCAAGTGCAATCTGAGTGAACTAACTCAACAAAAACATTGACTAAGCTGGAAGATCAAATAAGTCAATTAATTAGTATGATGAGACATATCAAAAGACAAATTGGCACCAGCATTCTTAGCAATACTGAAAATAATCCTTGAAAGGAAGGGAAAGAGCCTGTGAAAGTAATCGGACTCACTCAGGCAAAATCTTAAGTAGCCTAGAAACTTTGAGACAAGAGAAGACAAGAGAGAATGTAGAAGATCTTCAAGAGTAGCCCCAAGAGGCTTACAAAGAACTAGAACCAGAGGAGGTAACAGAACCGGTTGTTGAGCTAGAGAAAGGGTCGACCAAGGAACCTACTATCACACAGGTACCATTCCCTTCAAGGTTGGAAGAGAGACAAGAATAGGATGCAAAAAAGTTTGCAAGATTTCTGAAACTTGTTTAAAATGATAAATGTCAACTTTCCCTTAATCAAACTAATTGAGAAAGTCCTTAAGTATGCCAAATTCTTAAAAGAAATCATGTCTAGGTGTAGGAAAATTAAGACTGGTGAACAAGTTATATGAGTGTTTCTTGTAGTGTTATTATATCTAGACAGGTTCCACAAAAGCTAAAATACCGGGGAAGTTTTACAATCCCCATAGAGATAGGGAGCATGTCACACCCTAAAATTGGGCCTAGTAGTTTTAGGGGTAATTTAGGGATTTTAGCATAAAAATTGTTCAAAAATTTGAATCATGGTAAACCAGAAATGTCTTCGTCGATGGCTTTTTTATAGATAAATTAACTTTTGAAAATGAAGTAGAAAATAACTTCAATTTTAAAATATGGTTTTGTAAAGGGGTTTAAAATTAGGATTACCAAAAGGGTAAATATACCAAAGTTTAAAATTGACCTATTTCTTCCCCCACCTATAGGAAAACTCACGAAAACTATTTCCCTTACCACTTGTTATCGTTCCTTCATTTCCAAAATACAATTCACTCAATTTGATCTTTTAAACATCAATTCTTTTAACTTCTATCATCTTCCAAACATTAAACCTCCCTAGAATTTCAAGAAAAGTATAAAAAACACCATTAAATTTGCTATCATTCAAACATGTGGGTTTTTTTAATTTTCAATAAAACATTTTTTTCTTTCAATGAAGGTAATGTTTCATTTTCCTATTAGTTTTTGAAGATATCTAGACTTCTAGATTGAGTTTTTATCTATAGAATCAAAAGTTTTCAATAAATGCCAAAATTTAGGTTATTTATGGTGAAATTTGGGATTTTGAATGCAAATGATGTTTCAAAATATTTTCCAACTTTATTTGATGTGATTATAGGGTTTTTAAACTTTCCTTAAAGTTTCATTAAATAATTCTAAGGTTTTATTAAGTTTTCGTTAAAATGGTCATTATACGTTGAAATTTCAAAACAAAAATTTCGAGTAGTTTTGTGTAGTTTGAAGGTTGGGAATTATTCTTAGACATATAATTAGATGATTGGAATTAGTTTTATGCAATGAGAATGAGTAGGAGTTGAGATTTTAGTGTTTCAGATTTGCAAGTCAAAAGTTTTAGTTCCAAGAGGAAGAAACCTTGGACCCGCGTTTTTTATTGTTTGGGTGTGTTTATAGCTGTAAATTAATTATGTTTTCTATGTGATTTAATTTGGTGAAGATTCAAAACTATAGGAGCCTTCAACGAGCAAGGCAAAAGGTGATGCAAGCATGGACATGGATTCAACCAAAACAGCTCATGAAACATCACAAGATCCAATTAAGATGCCAATAGGACCAATTACTCATGCACGAGCTAAGAAGTTCAAGGATGTTGTCACGGGTATCATTGATCGAGTTTGGGTAGAAGTTATCACGAGACTAATTGATCAAGCTTGGGCATGCACTCCATGCGTCCCATGCAATGTGCTTCAAATAAAGCCTTAAATCAGTGTGTTTAATTCGGTTGCTGGAAATAAAGATTACTATCCATTTTTAGTTATTTAAGTTATTTTAGTTTGTGTCTTTAATTATATCTTAGTTTTAACACCATTAATATATGTTTTAAATTATGTGTCTTAATTTTGACATCATTAATGTTTGTCTTATTTCAAACAAATTAAAGTGTGATTAAATCTTGTCTTAATGTGCATTTCAACTTTCATTGGCTACTACTAAGAAACTTCTTCTCAAGCTGATGCATGCATAATTGATGCTCAATGAACCGCATTTATGGAGCTCCATGCACTTGGACGGGCATGCATGTGGAAGGTGCTGAACACAACATTCCAAGAGCCTTTTCGTGAAATGCCAAGGCATCAAGTGTGTCCACACTTGATCAATCGGTTGGCTACCAAGTTCACACCTATGAAGCCATTCAACTCTTGCTGTTCATACATGAAGACTCTTCATGCAACACAGGCAGCAATAATGAGCTACATAACCATTCAGTTTTCCAAGTAGCATCACGTCATGCTCACACTATCTCAACCATTCAACTCCATGCACATTCAGCTAATCTTCAAGGTCCAACGAATTGGCTGTTTGGGAATGAAAATATCACAATGTGAACAAGGCTGATGCCATTACCTACATCTAGAAACTCTCAAGGGATGTCTTGGATAAATTAATAGTCATTAAGCACATTCAATCTGATTATTAACATGCCTATTCTACTGATTTCTTGTACAACTTATAAATACTAAGTTTGAAAAATTTTGTATGGACTTTTGATGAATTTTTATCTTATTGTGAGTGTTCTATCTCTTTGTTCATATTTAACTCAAATTGAGTTATCAAGTTTCCTTGTGACGTCAATCTGATTCTTTATTTGAACTTATCACTTCTTAGAAGTGTGGCATTCACCCTTATACCGACTGGTTCCTATCTTGCTAGATAGAAGGTCACAGTTTTCTTTTGTTATCCTTAACATAATCAACCTAAGTGCTAATATAAGAATTGGGTCAGTATTGTCCTTTAATTTTGGTTCATTCTTTAGCCCTTAAAATCGAATTAAAACTTCTACATTTTGACCAACAAAACACCTTTTTTGCATAGCCTACCATTCCCATTTTCAACCTATACTTAGTACATCATTTTAATACTTATTAATTTCGATCGAGAACTTTTGCAACTCATAATCAACAAACAAATACGAGCTCACATCATTTGGTATTAGAGCTAGTTAAATTAAGTAAGTATTCAACGTTTTTATCTCTCGCAGGATTAGAATTTTAAAAAAATTCAAAAAAATTCAAAAAAAAAGAGAATATAGCATATCAACATCCCAAGTTCGAAAATACAAAAGGGAGATTTGAAATTCTATAAAAAAAAGACGCTAGTTCAGAAGTGTTTCTATTCCCAAGTTTAAGTTTTCCTTGACCGCAATGATTTTCGCCACACTTCAAATTACCTTAGCCTTTTTTTTCTTTCTTCTAAGCTTTCCTTATTACCTAACTAACCCTAAACCTAAACCCTAAACCCTAAACCCTAAACCCTTACATCACTTTTTGAAGCCAATTCCACAAGGTTTGCTGCTTAAGTCTAAGGAAGTCACATAAGAACTTAGAGAGACGAGCAAGAGTGGAAAAAGGCAAGAGCACAAGAGAGCATAAAGAGGTTAAAAGCCAATAACGAGTGTAAACATGAGAGGAGTGAACATTTCTTTTTGAGAGTACTAGTGAGATTTGTTGTGAGAAAAACATTATGTCTTGAAGTCCCAAAAGGAATGTTGGTGGTGGTGGTGGTGTGCATGATTTAACATACTAAGCACTCATTTGTGAGATGGACCGAATGCTACAAAGCCGATTGGAGCCAATGTAAGAAAAATTGGACCAATTGGAGGAAAGAGCCCAACGGGAATGAACTCCTCAAAATCAAAGGAGAGAGCAAGGTCAACCAAGGCCGAATCAAGAAGATTACTATGAGCCTAGTGACATGGAGAGTGATCAAGCCTCAAATCATAGTGAGAGGCATCAAGGACAAAGAAATTGAGGGTTGAGAGAATGAAATCAAGTTGATGACAATCTTAGCAACAAAAAATGGCCATTCCTCCAATACAAGGAAAAACTAACCCCGAAGCCTACTTAAAGTGGGAAAAGAAGATCAAACTCATTTTTGAATGTCACAACTACTCGGAGAGCAAAAAGGTTAAACTTACTGCCATTGAATTCTACGACTATGCCACTATTTGGTGGGATCAGCTAACCATGAGTAGGAGAAGAAATGGTGAACGACCCTTGTCCATTGGGGCTAAAATGAAGGCTGTCATACGAAAGAGGTTCATACCTACCTATTACCATCGAGAGTTGTACCAAAAATTACAAAATCTCACCCAAGGAAATCGAAGCGTGGAAGATTATTACAAAGAGATGGAAATAGCCATTATTTGTGCTGATGTTGAGGAAGACCGAGAGGCTACCATGGCAAGGTTTCTTGCTGGCCTTAATCGAGACATCGCCAACATGGTTGAATTGCAACATTATGTTAATATCTTTGATATGGTGCACATAGCGATCAAGGTGGAAAAATAATTGAAAGGAAAGGGTACCACTCGACCCTTTTCTAACTCTACTTGTACATCAAAGTGGGGACAAGGAGCCTACAAAACAGATGCCCCCTATCGAACAAAAGACAATATCGGTGCAACCATGACCAATAAGCCATGTGGTGAAACAAATAAAAGTAAGAACGAGGTCATGACCAATCGAAATTGAGACATCAAGTGTTTCAAATGTCTTGGGAGGGGTCATATTGCTAGTCAATGTTCAAATCATAGTGTGATGATTCTAAGGGACGATGGTGAGATCGAATCTAAAATTTAAAAGGAAGAAGAGCCCTAAGAACCTATCGATAAGGAGGATAACTTGAAGTATGTCGTGAAAGGAGAAATCCTTGTCATTAAGAGAAGTTTGAGTCTCCAAAATATGGAGAATAAATAGCAACGTGAAAACATCTTTCACACGAGTTTCCATGTCCAAGGCAAGGTATGTAGTGTGATAATCGATGGAGGTAATTGTAACCCTCTAACCCGTATTCGATGCCGAAATAGGGTTACGAAGCATTACCAACTTATAACTTATACAATTAAACATTTCATAATGAAATACCATTCAAAAACATTCATACAGTCCCTAATACGAGCCCTCGAGGCCTCAAATAGACATTAAAAGTGGTTTAGGACTAAACTGAGTACTCAAGAAATTTTTAGAAAAACATTAAAATTTTCAAAGTGCAGGGGACACACGCTCATGTGGCCTGGCCGTGTGGGCATTCGAAATAGGGACACACGATCGTGTCCTAGCCCGTGTCTGATCCTTGTAACTCACTGACTTGGGTCACACGGCCAACCACATGCACGTGTGGCCAGGCCATGTACCATTTGAAATGGCCTTACATGCCCGTGTGCTAGGCCGTGTGCTAGGTTGTGTGAAAATTAAAGTGTATACTTACTTGTGCCACTCGGCCAAGCCCCATGCCCATGTGATAGGCTGTGTGAAGTTACTGACTTGCATTCTATAAAAGGATCAGGGGACACACGGTCGTGTCACTTCACCATGTGTCACACACATTTGAGACACATGCCCATGTCTTTAACCGCACGGACAAAAATAGGTTATTTTCCAAGCCTTATTTCTTATCTAATGTGATACCAACCTAAGCTCAACAAGGCACATACAATCATGGCATAAATAGGCACTCAAAACCAACCAATATCAAGTTTATATCATGTACTATCCACACATACAACATGTTATCCATAAGCCAAATTATTTGACCACTTTGAAACATGCTAAAAGTACTTCCAAAGTCTACCTAAATGGTCAATTACATATATTAGACATTGTACCTAACTTAGCATGCATACACATTCTCAATTTCAATCATTTGGTACCTTAAATACAAATTCACAAAACAAAACATTCATATAGCAATTATACCCAACATATCATAAGGCCATTTACATATATTTACATCTCAAAACATATACCATTTTCAAGCCAAATCAATTTGCTAATACGCAACCAAACCTATAGGTCACATTAGCCAAACTACCTATACATGCCATTTAACTCAAAATATAAAGTCCAAAGTGCCAAAATAAGAGCTTGATAGCGTGATGTGATCCTTGACGGCTTCCAATCAAAACGAGCTTTCGAGAAGCTATAAAACACGAAAAAATAAATGGAGTAAACAATTAAGCTTAGTAAGTTTGTAAAACATAGAATTAAACTTACCATATAATCACAATTTAGGTAAGAAATATCAAAGCATAACTCAATTCAATTTGGCCAAAGCCTATCACATAACCATTCACCAAGTTAGCCAAGTGTACATGTAAAAACCGGGAATTCATGTATGAATTCAACAATTATTAAAATTCTATGTGCATGTAACATTTATACTGTATATCCATATATCATATATATATATGAAGCATTTCCATGTAAATACTTGTACTAGTTCATTTTGAACTTATATAATCTCAAAATAACATGATGCCCATTGAACCACTTAGAATATCGATAGATACGCGGGTAGTACACACGAGGTGCACTGAACTATAATTTGTCAATCCCTATACATGTAGGCTCATACGAGCAATAAACGGTAAGCTCCTCCAAGCTAAATATTAGTAATATCTCACGAGCTGCAAATTGATAAGCTCATACAAGCTGTGGTGAGTCTGTAACACATGCAGGATCTCAACCAAAACAATAACCCTAATGACATGTCATTCATATCCTACGAATTCTTAAGGTTCAAACGAGGCTCATTATTCTTCATACATTCTCGATTATGCAGTCGATAATTATACATAAAAATTATACTATTCACATACATATATTTCAATCAAAATATATAAATGTGCAATTTATTTATACGAACTTACCTCAAACTCAAACGGAGATTACGATCAATTATTCCACGACTTTATTGTTTCCTCGATTTAGTGCCGAATATTGCTTTTCTTGATCTATATAATCAAATTTAACTCATTTAATCATCATTCTATTCGATCCAATTCAAAATTCATGTTATGGAAAAATTACCATTTTGCCCCTATACTTTTAACTTCTTTACAATTTAGTCCCTAGGCTTATAAAAATAAATTCATGCGATTTCACTACAACCCGAGCCTAGTCAAATTTCGTAAGTACCAATATCAACCTATACATTTCAAAAATTCACATATTTACGACACAATTTACAAATTTCTCAATTTAATCCTAAATTGACAATTTTATCAAAACTCACTTAACAAAAGTTGTTTAATAAACAACAAGGATTCATTTTCTTCAATTAAACTTCAAAACCCTAACATTTTCATCAATGGACATTTTCAAACTATTTAATAGTTTTGCAAATTAGTGTAACACCCCTTACCCGTGTTTGATGCCAAGACAGGATACGAGGCACTACCGCACTTGACTTTACTTAAACATGTATTATCGGGCTATAAAATTTCTTTCCATCTTAAAACTTTTCCTTAACTTTACTTAAACAAGTATTATCGGGCTATAAAATTTCTTTCCATCTTAAGACTTTTCTTTCTTATTAATAACAAACATTTCATAGGCCTTCGAGGCCTTAAGCGTACATACGAAAGGTTTCGGGATTCATCCGAAAAGTTTGGCACTCATTGAAAATTTTTGCCTAAACAGGGGCCACACGACCGTATTGTCCAAGGGACATGCCTGTGTACCCTTAAGACATGCCCGTGTTTGACACCCGTGGTCAACACTGACTTATTCTATACGACTGAGCACACGCCCGTGTCTATAATCTGTGTCCTTCACACGGCCTTGACACGCCGTGTCCAATACTCGTGGAGCTCTTTATTTCTGACGTCATTATACTTTTAATAACATAATGCAATGGCACACGCCCATGTGCTAGCCCGTGTGACTAATCGTATTTTCGTAAATTAATGCATGGGACACATGGCCTATCAACACACCCATGGGGCTGACGTGTATCACACACGGCCTAGACACACGCCTGTGTATCAACCAGTGTTGACAATTATAGGGCTATTTTCCAAGCCAATTGCCACCCTGAAACATAAACACACTTATACTATCTCAAACAACTCAATTATTCCATCCATTGCATAAACTTATCATCATGAAAGGGCATATAACTTAACAAATATTGACCAATTTCTAATGGCCATATACAAAAGAATGTATAATGTTAATAACCAAGCCTTTAGCTCACAATATGTCATGACCAAAATGATAAAACTCCTATACATGCCATACTCAAAATTTATTTAACTTTACTATACCCAATTATTGGATGATAGTGTGATCCGAGCTCCAACATTTGTTATCCCTGAGCTAACTTGGCAAACCTACATGGAAAAAGGAAAGGAGAGAGGTAAGCATATAGCTTAGTAAGTTTGCATAAGAATTTAACAAAGCAATATAATAGCTTATAATTAAAATAATCCCTCATAAGTCTAAAGCAACATAAATCTCAAGTGCTTGAACTTACTTACTATTTCTCATCACTTACCACATTATAATTTCATACTTGTAATTAAATTAGGGTACTTGTACCACTTAATCACATAGATTAGCACTTTTGTTAATATAACATGAACATCAAATCATTATCTTCCTTAACTTAGGTAGAATTATTTATTATTCTTGAACAACTTGTGTTATTATTCTTACTTAGCTTTCTTGTTACTTCTTTCATACTTGTCTCTTTTGCCCGTTGAATTACTCAAAATGTCGAAGGATACTCAATCTCGTCAAACATGTATCTCGTTGCCAATGCCATATCCCAAATATGATCTTACATGGAATCACCTTATGATACCGATGCCATATCCCAGATATGGTGTTACACTGGATTCCTTAGCTTGATGTCGATGCCATGTCCCAGACATGGTCTTATACGAGATCTTCCTTATATGTTTCCTTTGAAGCTTACCATTGCCATGTCTTGACATGGGCTTATGTTGTATCCTTGCCTTATGAACTCACCAATGCCATGCCTTAGCATGGGCTTACATGGGATCCTTGCCTTATAGTAACTTATCAATACCATGTCTTGACATAGACTTACATGATATCCTTGCCTTATTCGATGCTGAGGCCATGTCCCAGACATGGTCTTACACAGGATCTACGTTCGGTGCCGATGCCATGTCCCAGACATGGTCTTACATGGGACCTACATTCCTTGATGCCGATGCCATGCCCCAGACATGGTCTTACATGTGCTTTCCTTGTCTCATGTTATGACATAGGTATCCTTTTTATTCCAAATCTTCAATCAAGACTTTCACTTACTTATTCTCATTGATTTTCTTATTAGGCATTATCAATCAACTTTATGATTATAATGTACATTGTACAAAAGAGTAAGTAATTTAATTGTAAAATTAATATGTAGCTTTAAATTCATACAAACTTACCACGATACTCAAAATGTGTAGAGTTCTATAATTTAGTCCTCAACCTTGTTTTTACCTCAGTTTCGGTCCGGGCTTCATGTTCTTGATCTATAATAACAATTTAACTTGTTTAATACATACATTAACTAAATTGACTCATAAATCATACTTTGGCAAAAATTAAATTTTCCCTAAACTTTCTTAAAATTACACTTTTGCCCCTAGGCTCGTAAAATGATTTTTATTCAAATTCCTTGTATTTCAAGCCTAGCTGAATCATATTATCAACTATAAAAACATTCAATTTCCACTATTTTACACATGTATGACCATTTTCATAACTTTTGCAATTTGGTCCTTACATGGATTTTTCATGAAAATAACTTAGAAAAAGATGTTTATCCTACATCAAACTTTCATAATCTTCCATAAACATCAAAATACATGCATGTCAAACATGGGTAAATTTTTGAACATAATCCCTAGCTCAAAATATAGCTAGAAATAGCTAAACTGAGATACGAGGATCTCAAAAATACAAAGAACATTAGAAATGGGGCTAGGATACACTTACTATCAAGCTTGGAAGATGAAGAAACCCTAGCTATGTCTTCTTTGTGATTTTCGGTCAAGGGGGAGGATGATGGACACTATTTTTTACTTTTTTTCCCTTTTAATTCTTTAATTTACCAAATGACAAAGATGCCCTTAATAATTATTTCTTAAGATTTTTCCTTCCTATGTCCATTTTTGTCCATCTCAACATATAATGGTCTAATTGCTAAATAAGGACTTCTAATAATTTTTATAATTCTATTGCATACTTAAACCTTCTAGAATCTCATATTTTCTAATCCTTGCAATTTAGTCCTAATGGACAATTTGTTCACTAATTAATAAAATTCCTTCATGAAATTTTCACACAACCATGCAAATACCTCATAAGCATTATAAAATTATTTAAACAAATATTTCTTCTTTGGATTTGTGGTCTCGCACCACTATTTCGACTAGGCCCTAAGTCGGGCTATTACAATTCTCCCCCCTTAGGTATTTCGTCCCCGAAAATCTTACCGGGAAAAAGGTTTGGGTACTGACTCCTCATAGTCTCTTCGGGCTCCCACGTAGCCTTTTCTACCCTATGTCTCTGCCATAAGACTTTAACAAGAGCTATAACTTTACTCCTTAATTGTTTGACTTCCCATGATAGAATCTTAACTGGTTCTTCGCCATAAGTCATATCAGGTTGTATCTCAACCTCCGTCGGTGTAATCACATGTGAAGGGTCTGATCGATAGCGATGTAACATGGACACTTGAAACACATCATGAATCTTTTCTAACTCAGGTGGCAAAGCCAATCGATAAGCTACCAGCCCTCTCCTCTTGGTGATGTCATATGGTTCAATGAAATTTGGACTCAGTTTGCCTTTTTGACCAAATCTAAGGACTTTCTTCAACGGTGAAACTTTTAGGAATACTCTATCACCGACTTCATACTCAATTTCTTTCCTATTCAAATTCGAATAGGATTTTTGTCAATCAGATGTCGCTTTCAGAAATCTCGAATTACCTTTGATTTTTCTTTAATTTCTCTAACCAAATTAACCCCATGGATTTGGTTTTCCTTCAGCTTAGTCCAATATAAAGGCATTTGGCACTTATGCCTATATAAAGCCTCATAAGGTGCCATTTTCAAGCTTGATTGAAAATTATTATTGTAGGCAAATTCTGCCAACGACAAGTACTTTTCCCAGCTTCCCTGAAACTCAAGAACACAACTCCTGAGCATATCTTTGAGAACTTAGATCAACCTTTTCGACTGGCCGTCGGTTTGGGGGTGAAAGGATGTACTAAAATTCAACTTTTTTCCCAAAGCCTCTTGTAACTTTTTCCAAAATCTGGATGTAAATCTCGGATTTTTATCCAATATAATCGATAAGGGCACTCTGTGTAGCCTCACAATCTCATAAATGTACAAGTTTGCCAACTTATCAAGTCAGTAGTCAACTCGAATAGGTATGAAATGGGTTGACTTAGTAAGTCTATCAATTACAACCCATACATCATCTTTCTTACTCGGTGTCAAAGGCAAACCTGTTACAAAATCCATGGTAACTTGGTCCCATTTCCATTCGGGAACCATAATAGGTTAAAGTAGACCTGAAGATACTTGGTGCTCAACTTTCACTTGCTAACAAATTAAGCATTTCAACATGAATTCTGAAATATATTTCTTCACACTTGGCCACCAATACCGTTGCTTCAAGTTATTATACATCTTGGTGCTACCCGGATGTACAGATAAACATCCGCTATGTGCCTCATGCAAAAATTTACGAATAAGTTTATTGTCCCTCGATACACAAACTCTATCTCTGAACATTAAACATCCATCTGAATTGATTCAAAAGTTAGTCTCAACACCCAACTCACACTGAACTTTTTTGCTTGTAACTCATAGTCATCTTGCTGAGCTTCGTAAATCTCTTGAAGAAACTTTTGTCTAGCCCTCAACTCAGCTAGAATGGAATCATCATCGGACAAGGTCATCTGTGTGTTCATAGCCCTCAAAGTAAATAAATACTTTCTACTTAAAGCATGGGCGACTACATTTGCCTTTCCCTGGTGATAATCAATAATTAGCTCATAATCTTTTAACAGTTCCAACCATCTTCATTGCCTTATGTCCAATTCCTTCTGTGTCATCAAGTACTTTAGACTTTTGTGATCAGTGAAGATCCAACATTTTTCACTATACAAATGGAGTCTCCAAATCTTCAGCGCAAAAATAATAGTAGCTAACTCTATGTCATGTGCCGGATAATTCCTTTCATGTGGATTTAGTTATCTCGTGGCATATACGATTACCTTACCTTCTTGCATTAGTACACAACCCAATCCATTTAAGAATGCATGGCTGTAAATCACAAATTCTTTTCCCGACTCAGGTTGTACTAGAATTGGAGCCTCTGTCAATATTGCCTTTAATTTCTCAAAACTCTGTTGGCACCTTTTCGTCCATTCAAACTTTACATTTTTCTATAATAGTTTTGTCATTGGACTCGCTATCATGGAAAACCCCTTGACAAATCGTCTATAGTAGCCGGCTAAGCCCAGAAAACTTCTAACTTTAGATACATTTTTCGAGGGTTTCCAATCAACGATGGCTAAAATCTTACTTGGGTTAACTTAAACTCCATCTCCCGAAATAATGTGTCCCAAAAATCCAACTTCCTTGAGCCAAAATTCACTTTTATTGAACTTGGCATATAACTGATTATCACTTAAAATCTGTAAACTTGTCTTAAGTGCTCGGCATGCTCAGGCTCATCTCAGGAATATATCAATATATCATCAATAAAAACAACCATAAACTTAGCTAGATATGGTCAAAAGATGTGGTTCATTAGATCCATAAACACCGCCGGAGCATTAGTTAAACCAAAATGCATGACTAAAAATTCATAGTGCCCATACCTCGTCCGAAATGCGGTCTTTGGCACATTTGAGTCTTTTACTCTTAGTTGATAGTATCCCGACCTTAAGTTTATCTTAGAGAACATAGTGGCTCCCTTCAATTGATCAAACAAATCATCAATCCTCGGTAATGGGTACTTGTTCTTCATAGTTACCTTATTAAGCTGCCTGTAATCTATGCAAATCTCATGGAGCCATCTTTCTTTTTCACAAATAATACCATAGTACCCTATGGAGAACAACTTGGTCTAACAAAACCTTTGTCTATCAATTCTTGCAACTGTGCCTTCAATTCCTTCAACTCAGTTGGAGCCATTCTATAACGAGCAATTAATATCGGTACAGTACCGAGAGCTAACTTGATGCCAAATTCAACCTCTCTAACCGGAGGCAATCTTAGCAATTCCTCGAGAAAAACTTCTGAGTACTCACATAATATCGGTACTGATTCAATTTTTAACTCAATTTTTTTGGCATTCATCACAAAGGCATGATACACCTCATACCCTTTTCTTACATACCTCTGAGCTGACATATGAGAAATCACTACCGACGATCTGTCCTTTTCATCTGATTCAACATAAAGAGTATCCCTATTTTCACATCTCAAATCAATATGTTTCTTCCCACAATTCACTGTCACATCATGAGTAGTTAACCAGTCCATACCAAGAATAATGTCGAATCCATCAAATGGCAATAGCATGAGATTAGCCTTAAAATAATGACCCCTAATCACCAATGGGCAATCTTTTCATACTTTATCAACTAATACACTTTTGCCTAAATGATTAGACACTTTTATCACAAACTCTGTGGACTTAGTAGGTATACTCATTCTAGATGCTAATTTCATGCAAATATATGAATGGGTAAACCCCGGATCAATTAAGGCAACAACATTAGTGTCATGAAGAGAAAATGTACCCGTAATTACATCGAGAGATGATGCCTCTTAACGAGCGCAAATGGCATAAGTCCTAGCAGGTGCTTTACGCAGTCTGCTCTTGGGGTGTACCCTTACTACTTGCCCCACTTCTCGAGTTCCTTTGTGGTCTTCCTCTATTAGTGCTTCCTACTCTTGCACTCTAAAATTTGTCTTTCTCAACCATTTCACGGCATTCTCTAATGAAGTAATCTTGGGAGCTGCACTTAAAATAAGCACTCATGTGCTCGGTACTCACCGAGGTGTCCTCTGCCACACTATGGGCATTCTAGTCTATTTGATTGGACATTCCCAACACTAGCAGCTGAAGTAGTCTGAGCCTTATTCCCTAAATACTATTTACTCTTTCCTTTGCTTGAAAACCCGGCTGAAGTAGCTAATCGGGTAAAGAAATCTCTTGACTTATTGGACGAGGACTGGAATGACTTACACACTGTCTCTTTCTTGAGTCACGAGACTCCATTCCAACTTTTCTTTTCTCTTTTACTAATTCTTCGGCTTTACAAGCCCAATCCACCAGTACAACAAATTCTTTCAATTCTAGGACAGCAATAAACAATTTAATGTCTTCGTTTATCCCGTCTTCAAATCTCTTGCACATATAGCTTGAGTGGATACACACTCTCGGGCGTATTTATTGAGCCTTACAAACTCACGCTCATACTCTGTTACTGACATTTTACCTTGTTTCAGTTCCAAGAATTCCTTTCTTTTCTGATTGATGAATCTCTGACTAATGTACTTCTTCTTGAATTCTTCTTGGAAAAATTCCCATATGACCCTTTCCCTTAGTACAACCGACACAAGGGTATTCCACCACTGATATGCAGAAACTCTTAAGAGAGAAACTACACACTTTATGCACTCTTCGGGTGTGCACGATAACTTATTAAATACCTTGATGGTATTTTCAAGCCAAAACTCTGCCCTTTCTGGATCGTTATCTTTACTAGCCCAGAATTCTTCAGCTCTTTTCTTCCAAATTTTATCAACCGGAGGGCTTTTTCTTCTTACTACTTCTACCACTTGAGGGGCTACAGGGGTAGGCTGAGGAATAGGCGGGGGTGGAGGGGGTGGTGCATTCGGGTTCATGTGAACGAACTTTGTATTCCAAGCATTCATCATGTGGAGAAAGGCTTCTTAGCCTCTTCTCCTCCTCTCTGACTTACTGTCGTGGGTCTATTGTCATTTTCATTTGGCACCATCACTTCAGGGGAGCCGGCACATTACTTTCTACATCATCTGCCACAGCTCTTTCGGGATCCATTTACTATATGAAATACAATTTAAGTTGTCAGGAGTCGTCACACTTTCAATATATAAATACTTTTATGTATGGCATGTATGGCTAGACTCATACTTATGCTACGTTAGTCCTAGAATCGACCAAACTTGACTCTGATACCACTAAATGTAACACCCCTTACCCATGTCTGACGCTAGGACCGAATACGAGGCACTGACCGTACTTGACTTCACTTAAACATGTATTATCAGGCTATAAAATTTCTTTCCATCTTAAAACTTTTCTTTCTTACTAATAACATACTTTTCATAGGCCTTCAAAGCATTAACCTTACATCCGAAAGGTTTCGAGATTCATCCGAAACTTTGGCACTCATTGAAAATTTTTGCCTAAACAATGGCCACACGCCCGTGTTGTCCAAGGGACATGCCCGTGTGCCCCTAAGATATGCCCGTGTTCGACACCCGTGGTCGACACTGACTTATTCTACACGGCTAAGTACACGCTCGTGTCTATAACTCGTGTCTTTCACATGGCCTTGACATGCCCATGGAGATCTCTGTTTATAATGTTATCATACTTTTAATAGCACACGGCCATGGCATAAGCCCGTGTGCTAGCCCGTGTGACAAATCGTATTTTCGTAAATTAATGTAGGGGACACACGGCCTATCAACACACCCATGGGGCTGACCGTGTGTCACACATGGCTTAGACACACACCTGTGCGTCTACCCGTGTGGACAATTATAGGGCTATTTTCTAAGCCAATTTCCACCATGAAACATAAATACACTTATACTATCTTAAATTACTCAATTATTCCATCCATTGTATAAACTTATCATCATGAAAGGGCATATAACTTAACAAATATTGACCAATTTCTAATGGCCATATACAAAATAATGTATAATATTAATAACCAAGCCTTTAGCTCACAATATGTCATGACCAAAATGTTCAAACTCCTATACATGCCATACTCAAAATTTATTAACTTTACTATACCCAATTAGTGGATGATAAGGTGATCCGAGCTCTGACGTCTGTGATCCCCGAGCTAACTTGGTGAACCTACATGGAAAAAGGAAATGAGAGAGGTAAGCATATAGCTTAGTAAGTTTTCATGAGGATTTAACAAAGGGATATAATAGCTTATAATTAAACTTATCCCTCATAAGTTTAAAGTAACATAAATCTTAAGTTCTTGAACTTACTTACTCTTACTTACTCTTTCCCATCACTTACCACATTATAATTTCATATTTGTAATTAAATTAGGGTACCTGTACCACTTAATCACATAGATTAACACTTTTGCTAATATAACATGAACATTTATCTTCCTTAACTTAGGTAGAATTCTTTATTATTCTTAAATAACTTAACTTGTGTTATTTTGCTTACTTAGCTTTCTTGTTACTTCTTTCATACTTGTCTCTTTTTCCCATTGAATTACTTGGAATGTTGGAGGATACTCAATCTCGTCAGACATGTATCTTGATGCCAATGCCATATCCCAGATATGGTCTTACATGGAATCGTCGTAAGGTACCGATGCCATTTCCCAGAAATGGTCTAACATGGGATTCCTTAGCTTGATGTCGATGCCATATCCCAAACATGGTCTTATACGAGATCTTCATTATATGCTTACCATTGCCATGTCTTGACATGGTGTTATGTGGTATCCTTGCCTTATGAACTCACCAAAGCCATGCCTTGGCATGGACTTACTGGGATCCTTGCCTTATAGTAACTTATCAATGCCATGTCTTGACATATACTTACATGATATCCTTGCCTTATTCGATGCTGAGGCCATGTACTAGACATGGTCTTACACAAGATCTACATTCGGTTCCAATGCCATATCCCATACATGGTCTTACATGGGCTTTCCTTGTCTCATGTTATGACATAGGTATCCTCGTTATTCCAAATATTCAATCGGACTTTCACTTACTTATTCTCTTTGATTTTCTTATTAGGCATTATCAATCAACTTTATGATAATAATGTACATTGTACGACATAGTAAGTAATTTAATTGTAAAAGTAATATGTAGCTTTAAATTCATACAAACTTACCTCCATACTCAAAATGTGTAGAATTGTACAATTTAGTCCTCAACCTTGTTTTTACCTCAGTTTCAGTTCGGGCTTCATGTTTCTTGATCTATAGTAACAATTTAACTTGTTTAATATTTACATTGACTAAATTGACTCATAAATCATACTTTGACAAAAATTATATTTTTACCCCTAAATTTTCTCAAAATTACACTTTTGCCCCTAGGCTCCCAAAATGATTTTTATTCAACTTTCTTGTATTTCAAGCCTAGACGAATCATATTCTCAACTATAACAACATTCAATTTCCACTATTTTACTCATGTATGAAAATTTTCATAACTTTTGTAATTTGGTCCTTACATGGATTTTTCATGAAAATCACTTAGAAAAGATGTTTATCCTACATCAAACTTTCATAATCTTCCATAAAACATCAAAATACCTGCATGTCATTCATGGGTAAATTTTTGAACATAATCCCTAGCTCAAAATATAGCTAGAAATAGTTAAATCGAGCTACGATGATGTAAAAAATATAATAACATTAAAAACGGGGCTAAGATACACTTACTATCAAGCTTGGAAGATGAAGATACCCTAGCTATGTCTTCTTTTTGATTTTCGGCCAAGGGGGAGGAATATGGACACTAATTTTGACTTCTTTTCCCTTTTAATTCTTTAATTTACCAAATGACAAAAATGCCCTTAATAATTATTTCTTAAGATTTTTCCTTCCTATGTCCATTTTTGTCCATCTCAACATATAATGGTCTAATTGCTAAATAACGACTTCTAATAATTTTTATGATTCTATTTCATACTTAAACCTTCTAGAATCTCATATTTTCTAATCCTTGCAATTTAGTCCTAATGGACAATTTGTTCACTAATTAATAAAATTCCTTCAAGAAATTTTCACACAACCATGAAAATACCTCATAAGCCTTATAAAATCATTTAAACACATATTCCTTCTTCAGATTTGTGGTCTCCCACCACTATTCCAACTAGGCCCTAAGTCGCTATTATAATTAGTCCTCTAATTAGCTAGGTTGAGCTACAACGATCCTAAAAACATAAAAATCAACAAAAAAGGGACATAAAACACTCACCATGCAATAGTCAAAAGTTTGAAGCTCAAAAATAGTGTCTTCCTTAGGCAAAAATCAGTTGGGAGAAGAAAGAAGTGAAAAAGATGATAGCTTGATCTTTATTTTTTTACTTATTTTATTATTAATTTACCTAATTACCATTTTACCCTTACCTAACTTTAAAAAGTACACAATTACCAAGCCATGCACATCCACTAACTCATTTAATGGTCTAATTACCATGTAAGGACCTCCAATTTAAAGTTCTATAGCCATATAACACTTTTAGCTAATAGAATACAACTTTTGCACTTTACGCGATTTAGTCCTTTTTCACAAATTAAGCATACAAATAGTAAAATTTCTTAACAAAATTTTTATACTATAATTCTAACATGCTGTAGATATTAAAATAATATTAAATTAAATTTTTCAACCTCAAATTTGTGGTCCCAAAATCACTGTTTTGATTTCACTGAAAATAGGTCGTTACAATAGTTGTACTAACGTTGCTAGCAGCATGTTGGTTGAAAAACTTGGCCTAGCAACCACCAAACATCCTCATCCTTACAAGCTACAATGGCTCAATGATGGTGGTGAGCTCAAGGTTACTAAGCAAGCTGTCATTACTTTTTCGATTGGAAAATATAGCGATGAGGTTGTTTGTGATGTAGTGCGATGCATGCTGGTCATTTATTGTAGGGGAAACCATGGCAATTTGACCTCTGAGTCATACATGATGGATATACTAATCGATATACCTTTAAGTATCTTAGAAAGAATGTTACTTTGGTACCCCTTACTCCGAAGTAAGTCTATGAAGATTAGCTCCAATTGAGGAGTTCTTTTGAAAAATTGAGAGCAAAAGGAATAGAAGAAAAAATGAGAAAGAAAAAGAAAAGAAAATAGAAAGAAGAAAGGAAAGAATGAGGTAAAAACAAGAGAGAAAAACAAAGAGTGTAAGGTAAAAACTTGAGAGGAAAAAGAAAGAAATGGAGAGAGTGAGTTTGGAAAATTAAGTGTTTATGCAAAAGAAAGAGAAATCTAAAAGTCCTTGCTTTTGAAACAGCCCGTGCTTATACTCATGTACAAGGAAAGCTTGTTGGGAACTAATTATTTAGATGACTCTCTTCCTTCATTTATTGTGTCTTTGTTGCAAGAATTCGAGGACGTGTTTCCGGAGGACATTCCTAGCGTTTTCCACCCATTAGGGCATCGAACACCAAATCAAATTTATACCCGGAACCATTTTCCTGAATCGCCAGCCTATCAAAGTAACCCCAAGGAAACCAAGGAATTACAAAGGCAAGTAATTGAGTTAATGGAAAACGGGTATGTTTGAGAAAAACTAAGCCCATGTGTCGTGCCCGTACTTTTGGTACCTAAGAAGGATGGCTCTTGGTGCATGTGAATCAACTGTCGAGCAATCAACAAGATTGCCATCAAGTATCGACACTTGATCCCGTGTTTAGATGATATGTTAGATGAGTTAAGTGGAGCTCGACTTTTCTCCAAGATAGACCTAAAGAGTGGTTACCATCAGATCATAATGAGAGAAGGAGATGATTAGAATACAACATTCAAAGCTAAGCGCAGTTTGTATGAGTGGTTGGTTATGCCCTTCGGCCTAACTAACACACCAAGTACATTTATACGATTGATGAATCATGTCCTTTGATCTTTCATTGGTAAATTTTGTATGGTTTATTTTTATGATGTATTTATTTATAGTAAGTCTTTGGAAGATCATATTCATCATTTAAAATCTGTGTTGGAAGTATTGTGAAAGTAAAACTTATTTGCAAATTGAAACACCCCAAACTCCGGCCAACAAGCCCTGACCGGATCTGGCATGCTCTTTGAGTAAAACGTAGCAAATCCTCGTTTTGTCATGTTGGAAAACTGGTGGTTTTGAAGAAAAATCGGTTTGAGTTATGATCAATTTGAAAACTATGTTGATTTTGAAGTTTGTATTGAAACGATATTATCATGTTTCAAAAGTTACAAGTTAATAGAATTGCCGAATTTTAGAGCTTTTTATTATTAACTTGAAAACCATAGGTGTTTGGGTGTCAAAACAATTGAAGTTGTTTTACGAAAAATGTTTAATCATTTGTTTGTGTGTTCGTATCATAATAAAAATTAAAATGTAAACTTAAAATAGCTAAATCATAATGGCCTTATCACATCAAAATATAACCCAAAATAAATCAAATAAAACTTAATAAGAAAAATTCGAAAATGCTGAGCTGAGCATGGCCACCCCTAAGTCCCTGCCGACCCGGTCCATTTACTAGGTATCACCTGCAAAATGTTAGCCCACGAAGGGTGAGTCAACAGACTCATTGTGTAATAGCCATCATAGATTCCCAATCGATAAAACATATTATATCACATATATTCATCATAGGCAATGATGCAACCCAAACCCACCTAGATATCCATCCTCTACACATCACCCGTACCTACCAATCACACCGTGGGGATTACTAAATCGACCCTCCATCCGCTATACACCATCGAAGGCAGTCGCTTGAGTTAACTACTCATCGCCCTTATAATTGTGGCATAGCCACCAGATAATGTGACAGAGTCACCGGATTCATATTATGTGACATAGGTCACCAGATAATGTGTTAAAACCACCGAACACTTCCCTTTATCATTATCACCCATATGCCCATGCAACATACAAGTCATCTGATATCATGCAATCTACCTTACCTCATGGCCATAACAAACTTTCTCATATTTTCATAGCAATGTTCATAAACATTATTAATGAGTAATATGGGGTACATACCTGATTACACTGCACCATTAAATGGTACTCTTAGACGTATTCATTCATTGCCTTATTAACATATACATAATCATTATTATTATTAAACGAGAATTTAGGGTGGGTTACACACCTAGTCACTAACACAATTACCAAATCCCAAAAATCCCAATCTCACCCACTAGATCCCTTTTCCTATATTCAGCCAAACTAAGAACATTAGCAAAGAGGCCATTCAGCTATACACAAATCCCAAAGGGTTAATGCAACCATAATCCTTACCTTGATGCCGATTTGGATACCAATCTGAATCCCGAAACTATGTGATAATCCTTCCTTGAAATCGGCCAAACACTAATATACTCAAACGGTTAGCTTTCGGCTTTTTAGATAACTAAGAGACGAATTGAATCAGTACGAAACCTTACCACTGACTTACTAAAAACTATTGATTAGGGAAAAGATGATTCAGATCTCCGCTTCAAAATCCGGAGATCCTAAAAGAAACCAATTGCATGGTTTATTAAAAGTCAAGACAAATGCTGAAATTTGGCTTTTGTCCTACACATGTCGACAGAGAAAAGAAATAAGGGAGAATAATGGAGATTCGGTCATGACAGACTTACCTATTCCAAACCGATTAGAGAAGAAAGCAAAGGATATCTCTGCTTGGTTGATATTTGGCCAAAAACTAAGAAGAAAAGAGATTAAGAGATTTCGACAATGGCTTAAAAAGGCACTTGAGATTCGGCCAAAGAGGAATGGGAGAAAGATGAATGGTATTCAGCTTTGGTTTTCAGAAAAGAGATTAAGAGAGTTTCAGCTTTTGATGACAGAAGAGGTTGTAAGAAGAAGAAAAAGAATGTTGGTGAGGCTCAAGTTATGGTTCGGCTGAGGTGAGAAAGAGGAAGAAAAAAAATAAGAACTTGAGGATGCCAAAAGAATTTCTACACTAACTCCACTACTAGACCGAAATTGTCATCCTAGAAGTCCCTTGGCCGGCCAACTCTTCCTCTCTCATCCCAATCCCCCTTTTCACTCATACTTTGCCGAATCTTTAAGCTGTCAGACCCAATCTACACTTCATCCTTTTAGAGTCCCTGTGCCGTCCACCACTGCACCTCCTTGCCAAAATATAAAAGCTCCAAAACGCTTCCCTTGCTACTCAAACCTAGGCCCCTTTACACTCCCTATGGCGTCACCTCACAAGGCCCTAAGTGGCGCCTCTTTGCCTCCTTACCAACTTAGTTCTTGTGTCCTAAGCCACACAATAAACTCCTCAAGGCCTATCCCCCTTAGCTCCCCTTTTTAGGCTTAAAATAAAATATTTTTCTAAGGCTTCTACCTACATCCCAAGGTTCCTGAAGCCCCCAGAACACATTCAAAACATACTCAGGCATGCTACCACATACAAAAAATGCATAACCCCTAAATCCCGGATATTATAGTTCTACCCCCTTAAAATAATTTTGACCTCGAAATTACCTGGCTAAAATAAGTGAGGGTATTGCTGTCGCATTGCTTCCTCCGGCTCCCATGATGCTTCTTCCGATCCATGGTTACGCCATAACACTTTGACTAGAGGAACTGATTTCCTCCGTAGCACCTTCACATCCTGTTCCAGAATATGAATCGGCTCTTCCTCATAAGATAGATCTGATCTCAGCTCCACCTCCTCAATCGGTATTACATGAGATGGATCCGATCGGTAGCGATGTAGCATCGAAACGTGAAACACATTGTGTATCTGCTTCAATTCCAAAGGCAACTCCAACTAGTACACCACTAGTCCAACCCGCTTCAAAACCCGATCAGGTCCTATAAACCTAGGACTTAACTTTCCCTTACGGCCAAATCTCATCACCTTCTTCCACGGCGAAACTTTAAGAAACACCTGATCCCCCACAGCAAACTCTATCTCCTTCCGCTTAAGATCTATATATGACTTTTGCCTGTCAGATGCCTCCTTCAACCGTGCCCGAATTACCTTAACCTTTTCTTCCGATTCTACCATAATCTCTGGGCCTAAAACTTGACGTTCCCCCAATTCTGTCCAACACGTAGGAGTGCGACACCTCCTTCCATACTGATAACCGTAGAAGGTGCCATCCGAATACTTGCTTGATAGCTATTATTATAAACAAATTCTGCTAAAGTCAAGAACTCCTCCCAACTTCCTCTGAAATCTATCATGCAACCCCTCAACATATCCTCTAGCACTTGAATTATCTGCTCAGATTGACCGTCCGACTACGGATGAAATACCGTACTGAAGTCCAACCTGGTGCCCAATACTTGATGTAATGCTTTCCAAAATCGAGACGTAAACCTCGGATCCCTATCCGAGATAATCGACACCGGCACTCCGTCCAGCCTCACGATTTCTGCTACATACAACTTTGCCAATCTCTACAAGGAATAGTCAACCCGCACTGGTATGAAATGTGCCGACTTCGTCAACCGATCTACTATCACCCATACCGAGTCCTTCTTAGTAGGCGTAAGAGGAAGCCCACTAACGAAGTCCATGGTAATTCTCTCCCACTTCCATTGCGAATCTTTATCGGTTGAAGCAATCCTGACGGTACTTGGTGTTCAACCTTGACTTGCTGACACGTTAAGCACTTCCCTACAAATTTGGTAACTACCCGCTTAGGACCAGGCCACTAAAGCTGATCCCATAGATCCCTGTATAACTTACTTCCTCCAGGATGCATAGCATAAGGGCTACTATGCGATTCCTGAAGAATTTTCTGCCTTAATTCCTCATCCTTTAGCATACAAACCTTGCCTTGAAAACACAGCACTCCATCACCATTTTCACCATAGTCTTCCAACTCCCCGTTTTGTACTTGTAGCAGCTTAGCACTGAGTTCACCATCTACCAATTGTTTCTCCTTCACCTGACTTAGCCACGTCGGCTTCACTTGCAACTCTGCTAACAAACTTCCATCATCATAAAGGCTAAGATGTGCAAACATCGCCTTAGATCCGACACCACTTTTTGACTTAGGGCATCTGCCACCACATTCGCCTTGCCCGGGTGATACTCTATTGAGCAATCATAGTCTTTCAACAACTCCACCCACCTTCGCTATCTCAAATTTAGCTCCTTTTGAGTCAGTAGATACGTCAAACTCTTGTGGTCCGCGTAGATCACCGACCTTTCTCCATACAAATAGTGCCTCTACACTTTTAGAGTGAATACCACCACCGCCAACTCCAGATCATGCGTCGGATAGTTAACCTCATGTGGCCTCAATTGCTGAGACGCATAAGTGACCATTTTCCCGTCTTGCATAAGGACACATCCCAATCCTGTATGGGAAGCATCACAATACACCACAAAGTCTTTCCACGCTTGGATCGAATCAAAATTGAGCCTCACCAATACTCTTTAAGCTTCTCAAAACTCTCCTCTCGCTTATCCGCCCATCTGAAAGATACCTCCTTTCTTAACAACTTCGTCAGAGGTGTTGCTATAGTCGAGAACCCTTCAACAAATTTCCTGTAGTAGCCTGCTAACCTCAAGAAACTACGAACCTCAGCCACAGACTTAGGTGGTTTCCAATCTACTACTGCCTCAATCTTCCGAGGATCCACCCTTATTCCTTCCACAGACACCACATGCCCTAAGAACGTAACTTCCCTCAGCCAAAATTCACACTTACTGAACTTGGCATATAGCTTCTTTTCCCTTAACACTTGCAACACCAGTCGGAGATGCTCATCATGTTCTTCCTCAGACTTGGAATACACTAGGATGTCGTCTATAAACACAACGACGAACCGATCCAAGTAGGGTTGGAAAATCTGGTTCATCATATCCATGAACGCAGCTGGGGCGTTCGTCAATCCAAACGGCATTACTAAGAATTCATAATGCCCGTACCTTGTCCGAAGAGATGTCTTATGGGTATCTGCTTCCTTCACCTTAAGCTAATGGTATCTAGACTATAGATCTATCTTCGAAAATACCGCGGCCCCATTAAGCTGATCGAACAAGTCGCCTATCCTCGGCAATGGGTACTTGTTCTTGATGGTCAGCTTATTCAACTACCGATAATCTATGCACATGCGCATAGTCCCGTCCTTCTTCTTCACAAATAGGATCGGTGCTCCCTATAGAGACACACTAGGTCGAATAAACCCACGATCGAGTAACTCTTGGATCTGGGCTTTAAGCTCTACTAACTCCTTTGGTGCCATTTGGTATGGAGCAATTGACATAGGAGTTGTACCCTGCAGTAAATCAATTCTGAACTCCACCTCCCTGTCCGAGGGTAACCTAGGCAGCTCCTCCTAAAGACATCCGAAATTCCTTCTTCGTTCTAACTCCACTAACTCCTCTTCTTTGGCATCCAAAACACTAACGAAGGCGAAACACCTTGCACCCTTTTCGCACCATCTTATCGACCTTTAATGTGGAGACTACGTTAGCCAAATAATTTCTTCTTTCTCCTATCATAACTATCTCCTCATTCTTGAGTCCTTAACTCCATTCGCTAGTGCATAATCCAATTTAGCACGATGTTCTACTAGCCAATCCATGCCTAGAATAAGATCAAATTCTCCAAAGGTAGTTCCATCAAGTTGGCAGGAATACCACTCCCTGAATCTCTAGAGGTACACTCCAAAATACCTTATTCACCACTACCGTTTGACCTAACGGGCTTACTATAATGATCTCCCTAACAGACAGTTCAGATGCTGCACCTAGTGTTTCAGCTACTCTACATGCAACAAATGAGTGGGTCGAGCCAACATCAATTAAAGCAAAGTAAGGCTTGTCGCTATAAGAAATGTACCGGTTATGATGTCCGCGTCACCATCCTCCCTCTAACGAACCGCACACACCAGACCTGACTGTCTCACCTCTGTGTTACCAACACCTCTGCCCGATGTTCCCTGACCTCTTCTAGAGCCATTCCCCTACCAACCGGACCACGACCCATGTGGTCAGCATCCACCTCTTCCAAATGATTAAGACCCAGACTTATTGGTTGGCTCCCGTCTGTTATCATAGGATAGTCCCTAATCATGTGATCCTTGGATCCACACTTAAAACATCCTCATGTCTTCTTCCAACACTCTCCTAGGTGCATCTTTCCATACTGAGCACAAGTATGCAGATCGTCCTCCGTAACAACCTCACCTCGCGACCCATCAGTTCTAGGTCTCTTTTGAACATTCCCGGATGACCTTGATGATCCAAAACCTCTATTCTGCCTATTCATATTGAAATTCTGTCTCACAGATTCCTTAACCCCTTCGGCTACCTTAGCTTTCTCCACTAACATGGCAAACTCTCGCTCCTGCTGTGGAGCTATCAGCAGTCTTAGGTCATCCCTCAGTCCGTCCTCAATCCGAACACATCATTCATGCTCCGTAGCCACGACACCTCGAGCATATCGACTCAACCTTAAGAATTCTGCCTCGTACTCCGCTACGATCTTATTCCCCTAAACTAGCCTCAGAAACGCCTTCCTCTGCGCATTAATATAGTTAGTCCCAATATACTTTTTCTGATACGCCGCCTTAAAATACTCCCAAGTGAGATCATCAACTGCAGCACCATCACTAACCGTGAGCCACCATTGGTATCCTCATCGCGGAGAAGCGACACCACACCTTTCAGTTCCTCCTCAGCAGTCAGGTCTAAATCGTCCATAATTCGCTCCGTCGCCTCCAACCAATACTCAGCCATACTGGGCACTACACTAGATACACCACGGAATACCTCCGCTCCATTGGCTAGGAGTCACTCGGGTATATATTTCTAAGCTCCCATACCTCCATCTACTCCAGCCACCCTCTCAAGAACTCGTAGCATCGCCTGCGATACTGCATCATCCCCGTCTAATCCTGATATTCCATACCAACAGCTGGTGGTGGTGGCATCTCATTCTCGGACCCTTGACCAGACCTAACGGGCTTCGATACGGTCATTCTGCCTCTCCGCCACGCCCTCGCACATTACGACCACGTTCCCTAGAACTCATTTTTTGAGTTGCATTTATCCGGTTAAGAATTTTATGAATCATTATTTCTTTCCACCGATTTATCGCAAAATCTTATGATTAATAGTTCTAAAAGTAGTTCTTTCGAGTTCATACACACACTAGAGTCTCAAGTTCATTCATTCAATCATCAACATTTATGAACTTCGCGTTCATTCGTAAAAGTGTTGTGGTTGTCTTTGTTGTTGTTTTCCACTACCGTGGGTATTTTCATAATTTTATCCTACGTGGTATTTTCATAATTTTTCAAAATAGGGTCCTTGGTGATTTTGTAAAATAGGGGTGTTCTGGTAATTTTGTAATCTTATGGGTACTTTGGTAATTTTGGAAATTCAGGGGTATTTCGATAATTTTCCAAATCAGGGTATCTTGAAATTTTACAAAATAGGGGTTTTTGGTATTTTTACAAAAATAGGAATATTTTGATAAAATTTGAGGGTAGTATGGCAATTTTATAAACTGAGGGTATTTTAGTAATTTTTTGCAAACTAGGGGTATTTCGAAATTTTTTTTTAAATCTAAAATAGTTTTTACGAATCAAAGGGGTAATTTAGTGATTTTAAAACTAAGGTTTTTGTAAAACTGTGTAGCTAGTCCCTTTTGGGTTTTAATTACTAAATTTAGCCTGTAGGTAAGTCCTCTTGGTTAGGGTGAACCATCACTACGCACCATGTAGGATTCGAGTGGAGAGGAGGTGAGTCACTAGGACTACTTAAATACCAAGCACCCCCTGAATCCAACCCTAGACATGCGCACAACGGTTGCCACACCCTTAACTCAGCGACTCACTCACAGGTTTGTTTGATTAGACTTTAAATTTTATGAAATTCTGTATTGGAGTAAGCTAATCCTAGGGTTCAATAGCTCCTAATCCACTAATCTACGTCCCCATAATACCCACATACAAATCACACAGTAGTTAGGGGTACTTACCTGGTGGACTTCGGGCCGGAGACTCACGTGCCATGCCAGAAAACCCTTTCTCAAACTTTAGTAAACTCAAGTTCAAAATAAGAAAAACGTTTTGGGTCCAAAAAGCCCTCAGGACCGAGTTTTAAATCGAGCTCTTATACCAAACTAAAACACCCCAAATCCGACCCACAAGCCCTGACCGGATCTGGCATGCTCCTTGAGCAAAACGTAGCAAATCATCGTTTTGTCATGTTGGAAAACTGGTGGTTTTGAATAAAAATCGGTTTGAGTTATGATCAATTTGAAAATCATGTTGTTTTTGAAGTTTGTATTGAAACGATATTATCATGTTTCAAAAGTTACAAGTTAATAGAATTGCTGAATTTTAGAGCTTTTTATTATTAACTTGAAAACCGTAGGTGTTTGGGTGTCAAAACAATTGAAGTTGTTTTACAAAAAATGTTTAATCATTTGTTTGTGTGTTCGTATCATAATAAAAATTAAAACGTAAACTTAAAACAGCAAAATGATAATGGCCTTATTACATCAAAATATAACCCAAAATAAATCAAATAAAACTTAATAAGAAAAATTCGAAAATACTGAGCTGAGCATGGCTACCCTTAAGTCCCTGCCGACTCGGTCCATTTACTGGGTATCACCTACAAAATGTTAGCCCACGAAGGGTGAGTCAACAGACTCAGTGTGTAATAGCCATCATAGATTCCCAATCGATAAAACATATTATATCACATATATTCATCATAGGCAATGATGCAACCCAAACCCACCTAGATATCCATCCTCTACACATCACATGTACCTACCAATCAGACCGTGGGGATTCCTAAATCGACCCTCCATTTGCTACACACCATCGAAGGCGATCGATGCGATCAAGCTGTCATCGCCCTTATAATTGTGGCATAGCCACCGATAATGTGATGAGTCACGGATTCATATTATGTGACATAGGTCACCGGATAATGTGGTAAAACCACCGTAACACTTCCCTTTATCATTATCACCCATATGCCCATGCAACATACAAGTCATACTGATATCATGCAATCTACCTTACCTCATGGCCATAACAAACTTTCTCATATTTTCATATCAATGTTCATAAACATTATTAACGAGTAATATGGGTACATACTGATTACACTTTGCACCATTAAATGGTACTCTTAGCAGTATTCATTCATTTCCTTATTAACATATACATAATCATTATTATTAAACAGAATTTAGGGTGGGTTACACACCGGTTACTAACACGACATCAATCCCGAGAATCCGATCTCACGCACTAGATCCCTTTCCTATATTCGCCAACACTAAGAACATTAGCAAAGAGGTCATTCGGCTATACAGTAAATCCCGAAGGATAAACGCAACCATAATCCTTACCTTGATGCCAATTTGGTTACCAATCCGAATCCCGAAACTATGTGATAAGCTTTCCTTGAAATCAGCCAAACACTAATATACTCAAATGGTTAGCTTTCGGCTTTTTAGATAACTAAGAGACGAATTGAATCAGTACGAAACCTTACCAACGACTTACCAAAAACTATTGATTAGGGAAAAGATGATTCCGATCTACTGCTTAAAAATCCCAGAGATCCTAAAAGAAACCAATTGCATGGTTGATTAAAAGTCAAGACAAATGCCAAAATTCGGCTTTTGTCCTACACATGTCGACAGAGAAGAAATAAGAGAGAATAATAGAGATTCGGTCATGATAGAATTACCTATTCCAAACTGATTAGAGAAGAAAGCAAAGGAGATGTTTGCTTGGTTGATATTTGGCCAAAAACTGAGAAGAAAAAAGGATTAAGATATTTCGGAAATGGCTTAAAAAAGGCACTTGAGATTCTGCCAAATAGGAATGGGAGAAAGATGAATGGTATTCGGCTTTGGTTTTCGTAAAAGAGATTAAGAGAGTTTCACTTTTGATGACGTAAGAGGTTGTGAAGAAGAAGAAAAGAATGTTGGTGAGGCTCAAGTTATGGTTCTACCGAGGTGAGAAATAAGAAGAAAAGAAAATAAAAACTTGAGGATGCCAAAAGAATTTCGGCACTAACTCCCCTACAAGACTGAAATTGTCATCCTAGAAGTCCCTTTTCCAGCCAACTCTCCCTCTCTCATCCCAATCCCCCTTTTCACTCCTACTTAGCCGAATCTTTAAGCTGTCAGACCCAATCTACACTTCATCCTTTCAGAGTCCCTATGCCATCCACCACTGCACCTCCTTGCCGAAAAATAAAAACTCCAAAATGCTTCCCTTGCTGCTCTAACTTAGGCCCCTTTACACTCCCTGTGGCGTCACCTCACAAGGCCCTAAGTGGCGCCTCTTTGCCACCTTACCAACTTAGTTCTTGTGTCCTAAGCCACACAATAAACTCCTTAAGGCCTAGCTTCCTTAGTTCCCCTTTTTAGGCTTAAAATAAAATATTTTTCTAAGGCTTCTACCTATATTCCAAGGTTCCTGAAGCCCCCAGAACATATTCAAAACATACTCACGCATGCTACCACATACATTTGAATAAAAATGCATAACCCCAAAATCTCGGATATTACACAAATCTTAAAAGTGTTCTTTCTTTACTAACAAACTTGTTTTTCTAGGTTTTGTGGTTAGTTCGAAAGGTCTTAAAGTCGACTAAGAAAAGGTAAAAGCAATTCAAGAGTGGCCACAACCTACTAGCATTAGTCAAGTAAGAAGTTTTCATGGTCTTTCTAGTTTTTACCGAAAGTTTGTTCCTAACTTTAGCACTATAGCTACTCCTTTAACTGGAATTATCAAGAAAAATTCTAACTTTCATTGGGGTAAGGAACAAGAGAAGTCTTTTTCAATGATTAAAGATTATTTCACAAATGCATCTTTATTACCTTTACCTGATTTTACAAAAACTTTTTGTAACATCCTAAAATTAGGGGTCTAGCATTTTTGCACTATTGCATGTGTTGAGCTTGTTTAGCTTGCTATTTAGGTGTGTTTCGAGGTCCTAGGGAGGTTCGGGTTTGAGTCCAATCCCAAAAACTTTTGGTTTTTGGCTCTTTAGGGAAGAGGGTTAGCAGAAGCTGGACTTAAGTTTAATTAAATATGTTTGCTAACACAAGTCAGTAAGTGGCACAGTGGTGTGGCATCACAAGGGAAACATGGAGGGGGAGAGTTCGAGTCTCACAAGCTACATTTTGGTGGCTATTATTTTGTGCTTGGGAGAGGGGGAAGCAGAGTTGGGATCAAACTCTACCATGGAGGTTGGAGACTTGGTCAGACGGTTTGAATGGGTGGTGGAGAGGAAGTTGGGGAGCAAAAAAGGGGAGAGAATCAAGGGTTTGGGGTGAGAGGTAGTAGTGGCCAAATTTGGGAGTGTAGTGGGAAGGAGAAATTCGGCTAAGGGGGTGTTTAGGCAGTTTTGGCTAGTAAAGAGTAGGTGTCGAATTTGTGATTAGTGTTTTGGGTATTCTTTCATTCCTTTGGTTTGCTCTTGTCAAGTGCCGATTATTTTCTGGTTCATTATTTCTTTCTCTTGGTAGTGGCCGACTAGGTAAGACTATGTTGCCATTGTGTTTTCTCTCTTCTTTTCTCGTTACACTATTTTTTCCATTGGTCGAATGCAATATACCCTTCTTTCCTATTGTTCTTTCTCTCTCTATTTAGAGCATAAGTCGAATACTTCCTACCTTGACCTTTTATTTTTGGTAGAACCGAACCTATTCTCCCCTAATACTTCGTCTATTGTTCTCCTTTTGGCCAAGCCGAAGCCAATCCTTTCTTCTTTTCCAGTTGATTATCATCTCTAAATGTTGTGAGGGTTCAACTTCTGATTGTTCAAGAACTTGTTCTTGTCGAATCTGAGGGAACCTGTTGGTGTTAGTCAAGGGATGGAACCGAGCTGTTTTGGTGCATCAAAGGAGATCTCTTTGTGGTAAGTGAAGTCAGTGATTATTCAAACTCAAGCTTTAGTTATGTTTTACCAGTGTTGAGACTAATGGTTAGGGATGAATTATTTTCTTAGGTGTTTAATCTCGAGGGTTACAATCTACACTTGTAACAGGTGTGTAATCTCACACCCATCTTGATGAATGCATGTGATGTTTTGTAAATCGACCAAAAGCCGAAAAGCCGACGCAACTGTGACCACTCGAGCATGCAAATGCTCCTGGTGGTAAACTGAGCCACGAATGATGAAGATGGATCGTTGAGAGTGTCGCGAGAGCTCTCGTAAAACTAAGGCTATAACGGGCCCGATCGAACTAAAATAGGCTAAATTGGGCCCAATGGGCTTACGGGCCCACATGGACAAAATCGATGGAGAAATACTAAACGATTGATGTGACTGCGAAGTCTACTAATTCGAGACCGAAAATGTGTCAAACAGGTCACACAAGCATGTGGACCTGAAATGGATTTTAGGCGTAATAGTACCGTAGAGACCCAAAAAGGGGTCCCGAGTCGCTCGAGGCATAGTAGGCCTTCGAAAAGGCCGTTAAATGTTTAAATTATCGAAATACCCCTAGGTTGCAAAATTACTAAAATACCTTTGGAGGGTAAATTATCGAAATACTCCTGAGTTGTAAAATTATCGAAATACCCTTGGAGGAAGTTAAAAATACCCTTAGAGGTAAACTGCCCCCTAGGTTGTGAAATTACTAAAATACCCTTAAAGGGGGTGAAAATTTTGTTATACCCTCGATTAGGGTTGAGTATTGTGTATATGATTTTGGTTACATTTTAATATGTTTCCTATATTGCATCTATACCATGTTGCATGGGTTGGGTTTGATGATCGAAGGAAGTGTAGCCTGGTGGCTCTGCCACATATTATTTTAGTGGCTATGCCACATATATATATATATATAAGTTATTATTTCAATGGCCCAGCTACAAACACACGATTAGCAGCTGGTTTGCAATATTGGTGTGATTGGCGGGGTGGGTTGACTTGATCCCCACAGGTGATGATTGGTTGGTATGGGGATGTGATTGGTTGGATTGGGTTAGGCTGCATTACATTATCTGCATTATCATGATTATAGAGCTTAGGCCCAGATTGATGTCGTATGGGCTCGAGCCCAGTTAGTGACCGTTTAGGGGATTACACACTAAGTTCTCTAACTCACCGCCTTTACCTTAATCTTGCAGGTAATTCCCAACGTTAGAGGATTTGGATCTGTGGAGGACTCGGTGGTGGCCATACATCGAAATTATTTCTCGCGAAACATAGTAAATATAGTATTTATTTTATTTTAAGATTAATTATTTTGTGTTTAATAATTTGTAATAAGGCCTTTGGATTTTGTTTTACTTTTTAAATTTCATTTTTGCTATTTCAAGCTGTTAAACGTTAATACTGGGTTTCTCCTAAAATGTTATTAATAACCGTTTTGCAAAATATCACGTTTTTGCAACTATTCAAGTTCGACTTTCACAAGAAAAAATAATTTTTCAAAATAATAACAACTTTATAAAAATGGACATTAAGTAAATTGGGTTTTTACAAAAAAAAAAACAACGAAACTCAGAGTTTTCAAAAGAGATGAAACATTTTCAACGAACTCTTATCTTTTCAACTACCTTTCGATGTGACATACTAGATCCAGCCATAATGTCTAGGTCGGGTTTGGGGTATTACACTTTTGATATTGAATACGATGCTTTGGGAATAGGCATTGGAGCCGTTCTAACAAAAAATAAGCGGTCCCATAGCCTATTTCAATGAGAAATTGAATGGTGCCACACTCAATTACCCAACGTGATAAGGAGATGTACGCGTTGATATGAGCGTTGGAAACTTGGCAACACTACCTATGGCCCAAGGAGTTTGTCATTCACACTGATCATGAGGCATTAAAACATCTCAATGGGCAAAACAAATTGAACAAATGACATGCCAAATGGGTGGAATTTCTTGAATCATTTCCCTACATGATTAAGTATAGGAAAGGTACAAAGAATGTTGTTACCGTTGCTTTAGCAAGAAGGTACGCACTACTTAATAACTTAGATTCTAAATTACTTGGGTTTTCATATCTTAAAGAACTTTATGAAATTAATGTTAATTTTGGTGAAATTTATAAAGCTTGTGAAAAAGGGCATTCTAAAAATATTATAGGCATAAAGGATACCTCTTTAGAGAAGGTAAGTTGAGCATTCCTCAAGGATCCATTCAAGATGTTTTTGTGAATGAGGCGCATAGTGGAGGTCTTATGGGGCACTTTGTAGTGACCAAGACTTTAGCCATGCTCCATGAGCATTTCTTTTGGCCCAAAATGAGGCGAGATGTTGAGAGGGTATGCGATCGTTGTATTGCTTATAAGAAGGCAAAGTCTCGTATTAAACCCCATGGTTTGTACACTCCTTTACCCATTCCTGAAGAACCGTAGGTAGAATTTTCAATGGACTTTGTACTAGGAATTCATAGAACTAAAAGTGAAAAAAACTCCATTTTTGTAGTAGTTGACCGATTCTCTAAAATAGCTCACTTTATTCCATGCCAAAAGACTGATAATGATTTGAATGTAGCAAATTTTTTTTTAGGGAAGTGGTTCGACTACATGGAGTACCAAGGACTATTGTATCGGATAGAGATGCCAAATTCCTTAGACATTTTTGGATGACTTTATGGGGCAAGCTTGGCACCAAGATGTTGTTTTCTACAACATGCTACCCCCAAAAGGATGGCCAAACTAAATTAGTTAATCAAGTCCTATCCACCTTGTTGAGAGCAATAATTCAGAAAAATCTTAAAACATGGGAAGAATGCCTGCCACATATCAAATTTGCTTACAATCGATCTGTGTATTTAGCTACTAAGCATTCACCATTTGAAGTTGTCTACAGTTTTAATCCTTTGACTCCCTTAGATTTAATTGCCTTACCTACTAATCAATTTGTGCATGTAGATGGCAAAAGGAAGGCTGAGTTCGTGAAGAATCTACACCAAAAAGTGAGGGAAAACATTGAGAAGGGAACCAAGCAGTATGCAAACAAAGCCAATAAAGGACGCAAATGAGTAGTTTTTGAACCTGGAGATTGGGTTTGGATCTACATGTGAAAAGAAAGATTCTTTGCTCAAATAAGATCTAAGTTTTTACCTCGAGGCGTAGACCTTTCTAAGTGTTGGAGAAGATTAACGACAAATCATACAAAATTGGACCTCCCAAGTGAGTATAACGTTAGTGCAAGTTTCAATGTTTTTGATCTTTCTCCTTATGATATAGGGAACGATTTGGAGATAAATCGCTTCGAAAGGGGAGGGGATGATGTGAGCATGGACATGGACTCAACCAAAATAGCTCGTGAAACATCACAGGATCCAATTGAGATGCCAAGAGAACCAATTACTCGAGCACGAGCTAAGAAGTTCAAGGAAGCTATCACGGGTATCATTGATTGAGTGTGGGTGAAGCTATCACGAGACTAATTAATCAAGCTTAGGCATGCACTCTATGCATCCCATGCAATTTCCTTCAAATAAAGCCTTAAATTAGTGTGTTTAATTCGGTTGCTAGAAATAAGGATTCCTATCCATTTTTAGTTATTTTAGTTTGTGTCTTTAATTATGTCTTAGTTTGAACATCATTAATATATGTTTTAATTATGTCTTAGTTTGAATATTATTAATATGTGTTTTAAATTAAGTGTCTTAATTTTGACATCACTAATGTTTTTCTAAGTTCAAACAAACTAAAGTATGATTAAATCTTGTCTTAATGTGCATTTAAACGTTGTCTTAATGTTGGCCAGGTTTTTCACTATGGCCACTGCTAAGAAACTACTTCTCAAGCTAATGCATGCATAATTGATGTTCAATAAACTGTATTTATGGAGCTTCATGCACTTGGTCGTGCATGCATGTGGAAGGTGCTAAACACAACATTCCAAGTGCCTTTTTGTGAAAAGCCAAGGCATCAAGTGTGTCCACACTTGACCAATCGGTTGGCTACCAAGTTCACACCTATAAAGCCATTCAATTATTGCTATTCACTCTTGAAGACTCTTCATGCGACACAAGCAACAATAATGAGCTACATAACAATTCGATTTTCCAAGTAGCATCAATTCATGTTCATAGCATTTCATCCGTTCAAATCCATGCACATTTAGGTAATCTTCAAGGTCCAACGAATTGGCTATTTGGGAATGCAAATGTCATAATGTGAACAAGGATAATTGATAAACCGTAATATATACATATTTTAATCCCACATTTGACATACTTTTGGATGATTTATTCCTTGAATTGTGGAATTTGATGCTCCTAATCCTTTAATTTCATGTTTTATACTTAGGAGAGCATAGGAGGATGAAAAGAACAAGAAACGGGCCAAAAACGGAGAAAATGGGCCAAAGTAAGAAATTAACACGGCCTGGAGTTCACTACAGGGGTAAACCACACGGCTGTGCCACTTTAGCACACTTGAACACGGCTCTAGGCTCGATTCACACGGGCGTGTCCCTGTCATGACCTGTTTTAATTCCATTCAGAATAGGATACTTATGGGCCATGTAAGGAATCTCTAAACCCTATATAAACACCCTAGAGGACAACCTAAAAGAGGAGTTCGACAAAAGGCTTCTGTTAGGGCTATTGACAAGGAGCGAAGCCAGAGAGAGCTGAATATATGGAATTACTCAAAGAAAGCCAGTTGGTCCATCTTAGAAGTCAGAGTCACACTCAAGACTGAGGATTTTTCCTTTCAAATTCCTTCAGGGGGTTTTAGGGTTTTACTTTATGTTTTATTATTTAATTTCTTCTGAGATGTATTCTTTTATAAACATGAACTAAATCCCTCAAATACTTGAGGGGGATGAAACCTAAGACGGATCTTGTTATTGTTTTCTGAACTGTATGATAAATACTTGATTTGTTCTTAATTATGTGTTCTTAATTCTTGCTTTAATATTTCAGGATATTGATTCAAGTATTGATGTGCTTATTTAGAGGAGCAAAAGTCCCTATTTAAGAGTAGACCTAGCATAATTAAGTGGAGTTGATCGCACTCCTAGAAATAAAAGATGAAAATTTTCCAGATTAGGGTCAAACCTAATATCGGAGTCCATAAATCGAGTTAATGCAACACTAGGGGTTTTAATTAAAAAGAGATTTTAATTAATCAACCTAGGGTTAGACGTTAGTAGACTCGAAAGAGGTATTAATATAAATTAGGGAATCCTACGGATCAAGTCAAGTGAATAAATTGTCTGGTTTAGAGTTAAATAACAAGTGAAGTCTAGGTGGATTCTTTCTCGGGTATTGTCTTAATCAATTGGTTTTCTCAAAAGTATTTTCCCAAATCATTCTCTATGTCTTGGCATCATTAGTTTAGGAATTAGTTAGATAAACATCAATCCTCTTTATTTTAGGCTAGATAATAAAAAGAAAGTCAATACTAGTACTTTTGGTTCCATTGGATTTGACATTCCGGTCTTGCCACTAAGCTATACTACTGTTCGATAGGTGTACTTGCCTCAATCGTGGTTATAGTTAGTTTCTAAGTTCGATCATTCATTATACAAATATTAAAACTCTCAGACACAATCACTAATGGCGTTACCTACATCTAGAAACTCTTAAGGGATGTCTTGGACAAATTAATGGTCATTAAGCACATTCAATCTGATTGTTTGTAACAGCCCATTTTTTCAGTGAAATCAAAATAGTGGTTTCGGGACCACAAATCCGATCGAAAATAAAATTTATTTTTATTTTATTACATGGTACGTAATATGTTAGAAATGTCATGTGAAAATTCTAATAAGAAAATTTTACTAATTGTGTGCTTAATTACGAAAAGAACTAAATTGTATAAAATGCAAAAGTTAAATTCTAGTAGCTATAATGATTAAATAGCTATGGAATTCAAAACTAGATGCCATTATATGGCAATTAGACCATTAAATAAAAGCATGTAGATATTTTGGTGACTCATCTATGGAAATTTTGAAAAAAGGAAAGGACTAAATTGGAAATTGAAAAATAATTAATTAATTAAAAAGATGATAAAAGATATCATCTTATTTTTATGTCATATTGAACCTAAAATACATGGAAACCATAGGAGAGAGAGAAGAAACTTTCATGGCTTAATTGGGTAAGTTTCCTTGTCCCGTTTTTAGTAATTTTGATATTTTTGAAACAGTGATAGCTTAATCTATCTATTTGGGAAATCAATTTGAAAATTTATCAAAGTATGGAAAATGAGTCATGGATGAATATGCTGGAAATTAGAAATTTATGGCAGAAAATGAAAGGTTGTTCATATATAAACAATTTTTACAAAGTGATTTTTGATGAAAACATGATTTAGGGACTAAAATGTAAAGTTGTGAAATTTGATGAAAAATTATGAATTTTAATGAATACATGTGCTATAAATTTTGTGATGCAATTTTGGTTAGGCTTGGAATAGGGAGAAAATTGCACAAATTTCATTTTCTGAGCCTAGGGACGAAATTTGAATTTATTGAAAAGTTACGGGCAACATGGTAATTTTTCCTAGGACATAAATTAAGTCCAAATGAATATGAAATGTGTGAAATTGATGATTAAAGTTATTTATATAGATTAGGACAACACAAATTTGAGGTTAGATCGAGGAAAAGAAATGGTTTCGATTAGTAGATTTTATACGCGAGCGAATATCGAGATAAGTTCGTGTAACTTAATCGAGCATGTAATTATGTTAAATTTAATGTTTTGTTGTATGAAATGTGATTATTATTTATGTGAATTGCTTGGATGTTACGATATAATAATGAATACATGCTTGACATGGTTGAAAAAGGGTTAAGTTCTGTTTGAATATTGAATTCTGATGAATATATGTGCTTTCCCGAAATGCATGAGGTCTTGCATTTGTTGCTAATGGATTTAGCTCGGGTGAGTAATCCTATTGACTTCATTATAGAAATGATTTAGCCCAGACGGGTAATCCTGATATAATACCTCTTGAGTATACGTTACAATTAGGATTTAGCCTAGACTGGTAATCCTAATTGAGCTCTTCTGAGCATACGTTAAATAAAGGATTTAGCCTGGATTGGTAATCTTGTTAAACGATATGTGGCTCGAGAGTGTGTTCCTTGATTTAGTTCCCTAATAGGTACTCTTGAAAAAAGAATTGACAGGTCAAATCGTACACCTCGAGTGTACCACTTGAGCATCCATCGAAACTTCAATGGTTTAACGGGCAAAACTCTTCGCAAGATGAGAGAATTATGAGATGGAATGATAATGTCTTGAAAGAATATGGCATATGAGCGCATCTATGTTTACTTGATGTATGTGAAAATTTTGTGTGTAACATGTTTGATTGAATGTTTGTATTTAGGCAAATTTTGCCAAGTTGGTGGAAAACATGTTATTGTGTGCTTACATTTAATAAATAGGATCAGTAAGTTTAGTTTTCCATTATACGAACTTACTAAGCATGTAATGCTTACTCCATTTTATTTTCCCTATTTTATAGTGCTTTGAAGCCCGCGAAGGTTGGAGATCATTGGAGTATCGTCACACTATCTACTAGGTATTTTGGGTATACATAGTAAAATCGTTTTGGTAAAATGGCATGTATGGTACAACTTGACCATTAGTGGCTTGATAATTATGTTTGTAATCTAGCTATTGGATTGGCTAGTAATGGTTGTTTTTATATACTTATAATGTTATACTATGGTAGCTTTAAGTAATTGATCAAATTATGTCTAACATATGGATTAAACCAAGTTAAGATTATAAACATGTATGCATGTAATGATATGCCTTGTGGAATGATAGAATTTGCTTAATTTGAATGCTTGAAATAATTGGTATTTGGATGTAAGTTTTAAGTGCAGGTCAATGGTGTGATTTTGGGTGAGAAATGAAGCTAGAAATGGCTTTGTTTTGTCCACATGGGTAGATACACGGGCGTGTGTCTAGACCGTGTGTGACACATGGCTTGGTACATGGGCGTGTGGTTAGGCCATGTGTCCCCTACACCTTAAAATTGAGAAACATAATGCTGAGCACACGGGCAGAGACAAGGGTGTGTCTTGGTCCTGTGAAACTTGCACCTAATTTTGAAAGAATTTAATTAACCACACGGCCTAGCACATGGGCGTGCGGCATGGCCGTTTACACAAGTCAGAGAGTTACACGGGGTTGAACATGGCTGTAGCACGGGCATGTCCCTTAGACCATACGGGCGTTGTAACACCCCTAACTCATATCTGTCGTTGAATTTATGGTTATGAGGTGTTACCAGAATAATACAACTTCCGTATAATCACATAGTCACATAGATCTTATTTGCCATTATTTATAAATTAAACTTTTTCTAACTAAACATATGAATCATACTTCAGAGTTCATACAAATTTCATTTCAATAATATATCATATTTACAAGCCAATGCACATATCTCAAAGCCACACCAAATACCTTATAATACATATATATATATAAATCATGAGTTTAACAGTCAAAACCATATGCGGCATTAAATATGGAAAATATGAGCAAACTTACGTATCATATTTAATAAAGACTAACATACCTATTTCGATTACAAGATTATTCACAAATAACCATATTATTATTCTATCATACAAATCATCATTTACGATTATGATCAATAACTCAAAGTACACCTAGGTTATTAGCATACAAGAATGTATAATAGAATTTCAAATTGTCTTCGCTCGATTAATTCATTTCGTAAGCCATGTTGTCAAATGCATATATATATATATATTTGTATACATAGTTTCAATTAACATATAAACCACCGAAATCAATTTCTCATTCAAATTATAGCATAACCACAACTTCATGTAAAATTAAATCATGGCCAATGTACATATACCATAACCGAAATATCAAAACCAAACACTCAAGCATTTAATTAAGAACATATAAAATCAAGTTTAAACCAAAGGGTCAAGCCATTTTCGCAAGGTACCATGATCATTGTTCTTCAACTTTTAACTAAATAAAATACAAATTAAATCAAGTACTTTACTCACATACATATATACCATGAAATGAACCTTCAAATTAAACTTATAGCAAGGCCGAATATCCACAACATTAATACCATGACCAACATTATCAAATCATACTTAAACATAGAAACATAGCCATTTTTGCATGGAATATATATATACATATCATTCATTCGAACACAACCCAAGAGACATAGTCTATACATGCCATAAGTTCAAAAGAGATACAACTTATATAATACCAAAGTTAGGTGATAGTGCGATTGACTTTGACGATGATCCCCGAACTCAAGCTTAGACTTCAAGATCTACACAATAGTCAAACAAACACATATACGGTAAGCTAACATAGCTTAGTAAGTTTTAAGCAATGGTAAAAATATGCAACTAATCAATATGCTATTTAATAAATCCAACTTGACCATTAACTAATTCATAAGTACAAACATGCATAAATTGTCACCATTCAACAATTACCATATCTAATAAGTCTCAAAACCTGTAACACCCCAAACCCGCCTAAACGTTACAACCAAATTTGGTATGTTATAGGGTGAAGTAAAACGATTTTCTTTGAATTTGGGAAAAACCATAGTTTTGAAAACTTCCCGATTAAGGCGATGTCTTGAAACCTGTGATTTGTTAGTTTAGGAAAAGTTCAAAATTTTTTTTCTTAATCAAATATTTGTTATGCATGGTGATACTTCTTAGAAAATGTTTGTTTTAAGTAACTCGTATTTTGAAAACCCCATTTTTAATTTCGTGATTAAATTTACATAGCGTCAGATTTTGAATAACAAGTAAAACCAAATATCAATTCGAAAGGCCTTATTACAACTAAAAATCCCCAATTAAAAATAAACATTAAAGCAGTAAAACATTTACGGAAGGAAAGACTTTATGGCCCCCACAAGTCTGCCTTGGCTCCCAATTCCACGATCTACTGATTACCTGAAAAGTTAGGAAAAGGGTGAGTCATAAAGACTCAGTGTGTAAAACCATTATAACACATAAACGGCCCATGGCCCTCGAACTCATATTCAGCTCATTCAAGATGTCATGCAACCAAATGAATGCATCAAACTCGGCCCAACCTAGTATTTTTCCAACCTCTACACACCATCCCGTACCAACCCATCACACGGTGGGGATTTCTACAATCAACCCTCCATCCGCTACACGCCATCTTGATAGTCATGCTGTCAGTTATAATGTCGATCACTAGGTGACAAATATAATACCACGTGGCTTATCCACCGATCACTATGTGACCTTATAATCAAGCGTGGCTTAGCCACCGATCACTTTGTGACCTTATAATCAACACTTCGCCTTTTATCATCATATCCCTATCCCATGCATAACATATATGTCATAAATGAATGTAACATGCTATCATTAAGGTAATGGGTTATCACATACATCTAAGCTCGCAATAAGTTGTTACAGTTACGTACCTGGCATTCCTTGCCTTACCCACAAGGGTATTGCGACTGTCTACACAGCCTTTCTCGGATTATCAGCCCAAACAAATAATATTGCAGTAAAAATAAACTGTATAAGTGTTTACACACTTGATAACATGCAAAATAATACTCTCTACGTCGACACTATCGATAGTAGAAACGACTGCTATCTGCCTACTACTCTGTTCTAAAGCCAGTCCACAACCCGGTGGCCAATCTCGGACTGCTGACACCATACGTTTCTTAAACTTAGGGGCTGGGTTTACGGGTCCAACCCTCTCCTTTGCCTTGAAATTCTGAAAAGATAGGTAGGTTCAAAGATTGACCGACTCCTAGTCTTGGGATCCAAATACTTCGGCTATCAAGGTTTCCCGGAATAGGTGACCCCGAAGAAGAGAGACTATGTTAGAGTATGTGTAAAAAATATTAACATCAACAAGCCAATTAGCCATCCAGCTTTGGCTACATAAAACCGAAAGAGAGATAAAGAAATAGAAGAACCGCTTCTTACATTAACACATAGGATTCAGTAACACCTAAGAGGATTCGGCACAAGCACAATAGTAGAGAAGATTCGGCAATAACTAAGGGTAAAAGAGAACAAGATGAAAGAACTAAAAATAAAGATAAAAGAACTTCAATGGAGGCTTAAGAGTTTCGGCTTTTAGAGAAATCGAGAGAAGAATGTAGGTTTCGGTTATCAAGAACAAATAGGAAAGTGTGGTATGAAGAAGAATAAAGAGGGCTAAATAGGTGTTTTGACTTTTTAGTGAAAAGTAAAAAAGATGAGGGAAATAAAGATTGCCAAAATGGTAAAGGTCTCCAAAGATGGTTTCGGTCAATTGAAGAAGAAGTGAAGAACACTTTAGTTGATAGATGAGGAAAGAAGTGGGAAAGAAAAGGAATTGAAGCTAACAAAAAAAAATCGGCACCTATCACCTCCCAAAGCCGAAGAAAAAATGCATAAAAAGAATACTACAAAATACTATGGCCTAATTGAATTTTGACACACCCTAACACAAGCCAAAACTGATTCTCCCCCCTACACCAAGCATTTGAAATTCGGCCAACTCCTTCACCACTTGCCAATCCCTTCTTTTCTTCCTTGACTCACTCCTGATCACTCATTTGAAATAGTTTGAATACTTCAAACTCCACTTTCTTCTCTCAGCCACCCATTCGAATTATTTGACTCATTCCACTCTCCCATCCTAAAGTGTCCCAGCCAAACTCTGCTTCTGCTCCCATTGACGCCAAAAATAACTCCCAAAATAAGCTTCATGTGACTTGAACCTGCTCCCTCTCTGCTCCCTTGTGGCATCACCTTCCAACCCCCTATGTGGCGTCACCTTGCCACTTTACCAACACCTTGCTTGTATCAACCAAATACAAAAAATATCCCTTAAGTCCTATCCCCGCTAGCTCTTCCACTATGGTACCCAAAAAGAGAATTTTGGCCAAGGCTTCAGCCTAACCCCGAGCCCTTCCTAGACCCCCATACCCCGTAAACTAGCATATTAAACATAGCATACCCACAAAACACGTCAAATGCATAGCCCCTAATTCAGGATGTTACAAAACTGAATACTCATGTACCATTTATCTATTTCGAACAAGCTCAAAGTTTAACAATCACATCTCATTTCTAAATTTTCATAAACAAGAACAAATTACCTCATAGTACTTTGTTATTCAGCTAACATACAACACTTACCCGTGTATCATCTCTCATTTATCTCCCTTCATTAGTTTATATCTTTGAAGGATTTGTAAACCCACACACATAGTGCAAATTATGTAACGTATCGCACACTTAGTGCCATTACTTGAAAAAGAACACACACATAGTGCCATTCACTAGTAATGTATCGCACACTTAGTGCCATTACTTACATATTCGCACACATAGTGCTAGACAACCGATTTCACACACACAGTGCTTGGTTTATAAGCTCGTACACATAGTGCCATTAACCCATTTCCTCCTCATTACAAAAATACACATATGATTTCATATTCATTCATATGTACACATATAATTAAAGGTTCTCAACAACTCATTTCTTCTATAATATAACATCACATTCGACAACATCAAATATATAAATATATACATATATATATCCACATATTCAATTACAACACCACTCTCATTTCATTTATATAAATAAGATCAACCCAATTAATCAAAGCTTATGTATAAATATATATATACTAACCACATTCGGCTATTTCATGATATTTTCACATGCCACATTCGGCATTTTGAAATTTAAACTATTACTACACAATATCATATACATTTTAACATAGAATAAAATTTAAGCTCCTCATGTCCATCCATTTGAATTTGTTGACTCATTCCACAACCACCAAGGTAGAGTCCCAGCCGAAAGCCACCTCCTCCTTGTTGAGCACCAAAAATTAAACTCCCAAGTGCAGCAAATGGGATTCGGACTCCTCCCCTCTGCTCCTACAAGTGACGCCAACCCCACTACACCAAGAGCTCCTTTCTCGTCATCAAACGCACATAATTACCCTTAAGGCCCAGTTCCACAAGCTCTCCCCCTAAAGTGCCTTAAAAAGCAAAATTTTCCTAAAGCCCTGGCTCGAACCGAAGCCTCTCCAAGACCCCCAAACACACAAAAACAACAAGCATAGCTAGCAACATGCATGAGATAGTGCAAAATGTAGAACCCTTAATTTTAGGATGTTACATCTTTAATTTACCAAATGACAAAAATGCCCTTAATGATTATTTCTTGAGATTTTTCATTCCTATGTCCATTTTGTTCCATCTCAACATATAATGGTCTAATTGCAAAATAAGGACCTCTAATAATTTTTATAATTCTATTTCATACTTAAACCTTCTAGAATCTCATATTTTCTAATCCTTGTAATTTAGTCCTAATGGATAATTTATTCACTAATTAATAAAATTCCTTCATGAAATTTTCACACAATCATGAAAATACCTCATAAGCCTTATAAAATCATTTAAACACACATTTCTTCTTCAAATTTATGGTCTCGTACTACTATTTTGACTAGGCCCTAAGTCGGGCTGTTATAATTTTCCCCTTTAGGGATTTTTGTCCCCAAAAATCTTACCGGTAAAAAGGTTTGGGTGTTGATTCCTCATAGCCTCCTCGGGCTCCCATGTAGCCTATTCTACCCCATGTCTCTGCCTTAAGACTTTCACGGGAGATATACTTTTATTTCTTAATTGCTTGACTTCTGGGTAGAATCTTAACTAGTTCCTCACCATAAGTCATGTCGGGTTGTATCTCAACCTCTATCAATGCAATCACATGTGATGGGTCTGACCGGTAGCATCGTAACATAGACACATGAAATACATCATGAATCTTTTCTAACTTAGACAGCAAAGCTAATTGATAGGCTACCGGCCCTATCCTCTTGGTGATCTCATACGGTCCGATAAAACACGGACTTAATTTACCTTTTCATCCGAATCTAAGAACTTTTTTCCATGGTGACACTTTCAAGAATACTCTATCATCGGGTTGATACTTAATCTCTTTTCTTTTTAAATCTGAGTAGGATTTTTATCGATCAGAAGTAGCTTTTAAACAATCTCAAATCACCTTTACTTTTTCTTCAGATTGTCTAACCAAGTCAACCAAGTGAATCTGGTTTTCCTTAAGCTCAGTCCAATATAAAGGTGTTCGACATTTACGCCCATATAAAGCCTCATAAGGCACCATTTTTAAACTCGACTGAAAATTGTTATTGTAGGTGAATTCCACCAAAGGTAAATATTTCTCACAAATGCCCGAAACTTAAGAATACAACAACGTAACATGTCTTCAAGTACTTGTATTACCCTCTCCGACTGTCTGTCGATTACTGAACTTTGTGCCCAGGGCCTCTTGCAACTTCTTCCAAAATTTAGATGTAAATCTCGAATCTCTATCCGATATAATTGTTAAAGGCATTCAATGAAGCCTTACTATCTCTAAAATGTATAAGTTTGCTAACTTATCAAGTGAGTAGTCAACTCGTACAGGTATGAAATGGGTTGACTACGTAAGTCTATCGACTATAACCCATACAGCATCTTTCTTACTCGGTGTTGATGGTAAACCCGTTACAAAATCCATGGTAACTCGATCCTACTTCCACTAGAGTACCATAATAGGTTAAAGCAAACCCGAAGGTACTTTGTGTTCGGCCTTTACTTGCGACAAATCAAGCATCTTGAAACAAACTCAAAAATATCTTTCTTCATACTTGGCCACCAGTACCATTTCTTCAAATCATTATACATCTTGGTGTTCCCGGATGTACAGATAAGCATCTACTATGTGCCTCATGCAAAATTTTACGAATGAACTCATGATTTCTAGATACAAAACTCTGTCTCTAAACATCAAACATCTATTTAAATTGATCCGAAAGTCAGACTCAACACCCGACTAACATTGTACTCTTTTGGCTTGCAATTCACTGTCACCTTTCTGAGCCTCATAGATCTCTTGGAGAAACATCAGTCTAGCCTCTCAACTCAGCTAGAATAGAACCATCATCAGCCAAAGTCATTTGTGTATTCATAGCCCTCAAAGCAAATAAGGATTTCCTACTTAAAGCATCAACGAATACGTTTACCTTCCCCAGATGGTAATCAATGGCCAACTCATAATCTTTTATCAACTCTAACCATCTCTGTTGCCTTAAATTCAATTCCTTTTGAGTTATAAAATACTTTAAACTTTTATGATAAGTGAATATCTGACATTTTTCACCATACAAATGGTGTCTCCAAATCTTCAATGTAAAAACGATAGCAACCAACTCTAAATTGTGCGTCGGGTAATTCTTCTCATGTGACTTTAGCTATCTTGAGGCATACGCTATCACCTTGCCTTCTTGCATATGTACACAACCAATCTATTTAAGGATGCATTGCTATAAATCACAAATTCTTTTCTTGACTCAAGTTGTACTAGAACTGGGGACTCTGTCAACATTGCCTTTAGTTTTTCAAAACTCTGTTGGCACTTTTCTGTCCATTCAAACTTTACATTTTTCTGTAACAGTTTCGTCATTGGAGTCGCTATCATGGAAAACCCCTTGACGAACCGCCTATAGCCCAGAAAAATTCTAACTTCAGATATATTTTTTGGGGATTTCCAATCAATATTTTTTGAGGGTTTCCAATCAACAATGGCTGAGATCTTACTTGGGTCAACTCAGACTCCATCTCCAGAAATAATGTGTCACAAAATCCAACTTCTTTGAGCCAAAATTCACTTTTACTAAACTTGGCGTACAATTGATTATCTCACAAAATCTGTAAAATGGTTTTCAAGTGTTCGGCATGCTCATGCTCGTCATGGGAATATATTAATATGCCATCAATGAAGATGACCACAAAGTTATCTAAGTATATTAATATGTCATCGATGAAGATGACCACAAACTTATCTAAGTATGGTCGAAAAATGCAGTTCATTAAGTCCATAAACACCACAAGGGCATTTGTTAATCCGAAAGGCATGACTAAAAATTCATAGTGCCCATACCTCATTTGAAAAGTAGTCTTAGGCACATCTGAGTCCTTTACTCTCAACTGATAGTATCCTGACCTCAAAGCTATATTGGAGAACATAGTGGATCCCTTCAATTCATCAAACAAATCATCGATCCTTGGCAATGAGTACTTTTTCTTCATAGTTGCCTTATTAAGCTGTTGGTAATCTACGCACAATCTCATAGAACCATCTTTCTTCTTCACAAATAGCACTGGAGCACCCCATGGAGAATGACTCGGTCTAGCAAAACCTTTATCTGTCAACTCTTGCAATTTTGCCTTCAATTCCTTCAACTCCGTTGGAGCCATTCTATAAGGAGCAATCGATATCGGTATAGTACTGGGAGCTAACTCAATGCCAAATTCAACCTCTCTAGCCGAAGGCAATCCATTTTTATTTTATAATATGTGATTGAGCATGTGTGAAAATTACGTGTGAAAATTTTATTGATGTGACGGATCGAACGATATCGCTCGAGCATCAAACGTGGAACACGCCATGAATCTAACTTAGCTCATGGCAACTCGAGTTGATATGCAACTGTCCAACTCGCCTTAGTACCTTATACGCCCAATAAACCCTGGACTTAGCTTACCTTTCCTCCCAAACCTTAATACTTTCTTCCACGGTGAGACCTTCAGAAAACCCGATCTCCCACAAGAATTCGATATCTCCGCTTAAGATCGGCATAGGACTTCGCTTCGGTCCGAAGCTTCTTTCAATCGAAGTCAATCAACTTAACCTTGTCTTCGCCTCAAGAATTAACTCGTCCCAACGACCGACGCTCACTTAACTCGCGTCCAACAAGTAGGTGAGTGACACTTCCTACCGCATAATGCCTCATAAGGTGCCATTTTGATACTTGCTTGGTAACTATTGTTGTAGGCGAACTCAGCTAATGGTAGATATTCCTCCCAACTACCCATGAAATCCAAAACACACCTCGCAAAAATTCTGTGTGAAAATATTGTGTGTTTAATTTGCGAAAGGACTAAATCACATAAAATGTAAAAGTTGTGTGCTGATTGTTAAAGTATCTACATGGCATGGCTTATTAAATGAGGAGTCCTTATGTTTTTATTATTCCATTTAAATATTAGATGGACATAAAAACCAAGAGATAGTGGAATTTAAATGAAAATAAAAGGTTAGTTTGGTAATTAGTAAAATAAGTAAATATTAATAAAACAAAACATTAAATATGACCATTATCATCTTTCCTTTACAAAAATAGAAGAAAGAAATAAAGCTTGAGTTCTTCAACATTCGGCCATGGTTTAAGCATCGGGTATGTGTTTTTGATCGGTTTTTAATAATTTATACGTTTTTGTGATCGTTGCTTAGTGTATTATCAAACCCATGCTTAATTTTAGGAATTGATGTTGATTTTGAAATATTCCATTGATGAATATGTGAGCTTTGTGTTATTAGTTGGTGGAATATGAAAGCTTAGTGTTGGGTTAAAATGTTTTGTCTTTGAATTTTTAGTGAAATTGAGTAATTTGGGCTTAATTGTGAAAATGAGAAATTAGAGGACTAAAATGTGAAATAAATGAAATGTGAGGGCTTGTATGGATATTAGAAGAATTCAGCTAGGCATGGTGAAGTGAGATTTTGAGTATTTTGTGATTTTGTGAAATAGGGACTTAAGTGTCGAAATGTGAAAATGTGAGGGCTATTTTGTAAAATGCCAAGAATATGTGTGTTTGGATTAAATTGAATGAATTAGTGATTATTGAGCTAAATTTGAATATGTATTGACCAAGAAAGAAGAGATCCAGATCGAGATCGATGTAAAGATAAAGTACTCGATTGATCGGCTAGTCTCGATGTATCGACATTCGAGGTAAGTTCGAATATAATACAAGTTGTTAATTTTATATCTATGTGATAAGAATTGAATGAATGTATATTTAATAAAATAGAAATGTATTACATATGAAATCGAGTAATGAGGCACTAAGTGACAGAGATTATTTGCACTGTGTGTGAGAAACAATAGAAGCTTCGGCTTATTGATTTGGCACTGTGTGTGCGATACTAAGATAAGTTCAGTTTAAATTATAGGCACTAACTGTGCGATTAAATCAAATGAATAACAAAGGTTGATCGAAATGTAATATCGAGCATGAATTAGCATGGATGGTGAATAACTATGTGTTGGCTAATGTATGTATTGAACCTTTTTGGTTGATGAAATTATGTATGGATTTATGAATGGATGAGTGAGTATAATAGTTATGGATGGTATGGTGTGAACATTTGAGAATTTATCTATGTGACGGATTCATTTTGTATATTGTATTTGATTTATTAAATTGAATGTATTATGTTACGAACTTACTAAGCTCTTGAGCTTACTGTGTGATGTGTTTCTCTATTTTACAGTGTCAGTAAAGCTAACTCGGATTCGAGGACCGTCAGTGGCTCAATCACATTATCGGCTATCTATTTTGGTACTTTTGAAAGATGTATATATTTGGTGTATGGCATGTACAGGCTAGTGGATAGGGCATGTTTTTTATGAGCATAATATTGCCATGTGATATGGTTTGAAAGTTGAATGGTGTTGGAATGCATGTGTGTATTATATGAATGATGAATATGGCATGAGGTAGTGAAAATGGAAATGGTATGATCATGCTTAAATGGTTGATGGGTTTTGTGGTTTGAATGTGGTCTTGTGGTATACATAACATGATGCTTGTATTATATGTTTAGGTACATGAAATTGGTATTTTTTTGGAATGAAGTTATTTGAGTGGAACTTGAGTATAGATATAGATGATATGGTTATTGATTAGTTGGTGTGTGAATTGCCATGTTTTGGTTGCCATTTGATGTATAAAAGCATGTGATTTGAGGCATGTAGGTGATCGCAAGTGTGATAGGAAAGTTTAGCCTTGAAAATGGCCTATAATTGCCCACATGGTTGACCAGACAGGCGTGTGGCTCGACCGTGTCTTTTGAGATTGTAATGCAATTCAAGTAAGACTTGACCACAGGCTGGACACACGGACGTGTGGTTGGCCGTGTGGTGTAAGTCTGTGTCAACCACATGTGAGGCACACGGGCGTGTCTCAGGCTATGTGGACAAGTCAGTATGTATGCCCTATTTTGCCACAGATTGGATGCACGGGCGTGTCCGAGGCCGTGTGAGGCACACGGCCTACCCACACAGGCAGTGTGACCTCTATAACTTAGAAAAATAATTAAATTTTAGAAATTTTTTATGTGTTCGATTTAGTCTCGGCCCTATTCTAAAGCATGTTTAAGGTCTCGTTGACCTATTTAAGGGTCTCGTTGAATGGGATTACTATGTTTGAATGCAGAAGGATTTGTAATGTTTGGAAATGATTAGTAATACCTCTTAACCCTAGTCTAGCGATGATTATGGGTTAGGGGTGTTGCAGCAATTCTGCGGAAAAAACATCTAGATACTCACATACAATTGGTACTGATTCAATTTTTAAATCATTTTCTTTGGCATTCATCGCAAAAGCAAGATATGCCTCAAACCCTTTTCTTACATACTTTTGAGCCGACATGTGAGAGATCACTACCGAAATCTATTTTGTTCATCTGATTCAACACGAAGAGTGTCCCCATTTTCACATCTCATCTCAATATATTTCTTTCCATAATTTACTGTCACATCATGAGTGGTTAACCAGTCCATACCAAGAATAATATCGAATTCATCAAATGGCAATAGCATGAGATTTGCCTTAAAATAATGACCTCTAATCATCAATGGGTAGTCTTTGCATACTTTATCAACTAACACACTTTTGCCTAGTGGATTAGACACTTTTATCACAAACTCGATAGACTCTATGGGCATGCTCATACTAGATACTAATTTCATGCAAATGTGTAAGTGGGTAGATCTCGGATCAATTAAAGCAACAACATCGGTGTCATGAAGAGAAAATGTACTCGTAATTACATCGAGAGATGATGCCTCTTCACGAGCGCGAATGGCGTAAGTCCTTGAAGACTCTCTACCCTCGGATCTTGCAGCCTGCTCTCGGGGTGTACCCTTACTACTCGCCCCAGTTCCTGGGTTCCTTGGTTGTCTTCCTCTATTAGTGTTTCCTTGTCTTGCACTCTGAACTTTGCCTTTATCAACTATTTCGGGGCATTCTCTGATAAAGTGATCTTGGGAACCGCACTTAAAACAAGCACTCTCATGTGCACGACACTCACTGGGGTGACGTTTGTCGTACTGTGGACATTCTGGTCTATTAGATCGAATATTCCCAACACTAGCGACTCAGGTGGTTTGAGCCTTCTTCCCCGAGTACTATTTACTCTTGCTTTTGCCTGAAACCCCAACTAAAGTAGCTGATCGGGTAGAAAAATCTCTCGATTTCTTGGACGAGGATTGAAACGACTTACTCCACTATCTCTTTCTTGAGTTAAGAGACTCCATCTCAGCTTTTCTTTTCTCTTTAACCAATTCTTCGGCTTTACAAGTCCGATCCACTAGCACAACAAATTCCTTCAACTCAAGGACACCAATAAACAACTTAATGTCTTCATTTAGTTCGTCCTCAAATCTCTTACACATAATAGCCTCAGTAGATACACACTCTCGAGCATATTTACTAAGCCTTACAAACTCACGCTCGTACTCGGTTACTGTCATCTTACCTTGCTTCAATTCTAAGAATTCCTTTCTTTTTAATCACTAAATTTTTGACTGATGTACTTCTTCCTGAATTATTCCTAGAAAAACTCCCATGTGATCCTTTCCTTTGATACCACCAACACAAGGGTGTTCCACCACTAATAAGCAGAATCTCTCAAAAGAGAAACTACACATTTCATGCACTCTTTAGGTGTGCATGACAATTTATCAAATACCTTGATGGTATTTTCAAGCCAGAATCGGCTCTTTTCGGGTCATCATCTTTACTAGCCCGAATTTCTCAGCTCCTTACTTCCGAATTCTATCTACCGGAGGCTTTTCTCTTCTTACCACTTCGCCACTTGAGGGGCTACATGGGTAGGTTGAAGAATAGGCGGGAGTGGAGGGGTGGTGCATTCGGGTTCGTGTGAACAAACTCTATGTACCATGAATTCATCATGTGGAGAAAGGCTTCCCTAGCCTCTTCTCTTCCTCTCTTCTTACAGTCGTGGGTCTGTTCTCATTCTTATTTGGCACTGTCCCTTTAGTGGGAGTGGCGTATTACTTTTTACATTATCCGCCACAGCTCTTTCGGGATCCATTTACTATATGAAAACACAATTTAAATCGTCAGGAGTCGTCACACTATCATTATATAAATACTCTTATGTATGGCATGTATAGCTAAACTCAAACTTACGCTACGTTAGTCTGAGAATCAACTAAACTGTAGCTCTGATACCACTAAATGTAACACCCCTTACCTGTGTCTGATGTCGGGACCGGATACGAGGCATTACCATGCTTGACCTTGCTTGAACATGTAATAACTTGCTATAAAATTTCATTCCAACTTCAAAATTTTCTTCCTTAATCATAACATACATATCATGGACCTATGAGGCCTTAAACGTACATCTGGAAGGTTTTAGAGTTCAACCGAAAACTTTTACACTCTTTGAACCGTGTGACTTAAGACACGCCCGTGTGGGCAGGCCGTGTGGTCACACACGCCCATTTCCCTAGCCCGTGTAAAATTTATTTTTATTTGAACCTAAAGGGTTTTCACACGGCGGAACACACACCCGTATCAATGGACCGTGTCCTTCACATAGCCTAGACACGCTCGTGTCCCCGTGTGTGAAAACTAGGGGTATTCTGTTTATGACGTCAACAACCCCTTAAGAAGCACACAGCCTAGACACACACCCAATGTGCTGGCCCATGTGACAATTCGAATTCTCACAATTAAAATGTAGAAGACACACGGCCTATCAACACACCCGTATGGGTTGACCATGCGTCACACACTTGCCTAGACACACACCCGTGTATCTACCTGTGTGGACACTTAAAGGCTATTTTCCAAGCCAATTGCCACCCTGAAACATCAACACACTTATACCAACTTCAGCAATACATAACATAGCTTTATACGTTATAAATAATCCTCGAAACATCAGTTGTAGAATTCATAAAACTCATCATCATTAAGATATGAAACTTAACAAATATTAACCAATTTCTATGGCATGTACAAAAAGAATGCATAATCCTAATAGCCAAGCCTTTGGTTCTCACATATGACACGATACAAAATGACCAAATCCTATACATGTCATACCCAAAATAATTTAACTTTACTATACTAAAAAATGTTTGATAGTGTGATCCGAGCTCCGATGTTCTACGATCCCCGAGCTAGCTTGGCGATACTACAAGGAAGAAGAAAAAAGAGAGAAGTAAGCATATAGCTTAGTAAGTTTGCATGAAATCTTATGTAGCAACATAACATCTCAAAATAAACTCCTTTATCATGAAACAAAATACATAAATCTCAAGTGTTTAAACTTACTTACTCATACTTACTCTTACTCATACTTACCCATCACATTAGGGTTACCTTAACTTGTATTTACTCATGGTACCTGTAAAACTCATTACATAGTTTAGCACTTAAACTATCATAGACCATAACTTGAATCTCTAGCTTCCTTAACTTGAATGGAATTCTCTGTCATTCTTATACAACTTATCTCATCATCAACTTTACTTACTTTGCTCTTAGTCACTTTTTCATGCTTACTCTTTTCCCCATTGAATTACTCAGAATACCAGAGGATACTCGATCTCATCAAACATGTGTCTCGATGCCAATGCATTATCCCATATATGGTCTTACATAGGATCGCCTCTTAGTGCCGATGCCATTTCACAGATATGGTCTTACACGGGCTTCCTTAGCTTGATGTCGATGCCATGTACTTGACATGGTCTTATACGAGATCTTCTTTTGGTGCCGAAGCCATGTCTCAAACATGGTCTTAAACGGCACCTTTCTTGTATGGTGTCGATGCCATGTCCCAGACATGGTCTTACACGAGACCTTCCTTAAATGGTGTCGATGCCATGTCCCAGACATAGTCTTACACGAGACCTTTCTTATTTTATGCTGATGCCATGTCCCAAACATGGTCTTATATAGGATCTACGTTTAGTGCCGATGCCATGTCCCAAACATGGTCTTATACAGGACCTACATTTCTTGATGCCAATGCATTGTCCCAAACATGGTCTTACGGGCTTTCCTTATCTCATGTTGTGACAAAGGTATCCTCGTTATTTCGAAACTTCAAATATGACTTTCATTTACTTATTCTCATTGATTTCCTTATTAAGCATTGATAATCAACTTCATTGCAATAATGTACTTTATGCAACATAGTAAATAATTTAATCATAATAACGTATGTAGCAATGAATTCATACAAACTTACCTCGGTACTCCAAAATATGTGTAGATGTACAATTTAGTCCACAACTTTATTCTTGCCTCAGTTTGATCGGGCTTTGTGTTTCTTGATCTATAATAACAATGTAACTTGTTTAATACTTACATTGACTATATTGACTCATAATTCATACTTTGGCAGAATTTACAAGTTTTCCCCTAAACTTTCTCAAAACTTTTTCCCCTAGGCTCGTAATATGGTTTTCATTCAACTTCCTTGCATTTCAAGTCTAGCCGAATCATATTCTTAACTATAGTAACTTTCAATTTTTACTATTTTACTCATGTATGACCATTTCTACAACTTTTACAATTTGGTACTTTTGTGCATTTTCCATGAAAATTACTTCGAAAATGATGTTTATCATACATCAAACTTTCACATTCTTACATAAAACATCAAAATACATGCATGCCACACATGGGTAGATTTTTGAACATAATCCCTAGCTCAAAATACAGCTAGAAATAGCTAAACCGAGTTGCGAGGATCTCAAAAATACAAAGAACATTAAAAACGGGGCTAGGATACACTTACTATCAAATTGGAAGATGAAGAAACCCCAGCTATGCTGCCCTTGAAATTTTCGGCTAGCATGGAGAAGATGAACACTAATTTTGACTTCTTTTCCCATTGAATTCTTTAATTTACCAAATGACAAAAATGGCCTTAATGATTATTTCTTGAGATTTTTCCTTCTTATGTCCATTTTTGTCCATCTCAACATATAATGGTCTAATTGCTAAATAAGGACCTCTAATAATTTTTATAATTTTATTTCATACTTAAACCTTCTAGAATCTCATATTTTCTAATCCTTGCAATTTGGTCCTAATGGACAATTTATTCACTAATTACTATAATTCCTTCATGAAATTTTCACACAATCATGCAAATACATCATAAGCCTTATAAAATCATTTAAACACATATTTATTCCTTAGATTTGTGGTCTCGCACCACTATTCTAACTAGGCCCTATGTTAGGCTATTACAAGTTTTATGAAGGGAAAGTTTATGCAAATGATGAGGTAAAATGTGAAGTGTTTGAATGATGATTAGTGGTTCTTTATAGAGTATAATTGCCATATCATGTTTTGCTTGAGTTGGTATAAGTGTGTACATGTTTCAGGGTGGTAATTGGCTTGGAAAATAGCCTTCTAATTGTCCACATAGGTAGACATACTAACATGTGTCCATGCCTTGTATGACACACGATCAACCCCATGGGTATGTTAATAGATCGTGTGTCCCCTGTATCAAATTTACGATAATTCGATTAGTCACACGGTCATGTGCCTAGGCCGTATGGCCCTTGAGAAGTTGCTAACGTCATAAAAAAATGCTAAGGTTTTTACATATGGGTGAGAACACGGGCGTGTCTAGGCCGTGTGAGAGACACGGGCCATTAACATGGGCGTGTGTCCGACCATGTAAAATCCCCTGTAAGTTCAAGATAAAATTAAATTCCACACGGGCTAGGGACATGGGCGTGTGTGACTACACGAGCCACCCACACCAGGCGTGTCCCATTTGCAGGCGTGTAGCCCTATTTAGGTAAAAATTTTCTAAGGGCGTAAAGTTTTTGAATTATTTTTGAAACCTCCAGTATGTATGTTTAGGGCCTCGTGGGCCCATAATATACATGTTATGATTAAAAGGAAAAGTTTTAATTTGGAACGAAATTTTATAGCCCGATAATGTATGATGAGCAAGTTAAGTCTAGTAATACCTCATATCCTATTCCGATGTTGGGCATGGGTAAGGAGTGTTACATTACTTTTCTGACAAAAGTTGAGATATAGCCTGATATGACATATATTGAAAAACCAATCAAAATTTTAGCTCGGGAAACAAAAGAGTTAAGAAATAAAAAGGTAGCATTAGTAAAAGTTCTTTGGCAGCGAAATGGTATAGAAAAGGCTACCTGGGAATTTGAGGATACTATGAGGATGCATTACCCGAATCTTTTTACTGGTAAGATTTTCAAGGACGAAAATCCTTAAGGGGGGAGTTGTAACAACCTATTTTTTTTAGTGAAATCGAAATAGTGGTTTCGGGACCACAAATTCGATCTGAAAACAAAATTTATTTTTATTTTATTACATGGTCCGTAATATGTTAGAAATGTCATGTGAAAATTTTGATAAGAAAATTTTTCTGATTATGTGCTTAATTACGAGAAGGACTAAATCGCATAAAATGCAAAAGTTGAATTCTAGTAGCTATAAGGATTAAATGGTTATGGAATTCAAAACTAGAGGTCCTTATATGGTAATTAGACCCTTAAAGAAAAGTATGTAGATATTTTGGTGACTCATCCATGGAAATTTAGAAAACGACAAGGATTAAATTGGAAATTAAAAAATAATTAATTAATTAAAAAGATGATAAAATATATCATCTTATTTTTATGTCATCTTCAACCTTAAATACATGGAAACCCTAGGAGAGGGACAAGAAACTTCCATGGCTTAATTGGGTAAGTTTCCTTGTCCCGTTTTTAGTATTTTTCATATTTTTAAAACTAGAATAGCTTAATCTATCTATTTAGGGGATCAATTTGAAAAGTTATCAAAGTATGGAAAACGGGTCATGGATGAATACACTGAAAATTAGAAATTTATGGTAGAAAATGAAAGGTTGTTGATAGATAAACAACTTTTACAAAGTAATTTTTTATGAAAACATGATTTAGGGACTAAAATGTAAAGTTGTGAAATTTGATGAAAAATTCTAAATTTTTATGAATACATGTACTGTAAATTTTGTGATGGAATTTTGGTTAGGCTTGGAATAGGAAGTAAATTGCACAAATTTCATTTTCCGAGCCTAGGGACGAAATTGGAATTTATGGAAGAGTTAAAGGAAAATGATAATTTTTCCTAGGACATAAATTAAGTCCAAATGAATATGAAATGTGTGAAATTGATTATTAACGTTATTTATATAGATCCGAACAACACAAATTTGAGGTTAGATCGGTCATTTAAACACATATTTATTCCTTAGATTTGTGGTCTCGCACCACTATTCTAACTAGGCCCTATGTTAGGCTATTACAAGTTTTATGTACTAACATGTGTCCATGCCTTGTATGACACACGATCAACCCCATGGGTATGTTAATAGATCGTGTGTCCCCAGATCAAATTTACGATAATTCGATTAGTCACACGGTCATGTGCCTAGGCCGTATGGCCCTTGAGAAGTTGCTAACGTCATAAAAAAATGCTAAGGTTTTTACATATGGGTGAGAACACGGGCGTGTCTAGGCCGTGTGAGAGACACGGGCCATTAACATGGGCGTGTGTCCGACCATGTAAAATCCCCTGTAAGTTCAAGATAAAAATTAAATTCCACACGGGCTAGGGACATGGGCGTGTGTGACTACAGCCCCGCCCACACGGGCGTGTCCCATTTCACACGGGCGTGTAGCCCCTATTTAGGTAAAAATTTTCTAAGGGCGTAAAAGTTTTTGAATTATTTTTGAAACCTCCCGTATGTATGTTTAGGGCCTCGTAGGCCCATAATATGCATGTTATGATTAAAAAGGAAAAGTTTTAATTTGGAACGAAATTTTATAGCCCGATAATGTATGATGAGCAAGTTAAGTCTAGTAATACCTCATATCCTATTTCGATGTTGGGCATGGGTAAGGAGTGTTACATTACTTTTCTGACAAAAGTTGAGATATAGCCTGATATGACATATATTGAAAAACCAATCAAAATTTTAGCTTGGGAAACAAAAGAGTTAAGAAATAAAAAGGTAGCATTAGTAAAAGTTCTTTGGCAGCGAAACGGTATAGAAAAGGCTACCTGGGAATTTGAGGATACTATGAGGATGCATTACACGAATCTTTTTACTGGTAAGATTTTCAAGGACGAAAATCCTTAAGGGGGAGAGTTGTAACAACCTATTTTTTTTTAGTGAAATCGGAATAGTGGTTTCGGGACCACAAATCTGATCTGAAAACAAAATTTATTTTTATTTTATTACATGGTCCGTAATATGTTAGAAATGTCATGTGAAAATTTTGATAAGAAAATTTTTCTGATTATGTGCTTAATTACGAGAAGGACTAAATCGCATAAAATGCAAAAGTTGAATTCTAGTAGCTATAAGGATTAAATGGTTATGGAATTCAAAACTAGAGGTCCTTATATGGTAATTAGACCCTTAAAGAAAAGTATGTAGATATTTTGGTGACTCATCCATGGAAATTTAGAAAAACGACAAGGATTAAATTGGAAATTAAAAATAATTAATTAATTAAAAGATGATAAAATATATCATCTTATTTTTATGTCATCTTCAACCTTAAATACATGGAAACCCTAGAGAGGGACAAGAAACTTCCATGGCTTAATTGGGTAAGTTTCCTTGTCCCGTTTTTAGTATTTTTCATATTTTTGAAACTAGAATAGCTTAATCTATCTATTTAGGGGATCAATTTGAAAAGTTATCAAAGTATGGAAAACGGGTCATGGATGAATACACTGAAAATTTGAAATTTATGGTAGAAAATGAAAGGTTGTTGATAGATAAACAGCTTTTACAAAGTAATTTTTTATGAAAACATGATTTAGGGACTAAAATGTAAAGTTGTGAAATTTGATGAAAAATTCTAAATTTTTATGAATACATGTACTGTAAATTTTGTGATGGAATTTTGGTTAGGCTTGGAATAGGAAGTAAATTGCACAAATTTCATTTTCCGAGCCTAGGGACGAAATTGGAATTTATGGAAGAGTTAAAGGAAAATGATAATTTTTCCTAGGACATAAATTAAGTCCAAATGAATATGAAATGTGTGAAATTGATTATTAACGTTATTTATATAGATCCGAACAACACAAATTTGAGGTTAGATCGGGAAAAGAAAATGTTTCAGATTAGTAGATTTTATACGCGAACAAGTGTCAAGGTAAGTTCGTGTAACTTAATCAAGCATGTAATTATGTTAAATTAAATGTTGTGTTGTATGGAATGTGATTATTATTTATGTGAATTTCTTGGATGTTAAGATATAAGAATGAATACATGCTTGAAATAGTTGAAAAAGGGTTATGTTCCGTTTGGATATTGAATTTCGATGAATATATGTGCTTTCCCGAAATGCATGAGATCTTGCATTTGTTGCTACGGATTTAGCTCGAACGAGTAATCCTATTGACCTCATTATAGAAAGGATTTGGCCCAGATGGGTTATCCTGATATAATACCTCTTGAGTATATGTTACAATTAGGATTTAGCCTGGACTGGTAATCCTAATTGAGCTCTTCTAGGCATACGTTAAATAAAGGATTTAGCCTGGACTAGGAATCCTGTTATATGATATGTAGCTCGAAAGTGTGTTCCCTAATTTAGTGCCCTAATTGGTACTCTTGAAAAAAAGAATTGACGAGTTATTGAATCATACAACTCGAGTGTACCACTTGAGCATCCATCGGAACTTCAATGGTTCAATGGGCAAAACTCTTGGCAAGATGAGAGAATTATGAAATGGAATGATAATGTCTTGAAAGAATATGGCATGATGAGCTCATCTATGTTTACTTGATGTATATGAAAATTTTGTGACTAACATGTTTGATTGAATGTTTGTATTTTGCCAATTTTGCCAAGTTGATGGAAAACATGTTATTGTATGCTTACATTTAATAAACAGGATCGGTAAGTTTAGGTTTCCGTTATATGAACTTACTAAGCATGTAATGATTACTCTATTTTGTTTTCTCCTGTTTTATAGTGCTCAAAAGCTTGTGAAGGTTGGAAATCATTAGACCATCGTCACATTATCTACTAGCTATTTTGGGTATACATAGTAAAATCTACAACAACTCGTTTTTGGGTCAAATCAAACAGTGGTTTCAGAACCACAAATCAAAAGTAAAAATGTTTATTTTATTATTTTAATAAGGTCTACAGCATGATAGATTAATTATGTGAAAGTTTCTTAAAGAAATTTTACCGTTTGAATGCTTAATTCTATAAAAAGAATTAAATCGCGTAAAGTGTAAAAGTACAATTCTATAAGCTAAAAGTGTTTACTAGCTATGGTTTTAAAGTGAGGGTCCTCAAATGATAATTAAACCATTTGAAATGTGAGTGGACATTTATGGGCATTATTATGTATGTTTTAATGGTTTTCTTATAAGGTTAATATAGTAAATTAATTAATAATGTTATAATTAATAAAACAAAAGGCCATTTTTCTATTCATTTATCTTCTAGCCGAAATTTGATAAAGAAAAATAGCCGTGGGAACTTGAATTGTAACACCCCAAACCCGGCCTAGAAGTTAGGCCCAAATCTTGAAACACCCCAAACCCGGCCCACAAGGCCTGACCGGATCTGGTATGCTCCTAGGAAAAACCATTCGGATCTTATTTGAAACTTTGCTAAAATTTTTTGTGTTTTTGAAAACAATTGATTTGGGTTGGGCTCGAATTTAAAACCCGTGTTGATTAGGTGTCAAAACATTTAATATTTATACTTAAGAAAGATGGACTTTAATTTTGAATTAATAAAGATCGTGTCATACTTAAATAAGTAAATATGCATGCGTAAATAGTTCAAACCAAGGCCTTATTACATCAAATCAAAACCCAAATTAAATTCAAATTACTTAAAAAGAGAAAACCCAAAATAAAATAAAATAGACTCGAAGTTGAGCATGGCCACCCTTGAGCTCCTGCCGACTCGGCCCATCACTGAGTGTCACCTGCAAAATAATCCCACAAGGGGTGAGTCAAACAGACTCAATGTGTACAACCAACACAAGTCTTAATTAAATTCAGGCATGTCAAATCATATTAATAACATATATAATTAGTGATGCAAACCCGAATCCAAACCTAATTAACCATCCGCTACACATCACCTGTACCAACCATCACACCGTGGGGACTACTAGGTCAACCCTCCATCCGCTACACATCATCGAAGGCAGTCGCTGCAGTCGACGTGCACATCGCCCTTATAAAATTCGTGGCATAGCCACCAGATAAATATTCGTGACATAAGTCACCACATCCAGATATTGTGACATAAGTCACCACATTCAGATATTGTGACATAAGTCACCACATTCAGATATTGTGACATAAGTCACCACATTCAGAGGGGTATAAAACCACCAATTCACTTCCCTTTACATATCTCCCATATGCCCCATGTCAAACATATCATGCAATATCATGCTTTATTTCACATTCTTATCACTATTGTCATTTTTATCATACTCATAGTAGGAGTAGGAAAACGTACCTGAGTTCTTCGTACCATTACATGGTACCTTAGCCACATCATAACATATTCTGGTAACATATTAATTAAAACATAACCGTCAATTAATTAAAGCTTAGTGTGGGGTACACACCTGATTTACTTAGCGCTTAATTGAGATCCCGAAAACCTGATCTAATGCTTTAGATCTTAGTTCCTATATTCGGCCATTGTTAGACATATTAGCAAATCTTATTCGACCATATAACCAAATCCCGGAGGAAACATAATCGAAATCTTACCTTGCTTCACGATTTGAGTACTTCTCAAATCCCGAAAACTTTGTGATACTTCTTTCTTGCAATCGGCCAACACTAGTTCACTAGCCTTGGTTAGTTTTGGCTTTTAAATAAATATGAAATAGATCTTAAATCACTCAATAAGCCTTGGCCGAATATCTTGGGTGCTAACCTTACGATTTTAAATCCCGAAAGTGGTTACTTGCTTTGAAGTTGTCGAAATCCCTACTTGTCAAGTGTTAGAATCGATTTTAAGTATAGATCTAAGAGAATGGCCTTTGGCCGAATACTTCATACCACTTACCTTAAACACTTCAAATCCCGAAAGTCTCCTTACTGTCCCTTAACGTTGGCTACACACAAAAGAACACAAGGTTATGGCACTCTACACATTCGGCCATCCCTAACCAAGGTTTAACCATTGTTTTCGGCATCTTAAAAGAATAGGAACCCAAAACCGATTGCCTAAGGAGGAGATCACTTACCACTATGTCGCTTACCTTAGATCTTAAATCCCGAATGTTTCCCTTAGAAGTCAGCTAAAGACATTAAGGCATTAGAATCTTGATTTTGGCTTTTAAGAAAAAGAAATAAAAGAATTGATAAGTGAGCCTTACCCTTACTAAAATCGACAACACTCCTGCTTGACACCACAGAAGGTTTCGGCTATAGGCTAACTGTTGAACAACAAGTTTTGACTTTTGATGATTTAAAAGACCAATCGGCTAGGGGCCCCTTGAGTATTCGGCTAGAATAAAAGAAAAAGAAAAGAAAGGTGGTGGCTTTGGAGAGAAAAAGAAAATGAAAAAGAGGCTTAATTGCTTTGTAAAATTCGGCTATCATGCCCCCTCCTTACTAAACTTGGCCGAATGTTTCATTAGAGGAGTCCCTAGGCTGGCCACCTCTTCCTCTCACTATCAAATCCCTTATTTCACTCTTCCTTAGCCAAATCTTGAAGTGTCCCTATGCCGTCCACTTCCTCTTCTCCAGAGTCCATGTGCCGTCCACATCTTCTCTTCCTTGTAGCAAAATAAAGACTTTTATTTGCTTCCCTTGTGACTCGAACCCTGGGCCCATTTGCACCTGCTTGTAGCGTCACTTACAGAGGCTTTAAGTGGCGCCTTGTAGCCACTTTACTAAGCCCAATTTCATGTCACATTTCCTCTATTGATTTTCTTAAGGCCTCACAGGCTTAGCTTCCTCTTAACACTTAAAAATCTAATAATTTTTAAGCTATTCCCCTTCACACTAAGGTTCACAAAATTCATAATACACATTCACAACACACACAGGCATGTAATTTCATACAATTTAGTAATAATGCATAAGCCATAATTCGGGATATTACAAATCTGGTGTGTCACAATGAAAAAAACGTATAAATGATCTTGTGATTCGTACTAAAATAGGTGTACTTGAAGAAAACAAGTTTGTTTAGAAATATTTGATAAAAATACTACTAATCTTTGAAAAGCTGATTGAAGAATTGATATTTGAACTAGTGATCTTTTAAAATCGTAACTTTTGAAAATGTCGTTGATAATTTGAAAGAAAGTCCGAGTTAAATCATTTGTAAAAGTTTATTTATAAAATCCACTTATTAATCAATTTGGAAAATCGTTGATTATGCTTTTAGAAAATTCCCATTTAAAATAAACCAACAAAATAATAAATACGTCAAACATAAAACAAAATAAAATAATCCAGAGGCCTTATTACAACATAAAAACCCAAATAGTAAAAATAACGAAATAGAGCAGAAAAGTAATTTACTAAAGTTTGAAATATTTATTTTCGAAGTATGGCCTCCACCGAGTCATCCATGGGCCCAAGTACTCGTCACTAAGATTTACCTACAAGGATTAAGAAAGAAGGGGGTGAGTTACAAGAACTCAGTGTATAACCCTCATCACATCCACTGGGCTCGAGCCTGTTTAGCAATATTTTGGGCTTGAACCCATTTACATAATCTTGGGCCTAAGCCCACTTTCATGTAATAAATAAATGATATGAATGCAACCCTCCCATCCACCAATCTCTCCACCGTACCAACCAATCTCTCCTGTGGGGATCAAGTCAACCTACCCCGCCAGTCTCTTCACCCATGCCAACCAATCTCTCTTGTGGGGATCAAGTCAACCCACCCATCCAGTCTCTCCAATTTGCAAATAAGTCGCCATTTATAATATTTGTGGTGAGCCACCGTAATCATATGTTGATAATATAATCGACATACTGACCTTAGTCACGATGGCACAAAGCCATATTTAAATTGGCACATAGCCATTATCAGAATTTGTGGCAATGCCACCGGTCTACTCTTCTCTTCATTCAAGTTTCCCATCCCATGCAATATGTAAATATGCAACAAACAGAGCAAATCATGATATTTACAAATATAACAACCATAACTATTTCACACAAAATTTTAGCCCATTAACACTTTGCAATTCGGCACATTAAGGCAATTTATCAAATCGGCCCATTAAGGCAATATATCAAATCGGCCCATTAGAGCATTTTCGTATTTCAGCCCATTAGGGGCATTTTTGTAATTCGGCCCATAAGGGCACTTCAGTAATTTTACCCATCGAGGGTAACTCTGTAATCTCACAACCTAGGGGTATTTCGCAATTTACCTTCTAAGGGTATTATGGTAATTTCGCAACCTAGGCTTAACTACTAATTTGGGGCATAAAAGTTTGAAACTGTCCGACTGCGTCATACTGACTAAATTGACTATAACTCGAGTTAGGAAACTCAAAATCTAAATCCGTAATTTTTTTTTGAAACTAGACTTGTATATCTATCTTCTACAATATTTCCATAATTTTTAGCTTAACCATTTAATACAGTTTATTTCTTAAAGATTCCCTTGCTTCACTGTCCAATGATTCTGACCTCTCTTAACCAAAATCCAAATATCACACTGTACAGTTTTCATATACTGCTCCCACTTGTCTCTATTAATAATAGGCTCACTAAGGAATCTATACATGTAAATTATGACCTATAATTCACTTTTTACAATTTTATATGATTTTTCCAAGACAGATTAGGGAACCATGAAGTCATTCAGAACCAGTCTTACTAAAATTAATATATCTCAGAATATAATATTCCTTTTCCTTCTTTGTTTTTTCCATATTAAAGTCGACACAGTAAGATTTAATCTGATATCTTACTCACTTTGTAATTCCTTTTATTCAATTTTTTGTGATTTTTCAAATACATGTCACTGTTTCTGACCGAAACTATTTTATTACAAAACATGATTACCACTACGAGCATACGCACGTCCGAGTGATCACGGATTCCAGTTATCGATTTTCTTCGGTATTTCTACTGAATCACAGAATATTTCTTGTAAAATTTCAAAGAGATGTGAGACTTACTCACCATTTCAAACATATATTCGGAAGGGTACGGGATTACACACCTTGATTACGAGTTGTGCTTTCTACCGATTTCAACACCATGACTGTGATCTCCCTCGATGTACCAAGAATCGATCCTACCAACAATATCAATTAGCCAACCTTCAATCTGATTAACTCAATGACCGAATGGAGATATGGAATGGACTATGAAAGATCTTCCTTACCTTAATCGATTATAATCCCGTTTCTCACGATCGTCCTATGACTAGAGATGATTAGGCGATGTTGTGGTATTCGGCCTCCCTCTATATCACGATTGCTTAAGGAATGAGAAAGAAAGAACGATGGAAAGGTTTCAATTATGGAGGAGAATGAATAATGATATTCAACTATCAAGGAGATTAGACAAAAGATGAATATGTGACCAATTCAAGAGAAGAGAAAATGCACTATTGTACTAGAAAATTTCGGTAAAGAAAGTAGCAAAAAGAGAGAAGATGACACAAAGGTTGCAATAGGATTTTTGGCCAAAACAAAACCAAGGCCTTACCAAATGCCAAGGTAAAATTTTCAGCCACCTATCTACCTCAAAACCGTCCACATGCATCCCCCCTTAGGATAAGAGTTTGGCCACCCAAACTTTCCAAAGCACCATCCACAAAATAAGCCTCTTGTCCCCCTTACTTACCTATTTCTCTTGATTCCTTTCCCCAACTTCAACCTTGCCTTATTCTTATAGCCACCTTACCAAAAAATAATGAAGCCCACCCTTGCCATAAATAGTCCTTGGCCGACACTTAAGGAAAGAGTGCAAAAATATTAGCCAAACATTGCACACCAAGGGATTTGAACCTCTTCCCTCAAGGTACTTCACTTAATGCCATAACCTCTTTACTAATTGCTCACTTGTGCTAACTATTTATTCATTTATTTCTATAAGCCTTGAAGCTACTTACCATCTCTCCTTAAAGTGCTAAAATACCAAATTTTTCCTACGACCCAATTAAACCCGAGACTTCATAGAAACCTCGTAACTTTCCCAAATACCTTTCTTAATAAGTCCAACTCAAAATAATGCCGTTCTCTTGTTCTCAAAAATTTTAAACACTCCTACACTCAAGGCCCAATGGGCCCAATCCTACTAGGCCCAATTTTGGGATGTTACAATTCTACCCTCCTTAAAGAAATTTTATCCTCGAATTTCCAACTATAGGAACAGTCGCAAATTGTAACCTATCACATTACACTTTCGATGCGCACTCTAATCTTAATAACACTAATTCGCTTTCTATCTTAATCTTGGAAACTCTTTACATCATCAAATATTTAATCGTTAGAAGCAAACAGGTAATTATCACTCATTCATAAAATTTTCTACATTCAAACATCACGTCCAACTAAAACATGCCTGACTTGATAGTGATGGAACAATCTCGAGCCTTATGCTCCTTAGACCCGCATCTCAAAATGCTCCTGACCTCCTCCAGCACTCACCCGGATGACGCCTTCTGCAATAATTGCAAGCTGAAAAATTTGGACGTGCCTTGACACGCTTTACGGAATGAGACTGCGATCCAAAAGAGCCATGATCTCTTTTCTTCTTATAGTCCAAGCACCCAACTCGAAGTGCCTCACTGATTCCTTTAACCTCCTCCAATACTTTCTTAACTATCTGAGTCAGCTCATCAACCTCAACTCGACCATGAGATCCCGTCTCAGCCACTAATGATGTCTGCGCCTCTCTTTCGGGCACATGCCTTGGTGCCAAAGGTCTAGCCCTAGCACCTCGGCCTTTACCACGTCCACGTCTTCTAGCGCTCATGTTTACTAAGTTGATATAATCTGGTTAAGAGTTTTATGAATCTTTATGCTATTTCGATATTTATTAAACAATGTTTTATGAAACATAAGAAGCAAAGTTGTTTTCGCAAATGCATCCTAGAGTTTTAGTCTCTATAGTTTCAACTCCTAAAGCTAACAGTTCTTGAGTATCTACTTTGTAGAATTTTCGTATCACAAAAATTATAAAATGAAAACAAATACTTACTTGACTTGGTGCCGGATACTCGTGGTGCCATACTTCCTTTAGAACATATATATATAAATCAAAATTCTAAACAGCTTTAGAAAACACTTTTGAATCCAAACCACGGCCGAGTTTTGAAACCTGGCTCTGATACCATAAAATATAACACCCCAAACTCGGCCTAAAAGTTAGGCCCGAATCTGGTGTGTCACAATGAAGAAAACGTATAAAGGATCTTGTGATTCATACTAAAATAGGTGTAATTGAAGAAAACAAGTTTATTTAGAAATATTTGATAAAAATAATACTAATCTTTGAAAAGATGATTGAAGAATTGATATTTGAACTAGTGATCTTTTAAAATCGTAACTTTTAAAAATGCCGTTGATAATTTGAAAGAAAGTCCGAGTTAAATCATTTGTAAAAGTTTATTTATAAAATCCACTTATTAATCAATTTGGAAAATCGTTGATTATGCTTTTAGAAAATTCCCATTTAAAATAAACCAACAAAATAATAAATACGTCAAACATAAAACAAAATAAAATAATCCAGAGGCCTTATTACAACATTAAAACTCAAATAGTAAAAATAACGAAATGGAGCAGAAAAGTAATTTACTAACGTTTGAAATATTTATTTCCGAAGTATAGCCTCCACCGAGTCATACATGAGCCCAAGTCCTCGTCACTGAAAGGATTAAGAAAGAAGGGGGTGAGTTACAAGAACTCAGTGTATAACCCCTTATCGTCGTCCACTGGGGCTCGAGCCCGTTTAGCAATATCTTAGGCTTGAACCCATTTACATAATCTTGGGCCTAAGCCCACTTTCATGTAATAAATAAATGATATGAATGCAACCCATCCCATCCAGCCAATCTCTCCACCCGTACCAACCAATCTCTCCTGTGAGGATCAAGTCAATCCACCTCGCCAGTCTCTCTACCTGTACCAACCAATCTCTCTTGTGGGGATCAAGTCAACCCACCCATCCAGTCTCTCCAATTTGCAGTCAAGCTGCCATTTATAATATTTGTGGCTGAGCCACCGTAATCATATCTTGATAATATAATCGGCATACAGCCTTAGTCACGATGGCACAAAGCCATATTTAAATTGGCACATAGCCATTATCAGAATTTGTGGCAATGCCACCGGTCTACTCTTCTCTTCATTCAAGTTTCCCATCCCATGCAATATGTAAATATGCAACAAACAGAGCAAATCATGATATTTACAAATATAACAACGATAACTATTTCATACAAAAGTTTAGCCCATTAACACTTTGCAATTCGGCACATTAAGGCAATATATCAAATCGGCCCATTAGAGCATTTTCGTATTTCAACCAATTAGGGGCATTTTCGTAATTCAGCCCATAAGGACATTTCGATAATTTTACCCGTCGAGGGTAATTCGGTAATCTCCCTCGATGTACCAAGAATCGATCCTACCAACAATATCAATTAGCCAACCTTCAATCCGATTAACTCAATAACCGAATGGAGATATCAAATGGACTATGAAAGATCTTCCTTACCTTAATCGATTATAATCCCGTTTCTCACGATCATCCTATGACTAGAGATGATTAGCCAATGTTGTGGTATTCGGCCTCCCTCTATATCACGATTGCTTAAGGAATGAGAAAGAAAAACGATGGAAAGGTTTCGATTATGGAGGAGAATGAACAATGATATTCGGCTATCAAGGAGATTAGACAAAAGATGAATATGTGACCAATTCAAGAGAAGAGAAAATGCACTATTGTGCTAGAAAATTTCGCAAGGAAAGTAGCAAAAGAGAGAAGATGACAAAAGGTTGCAATAGGATTTTTGGCCAAAACAAGACCAAGGCCTTACCAAATGCCAAGGTAAAATTTTCAGCCACCTATCTACCTCAAAACCGTCCACATGCATCCCCCCTTAGGATAAGAGTTTGGCCACCCAAACTTTCCAAAACACCATCCACAAAATAAGCCTCTTGTCCCCCTTACTTACCTATTTCTCTTGATTCCTTTCCCCAACTTCAACCTTGCCTTATTCTTATAGCCACCTCACCAAAAATAATTAAGTCCACCCTTGCCATAAATAGTCCTTGGCCGACACTTAAGGAAAGAGTGCAAAAATATTAGCTAAACATTGCACACAAAAGGATTTGAACCTCTTCCCTCAAGGTACTTCACTTAATGCCATAACCTCTTTACTAATTGCTCACTTGTGCTAACCATTTATTCATTTATTTCTATAAGCCTTGAAGCTACTTACCATCTCTCCTTAAAGTGCTAAAATACCAAATTTTTCCTAAGGCCCAATTAAACCCGAGACTTCATAGAAACCTCGTAACTTTCCAAAATCACTTTCTTAATAAGTCTAACTCAAAATAATGCCGTTCTCTTATTCTCAAAAATTTTAAACACTCCTACACTCAAGGCCCAATGGGCCCAATCCTACTAGGCCCAATTTTGGGGTGTTACATGAATATTCGGCCAAACAAATTTGTGTACATGTAAGTCCATTTTCTAAGTTTTCCAAATTTGTTCTGAATTATCGGTTTAGTCTCGAACCATTTCTAAAGAATGTTTAAGGCCTTGTAGGCCCTTTTAAGGGAGAAAGTGATTGTATTTGAATGAGATATGATTATGAATGTTGAATTAGGTTATAAGTTTAGTAATACCTCTTAACCCTATTTTGTCGGAGGTTGTGGGTTAAGGGTGGTATATTTTATTGGTATCAGAGCTACAGTTTAGTCGATTCTAGGACTAACGTAGCATATGTGAGTCTAGCTATACATGATAGTGTTATATCACTTGACTCTGATGAAAATTATTTTAATTAGACAGATATGCTTTCCAACTGAGCTAATTACGGTAGTGCAGAAAGTGGTACTCAAATATTTGAGCGAAAGTCTGTTTATGATGAGTTGAAATTCATAAAGATATGAATAAAAGTTCATAATAATATGTTATTGATAAATTTTATGTTATGTGCATGTATATGTGAGAGTTAAATTTCAGGCTTTATTGTAACAGCCTGAACTTAAGCCTAGTCAGAACAATGATTTCGGGACCACAAATATGACAAGGAAAAATTTATTTTTATTATATTTTTATGGTTTACAATTTCACAGAATGATTTCATGAAAATTTCGACGTTTGAGCACCCAATTTAGTCAAAAGGACTAAATTATAAAAAGTGTAAAAGTTTATTTCTACATGTTAGAGGTGTCCAATTGTTATGAAAGTTTAAATTGGAGGTCCTTAAATGGTAATTAGACCATTGGTTAATTTTTTTGACAAAAATGGACATGAAATAGGTGAAATAGAATATTTTTAAGTTAGGGGCATTTTGGTCATTTAGTGATTAAATGATTAAATAAACAAAATTAAAAGCTAATTTTTGTCCATCTTCAACCTCATGGCCGAATTTCACAAGAGGAAACCATGGGTAGGGTTTTTCAAGCTTCCAAGCTTAATTGTAAGTCTATTCTAGCCCCGTTTTTAATGATTTTTACTTTTTTAAAATCCTCGTAACAAGATCTATCTATTTCTACCACTAATTTGAGATATGGTTAAAGTCTAAGGTTTTGAACCATGATGAATATGTGTGTATTTTTGTGTTTAATGGTAGAAAATGCATGTTTATGGTTAGAGAAACGACTTTTACTAAGTGATTTTCGGTGAAAATGCTAAAAATGACTAATTTGGAAAAGTTATAAATTTTGTCATAAAAGTGTGAATTAGTGGAAAGTGTGAGCTATTGTAGTTATGAAAATGGTTCGGCTAGGCTTAAAATAGAAACAAATTGAATAAAAATCATTTTACGAGCCTAGGGGCAAAAGTGTAAATATGATAAAGTTTAAGGGCAAAAATATAATTTTGCCAAAATATGAATTTAGGCTAATTTGAGTAGAAGGATGAATAAATAAGTGATATGTGTTGTTAGAGATCAAGAAAAATGACATTCAAACTTAAAACGAGAGCAAAACAAAGAATATGACGAATAAGTCCTTTTTACCGATTGTGCTATAGAGGTAAGTTTGTATGTAAATAATGCATCGTTTTTACTTATGTTTTCATATTTTGATAAATGGTATGAATTGTGGCTGAATATTTGATGTAATTGACAAAATATCGACAAGTAAGAAATTTCCCGATTGAACCTTAGGAATAAAAATGGATACGAGTGGCATGTTCACTAGGGACCTATGTGAAATCTATGTGAAATTGTGACTAAGTGAATCTAGGTGCTGGTCTTAAGATCTACTAGTGGCTGGGTATATTGACATGTGTTGCAGATGCCTGACAGCTGATGTTAGCAGCACTAAGTAGTAACGAATAACTGACAGCTTGTGTGACTAGACCCGTGAAAGTGAATAGCTCGAGAACGAGCCTCTATGCGAAAAGTGATGTGAAGTAGCTTTGGCTACAAGTGTGGCACTTATGTGAAAACTTCCGATGTATCCAGTAATATTCTGATGTGTTCAACGGGAAAATGACTAAGTGCAATTGAATGTTATTATGTGATGAACAAGTGCAGGTACATGTGTATATATATTCATGAGCAATGTGCTCGATATGTGATCGAACTTTGGTAAGGTTGATATGGAGTAAGTGTTACAAAGAATACTAGTAAAGAAAATGAGCTCCAGAGGACGTGGTCATCGTGGTCGAGGAAGAGGAAGGATGACGATGTCGAAACCGTTAGGTCGGGTCAAGGGTCCGACAATGAGATGCCACCGCCACCACCACCCCCACCGTTAATGTTGAGCAGGCTCAGACGGGAAGAGGTCGTCGTCGCAGTCGTTTCTACGAGTTTTGGAATTGGTGGCGGTGTAGGAGGAAATGGAGGAAATCGAAGTCGGTACACGAACGGCTCCGAGCTAATGGAGCGAAAATGTTTGAGGAGTATCCATGTGGCACCCAAAGATACCGAGTACTGGTTAGAAGCAACGGAACGTATCATGGATGAGCTTGATTTGACTCCAGAGGAAAAGTTGAAAGGGATGGTGGCGTTGTTACGCGATGAAGCGTATCAATGGTGGTTGACTGTTTGTGATGGTACCATAGCTGAAAATCGACACGGAATTTGTTAAAGAGGCCTTTTAGAAGAAGTATGTGGGAACCAGGTATACAGATGAGCAGAGGAAGGCTTTTCTAGGGTTGGTACAAGGGAGTAAGTCTGTCGCAGAATATGAGGCCGAATTTTTGAAATTGAGCCGCTATGCTCGAGGGGTAGTGGCAACTGAGCATGAACGCTGTGTCCGTTTTGAGGAAGGGCTGAGAGATGATTTAAGACTGTTAATAGCACCGCATCAGGAGCGGGAATTCTCTATTTTGGTAGAAAAGGCCAAGGTGGCCGAGGGGATTAAGGATGCTACTAAGCAGACCGTGGATAAGAATAAGGCCAAAATAGGGTTTGGGTCATCAGGAAAGGGTTACAAGAGGCTTCGAGTTGACGGGCCACGAAATCAACAAGCTCGGGTACAAAGGGCGATTCGTCCTTGTGAGTATTGTGGAAAGAGGCATCTAGGGGAGTGTTGGAAAAAGATAGGAGCATGTCTTAGGTGTGGGTCCAAGGACCATATGTTTAAGGATTGCCCCAAACAATCAGACGAGAATCGACCGGTAGTTTAGAATGTTAGCCAGACCGGTAGAGGCAGACAGTAGCCTCAACGGGGTCGTGGTTCGAGTAACCGTGGTAGTGGTACAGGCAGAGGCCGTGGCACACAGGGGTGAGGTACTAATGCTAATGCCGATGCAAGACAACCGGGTTTGGTTTATGCGGTTCGCCGAAGGGAAGATGGAGACGCGCCGGATGTTATAACCAGACGCGTTTTTTTTTGACAAACCCTACTTTGCTTTGATTGATGTGGGCTCGACCCATTCCTATGTTGCAAGTAGTGTAGTGAAAACACTAGGCCTAGACTCGAACTCTCTAATAGGCGATGACCTAGTAAGCCCATTAGGCCAAACTATAGTGGTAGACAAGATCTTTCAAATGTACCCCTAGAGATCCGTGGAGTGAGCTGAAAGCGCACTTAATGGAGTTACCCTTCTGAGAGTTTGAGCTTATACTGGAATGGATTGGTTAGTAGAACACCGAGCCGTGTTAGATTGTGCTTGCTAAACGTATGGAACTAAGAACCTCGGAAGATGAAGTGGTAATAATGATAGGAGAAAGGAGGAACTATTTATCTAATGTAGTTTGACCTTGAAGGCGGGAAGATGGTTAAGAAAGGTTAAAGCGTTCTTAGCTTTTGTAAGTGCGATAGGTGGAAAAGGGAAGGTGTTAATGGAGTTAGAACGGTAAGGGACTTTGTGGACGTGTTTCGGAGGAGTTACAGGAATACCCCTGCATGACGGAGGTGGAATTTGGGATTGATTTGCTACCGTGACGGCTCCCGTGTCAATCGCCCATACCGAATGGCACCAAAGGAGTTAGTGGAGCTCAAGGCTCGAGATACAAGAAGCTGTTGGACTGTGGTTCATCCGACCAGTGTGTCTCCGTGGGGACCACCGGTCTTATTTGTGAAGAAGAAGGATGGAACTATGCGATGTGCATAGACTACCGTCAGTTAAATAAGCTGACCATTAAGAACAAGTATCCCTTGCCAAGGATCAATGACTTGTTTGATCAGCTGAAAGGAGCCGCGGTGTTTTCGAAGATCGATTTACGGTCAAGATACCATCAGTTGAAGGTAAAGGAGGCTGATATCCATAAGACCGCTTTTAGGACAAGATATGGTCACTTCGAGTTTGTGGTGATGCCGTTTGGGTTGACGAACGCTCCATCGCGTTCATGGATATGATGAATCGGGTTTTCCAACCCTACTTGGATAGATTTGTCGTTGTCTTCATCGATGATATCTTGGTGTATTCGAAGTCGAAAGAGGAATATGATGAGCATCTCCGAGTCGTGTTGGAAGTATTAAGGAAAAGAAGCTTTATGCCAAATTCAGAAGTGCGGATTTTGGCTTAAGGAGGTGGCATTCTAGGACATGTGGTATCCGCAGAAGGAATAAGAGTGGATCCTAGGAAGATCGAAGCGGTGTTGGATTGGAAACCACCTAGGTCCGTGGCTGAAATCCATGATTTCTTAGGCTTGGCAAAGCTATTACGGAAGGTTCGTGGAAGGATTCTCGTCAATAGCCGCGCCTTTAACCAAGTTACTAAGGAAGGAAGTACCCTTGAATGGACTAATAAGCGACAAGAGAGCTTTGAAAGCTTAAGAAGGTCTGACAGAGGCTCCATGTTAATTCAAAGGAGGGTGAAAGGAATTTGTGGTGTATTGTGATGCTTAGCATATGTGGTTAGGGCTGTGTGTTAATGCAAGATGGCAAAGTGGTTGCTTATGCGTCTCAGCCTAAGGCCTCATGAGCTTAACTACCCAACTCATGACTTTGAGCTAGCAATGGTGGTTTTCGCCTTAAGGTTTGGAGGCACTACCTTTATGGAGAAAGGTCATTATCTACAGCACCACAAGAGCCTTAAGTATTTATTAACTCGAAGGAGTTGAACTTGAGGCAACGAAGGTGGGGTGGAATTGTCAAGGACTACGACTGCTCAATAGAGTATCATCCGCAAGGCAAACGTAATGTACCGATGCCCTAAGTCGAAGGTTGTATCCGATCTACGGGCTTTGTTCGCTCATATAAGTCAGATGACGATGGAAGCCTGTTAGCGGAAGGTTGCAAGTTAGGCCCACATGGTTAAAGGAAGTGAAGGAGGACACAGTGGTGACAATGACTTAAGTACTAAGATGCAAAGAAATGCAAAGAAGGGGATTAGAGGATTATGATGTCAACAATGAAGGAGTATTGTGATATAAGGAAAAGTCTTTGAAGAATAAGGAGTTGAGACAAAGGATTCTTCTGAAGCGCATGGTAGCCCTTGTGCTATGCATCCCGGAGGCATCAAGCTGTATAGAGATCTAAGGGAACAATTTTGGTGGTCTGACCTGAAGCAAGAAGTGACTGAATTTGTGGGGAAATGTTTGACTTGTCAGTAAGTTAAGGCTGAGCACCAAGTCCCATCAGGATTGCTCCAACCAATCGAGATTCCCCAATGGAAGTGGGAAAGAATTACCATGGACTTCGCTTGTGGGCTTCCCTTACGCCTACTAAGAAGGACTCGGTATGGGTGATAGTGGACCGTTTGACCAAGTCCGCACACTTTATCCCAAATGAATGGATTATTCTCTTGAAGTTGGCTAAGTTGTATGTGGCGAAATTGTGAGATTACATGGAGTACCAATGTCGATCATCTCGATAGAGACCCAAGGTTCACGTCTCGATTTTGGAAAGCACTTCATCAAGCTTTAGGCACTAAGCTAGACTTCACTACTTTTCATCCACAATCGACGGGCGATTCGAACGAGTTATACAAGTATTGGAGGATATGTTGAGAAGTCGTAATGGATTTTCGAGGAAGTTGGGAAGATTACTTGCCTTTAGCTGAATTCGCCTACAACAATGACTATCAAGCCAAAGATTCAGATGGCACCGCACGAAGCATTGTACGGAAGGAAGTGTAGAACACCTACTTGTTGGACCGAGTTAGGAGAACGCCGAGTTTTGGGTCCAGAGTTGGTGCCAGAAACCGAAGAGAAGGTTGAGTTAATTCGGACACGGTTGAAGGAAGCCTCTGATAGGCAAAAGTCGTACGCAGACCTTAAGCGAAAGGAAATAGAGTTTGAAGTGGGAGACCAAGTATTCCTAAAAGTCTCACCTTGGAAGAAGGTAATGAGGTTTGGCCGCAAAGGGAAGTTAAGCCCAAGATTTATAGGGCCTTATCAAGCATCAAGCGCGCTTGGGCGATGGCATACCAATTAGAGTTGCCATCGAATTGGAGCAGATGCACGACGTATTCCATGTGTCCATGCTACGCCGCTATCGATCGATCCATCTCATGTGGTGCCGTTGAAGGGTGGAATTAAGGCCGGACTTATCATACCGGAAGAACCGATTCGGATCTTGGAACGTGATGTGAAAGTATTTGATAATGACTAGCTATTGGCATGGCTAACTGTAGATATACTTTAGTGTTATATGTGTGTAAATGAGAATTAATACAAAGAAAACATGATAGAGTAAAATTAGCAATAAAATAGTTTGGACAACAGTAGTTGCATCAATTTGAAAAATCACCAAAAATGGTGGAAATTTAATTAGAATTTGAATAAGATATTAAATTAAGGCTTATTGAGTCTATTTTCGCATAAAAGAAATAACATAAGCGAAAGAATTTCATATTCTGAGATATTTGAATTTTTGTGAGAAAGAGTTAGAATGATTTCGAAATCTGCTATTACGAGTTTGGAAAATCACTAAAAATTGTATAAAAATAATTATGGTTTATAATTTATATTATTAATTTTTTAAATGAGTCTACCTTCAATAAAATCAAACAGGAACATTATCCAAATCCCGTACAAAGAGATAAATAATTTTTAGTGAAGAAGGGTCAAAACTGTCAGATAGCAGAACAGGGAGATTTTAAAGAATAAAATGTATTTATTGGCTACACCAAAAATTATTAACATTTTATGGTAAGAAGATATGTGAGTCTAGTTTTAGGGAAAATTAACATATCTTAATTTGGATTTCTTTAGCTCAAGATATAAATAATTTTGTGACTGTGACTTGAGTAGACAGCTTAAGATGAACATGAGTAAATAGTGGTACTATGTGCAATTATGATTGTATTATCTTGAGAACATATTGTGAAGATTTATAAAAGCCTATTAATAAATCGCTTATTATTTACATACCTACTTACTAAGCTCTAATGCTTACCTGTTTCCTTTCCTTTTTCCTATAGTGTTACAGATGCTAGCTCGAGTTGGGGTCATCAGAGATTCTATCACACTAACAAGTTATTGATTGGTATTTTATCAACGATTTTCAACTATTTTTAAGTCTATGGCAAGTATAAGGACTTGATTATGTATGTATATGTTATTATGAGTTGGCCTAGAATGTTAGTCTATGCTATTTGATGGTTATTGTTGTATAAGGTCGTTTAAGGTGGCTAATAATTGTTATGTTATAAGTCTATAATGATGCATTTCAAGGATGTGTATGCTTGCATGTGTTGGATGAGTAAATGTGTGATAATTATGAGTGGTAAATGTGATTGGTTATGTAAGTTGCATGATGTGAATGGTTACGTGTGTGTGTGTGATTATGCAGGATGAATGTGGTTTGTAAATGGTATGTGGATGTCTTAGTGTGGATGTTTGAATGCTTAATAATACCATGTTGTGTGATGATAAATTTATATAAGTGTATAAGTGTTTTGGGGTGACAAAGGGCTTGGTAAATAGCCTTACTTGTGGCCACACGACCATGTGCCCAGGGTGTGTGAAGTCTGCACTTTATTTTTAGAAATTCGAAATGCCACACGGCTTAACACACAGGCGTGTATCTCGACTGTGTGAAGGACATGGCCTTGGACACTAGCGTGTGCCGCTGTTTTTCAAGAATTTTTTTAATGCTTTCAAAAGTTCTCGGTTTAGTCCCAGACCACTTCCAAGGTTTGTATTGGGCCTCGTAGGACCTATTTAGGGACTCAAAGATAAAAAAATTTGAAAAGTTTTAATTTGGATGAAATTTTATGACTCGGTTTAATATGTTTACAAGTGTATGTGTTCTGGTAATTCCTCATACCTTATGTCGGCGTCGAATATGGGTAAGGGGTGTTACATTTAGTGGATCAGAGCTATGGTTTAGTCGATTCTCAGACTAACATAGTGTGTGCAAGAGTCTAGCTATACATGTCATAAGTGAACTATGATAGTGTGATATCTGCCGACTCTGATGAAATTTGTTTTAGTTAAAGTAGGGATGCTTTCCAACCGAGCTACCATCAATAATGCTGAAAAAGGGTTAAGTAAGTTCGTGTAACTTAGTGAATATATTGATTTTCTTAAATTGGTTCTCTATAATTTGTGATGATATGTATGTGTTAATGGATAAATGGATTAACCATAAGTTGAGGAATATGGATAAAATGTTATCTTTTCGATTGAACATTGCATTTCGATAAATCAAAGTGACTTTTTGTAGTGAATAATAACATGAAAAAATTATTTTGAGATGAGCTTATTACAATTGGTTGATATTTATATGTGATAATGCTGAGTGTGTTACTAAGATATTTGAAAATGTGTTCATGATTAGTAGAAACCTAGAGATGTATAATCAAAATACATGATATTGTGTTGGTATTAAATGATATATTATATGTGTGTGTGTGTATGAGAGTTGATCGCTGCAAAACAGTCGAGTTTTAAAATTTATAAAAAGAATGATCGAATTTGTAGACTAACTATGGCAACGATAGAGGCAAGTGCACCTATCGAATAGTAGTATAGTTAAGGCAAGAATATCTTATCGAACCCAAGAAACCTAAAAGTACTACTACTCACTTTCTTTCTATTATTTAGCCTAAAATATACTTTAAACTAAAATGCAAAGATAAACGAATAAATTGGGAAAAGACTTTGGAAAACTCAGTTGATAAAGACGATACCCTCAGGAAGAATCCACCTATGACTTCACTCATTATTTATCCCTAAACCATATGATTTCTTTACTCAGATTGATCCGTGAGACTCCCTAACCTATATTAAACCTTTTCTCGAAGCGAATAAAGCCTAACCTTAGGTTAATTGGTGGAACTCTCGTTCTCTTATAATAACCCCCTAAGGAAGCAGTAAATCGATCAATGGATTCCCATATTAGGTTTCACCCTAATCTGAAAAAATCTCGTAACCCTATCTCTAGGCGCCCGATCAACTCCGCTTAAGTATGTTAGATCTACTCTCAGGCAGGGTCTATTCTTCCTCCACCTAAGTACATCAGATTAAATTAAGCAACATTATTAAGAACAAACTAGGTATTTATCATATAAATTCAGAAAACAATAACAAAATCCATCATAGGTTTCATCCCCTTCAGGTATCTAAAGGGTTTAGTTCATAACTAAATAAGAAAACATCTCAAGAGAAAAGATAAAACAAAACATTAGAAATCCCTAAAACCCCCTGAAGGAATTGAAGGAGAGATCCTCCGTCTTGAGTAGAATTCTGGATCTTGAGATGGATCAACTAGCTATTTTCGAGTAATTCTCTAAATGAGTAAAGCTCTGGCAGAAAACTCTGCTAAAACTTGATGCTCTTGAATAGCTGCCTTGGTGTGTTTATATATACTTTTGGGATGCTTTACTTGGCTCCTAAATACTCATAATTCAAGCATAATTCATTCCTAGGTGTTTAAGTAGACTTAAGATTGCATTTCTTGGGCTCCAAGCATCCTAATCCGAGTGAAATTGCTCTTTCCCGCGGCAGGGGCATGATCATGGCACGCCCGTGTAAGTCATCTTCTAGCCCGTGTCTCTATTCTATTGATTTAGGCACTGCTGTGGCACGGCCATGCATGTCGAGGTACAGGCCATGCTTCGAGTCTGTCAATTAGAGCATGGCCGTGTGAAGTTAATGGCAAGGCACGACCATGTAGCTTGAAGTCCAGGCCAGGTCGATTTCTTGGGTTGGCCCAATTTGGTCCGTTTTAAGCCCGTTTTACGTTCTTTTTATCCTTAGGTGCTTTCCTGAGCATAAATCGAGGATAAATTCATCCAAAAGCATACTAAATGTGGGATTAAAATATGTTACTTTTACGGTTTATCAAATACCCCCACACTTAAGCTTTTGCTTGTCCTCAAGAAAAATTCTCAACTTATAATTAAAACGAACTTCCCACAATTCATAATTCCTATTAACAATGTCTCATCATAATTCATATATAATTTATACATGGATAATTCAACTCAAAGAGTCCTAAAGTTTCAATTACAATAAGTCATACCTTTGTAGTACGAAAACATAGGTGTCTCCCCTTATCTAAGTAATTACCTTTAATTCAAAATCGATAAGGACTGACATCCTCACTAAAGATTCACTCAAATCACTCAAAGGTGTTTAAGGTTCAAGAATAAGCACTCTAAATCGAACCTGAAAAGTTAATCCAATAGGCTTGCTAGAAAATCAAATCTCCACCACTGTATATGAGATGATACACAAATCAAAAGGTCTTTAATCAGGGTTGGAATGGGGCTTGGGTTAAAAGGTGTGGATAAAGGCTGAATTAGAAGGTTAGAATTGAGACTGACTTGAAAAATTGTCTAACTAGAAACACTAAACTAAATATGAATATTGACTTCGAATGAAAACTAATAATATCACTATTGATAATTACTCTATAATAAGGAGTATTTTGATAATACTTTAATACGAGCTTTTTCAACAATTGGAGTTTAAATGCTCTAAGCTCTTTTGTATACTACTAATATTGAAATAAACTTGGATTTTTTTAAGAACAAACTAAAACAAACATAATAGAAGGAACTTTGATAATTGAAATAACCTAATTCGGCAATTGATCAAATCAATTCTCGATAGAGGGGTAGCCAAAGGAATGTTGAAAACAAATACAAAGGGATTTTGGGTTAATATTAGTGGGTGAGTCAATAAAAGGTTGTTAGGATTCAACGGGGTTCACTAGGGGTTAATTTGTATGGGTAGGCTTTTTAGCGAAGTGAATCGAGTTAAAACCTAGGTGCCTTTATCATCTCAGTATATCAAATCATTAATGTGGTCTCAACATGTATAAATGAGGCAAGTTCTAGAGTAACAGTTCAAAGTTGACACACTCATAATCAATAAAGTGAGCACGAAAAAGAATACATATGCTCTACAAGGCTCAAAATCTCACAAAAATTATGGGTGTTTTGACATCGATCCTTATAAATTTTAAACTTCAAGGTGATACTCAAATTCAGTTCAACGACCCATCAATTTTTTTAATTTTAGAATGTAGACTTATCATGCTCGATTCTCTAGTATTCTTCAAATTTAATCATCAATGCACAATTTACTATGACTTACTCTAAAACATTTCAATAAAAATTATAAATCATTAGAAATTTCATCCTAATTAATAATATGAGAAAAATACTTAAGATCAAGACTAATTTTAGGGTTTTGAGAATTATGCAAAAAGTTAGGCACTATTACCCCACACTTAAGATGTACATTGCCCTCAATGTACAAAGATAGATAATGAAATTTATGTGCCAAATAAAAAAAAAAGTGGGAAAGTAATACTCCCTCAAATCTGGATGATCCCCCGGCGTCTTTGGTGGCGGTGATGGTGTTTTCTATGGGCCCGGTGGAGTGGCTACTGAGAAGCAATTTGCTAGATGAAGAAATTGGGTAGCCTGTGAAGATATAGCCAAGAGATCTAGAGAAATAATAATAATATACTAATAATAAATTTAAAGATTAAAGAAATAAAAAGAAGGAGACTAAGAAGAAAACTGAAATTGAAAGAAAAGACTAATGGACTAAGGAGTCTTTATTGTTGGATGGTTTACGAAGTGGGTGTGACCTCAAAGGCTATGGTGTGTGATTCCCTAGCAGCCTTTAGAACCTAAAACAAAAAACTAATATGAAATAAATTAAATTAAGCAGAAAAGAAGTATAGATAAGGAAAATAAAGGAGACAAGAAAAGAAAAATGGAACCGAAAAGGTTTCTGAGACCCTTGGCATGTCAATTAAGTGAAGCTGCCGGCATGAACTCATGTTGAGGTCTCCTCTAAGGATATGATGCTTACATTTCTTCGGCATGATCTTTGTGTTGCTCAAGTGTCTTGGATCTTTTCTATGAATAGGAAGAAAAAATTGAAAGAAAAGAGAAAGAAGGAATAAGAAAGAAGATGGGACAAAGAGGACCAGTTGTGGGGATTTAAATAGGATTTCAAATCTGGCACGTTCCCACGCCCGTGTACCGAGGGTGTGTCGATTCACACGGCCGTATCGCATGGCCATGTTGTGGGGTATGTTGTCCTTCCACGCCCGTTTTGTTGGTTTGCACGACCGTTCCTTAAAAGCCAGTATAGAGCACGGTTGGAATGCACGGCGTGGTCTGCCCGTGCTAAATAAGTCAGTATCTTAGCACGACTGTGAGGCACGACCGTGCTATTTTGTCGGTGCCCGTGCTGTGGGTGGTTGGATCTGTGATGTTGGGGATGGTTGGACTGACTTGCACAGCTCTACTCTGTCAGTGTGGTAGTTCTGGTGGTCCACACGACCACGGGCACGGGCATCTTTGCTTTAATTGTGGAGAGAGAAGAGAGAAAAGAAAAGAAAAGAAAAATAATTTTGAGAAATAAAAGTGTTAGCGCTCGGGTCCCGAGAAGCGCTTGTTTATAGTCTTAAGCTAGACTGTCCTAGACTTTGAAAATTTTAGGGAGGTTTAAAAGTTTGAATATTTTCCCTCTTACTGACAGTTTTATTTTCGTGACAAAGTTTAGGTCTAGAAGCATTTACCTTGAAATTGCCGAATATTAGATTGCTTACCTCGACTATTTCGTGTGGGAAAATATTGTGTACCTGAAGGAGTATTTCTTCCTTTTTCTTCAGGTCTGTTGAAGTGTTGTGAGGATCGGCTTTGTCTAACAGCACCTGGTCTCCTATTTTAAAGCGATTTGATGTCCCTATGAGCTCTTTTGGTGGTTCCTCAGGATTTATTTCGTATGGATCTGATTTTTCTTTGGTGTGTATCTTCTGCTCTTCTAAATTGTTGATCGTACGATTTTGTGTTGGCTCAGTTTTGATGCTTTGTGATGTTTCCTGTGATGAAGGTTGAATAATTTGATTATCTATTGAAACGACTTTCTTACCTTCATCTTCTGTGGTTCTCGCTGAGTCGAGAGCTTGAAGATTGACTGATTCATCTCCTACACGAAGTATGAGTTCTCCTGTGGCAACATCAATTTGAGTCTTGGTAGTTGCAAGAAAAGGTCTTCCTAAAATTAAAGGGATTGAATTTCCCTCATCCATGTCTAAAACAAAAAAATCTACTGGGAAGATGAATTTATCAATTTTTACTAAAACGTCTTCAATAATGCCCCTAGGAATTCTAACAGTTTTATCAGCTAGTTGGATACTCATCCTAGTTTGTTTGGGCTTCCCTAGACCTAGTCGTTTAAATAGTGTATAAGGCATGACATTTATACTTGCCCCTAAATTAGCTAACGCATTATCAATAGTTAAACTACCAATTAAACATGGAATTGTAAAACTCCCTGGATCTTTTAATTTCTGCGGTAGTCGATTTTGTAGCATTGCTAAGCATGTTGCGTTAAGTTCCACATGTTGCTCTTCATCTATTTTGCGTTTGTTTGTTAAAAGCTGTCTTAAAAATCTCCTTGAGTCGGGCATCTAAAAAGAGCTTCAAGAAGAGGTAAGTTAATGTGTAATTTCTTTAGAAGTTTTAGAAACTTACCGAATTGTTCCTCTAAATCATCTCTTTTCAATGCTTCGGGATAAGGTATTCGAGGGTGGTACTCTTTAATTACTAGTTTTTCTTGTGCTACCTCAATTTTACCTGTTTCTTCCTTGATTTCTTGTATTGAGGTGGGCTTGTCTACCTTTGTATCCTCCTGAGATGTGATGGCTTGTATCTGTTCTTTTGGGTTTATTTATGTGTTGCTTGGTGGACGTCCTTGTTGACGTTCTGAAACAAGCTTTGTGAGTTGTCCCACTAACCTAGTGATTTCCCCGACTTGTTCCTTGATTTCTTTGATCGATATTCCTTGGTTATCAAGTGTTGTATCAGTTCTTTGGAGACGGGCATCCGTGGTTCGCCATGAACTTTTTCAAATCTCTTCAAGACTCGACTTCTTTTTCGGTGGATAAGGTTGATTTTGGTAATTTGGAAGAGGTTGTTGCCTTTGATTTCCTTGTCCTCCCCACGAAAAATTTGGGTGGTTCCTCCAACATGCATTCTAAGTGTTACTATAAAGATTATTATTAGATTGAAAATTGTTACCTATATAGTTTGTCTGCTCGTTTTCTACTCCTGGTTGGTAGGGTGGGTACTTAGAATTTGCCACATTCCCGCTTACTTCGGATTGCATGACTGGATGTACCTGTGAAGAACATAAAGTATCAAGTTTTTTTATTCATTAACTCCACCTGTGTTGACAGCATTGTCACTGCGTCTATGTTAAAAACTCCGGCTGATTTTGTCAGTTTAGCTTTTGTAATTTGCCATTGATAGGTGTTCAACGACATCTCCTCAATAAAATTGTAAGTCACTTCAGGAGTTTTATTATTCAAAGTTCCACCTGCTGATGAATAAATCATTTGCCTAGTTGGAGAATTCACACCATTGTAAAAAGTTTGGACTTGAAGCCACAAAGGTAATCCGTGGTGTGGGCATCTCCTTAGGAGATCCTTATATCTTTCTCATGCATCATATAATGTTTTTGCGTCATTTTGCACAAAAGAAGATATATCATTCCTAAATTTAGCCGTTTTGGCTAGTGGAAAATATTTTAAAAGAAACTTTTCGGTCATTTGATCCCATGTGGTGATTGACCCTCGTGGTAACGAGTTCGACCACTACTTTGCTTTGTTCCTTAATGAAAAAGGAAATAACCGAAGACTTATGGCATCGTCAGAAATGCCATTTATTTTGAAGGTATCATAGAATTCTAAAAAAATTAGATATATGAGTGTTTGGATCCTGCAAACCATCAAATTGAACGAATTGTTGAATCATTTGTATTGTGTTAGGCTTTAATTCAAAATTATTAGCAGCTATAGCGGGCCTAACAATACTAGATTCTGCTCCTGTCAAATTAGGTTTAGCATAATCATACATAGTACGCGAAGCATTCTATTCTTGAGCATCAGGTGGATTATTTTCGACCATCCCTTCAGTAGGATTGGATCTTTGCTGTTCTTCTCTTTGATAGTCTAGAGCTCGTCTAGTTTCTCTGCGATTTTTGCGAGCGGTAGCTTCAATATCACTTTCGTATTCTAATGGTCCTCTAGGGTTTCTTCTAGTCATAAACTAGAGATACCTTGCAAGTTTAAGAACGAAAGAAAGAGAATTAGTAAAAAATAAAAATTAATCTAAAAATAAAATAAAAATAAAAATAATGGCTAAAGTAATAGAAATAGAGCTTTCTTAATATTTTAGAGTTCCCCGACAACGGCGCCAAAAAACTTGATTGCAGCAAAACAGTCGAGTTTTAAAATTTATAAAAAGAATGATCGAACCTGTAGACTAACTATGACAACGATAGAGGCAAGTGCACCTATCGAACAGTAGTATAGTTAAGGCAAGAATATCTTATCAAACCCAAGGAACCTAAAAGTACTACTACTCACTTTCTTTTTATTATTTAGCCTGAAATATGGAGTGATTGGTTGATTTATCTAAAACTAATGAAATACTTTAAACTAAAATGCAAAGATAAATGAATAAATTGGGAAAAGACTTTGGAAAACTCAGTTGATAAAGACGATACCCTCAGGAAGAATCCACCTATGACTTCACTCATTATTTATCCCTAAACCATATGATTTCTTTACTTAGATTGATCCGTGAGACTCCCTAACCTATATTAAACCTTCTCTCGAAGCGAATAACATCTAACCTTAGGTTAATTGGCGGAACTCTCATTCTCTTATATAACCCCCTAAGGAAGCAATAAATCGATCAATGGATTTCCATATTAGGTTTCACCCTAATCCGACAAAATCTCGTAACCCTATCTCTAGGCGCCCAATCAACTCCGCTTAAGTATGCTAGATCTACTCTCAGGCAGGGTCTATTCCTCCTCCACCTAAGCACATCAAATTAAATTAAGCAACATAATTAAGAACAAACTAAGTATTTATCATATAAATTCAAAAAACAATAACAAAATCTATCATAGGTTTCATCCCCTTCAGGTATCTGAAGGGTTTAGTTCATAACTAAATAAGAAAACATCTCAAGAGAAAAGATAAAACAAAACATTAGAAATCCCTAAAACCCCCTAAAGGAATTGAAGGAAAGATCCTCCGTCTTGAGTAGAATTCCAGCTCTTCGAGATGGATCAACTGGCTATCTTCGAGTAATTTCCTAAATGAGTAAAGCTCTGGCAGAAAACTCTGCTAAAACTTGACGCCCTTGAATAGCCGCCTTGGGGTGTTTATATATACTTTTGGGATGCTTTACTTGGCTCCTAAATACTCATAATTCAAGCATAATTCGTTCCTAGGTGTTTAAGTAGACTTAGGATTGCGTTTCTTGGGCTCCAAGCATCCTAATCCGAGTGAAATTGCTCTTTCTCGCAGCACGGGCACGGTCATGGCATGCCCTTGTAAGTCATCTTCTAGCCTGTGTCTCTATTCTGTTGATTTAGGGACGGTTGTGGCACGACCGTGCACATCGAGGTATAGGCCGTACTTTGAGTCTGTCAATTGGGGCATGGTCGTGTGAAGTGAATGGCAAGGCACGGTCGTGTAGCTTGAAGTCCAGGCCGTGTCAATTTCTTGGGTTGGCCCAATTTGGTCTATTTTAAGCCCGTTTTACGTTCTTTTTATCCTTAGGTGCTTTCTTGAGCGTAAGACACGAAAAGAAAGGATTAAGAGAACCTTTTTTCATAAATCGAGGATAAATTCATCCAAAAGCATACTAAATATGGGATTAAAATATGTTACTTTTACGGTTTATCAAGAGTCAAAACATTAAAGGCTTTACAATCTTTACCCCCTTACCGATATAGTGTCATATGACGAAGTTCACGAGATTTACATTAAATAAGCTCACAAGTGGGGAACAAAAGAGCTTAGTGGTGGAATAATTAATAATGTGATTAGAGATGGAAATGACTTATGATCGTCTAGAATTGTCGAGTTTTAAAATTTATAAAGAGAATGATCGAACATGGAAACTAACTCTGACAACGACTTAAAGCAAGTGCACCTATCAAAAAGTAGTATAGTTTAGGCAAGACCGGATTGTCGAACCCAAGGGAATTAAAAGTACTAATACTTACTTTATTTCTATTATTTATCCTAAATATGAAGTGATTGATTGATTAAACTAAAAACTAACTGACTACTAAGCTAAAGACACAAAGACAAAAAGAACAAATTGAAGAAATAACTTTTAGAAAAACTCAATTGATTACGACGATACCCTAGAAGGAATCCACCTAGACTTCAATTGTTATCTAACACTGAACTAGATGATTTATTCACTTAGCTTGATCTGTAAGACTCCTTAATTTATATTAAACCCTCTCTCGAGGCAAATAACGTCTAACCCTAGGTTGATTAATTGAAATCTTGTAACATCCTAAAGTTGGGCCTAGTAGGATTGGGCCCATTAGGCCTTAGGCGTAGGAGCGTTTAAATTTTTTTGGAAGAAGAGAATGGCTTTAATGCAAGTTGGATCTAGTAGGTGAGTGATTTTGGAAGGTTAGGGGATTCTATGAAGTCCCGGGTTTAAGTTAGGCCTTAGGAAAAATTTTTGTTTTAGGTGAAAAAAACCCTGGGAGTTAGTAGGTAGGCTTTAAGAATAAAATGTGGAGAAAATGAAACAAGTGGAGTGTGTGGTGTAGTGGCAAAGTGATGCCACTTAAGGAGCAAGGGAGTGACGCCAAAAAGAAGGAAGGAGGTCCAAGGTTCAAGTCTTGGCTCTTGCATTTTGGTTTCATTTTTTTTAAAGGGACTCTAGAATTTTGCCATTGGGTTATATTTAGTTGCGCATGGTTTTAGAAACAAGGAGCTAGTTGGTAAAGTGGTTAGTGGCATGGATTGTGCTACAAGGGAGCCTGGGTTCGAATCTCATGGAAAGCAGTGGAGTATTTATTTTGCGGATTGGACGGGAAGAGTTTGAGTTGGATTTAAACTCTACTGACAAAGCGATCCCACATCGGAAAGATACAAAGAAGGAAGGTGAGAAGCTAGCTATATATAGAGCTGTCTAGGAGGAGAAGGGGCATACCTGGTTGGCGTTGGGCATAGGAATGCTCGGAGCGCAGTTTAGCAGCTTCAGATTCCTATCAGGTGTGAACTTCTCTCTACTCTAGCTATAGAGCGGCAAATGTCGAAATGTCGGTGACATGGCGATGTAACCACACGAGCGCGCGAGCGAACGTGTGGGGCTTCAACACGATAGTTGAGGCCATCAGTAGTGTTCTTGTGGGTGTGGGTTGTTGGGCTACGATGGCCCGAAAGGGGCCAAGTGGGCCCAATGGGCTCGAGGGCCCATATGAGTAAATTGTATGATTGAGTAGTAGATAGTGAACTAGACTATGTGAATTTCATATATGTGGCTAGGTTTGGGCTAAATGGGTGACACGAGTGTGTGGGCCCACTTGGGCCGAGAATGGGCCTTAGGCCCATTCACATTATTATCTCTATTTAGAATACTTGAGTCGTTTGAGGCGACAGTGGACCTTCTGTTGGGTTGTTAACACCCCGATTTGTAAAATTATCGAAATACCCTTAGTGTGTAATTATCGCTTTACCCCTAAACGACAAATGACCGTTGTACCCTCGTGGTAGTACTAATGTTGTCTGTGTTAATTGTATGATTGATTATGTTCGAGATTGGCCACTGGGTTGTGGGCCAGCTTTTGAGCAAAGTCGTAGGCAAATAGCAGTAGTTCCGATTAGCGATAGTGTCGACGTAGAGAGCGTGACATTACGTGTTATCAGGTGTGTAACTCTTACACACTTTGTATGTTAGTTATGCTATCAATTGTTATGCCTAAAAGCCAAAGTGACGATATTGGTCACTAAAAATACCCTTTGGGTTTGGATCAAGGATTCGGTAAGTTCCATAATACTCTGTTGATAGCAAAAGTATGTATGAATGGAATGGTTGGTTGTTATGCATTTGAAGTATGATCATATCATATTGATAGTTAAACATGGCATAGACTTGGGGTATGATGTGATGATGGAGAAAACGTGATCTCATTTAGACTATCACTAGTGGTTTGGTACGACATATATATTATTTTGTTACTCGTCCCAGTGGTTCGGTACCACAGTGGGTTGGCCCCACATATATTCATTACGGGATTGTCACCAGTGGTTTGGTACCACATATATATTATTTTGTGACTCATTCCAGTGGTTCGGTACCATAGTGGGTTGGCCCCACATATATTTATTACGGGATTGTCACTAGTGGTTTGGTACCATATGTGGGTTGGCCCCACGTATTCTCTTTTGTGACATTTGTCACCAGTGGTTTGGAACCACCACTGGTTAGGTACCACCAGTGGCTAGGTGCCACAATTATTGGGTAGATTCAGGAGATGCGAGATTGAACATAATAGGTTGGGTTGGGTTTGCATCGCATTGCATACATTATCTACTGTGACATATGATATGGGTTAAGGTTCAACCGAGGCTATTTTGGGTTAAGGCCCAATTGCCACTGTCATTGTAATGGGCTTCGGTCTGGATTGTTGTGATGCATGTTCATACTAATGGGGGTTGTACACACTGAGTTTTCATAAACTCACCCCTCCTTTTTATTAAATGTTTCAGGTAATTTCCAGCAATAAAGGATTGGGAGCCGTGGAGGACTCGGGGGTGGCTATACATCGGAGATACTACTTCTGAACTTTAGTAATTTTGATTTTTACCTTTTCTTTTAGATTATTTATTTTGGGTTGATATTTTGTAACAAGGCCATTGGTTTATATTTCTAAGTTTTCATTTATAACTATTAAACTTATAAATATAGGGTTTTCTTAAAACATTAGCAATCGTTTTCTAAAATATCATGTTTACGCAACGATACAAGTTCAACTTTCATAACAAAATAGTTTTTCAAAATAATAACAACTTTTAAACGGTCATTTAGCATATCGTGTTTTTCTCAAACAAACAACGAACATGGAGTTCAAAAATCGGATAAAACTTTTCTAAACAATTGCTTAGCTTTTCAACTTCCTTCACTGTGACACGCCAGATTCGGGCCTAACTTTTAGGCCGGGTTTAGGTGTTACAAATCTCTTTCTAATTAAAACCCCTAGAATCGCATTAACTCGATTTATAGACTCCTATATTACGTTTCACGGTAATCCGGCAAAATCTCATCACCCTAACTCTAGGTGCGCGATCAACTTCGCTTAATTGTGCTAGATCTACTCTTAAGCAGGGACTTTTGCTCCACCACCTAAGCACATTCGACTTGAATGAATATTTCAGAAATATTAAGACAAGAATTAAGCACACTTAATTAAAAACAAACTAAGTATTTATCATATAGTTTAGAAAATAATAACAAGATTCATCTAGGTTTCATCCCTTTCAGGTATCTGAAGGGTTTAGTTCATAATGATAAAATAAAACATCTCAAGAGAAAAATAAAACAAAACATAAGAAATCCCTAAAACCCCCTAAAGAAATTGAATGAGAGATCCGCTGTCTTGAGTGGAATTCTGGCTTCTTGAGATGAATCAACTAGCTATATTCGAGTGATTCCCACGAATTTGGCCTTCTGGCTTGGCTTCTTGGCCTAGCTGACTACCTCACTAACCGCCCTGGACAAAAGCCCCGCGTAAAGCTTCTGCCGAACTCTGAACGTCCCCCTTAAGTTGCCCCCTTGGGTGTTTATATAGACTTTGAGATGCCTTACTTGGCCCATAAGTATCCTAATTCAAGTAGAATTCCTACTCGGGTGTTTGAATAGGCTTTGGAATGTGTTTTTTGCCTTCAAGTATCCAAATCTGAGTGAAATTCCTCTCTTCCATGACAGGGCCACGGCTATGGTACACGCTCATATGAATCGACTTCAGGCCATGTTTCGGTTCTGTTGATTGAGGCATGGTCGTGTAAATCATTGTTAGGCTGTGTTTTGGTTTTGTTGATTGAGGCACGACCGTGTAAATTGAAGTCCAGGCCGTGTTGATTTCCACTTTGTCCCAAATTGGCTCGTTTTAAGCCCATTTCTCCTTCTTTTCATCCCTAGGTGCTTTCCTGAGTATAAAACATGAAAAGAAAGGATTAAGAGCACCTTTTTACATAAATCAAGGAATAACTTATCCAAAAGTATGCTAAATGTGGGATTAAAATATGTTACTTTTACGGTTTATCAAATACCCCCACACTTAAGCTTTTGCTTGTCCTCAAGCAAAATTCTCAACTTACAATTACAACGAACTTTCTACAATTCATAATTCTCATCAACAATGCCTCATCATAATTCATAGATAATTCATACATTGATAATTTAACTCAAAGACTCCTAAAGATTCAAACAATTCTAAGTCATATATTTTGTAGCCTAAAAACATAGGTGTCTCCCCTTATCTAAATGATTACCTCTGATTCAAAATCGACAAGGATTGACATCCCCACTAAAGATTCACTCAAAGCACTCAAAGTGTTTATGGTTCAAGAAAAAGCACTCATAAGTCGAACTTGAAAAGTTAATCCCATAGGCTTGCTTGAAAATCAAATCTCCACCATTGTAATATGAGATGATACACAAATCAAAAGGTCTTTAACAGGGTTGTAACGGGGCTTGGGTTAAAGGTGTGGATAAAAGGCTGAATTAGAAGGTTTTAGAATCGAGATTGAATTAACAAATTACCTAACTAAAAACAATGAACTAGAAAATAAATGATTACATCAATTGAAACTTTCAAACTAATAATACGAGCTTTTTCGTCGATAATTGAAATTTAGATGTACAAGCTCACTTTTTATATTACTAATACTGAATATACTTTGATTTTTTTAGAACAAACTTAAATGAATATATAATAAATAGAGAAATTTATCAACTAAAATAAACTAATTAGGCAACTGGTCAAATCAATTCTCGATAGAAGGGTAGTTGAAAAGAATGGTGATAACAAATACAAAGGGTTTTTTTGGTTAATATTAGTGGGTGAATCAATAAAAAGGGTTGTTAGGATCAACGGGGTTCACTAAGGGTTAATTATGTAGGTAGGCTTTTTTTAGTGGAGTGAGTGGGTTAAAACTTAGGTGCCTTTATCATCTCAGTGTATCAAATCAATAATGTGGTCTTGACATGTATAATCGAGGCAAGTTCTAGAATAACGATTCAGTGTTGACACACTCATAATCAATAAAGTGAGCACGAAAAAGAATATATGCTCTATAAGGCTCAAATGTCACAAAAGTTATGGGTATTTTTTACATCAATCCCTATAAATTTCAAACTTCAAAGTAATATTCAAATTCAGTTCAACAACCTAGAAAATTTTTTGTTCTTGAAAAATAGATTTATCATGCTTGATTCTCTAGTATTCTTCAAATTTAATCATCAATGCACAATTATCAATGGCTTAATCCAAAACATATTAATAAAAATCATAAATCGGGAAATTTAAACCTAATTATAATATGAGAAACTTACTTTTAGAACAAGGCATAATTCAGGGATTTTCAAATAATACTATAGTTAACCCCCCCACATTTAAGATGTACATTTCCCTCAATGTACAAAGATAGATAATATCAAAATAATCATAAATTCATAAAATGGGGAGAGAAGTGAAACTTCCTAAATTTTGGATGAAGTCAATGAAAAGAAACCGGATAATATTGGAGGTGAACATGGGGAAGCGTCTCGAATCATTTGAAATTGAATCCTCGAAATAGTTGGCTTGGTTTTATTGTATCCTAAGCTAAATCTAAATGGCATGACGAATAAGAAGAAAATAATAAAAAATAAAAATAAAAATAAAAGTAAAAGTAAATAATAGAAAATGAAAGAAGAAAGATAATTGGAAAAGAAAAAGTAAGAAGGGGGTTTAAATAGAGATGCGGCCCATGTTTTGGGGAAAATTTTGTCCTGTTGCCACACGTCTACGGTCACGACCTTTTACCTACTTGTGGTGCCCACACGGCCACTACTGTGCAAGGTAAGGTGGCCGAAATCGCACTTTTGGTTTATTTGAATGCTAAAAAGGGAAAATAAAAAATTAAAAAAATAAAAATGGGGTTAGTGCTCGGGTTACCTCCCGAGAAGCGCTCGTTTAAAGTCTTGAGTTAGACTTACCTGTTATTTGTATGGTCATGATGGTTTGAGGAGGTGAAAATCCTTTCTCACGTGATCAACTCGGTTATGGATATAAAGTTTAAGTCGAGTAGTGTTTACCTTAAAGGTGCTGATTTTAGGACTAGTTACCTTGACTGTTCCATCTGGGAGGATTTTAAGTACTTGATCTCCTATCTTAAGATGGGTTGTTCCATCATTAAGTTCGTCATGGAGTTGCCTCATTTTTTCGTGTGTTTGTATTCTCTCTCTGAAGTGTGGCTTCCATTCATCTAGTTTTTTGATTCCAAGCCTTTGTTCCTCATCAACTTCTTCTTTATCGACACGAGGTCTAGGATCTGGCATCTGCGAAAGAGCTTCAAGAAATCGCAAGTTAATATGAAATTTCTTTGGAAGTTTGAGGGACTTACCAAATTCTTCCTCTGTGTGGTCTTTCTTTGTCGCATTGGGGTATGGCGCATGAGCTTTGTACTTTGTAGTTGCGGTTTTGGTATATCATGGCATACCTCAACCTTACCTTCACTTACCACAGGTTCTTCCCTTGGGTTTGGTGCACCTAACCCTTCACTATCGTAAATGGCTGGATTTTGCTCTCTCGGGTTAGTTTCAGTATTGCTTGGCAAGCTTTCTTGTGGTAGTTCTGAGATCAGCTTAGCAAGTTGTCCAACTGACTTAGTAATTTCCCCAACTGACTTAGTAAGTTCACCAACTTGGTTCTTGATCCCTTTAATCGATGTTTGTTGATTCTTAAGGGTGGTCTCAGTGTCTTGGAGACGGGTATCTGTGGCTGCCATGAATTTTGTCAACATCTCTTCAATGTTTGACTCCTCTTCCTGTTGGTGAGGTGGTTGTTTAAAATCTGGAGGGAGTTTCGATATTTGGCTATTTTGATCATCCCAAGAGAAATTGGGATGGTACCTCCAACCTGCATTATAGGTGTCATTATAAAAATTATTTTGTGGTCTAGAATAGTTACCCATATAGTGAGCTTGCTCGTTTTCCATGCCATATCGGTAGGGTGGGTACTCAAGATTCGCCACGCCTCCTAAATTCAAATCATATTGTATTTCTTGGTGTACCTACGAGAGACTATATGAACCATCAATCTTTTTATTCATCATCTCTAACTGATTAGATAACCTGGTGACCACATCGAGGTTGAAGACACTGCTACTTTAGTAGGAATTGTCCTCATTACTTGCCACTGATAATTATTCAGTGCCATCTTTTCTATAGACTAAAATTATCTGCCAAAACTTAATAAAAGAAAAATTAGCAAACTAAAAAAACAAAGATTAAATTGCAAAAAATAAAAAATAATAAAAAATGGCTAAAGTAATAAAAATAGAGTTTTCTTAATATTTTAATTCCCCGGCAATGACGACAAAAACTTGATCGTCTAGAATTGTCGAGATTTAAAATTTATAAAGAGAATGATCGAACCTGGAAACTAACTCTAACAACGACTTAAGGCAAGTGCACCTATCGAACAGTAGTATAGTTTAGGCAAGACGGATTGTCGAACCCAAGGGAATTAAAAGTACTAATACTTACTTTCTTTCTATTATTTACCCTAAATATGAAGTGATTAATTGATTAAACTAAAAACTAACTGACTACTAAGCTAAAGACGCAAAGACAAAAAGAAGAAATTGAAGAAATAACTTTTAGAAAAATTCAGTTGATTACGACGATACCCTAAAAAGAATCCACCTAGACTTCACTTGTTATCTAACACTGAACCAGATGATTTATTCACTTAGCTTGATCCATAAGACTCCCTAATTTATATTAAACCCTCTCTTGAGGCAAATAACGTCTAACCCTAGGTTGATTAATTGAAATCTCTTTCTAATTAAAACCCCTAGAATCGCATTAACTCAATCTATAGACTCCTATATTAGGTTTTACCCTAATCCGCAAAATGTCGTCACCCTATCTCTAGGCATGCGATCAACTCCACTTAATTATGCTAGATCTACTCTGAAGCAGGGACTTTTGCTCCACCACCTAAGCACATTCGACTTGAATCAATATTCTGAAAATATTAACACAAGAATTAAGCACTCATATTTAAGAACAAACTAAGTATTTATCATATAGTTCAGAAAACAATAACAAGATTCATCTAGGTTTCATTCCATACAAGTATCTGAAGGGTTTAGTTCATAATGATAAAATAAAACATCTCAAGAGAAAAGATAAAACTAAACATAAGAAATCCCTAAAACCCCTGAAGGAATTGAAGGAGAGATCTGCCATCTTGAGTAGAATTCTGGCTTCTTGAGATGAATCAACTAGCTATCTTCGAGTGATTCCCACGAATCTGGCCTTTTGGCTCGGCTTCATGGCCTAGCTGACTGCCTTACTGACCGCCCTGGACAAAAGCCCCAGCAAAAAAGCTTCTTCCGAACTCCAAACGTCCCCCCTTAAGTTGCCCCATTGGGTGTTTATATAGACTTTGAGATGCCTTACTTGGCCCCTAAGTATCTTAATTCAAGTAGAATTCCTACTCGGGTGTTTGAATAGGCTTTGGAATGTGTTTCTTTGCCTTCAAGTATCCAAATCCGAGTGAAATCCGTGTGAATCGACTTTAGGCCGTGTTTTAGTTTTGTTGATTGAAGCATGGCCGTGTAAATTATGGTTAGGCTATGTTTCGGTTCTATTGATTGAGGCACGGCCATGTAAATTGAAGTCCAGGCCGTGTTGATTTCCACTTTGGCCCAAATTAGCCCATTTTAAGACCGTTTCTCATTCTTTTCGTCCCTAGGTGCTTTCTTGAGTATAAAACATGAAAAGAAAGGATTAAGAGCACCTTTTTGCATAAAATAAAGGAATAAATCATCCAAAAGTATGCTAAATGTGGGATTAAAATATGTTACTTTTACAGTTTATCAACTTAGCAAGTAAAAATGATTATGAGAGAGATATCAAATTATTCTAAAGATTATTTGGAATGCACAATACCACAGTTAGAGAATAAGTTAATCTTGGCTAATTGTCTCATTCAAGTATGATGTCTAAAGACTGTACTTATTGGGAATTCTTCTGAATTGATTTTTGTTAATGAATGAAATATTACGGATTAATGATGACAGAATTAGTCTGAGGAATGATGTTTGAATTGTAAAGATGTTTGAGTATGATAGCTACAGTTGAGTAATTTATGACTATCTCTTCTAGGTATTCTATGTATTCATACATTCTAAGAGGCATATGTAATTGTTCATTTTCTGATGAAAGCATCATTGGTTTGATTGATTTATGATCGGTATTCCTCTATCTTTCATTGGTATTCTATTCCATTACTTCTGAGATAAAAAAGTTGACGGTGAATTCATATGAAACTATTCTCCTATTTTTTCTGGCTATTGTTCTGTTTATATCTGTATGGAATATATATTATCTCTATCACAATTGATTTCATAATGTATGAACAGTGTTTCTCTTTCTTCTAGTTTTCTCCGAGGAATCGTCAGGATCTCTATTATTTCATATGAGTAGTATTCTCGGTCATTCAATGTGGTCTTGTATCTTGGATTTCATTATCTTTGTTTTTTTATCACCCCTATTGTTTAATTGATCAAGCATGGCTTATCTTTAAAGTTGATATCGGAAAAAGTGTGAATTATGACAATTCAAGTTTAAATTGCATATTGATTTTCTTTCTTTGGGTAATTCTGATTAGTATCAGTGACTTCAAACAAGATGTCATGTTTCGTCTGAGTTTATGCAGTTAGTAAATATCTATGATTAGCATGTTGAAAGATTTTATATGAATATTGACTTACCTTTGGGTAAAGCAGAGATACTTGCAGATACTTGAATGAAAAATCTTTGCTTATTTTGTGAGTATTGTTTCAAGATTTACCTTATTGATGGTGTCTGGATTCTAGCTAAACTGAAAGCTAAAACGATGTTGCCATTATAAATCAGAAGAGCTTAGAAATGGAATGGTAAGTGGTAAATTAAACGAATACAATATGAATCGACTTTTGATTCTGAAGATTAGATCTGATCTGATTACTGTTATTATTATCCCGAGATAGAATTTATGTACTGGGGAACTCAGGGCTTATGCAGAGAGTTTCTGTTCAGATCTCACCGTAATATCTTGTCTATTCATCCAAAGAGAAATAGAAAGTATAGTGATTTGAAATAAATGTTCTGGTATACGGATATGAAACCGATATTTCTGATTTCTATGTTCAAATGTCATTTTTGTCGTTAGAGTAAGGCCGAATATCAAATGCAATTAGGGATACTATGGTCCACGAGGATACTAGTGTAGTGTTGGGAAAAAGATACCATGGATTTTGTATCGGGATGTCTCTTATCCCCAGAAAAAAGAGGGATGCTACTTGAGTTATAATTGATGGATGATAAAAATCCATAAAACTATTTGGAAATCTGAGGGTTATATCATCGGCTACGGCAAAAGCTACAGGAAATTCTGAGCACGAGGTTGAATTGAATTGTGATTTTGATAAAAAGGTAGAACCAATTTGTAAAAGTTGAAAGCAGTTTCAGATCGACATAGAAAGCTATACAGAAACAAAACCTAAATATATTGGATTCTAGATCGATGACAGAGTGTTTCTGAAAGGATCGCCTTCGAAGAGGATTATTCGGTAACGTGTTGGAAACTTTGAGAAAAGATGCTAAACCTCACTCTCGTAAGATTTTCGGGACGAAAATCCCTGAAAGGGGGAGAGTTGTAACACCTTGAACTTGGGCCTAGTCGGAATAGTGGTTTTGGGACCACAAATTCACGAGGAAAAATTTATTTTTTTATATTTTTATGGTCTAAAATTTCACAGAATGATTTCGTGAAAATTTCGTTCAAAAATTTTGACATTTGGGCACTCAATTTAGTCAAAAGGACTCAATTGTAAAAAGTGCAAAAGTTGAGTTCTACATGATAGAGTTGTCCAATTGTTATGAAATTTTAAATTGGAGGTCTTTAAATGGTAATTAGACCATTGGTTAATTTGTTCGACAAAAATGGACATGAAATTGGTGAAATAGAATATTTTTAAGTTAGGGGCGTTTTGGTTATTTAGTGATTAAATGATTAAATAAATAAAATTAAAAGCCAATTTTTGTCCATCTTCAACCCCATGGCTGAATTTCACAAGGAGAAACCATGGCTAGGGTTTTTCAAGCTTTCAAGCTCGATTGTAAGTCCATTCTAGCCTCGTTTTAATGATTTTTACGTTTTTTGAAATCCTTGTAACAAGATCTATCTATTTCTACCACTAAATTGTGATACTTTAATCTATGGTTAAAGTCTACCTAGTGACACTTTGACCCATGATGAAATTTCCCGGTTGAACCTTAGGAATAAAAATGGATACGAGTGACATATTCACTAGGGACCTATGTGAAATCTATGTGAAATTGTGACTAAGTGAATCCGGGTGCTGGTCTTAAGTTCTACCAGTGGCTGGGTATACCGACATGTTTTGTGGATACCTGACAGCTTGTGTGAGTAGCACTGAGTAGTAACGAATGACTGGCAACTTGTGTGAGCAGACTCGTGAAAGTGAATAGCTCGAGAAGGAGCCTCTATATGAAGAGTGATGTGAAGTAGCTTTGGATACAAGTGTGGCACTTATGTGCAAACTTCCAATGTATCCAATAATATTCCGATGTGTTCAAAGGGAAAATGACTAAGTGTAATTGAATGTGATTATGTGATGAACAATTGCAGGTAAACTGTATATATATCCAGGAGCAATGTGCTCGATATGTGATCGAACTTTGGTAAGGATGATATGGAGTAAGTGTTACAATGAAGACTTGTAAATATTTGGTAATGACTAGCTATTGGAATGGCTAACTATGGATATACTTTAGTGTTATATGTGTGTAAATGAGAATTAATACAAAGAAAACATGATAAAGTAAAATTAGCAATAAAACAGTTTGGACAGTAGCAGTTGTATCACTTTGAAAAATCACCAAAAATGGTGGAAATTGAATTATAAGTTGAATAAGATATTAAATTAAATATTATTGAGTCTATTTTCCCATAAAAGAAATGGTGTAAGCAAAAGAATTTCATATTCTGAGATATTTGAATTTTTGTGAGACAAAGTTAGAATGATTTCAGAATCCCTTCTTTCGACTTTGGAAAATCACTAAAAATTTTATAAAAATAAATATGGTTTATAATTTATATTCTTAAATTTTTTAATGAGTATACCTTCAATAGAAACAAATTGGAACATTTTCCAAATCCTGTATGAAGAGATAATTAATTTTTAGTGAAGAAGGTCGAAACTATCGGACAACAGAATAGGGGAGACTTTAAAGAATAAACTGTATTTATTGGCTAAACTAAAAATTCTTAAAATCTTATGGTAAGAAGATATGTGAGTCTAGTTTTAGGGAATATTAACAGATCTTAATTTGGAGTTCTGTAGATCGAGATATAAATAATTTTGTGACTATGACTTGAATAGACAGCTTAAGATGAACTTGAGTAAATAGTAGAACTATGTGCAATTATGATTGTATTATCTTGAGAACATATTTTTAAGATTTATAAAAAAAGCCTGTTAATAAATCACTTATTATTTACATACTTACTAACTAAGCTATAATGCTTACCCCCTTCCTTTCATTTTTCCTATAGTGTCATAGATGCTAGCTCGAGTTGGGGGTCGTCGAAGATTCTATCACACTAACAAGTTATTGATTAGTATTGTATCAATGGTTTTCAAGTATTTTTAAGTCTATGGCATGTATAGGGACTTGATTATGTCTGTATATGTTATAATGAGATGGCCTAGAATGTTGGCCTATGGTATTTGATAGTTATTGTTGTATAAGGTCATTTAAGGTGGCTAATAATTGTTATGTTATAAGTCTATAATGATGCATTTCAAGGATGTGTATGCTTGCATGTGTTGGATGAGTAAATGTGTAATATTTATGAGTCATAAATGTGATTGGTTGTGTAAGTTGTGTGATGTGAATGGTTAAGTGTGTGTGTGTGATTATGCATGATGAATGTGGTTTGTAAATGGTATGTAGATGTCTTATTGTGGATGTTTGAATGCTTAATAATACCATGTTGTGTGATGATAAATTTATATAAGTGTATAAGTGTTTTGGGGTGGCAAAGGGCTTGGTAAATAGCCTTACTTGTGGCCACACGGCCATGTGCCCAGGGTGTGTAAAGTCTGCACTTGATTTTCTGAAATTCGAAACGCCACACGGCCTAACACACGGGCGTTTATCTCGGCTATGTGAAGGACATGGCCTTGGACACGCGCTTGTGCCCCTGTTTTTCAAGAAATTTTTAGTGATTTCAAAAGTTCTCGGTTTAGCCCTAGACCACTTCCAAAGTATGTATTGAGCCTCGTAGGACCTATTTAGGGACTCAAAGATAAAAAAAATTTGAAAAGTTTTAATTTCGATGAAATTTTATGACTCAGTTTAATACGTTTACAAGTGTATGTGTTCCGGTAATGCCTCGTACCCTATTCCAACGTCGAATACAAGTAAAAGGTGTAACATTTACGACCCTCACCCCCTTATTAGTATAGTGTTATAATGAAATCCTTAATATTTTTATTGAATAAGCTTACAAGTTTGGAATTACAGAGTTCCGTGATTGAAGGATTAATACTGTGGTCAGATAATAGAATGAGTCAGCAGTAAATACAGTACTAGAAGAGATATCGGATCATTTTGAAGGCTATGTGGATTATGCAAAGTCACTATTAAAGAAGAAGTTGACTTTGATGAAACAAAATATTCAGGTATGATATCAAAAGAATGTATTAACTAGAAGTTCTACTTAATTGATTTCTATTAGTGATGGGATAAAGAGGAATCAATAATGACAGAATTAGACAGTGGAATAATGTTTGAATTGTAAAGATATCTGAGCACAGCAGTATAGTTCAATAGCTTATAATGATCTCTTCTGGGTATTTATGTGATCAATTATTCTCAAAGGTATGTGTGGCTATTTATTTTCAAATGAAACTCTTATCGTATGAGAATGCTAGCTAAACATACTGATAGATGAAAGCATTGTTGGTCTGTTTGGGTTATGATCAACATTGGTCTATCTTTCCCTAGTATTTTATTCCATTGTGTTGGTGGAAAAGTCGACGGTAAAATCCGTATGATGCTAGTATTCAATTTCTACTGGTTATTGTTTTGTTGAATATGCATGAAGATTATATTGCTTCTGTCACAGTTGATTTCAGTACTTATGAGTGATGTTTTCTTCTAGAATTTCTCTGGGATATCATTGAGATCTTTATCATTCTATATGGGTTGTAATTTTCAGAAATTCTATATAGTTCCATACATTGAGATTTCGCTACCTCGGTTTTATTATGATTCTATGTGATTATCTGCAAGAGATATTCTTTTTACGGAGATGCATATATCTATTATGATTACAATTTCTGGTTTGATCATGGGAGTACAGTGGTATTGTCATCAGATTCATAAAAGTTATGTTTCTGCATTTATTTCTATTGAAATCATATTTGATTTTCTTTTGCGTTCAAAATGCATTATTAACAACTGGGATATTATCTATTTATACGGTTGAGATGTTGGTCTTATTATGGCATTATGATTTTTTTTATCTGACGGAGGTGGCTTCAGTATAGTATAATGCTTCGATGATTAATAGTTGAGATAGCTTTATTATATAATCCTTTCTAGATTTCTTGAAAGGGAATTAACATTGGCAAACGCATAAACAATAGAAGATTAAGTTCAAATCTGTATAATAGTTATCACTTCTAGGTAAATCTTGATATATTTCAATGAGTAAAGACGGAATGTTATGTCATATTCGAGTTATGCAGTTTTTAAGAAGATCTTTGACTAGTATCCTGAAGAAATTGCGATAAATTGTATGTCTGAGTTATCTTGACAGCAAGAAGAAAGGTTTTTTAGAAAAGTTATTGTTTGACAGCCAAGATTGATTCAGTTGTTTAGTTTGATTGGGTTATTTGTTTGAAAGGTTAATAGAGTTATATGTGTTTGAGTTTATCCTTAGGTCCGAAAATAAAATTTGTGCATTCACGAGTAAATAGATGGATAGTCTGAATGAAGAATTCATATTTTAGAAGACATGATATAGAATTATATCTATCGGAACGGTTGTATTTGAGAAATATTATTGTAAATTAAAGTTTTTGTAACACCCTAAACCCGGCCCATGCGTTAAGGCTAGATTTGACATGTCACATGAGAAAATACTACTAAGTCCTTTTTCCCTAAACAAATCAATTAAAACAATTCCCTTTTAAAAATTTTTGATAAAGTATTATTGAATAAAAATTTGATTGATAATTCGATAAATTTGAGATATGAAAATCTTAGAAATCGTGACTTTGAAAATATCGTTAATGGTTTGAGAAGAATTTGAAAAAATAATTTTCGAAAAGTGTTGATGAAAATTTTAAGAGAAATTTTCGAGTGAAAATATGTTTATAAAAGTTTATTATGAAACCCTTTTTATCCTATTTTAAGAAAATGATTATTTTAGTTTTTAGAAAAAAATCTCAATTCAAAATACTTAGAGCAATTTATAAATTCGTCAAACATAAAACAAAACAAAAATTAATTCAGAGGCCTTATTACAACCTTAACTCAAAATAGCAAAGTAATTAAAAGTACTAAAAGAAATCAAAATTTCAAATTAAACCATTTTTTGTAGCATGGCCTCCTCCGAGTCATCCATGGCCCAAGTCTCCATCACTGATCATTACCTGAAAGGGGTAAGAAAAACGAGGTGAGTTATAGAACTCAGTGTGTAACCCACTTATTGTTGTCCATTGAGCCAAAATCCATTAAGCAATTATTTGGGCCTAAGCCCATATATAATAATTTATCGAATATAACATGTATATGAAATGCAATTCCCAAACCAAACCTAGTAATCCATCAGCTACACACCCCCCGTACCAACCAACACACCTGTGGGGATCAAGTCAACCCACCCCGCCAACACAGACAAATTAGGCATTTAGCCATTTATAACAAATTTTATCGTGGACAAGTCACTAAAATCTCATAGTATCGTATTAACGATCATATTTGTGGCAGTGCCACCGATATTTCTTCTCTTCATCATTTTCCCATCCCATGCAGAATCATGTGTATGCATCGTACATATCAAACAAACTCTTTACAATATAACAACGATAATTAAAAATTCAAAACTTTTTTTACCAATACTAAGGCCCATTACTCTTTAGCAACAATCGGCCCATTAGGGCAAAATATCAGATCGGCCCAATTTATCACATATCAATTCGGCCCATTTAGTCACATATCAGATCAGCCTAATTTATCACATATCAATTTGGCCCATTTAGTCACATATCAGTCTGGCCCATTTTATCACATATCAATTTGTAACTCTCATAGTGTTGTTACCGATTTTATCACTTTTATCTAAGTAATGCATACTTGGCAATTTTTCCCGGTTTTCACTATAATACGAATTTAATCGTAGTGATTCGTCCAAAAATGATAACAATCCTTAAACCCACGAAAAACGGTGTAAGATTAAACACCTGATTGCCGTAAGCACTAAGCCTTCTTGATCGTCGACACTTAAGACACTGTAACACTTGATTAGTCAACGTACGTGATTTAATAAATCTACTTTAAAACAATTGATCTAAAATTTTACCCTCGGGATCGTGAACGACTACGATTTGTTGGTTTTCCCCAGTTAACAACCCACAACCCGATGGAAAATCCCGAATCACTGATGCCAACAACCTCGAATAGTCGAATCTCACCGGATGAGGGTCCACAACCCGATGGGAAATCCCGAATCGTCGATATCGCCCTTCGCTTGAATTTAGGAGTAGGATCGCTAATCCGCTCCTTTTTTGATCTCCAGTCACTATCCCTTTCGATTCGATATTGCTTGACTCCATTGAAATCAAATACTAGTCAAAACTAATATTACGTTGATTTGAACGATTGATTTAAGGAATAGGTCGGTTTACCACAAAAATCCGAGTGATCAACGATTAAATAGATCAAGCAATAAAGTCCCTATAATAAAATCAGTTAATCATCACCGTACTAATAACATCTAAACGAATAAAGAGTGATTATAGAATCCATGAAGAACTCTTACCTTAAATATTTTAGGACCGATTTCTAGTGATTATACGATGACTTCGAAAAATCCAAGTTTTGGCCTTCCACTATATTTCTACGGAGAAGAAAAGATCTTATTTGACAGAGAATAAGTGATGGTCTCGGTCAAAATGACCATCCCAAACCAAAAATATAGATTCTGCATTACAAGAAGGAAAATTAATAGTTGAAAGGAACACTTACCGATTAATCAAGAAATGAGTGCTAATATGGATGAGAAGAAGGATAAAGAAGAAATAAAGATTCGGTCATAGAGGAAAATATATGTTGATATTCGGCTATAAGGAAAATGAATAAAAGAGAAGGATTTGATTCAAAATGAAGCTTTGCTTTTAAGATATGGAAGAAGGGTTGAAAGGGTGATTAAAAGAAAAGAAAGAAGAGAAGATGGGTGTTCACTAGTTTCGATTTCCAAAATAAATGATGAGTGAACAAACTTTGGTCTCATAGATTTGGGTACATTCGACAACAAAAGAAAGAAAAGATGAGACTAAGTTCACCAATGGATTGAAGAATCGGCAAGAAGGAAAATTTAGGGAGAAAGAAAAATTACACCAATGTTGTATAAATGAATTTTGGCCAAAAACAAAGCCAAAACTTTCACCAATTGCCAAAGACCAAATTCGGCTAGGAGAAAAGAATTTTGGAGAAAAATGGCACACTTGATACAAAAGAAATTCTACCAAAACAAACACTAGAACTTTACCAAAACACCAAAGGAAAATTCAGCTATCCCCCTAACACCCAAAACCGTCCACATACATAGCTAAAATGGTCAACAATTTGCCACCCATACTTTCCATAACATCTTCCTTGAAAATTGCCACTTGTTTCCCTTACTTTCCCCTTTTTTCTTGATTTCTTTCCTCACCTTCAATCTTTCCTATTCTCTTTAGCCATCTTGCCATAAAAATAAAAGTCCACCTTGCCATAATTACACCTTGGCCGACAATTAGGGAAGGAATGCAAAAATAAATGTCAAAAATTACACACAATGGGTGTAACATCCTAGATTAGGGGCTATGCATTTAATGCATAATTCAAGTGATAGTAGGCTTGGAGTGTGTTTGGATATATTTTAGGAGTTTTTGAGAAGTTTAGGTGAAGGGGAAAAACTTTGGAAAATGTTGGAATTTTAAGTGAAAAGGGGAAATTAGGTTGAAGAGGCCTTAAGAAAATTTTTGGGGAGTTTAGGACACAAGAAATCCAAGTGGTAAATTGGCTAGGAGGCGCCACTTAGTGCTTAGGGGAGTGACGCCTCAAGGAGCTAGGTGGACAGGGTTCGAGCAGCGTGGGAAGCAATGGGCTTTTCTTTTTGTGTCTGGAAGGGAAGCAAGGCCATGGAGGCCTTAAGGGAAAAATCTTAGGTGTGTTTGGCATAAAAATAGGCCTTGGTAAAGTGGCTTCCATGCGCCACTTAAGGGCCTGGGATGACGCCTGGACAAGGGCCTTGGTTCAAATCTCGTTGGCGGCATGGGCGTGTTTTATTTTTGCAAGATTGGCATTAAGGGAGAAGAAGGTCTTAAAAAGAATTGTTGGGAGTTTATGACGTAAAGGAGCTAGCAGCAAAGTGGCTGGTAGCGTGTGGTGTTTCCAGCAGGTCTCGTGTTTGAAACTCGGGGGCAGCAATGGGTGGCTTTTATTTTGCTTTTGTGCCGAGGTAAAAAGGGGAAGCTAGCCAAGGAAGTCTTAAGAAAATTTGTAAGGGATCTATAGCATAAGAACCTGCTTGTTAAAGTGGCTGCAAGGCGCCACTTAAAGCTCTAGAAATGACGCCACAAGTTGGGTGCGAGTCATGAGTTCGAGTCGCGTGGGAAGCGAAATTTTTGAGGCTTTTATTTTTGGATTTTGACGTCAACAACAGGGTGAGTAGTGGGACGGCATATGGACTCTCAAATGATAAGGATAATGCTTGGTTTTATTTTTATTATTATTGGCTAAGAATAGGAGATAAGTTGTTGTTTATTTTATTTATTTTGAGTAGGTGATTAGGAGATAAAGATAAGGCTTGCTTTATTTAATTTGGCTAAAAAGTAGGATAAGTGTAGATTTATTTTATTTAGTTTAAATAGGTAGATAGGGGATAATGGTTGTTTGATTATTTTTTTTAAATGAAGTGATAAAGGTTGAGTTATTTTAATGGGAAGATAAGAGATTAAATTGGGATTTGATATGGGATGAGCAATGGCCGAATATAGGACTCCTTGGGGTAGCAAATTTCGACTTGGAAGTGTGAAGGAGGTAGGTGTGCCGAATTTGTTAAATAGGGGTGACCATCTTTTGGCTATTCTTTTCTTCTTTTATTTTCTTTTATTTGAAAATTGTTCCTCTCTTTTCATTCTCCCTTTGTGCCGAAAACCATCAAGTGTTCAGCATATTTTCTTTTGGTCATTAGCCGAATTTAGGGAGGCTATCAAGGTGGGTTCTTTCATCTTTTCCTTACTACTTTTCTTTGCCAAAACGCTATACGCCATAAGTCTCTTTTTATTCTCTTCTCTTTTTGAAATCTATAAGCCGAAATTGTGAATACTTACCCTTTTGATAGCCGAATGTTCCATCTTCTTTTGGAAGCCATAGCCGAACCTTATAGCCCCATTCTCTATTCGTTTTCTTTCCACCATTAAAGTGCCGAAATACCAGTACCATTCTCAAGCGCTGAATCTCTAAGGAGGGGCTGTCGGCTACTCTTTCCTAGTCTTAATCGTTGGTAAGTATGCTCTCTTTAAGCAATTAGTTTGGGTTCTTTTCTATTAGTGTGCCGAAACCAAGTGAGGGAGGCCTTGATTTTTTAGAACATGGCCGAATGTTCATAGTGCCTTACCAATGTATCTTTTGTATATAGCCGACAAGAGGAGCATTAGAGGAGTTTCCAGGATTTGGAGCAATCAAGGTAAGCCTATGTAGTTTCGGCCAAGGGCCAATTGTTATGGATTATTGTTAATAGCCGATTCTAATATGTGACATATAGGGATCTCGACAATTCTATAAGACAAGTGCAGTTTTGGGATTCGAGTAAGCTTGGTAGGTGGTGAGTAATATTCGGCCATAGGCCATATTTAGTATTTAATGGATGACCGATTCTATCTATGGATGTTAGGGGTAAATCGCCAGAGATAACCAAAGCCTCCGGGATTTGGTAGGAGACCAAATCGGCATTAAGGGAGGAAGAAAAACCCCGTTCATCGTGTTAGATCCTAGTAATTTGGGATTTCGCTAAATAGTAAGGTGTGTGATTAACCCACCGTTTTCTAGGGTTTTTGCTATATTTGCATGTGTGAATTATGTGCTAACCAAAGCGATGGGCGCTTATGTGGTGATTACCCTAAAAGGGTATATCGATAATCGGTTAGTATTATCTGTTGATACTGAATGTGAAAGTGCCAATGTGAATGTGACTATGCCTATGGAAATATGATGGTCTCGCTTTAATAACATGTGCATGCATTTATTATTATGCCACTATTACATGTTGCATGTGCATGGGTTGGGATATGAAAGAAGGTACGGGTGTACTTCGAGTACGTGGTTTGATGTTACCCTTGAGCTACATCATGGATTGACGTTGACTGAGGTCACGTTGTGGATTAATTGCGATTTAGTTCGCGTGGCCTGATGAGTGGCTATGTGCCTCATCGTGGTTGATATCGGCTAAGTGCCATATCGTGGTTGATGAGTGACTATGTGTCCCATCGTGGTTTTGGTGTTAGCTACGGCTACATCGTGGATTGGCGCTGACTGAGGTCGCGTTGTGGATTTTTGTGCTTTATTGCTCGTGGATGGCATTTATTGCCTTTTGGAGTGAAAAGGAGAGGGTGATTTGATAATCCCCGGTGTGTGGTAGGTCGGATACGGGGTGTGTAGAGGATGGACCCTAGGTTTGGGTTGGGTGCACCTTGCATAATTCTATGTGACCTGTGGAATGAGGTATTAATGTGGAAATGGGCCAAGCCCAAAATGTGAATGTCGATTGGAATGAGAAATGGGCCAAGCCCAATATATGATATGTGGAATAATGTGGTAATGGGCCAAGCCCAGTATGTGGAAACATATGGTTATTTACACTATTATATGAATGTGATATGAATGTGGGCCAAGCCCAGAATGTGGTAATATGTGAATATGATATTTGTTATCTGATATATGGGTTAATATGGGGTTAACATGTGGGTGGAATTCAGTGGTTTAATTACACACTGAGTCTGTATGACTCACCCAATTATTTATCAAACATCGCAGGTGATATGATGATCGGACCGGGTTGGAGTGGATACGAGGTGGCCCATGTAGAAGACGTTTTGATTATTTCAATCAGTTTATTATTAAGTACTTTGATTTAATTATTAATTGTAATAAGGCCCAGTTAAAGTATTTAAGTATTTTTATTAAGTATCTTTATTATTATGTTTTAATATGGATTGACAATTGAGATATCTTTCGAAAAAGGGTTTTATTTTTCTTGAATCTATATATATATATATATATATATATATATAACAAAGTTTTAATTCGGATATTTTTATCAAGCTTATATTATTTAAAATTTTTAAATGGACATGGTTTTTGAATAAGAACAAAATTTTCAAGTTCCACCACAAGTCAGGATATTTTTTAAACGTTTTCCGCAGTGGCATTTCAAATTCGGTCATAATGAATGGGCCGAATTTGGGGTGTTACAAAGGGATTCGAACCTCTTCCCTCAAGGTACTACATGTGGCACCATAACCTCTTTACTAATTGATCACTTAGGCTAACCATTTACTCATTTATTACTATAAGTTTTAATGTCACTTACTCTATCTCCTTAATGTGCTAAATGCCAAAATTTTTACTAGGTCCAAATAAACCCCGAGCCTCCTCAGGACCTCCTAAACATACACAATTAATAGTTTAACTAGCTTAGCACCAAAAACAATGCAACACATAAAATTCCAAATTTTAGGATGTTACAATTCTACCCCCTTAAAAGAAATTTCGTCCTCGAAATTTACCTGATTAAAAGAGATGGGGATATTGCTGCCGAATCGTTTCCTTAGGCTCCCATGTAGCTTCCTCTGATCCGTGATTGCGCCACAAAACTTTGACTAATGGTACCGACTTCCTTCTCAGACCTTTATGTCCCGATCTAAAATTTGCACTGGCTCCTCTTCGAAAGGCAAGTCAGGTCTTATCTCAACTTTCTCTATCGGTACTATATGAGACTAAACCGATCGGTAACATCTTAACATTGAGACATGAAATACACAATGTATCTGACTCAACTCTGGAGGTAAATCAAGCTGATAAGCTATTGGCCCAACACGCTTCAACATATGATACGGTCTGATGAACCTAGGGCTCAACTTGCCTTCCTTCCAAATCTGAAGATCTTCTTCCAAGGTGAGACCTTTAGAAAGACCTGAACTCCCACCGCAAACTCAATATCCTTATGCTTCAGATCTGCATAGGATTTTTGTCTATCCGAGGCTTCCTTTAACCGTGCCTGAATTACCTTAACTTTTTCTTCAGTCTCTGACATCAGCTCAGGACCAAATAACTGTCGCTCCCCCAATTCAGTCCAACAAGTAGGAGTACGACACCTACGACCATACAACGCTTCGTAGGGTGTCATCTAGATGCTGGATTGATAGCTATTATTATATGCAAACTCTGCCAATGGTAGGATATCCTCCTAACTACCCCTGAAGTCAATCACACAACCCCTTAAAATGTCCTCCAAAATCTGGATGACTCTTTCCGACTGACCATCCGTCTGAGGATGAAATGTCGTACTAAAATTCAACTTGGTTCCCAAAGCTTCATGTAAAGCTTTCCAAAATCATGATGTAAACCTAGGGTCCCTATCCGAAATAATAGACACCGGTACCCCATGTAACCTTACGATCTCTGCTACGTACAACTTGGCCAACTTTTGCAATGAGTAATCCATATGAACAGGTAAGAAATGGGCAGTCATCGTCAACAAATCCACTATTTCCCAGACGGAATCCTTTTTAGCAGGCGATAAGGGTAACCCACTAAAAAAGTCCATCGTTATCCGTTCCTATTTCTATAATGGAATCTTTACCGTTGTAGCAATCCCGACGGTAATTGATGTTCCGCCTTCACTTGTTGCCATGTCAAGCACTTACTCACAAAATCAGTAACCTCCCGTTTCAACTATGGCAACCAATACTACTCACGGAGGTCTCGATACATTTTATTTCCCCCGGGGTGCATAGCATAAGGGCTACTATGCACCTCACGTAGAATCATTTGTCTCAATTCCAAATCTTTGGGCATACAAATTCTTTTGCGAAAACACAATACTCCATCATTATTTAATCCAAAATCCCCTAACACACCACCTTCCACTTGTTGAAGTAAGGAACCCAACTTTTCATCTGATAACTGCTTTTCCTTAATCTGACCTACCAACATAGGCTTCACCTGATGTTCGGCTAGCAAACTACCATCTTCATACAAGCTGAGATGAGCGAACATCACTCTCAACTCTGATATCACTTTACGATTCAACGTGTCTGCCATCACGTTAGACTTTCCATGATGATACTCGATTGAGAAGTCATAATCCTTCAACAGATTCTATCCACCTCCGTTGTCTTAAGTTCAACTCCTTTTGGGTAAGGAGGTATTTCAGACTCTTATGATTCGTATAGATGATCAACTTCTTACCGTCTAAGTAATGTCTCCAAATCTTCAAAGCAAACACCACTGCAGCCAACTCCAAATCATGAGTGGGATAATTCACTTCGTGCGGCCTTAACTGACGAGATGCATAAGCCACCACTTTTCCACTTTGCATCAACACACATCCCAAACCTGTGTGTGATGCATCACAGTAAACAATAAACTCCTTTCTAGCCTCAGGTTAAATCAATACTGGAGCTTCCATCAGAATCTTCTTCATTTTCTCAAAGCTATCATGTTGTTGATCTGACCACACAAAAGGCACTCCCTTGCGTAACAGTTTAGTTAGGAGTGCAACAATCAACGAAAACCCTTCAACAAAATGCCTATAATAACCAGCCAATCCTAGGAAACTCTAAATTTCAGCCACTAATTTCAGTGGTTACCAATCCAGCACAGCCTCTACCTTCCGGGGATCAACTCTAATTCCTTTGACCAACACAACATGCCCCAAGAAGGTCACTTCCTTCGGCCAAAATTCACACTTACTAAATTTGGCATAAAGTTGCTTTTCCCGTAATATCTGCAATACTACCCAGATGTACATCGTGCTCTTCTTCATTCTTCGAGTATACCAAGATGTCATCTATGATCGCCACTACAAACAAGTCTAAATAGGGTTGGAAGACTCGATTCATCATGTCCATAAATGTGGCTGGTGCATTAGCCAACCCAAACGACATTACCAAGAACTCATAAAGCCCATAACGAGTTCGAAACACTATCTTATGGATGTCTACCTCATTGACCTTAAGTTGGTGATAACCCGATTTCAAATCTATCTTTGAGAAAACTGAAGCTCCTCGTACTTGATCGAACAGGTCATCGATTCTCGACAATAGATACCTATTCTTGATTGTCAACTTATTCAACTGCCTATAATCAATGCACATACGCATAGACCCATCCTTCTTCTTGACGAACAAGACTGGTGCTCCCCACGGTGACACACTCGGTCGAATGAATCCCCGATCCAACAACTCTTGAATTTGAGCTTTAAGCTCCACTAACTCCTTCGACGCCATTCTATAAGGAGCAATGGACACTGGACCTGTCCCTGGCAATAACTCATTGCCAAACTCTACCTCCCGATCTAGAGGCAATCTAGGAAGTTCCTCGGGAAAGACATCCAAAAACTCTTTCACCCTCCTAACACCTTCCACCGACAATTCCTTAGCATCCAACGCACTAATGAAGGCTAGGAATGCTCCACACCTTTTTCGCACCAACTTTTCTTCCTTTAAAGAAGATACCACATTTGATAGATAATTTCTCCTTTCACCTATCATCACTACTTCCTTATCTTTCAATGTTCTTAGCATCATCCGTTTTGCAGCACAATCCAAGTTCGCACGGTGTTTCACCAGCCAACCCATGCCCAAAATAAGATCGAACTCGCCGAAGGCAGTTCCATCAAATTCGCCAAAAATGTTTCTCCCTGAACTTCTAATGGTACATCTCTAAACAATTTATTTACTATCACTGACTTTCCTAAAAGATTAATTACCGTCATCTCTCTAGCAGTAATCTCAAATCTAATATTCAGATTTCTAGATACATCACTAGCAATATACGAATGGGTGGATCCAATATCTATCAAAGCAGTAACAAGCACATCAAATATGAAGAACGTATCGGTTATCACATCAAGGGCATCGCCATCCTCTTGGCGTCTGACCGTATAGACCAAACCTGGCTGCCTCGCCTCCGCGTTACCCCTGAAACTAGTACCTCTACTGGTGCACCCTGACCTCGTCCTCCACCATTTCTACCTCGACCCAGCCTACAGCCTCTCGGTGGCTGTTAAGCGCCTCTAGCTGGCTGCACATCCTGAGTCTGAGCAGTCAATCGATGGTAATTTTTAAGCTGATGGTCCTTGGAAACACATTTGAAACAACCGTGATTTTCTTCCAGCATTCACCCAAGTGTCGTCTTCCGCAATCTACACATGGCTATATATGATTGGTAGTAGCTGGTACTCTAGCTCGAACTGGCTCATCATTCCTAGGCCTCTTCTGAAACCCTCTAGTAGGACCTGAGTACTTAAAGTCCCTCTTGCTCTTGCCTCTATCTTTTTCTCAGTTTTGCTGCTCCGAGTGCTTAGCCTATTCAACTATCTTGGCTTTCTCCACAAGTGTGGCAAAATTCCTTTCTTGTTGTGGGGAAATCAGTACCCGTAACTCAACCCATCATTAAAACGCACGTAACATTTGTAGTCAATTCGCACTATACCCCGGGCATAACGACTCAGACGTAGAAATTCTGCCTCATAAATTACCACAGTCTTACCTCCTTAAACCAGATTTAAGAATTCCTTCCTTCGGGCATCTACATAGCTAGCCCCTAGATACATTCCTTGGAATGCAGTTTTGAAGAAATCACAAGTTACACGATCGGCCTGAGTGCCTTCCCGAATAGTGAGCCACCATTGATACACCTCATCTCTCAATAAGGACACAGCTCCTCTTAGCTTCTGCTCAGCAGTGCAATCCAGATCATCCATGATCCACTCCACAGCCTCAAGCCAGTATTCTGCGACATTTGGGGCTACACCTGAGATACCGCTAAAAACCTCAGCACCATTTGATCTGAGTCGCTCTGAAATTGAACCACGAGCTGCTAGCCCAGTTCTAACCCCAGCAACCCTTTCCAAGACTCGCAACATTGCTTGGGACAGAGCGATGTCCTCCCTCATACGGTATTGTGATCCAATTTCAATCACGGGTGACGCTGGTGCGTCCATTTTTGGCATATGTCCCGATGCTTCAGACGCAACTCTAGCGCCTCGGCCTCTACCTCAACCACGTCTACCGCATCCACGTCCTCTAGCGCTAATATTGGGTAATTTGATTTAATTTAATTAAAAGACTTATGAATCAATATACTATTTCGATGTTTATTACACAATGTTTTATGAAACATAAGAAGTAAAGTTGTTTTCGTAATCGCATCCTATTGTCTCAATCTCTATAGTTTCGATACCTAAAACTAGAAATTCTAGAGTATTCCTATAGTCATATCATTATAATCACACAATAATAACATACACTTACTTGACTTGGTGCCGGATACCTGTGGTGCCATACTTCTTTTAAAACATATGTTTTAAATTTTTACATTTTAAAACAGTTTTGAAAAAATATTTTTGAACCCAAACCACAATCGAGTTTTGAACCGGGCTCTGATACCATAAAATATAACACCCAAACCCGGCCCATACGTTAAGGCTATATTTGACATGTCACATGAGAAAATACTACTAAGTCCTTTTTCCCTAAACAGATCAATTAAAAAAACTCCCTTTTAAAAATTTTTGATAAAGTATTATTGAATAAAAATTTGATTGATAATTCGATAAATTTGAGATATGAAAATCTTATAAATCGTGACTTTGAAAATATCGTTAATGGTTTGAGAAGAAGTTGAAAAAATAATTTTCAAAAGTGTTGATGAAAATTTTAAGAGAAATTTTCGAGTTAAAAATATGTTTATAAAAGTTTATTATGAAACCCTTTTATCCTATTTTAAGAAAATGATTATTTTAGTTTTAGAAAAAATTTCAATTCAAATACTTAGAGCAATTTATAAATTCGTCAAACATAAAACAAAACAAAAATTAATTCAGAGGCCTTATTACAACCTCAACTCAAAATAGCAAAGTAATTAAAAGTACTAAAAGAAATCCAAATTTCAAATTAAACCATTTTTTGTAGTATAGCCTCCTCCGAGTCATCCATGGCCCAAGTCTCCATCACTGATCATTACCTAAAAGGGGTAAGGAAAACGGGGTGAGTTATAGAACTCAGTGTGTAACCCACTTACCGTTGTCCATTAAGCCAAAATCCATTAAGCAATTATTTGGGCCTAAGCCCATATACAATAATGTATCGAATATAACATGTATATGAAATGCAATTCCCAAACCAAACCTAATAATCCATCCGCTACACACCCCACGGACCAACCAACACACCTGTGGGGATCAAGTTAACCCACCCCGCCAACATACCCAAATTAGGCATTTAGCCATTTATAACAAATTTTATCGTGGACAAGCCACCAAAATCTCATAAGATCGTATTAACGATCATATTTGTGGTAGTGCCACCGATATTTCTTCTCTTCATCATTTTCCCATCCCATGCAGAATCATGTGTATGCATCGTACATATCAAACAAACTCTTTACAATATAACAACGATAATTAAAAATTCAAAACTTTTTTACCAATACTAAGGCCCATTACTCTTTAGCAACAATCGGCCCATTAGGGCAAAATATCAGATCGAACCAATTTATCACATATCAATTCGGCCCATTTAGTCACATATCAGTCTGGCCCATTTTATCACATATCAATTTGGCCCATTTAGTCACATATCAATTTGGCCTATTTTATCACATATCAATTTGTAACTCTCATAGTGTTGTTACCGATTTTATCACTTTTATCTAAGTAATGCATATTTGGCAATTTTTCTCGATTTTCACTATAATACGAATTTAATCGTAGCGATTCGTCAAAAAATGATAACAATCCTTAAACCCACAAAAAATGGTGTAAGATTGCACACCTGATTACCGTAAGCACTAAGCCTTCCTGATCGTCGACACCTAAGATACCGTAACATTTGATTAGTCAACGTACGCCATTTAAAAAATCTACTTTAAAACAATTGATCTAAAATTTTACCCTCGAGATCGTGGATGACTACGATTTGTCAGTTTTCCCGATTGACGACCCACAACCCGATGGAAAATCCCAAATCGCTAATGCCTCAAAATTGCGAACAAACTCGAATAGTCGATTCTCACCGGATGAGGGTCCACAACCCGATGGAAATCCTGAATCACCGATACCACCCTTCTCTTGAATTTAGGAGTAGGGATCGCTAATCCACTCCTTTTTCGATCTTCAATCACTATCCCTTTCGATTCGATATTGCTTAACTCCATTGAAATCAAATATTAGTCAAAACTAATATTACGTTCATATGAACGATTGATTTAAGGAATAGGTTGACTTACCACAAAAATTCGAGTGATCAACGATTAAATAGATCAAGCGATAAAGTCCCTATAATAAAATCGGTTAATCATCACCATACTAATAACATCTTAACGAATAAAGAGTGATTATATAATCTGTGAAGAACTTTTACCTTAAAGATTTTAGGACCGATTTCTAGCGTTTATACGATGACTTCAGAAAATCCAAGTTTTAGCCTTCCACTATATTTCTACGGAGAAAAAAAGATCTTGTTTGAGAGAGAATAATTGATGGTCTCGCTCAAAATGACCATCCCAAACCAAAAATATAGATTCGGCATGACAAGAAGGAAGATTAATAGTTGAAAGGAACACTTACCGATTAATCAATAAATGAGTGCTAATATGGATGAGAAGAAGGATAAAGAAGAAATAAAGATTTGGTTATAGAGGAAAATATATGTTGATATTCGGTTATAAGGAAAATGAATAAAAGAGAAGGATTTGATTCAAAATGAAGCTTTGCTTTTAAGATATGGAAGAAGGGTTGAAAGGGTGATTAAAAGAAAAGAAAAAAGAGAAGATGGGTGTTCACTAGTTTTGGTTTTCAAAATAAATGATGAGTGAACAAACTTTGGTCTCATAGATTTGGGTACATTCGGCAACAAAAGAAAGAAAAGATGAGAATAAGTTCACCAATGGCTTGAAGAATCGGCAAGAAAGAAAATATAGGGAGAAAGAAAAATGACACCAATGTTGCATAAATGAATTTTGGCCAAAAACAAAACCAAAACTTTCACCAGTTGCCAAAGACCAAATTCAGCTAGGAGAAAAGAATTTTGGAGAAAAATGGTACACTTGATACAAAAGAAATTCTACCAAAACAAACACTAGAACTTTACCAAAACACCAAAGGAAAATTCGGCTATCCCCCCTAACACCCAAAACCGTCCACATACATAGCTAAAATAGTCAACAATTTGCCACCCATACTTTCCATAACATCTTCCTTGAAAATTGCCACTTGTTTCCCTTACTTTCCCTTTTTTTTTTCTTGATTTCTTTCCTCACCTTCATTCTTTCCTATTCTCTTTAGCCATCTTACCATAAAAATAATAGTTTACCTTGCCATAATTACACCTTGGCCGACACTTAGGGAAGGAATGAAAAAATAAAAGTCAAAAATTGCACACAATGGGATTCGAACCTCTTCCTTCAAGGTACTACATGTGGTGCCATAACCTCTTTACTAATTGCTCACTTATGCTAACCATTTACTCATTTATTACTATAAGTTTTAAGGTCACTTACTCTATCTCCTTAAAGTGCTAAATGCCAAAATTTTTACTAGGTCCAAATAAACCCCGAGCCTCCTCAGGACCTCCTAAACATAAACAATTAATAGGTTAACTAGCTTAGAACCAAAAATAATGCAACACATAAAATTCCAAATTTTAGGATGTTACAGTTTTTTTTTTTTATTGTTGAAGTTTTCATTTGTGTGAAGTTTGATTTGATTTAATATATGTTAATAAAGTTATAACAGTTGAAAACACTGTTAACTGAATCATCAGTTTTGGTTCAGTCTGAATCGAGTAAAGAGTTTATGATTTTCAATCATGTGTCATTGAATGGTTTGGAGTGTGTTTTAGTACAAGAATGTATAGTGATGGCTTATGCTTCCATAGAGTTAAAGTTGCATGAAAAGAGTTATTCGATGCATGAATTAGAGATGGTTGACATTGTAATTGCATTGAATAGTTAGCGACATTAATGTTTGGTGAGTAATGTAACCTATTTGATGACTGCACGAGTTTAAAATATTTGATGTTATAGAGAGATTTGAATTTGGGATAGCAAAGATGGCTTGAAATATTGAAAGATTTTAAGTTAGTAATTGGTTATCATCCTGGACAAATGATTATAGTCACAGATATTTTGAATAAGAAATCTTTGTGTGCTTTACAAGCAATGAATACGCGATTGATATTATCGGATGATGGATAGATATTAGCTGAGTTAAAAGATAAATTGATGTTTATTCCGTGATTTTGTCAAGATCAGAAATGTATCAGTGAATTGCAAGTTAAAAGAGTTCAACGTGAATTGAATTCTTATTTAGAGCTTTAGATTGGAACCGATGATTATTTGTTGTTTCGAGATAGAGTTCGTATCGAGAAATCTAGAGATTATACAACAATTGTTATATCTAGCTCACAGTGGTAATTATCATTCATTCGGGGAATATTAAGATGTAAAATAATTTATCAACGAGAAAGTTTTACCTTCGGACTATTATAGTCGTGAATGAGTATGAAACGTGATACTTTGACTTGTATCCAAATGTCTAATTTATCAACTCCATTATTTAAGTTAAAGTGATTATCAAGTACCTTCGGATGATTAAGTGAATATCAAGATTGCAATTACCGAACTCCGTTGTTATTGGATCGAGCTTTGTGAGAAAAGATTCACCGGATTGATTTCAACAGAGAAATTAAAGAGAAAGTGAAAGTAATTCATAACAATTAGAAAGCAGTTTCAGAGTGACATAAAACATATGCAGACTTGATATGTAAAAGCATTAAATTTCAGTTAGTGAACTGAGTGTTTGTGAAAGTATTGCTGTGAGAATAGAATTTCTCAAATTAGCTATAAAGAGAAGTTGAGTTCGTGATTTATCGAGCCATATGAGATTATTGAGAAAATAAAGCTAGTGGCTTATTCAACTTATATTATTGTTAGAACTTGAGAAGATCCATAATGTGTTTTTTCTTTATATCTATGATACGACAATTTAGATAAGACCCTTTGTATATAATATCTCATTCAGAAGTTAAAATTCAGCTTGAAATGACGTATAGCAAAGGACAGATCAGTATCTTAGCTCGTGATATTAAAGAGTTGAGAAATCCGAGGTTATGTGAGAAATTGGTAAGGTTATACGAAAGCAAATCACTAATTTATTCTCTGATAAGATTTTCAAGAACAAAAATCTCTAAGGGGGGAGAGTTATAATAGCCCGTTTTTTAGTTAAATCTGAACAGTGGTTTTGGGACCATAAATCTAAAGTCAAAATATTTATTTTATTATTTTAATAAGGTCTACAGCATTATAGATTAATTACGTGAAAGTTTCGTAAGGAAATTTTACCGTTTGAATGCTTAATTTGGTAAAAGGACTAAATCGCGTAAAGTGTAAAAGTACAATTATATCAAATTAAAGTGTTTATTAGCTATGGTTTTTAAAGTGAGGGTCCTCAAATGGTAATTAAACCATTTGAAATGTGAGTGGACATTTATGGGCATTATTATGTATGTTTTAATGGTTTTATTATAACGTTAATATAGTAAATTAATTAATAATGTTATAATTAATAAAACAAAAGGCTATTTTTCTATTCATTCATCTTCTAACCAAAATTCCATAAAGAAAAACAACCATGGGAGCTTGAATATTCGGCCAAAAAAATTTGTGTGCATGTAAGTCCATTTTTGTCCCCTTTTTAATGATTTCTATGTTTTCGAGATCGTTGTAGCTAGTACTAGCTAGCCCAGTGACTAATTTGCAAAACTGTTAAATATTTTGAATGATGCCATTGATGAATACATATGTTTTTTGATGTTTTATGATAGATTATTAAAGTTTGTTGTGAATTATACAAGTTTTATAAAGTGATTTTTAGTAAAATGCAAAATAGGGATTAAATTAAGAAAAGTGTAAAGTTAGTGGTTAATATGTGAACTAAATGAAAATTATGTCCTGCTAGGGAACTATGGTAATTCAGCTAGCATGGATCTATTGGGAATTTCATAAATTTGTGATTTTATAAGATAAGGACTAAATTACAAAAAGTGAAATAATAGGGGCAAAATGTAATTTACCAAAGCTGTAAATTGTGCTAAATTGAATGAAATAATGATTAAATACGTGATATTTCCAAGCCTTTTTGCCACCCTGAAATATAAACTCATTCATTTAATCACAAGTAGAACATAACATAACAATATTAAACTATTAAGAATCCTTAAATTATCATTCATTCCACATATATTTTAATCAATTACTTGCATAGACGTTCATTTCATTAAACTCATTAACATTATAACATAAACTTGACAATATTGGCCAATTCACCATGGCCCTTTACAAAATGAGTATAAAATACTAATAGCCAACCCTTTGGCCTTCAAATATGACAAGACACAAGATGATTAAGTCCCTACACATGCCATACTCAAAATGAATTAACTTTACTATACCAAAAAGATAGTTGATAGTGTGATTCGAGCTCCGACGTTATATGATCCCCGAGCTAACTTGGCGAAACTACAAGAAAAGGGGAAAAAGAGATAGGTAAGCATATAGCTTAGTAAGTTTGCATGAAATTCTAAAACAACATAAGTGCTTTCATTAAATTCATGCATCTATTGGAACAATAGCAATATAAGTCTCAAATGCTTAAACATACTCATCCGTACTTACTCATACTTATTGTTACCCATCTCATGTTACATTATATGTTTATAACTTGTATTTTCTGATGGTACGTATATCACTTATCACATAACTTAGCACATATACTAACATGAGCACAAATTCAAATCTTCATCATTCTTAATCGTAAAAGAAACTCAAAGTCATCCACAAATAGTTTTGGTTCTATGCCATTTTACATACTTAGCTCTTTTGCCCATGAACTAATCAGATTATCGTAGGATATTCAAACTTATCATGCATAAATTTTGATGCCAATGCCATGTCCCAAATATGGTCTTACATGGGATCACCTATTGATGCCAATGCGATATCCAGATATGGTCTTACATAGGATCTTTTAGCTCGATGTTGAAGCCATGTCCCAGACCTGGTCTTATACGAGATCATACACAGATGTCGATGCCATGTACCAGACATGGTCTTATACGAAATCATCCTTTGGTGTCGAGGCCATATCCCGGACATCATCTTACATAGGACCTTCTTTATTCAATGCTATGACATAAGTATCCTCATTATCTCGAATCCTTATCCAGGATTTCACTTAGCTTATTTTCATCATTTCCTCATTGAAGCTATGTCACTTGATTTTCATTACTATATCATACATTTTCATTATATTAAGTAGTTTCAAATATCGAAACATTATGAAACTTTAAATTCATACAAACTTACCTCGATTCTCAAAATGTGTATCGATGCTCGATTTAGTCCTCAATTTTGCTCTTGCCTCGATTTCAGTTCGGGCTTCGTGTTTCTTGATCTATAGTAATAATTTCACTTGTTAAAAACACACATTGACTAAATTGACTAATTCATGTTTTGGCAAAATTACGATTCTACCCCCAAACTTTTTCATTATTACTCTTTTGCCCCTAGGCTCTTAAAATGATTTTCATTTAACTTTCTTGCATTTCAAGCCTAGCCGAATCATATTTTCAACTATAACCACATTCAATTTTCATTATGTCCCTCATGTATGACCATTTCTACAACTTTTACAATTTAGTCCTTTTATGCATTTTTTCATGAAAATCACTTAGAAAAAGATGTTTATCATACATCAAACTTTCATATTCTTCCATAAAACATAAAAATACAAGCATGTCATGCATGGGTAAATTTTTGAACATAAACCCTAGCTCAAAATATAGCTAGAAATAGCTAAACTGAGCTACGAAGGTCTCAAAAATATGAAGAACATTAAAAATAGTGTTAGGATGCACTTACTATCAAGCTTGAAAGTTGAAGAAACCCTAACTATAGCTCCTTGCAAATTTTGGCACTAAAGGAAGAATATGGACAAGATTTTGGCTTGTTTTTCCATTTTAATTCTTTTATTTACCAAATGACAAAAATGCCCTTAATGATCCTTTCTTGAGATTTTTCCTTCCCATGCCCATTTTTTTCCATCATCAAATATAATGGTCAAATTGTTAAATAAGGACCTCTAGAAATTTTTATAATTATTTCATACTTAAATCTTCTACGATCTCATATTTTCTAATCTTTACAATTTACTCCTAATGGACAATTTAATCACTAATTAATAAAATTTCTTTCTGAGATTTTTACACAATCATGAAATCACCTCATAAGCCTCATAGAAATCATAAAACTCATCTTTTTACTTTAGATTTGTGGTCTCGCACCACTATTCCGAATAGGCCCTCAGTCGGGCTATTACAATTTCCTCCTTAGGATTTTCCTCCCCGAAAATCTTACCAGTGAAATGGTTTGGGTATTGGTTCCTCATAGCCTTCTCGGGCTCCCATGTAGCCTCTTCTACCCCATGTCTTTGCCACAATACTTTCACAAGGGCTATACTTTTATTTCTTAACTGCTTGACTTCTCGGGCAAGAATCTTGATCGGTTCTTCACCATATGTCATATCAGGTTGAATTTCAACCTCCATCAACGTAATTACATGTGAAGGGTTTGATTGGTACCAACGCAACATAGACACGTGAAACACATTATGAATCTTTTCTAACTCAGATGGCAAAGTAAACCAATAAGCTACCGGCCCAATTATCTCAATGATTTCATATGGTCCGATAAAACGCAGACTCAATTTGCCTTTTCGACCAAATCTAAGAACTTTCGTCCATGGTGACACTTTCAGGAATACTCTATCGCTGACTTGACACTCAATCTCTTTCCTTTTCAAATCCGCATAAGATTTTTGTCTGTCAGAAGCAGCCTTTAAACAATCTCAAATCACTTTTACCTTCTCTTCGGTTTCTCTAACCAAATTAACCTCGTGGACCTAATTTTCCTTAAGTTCAGTCCAATATAAAGGCGATCGGCACTTATGCCCATACAAAGCCTCATAATGCGCCATTTTCAAGCTTGATTGATAACTGTTTTTGTAGGCTAATTCTACCAATGGTAAGTACTTTTCCCAGCTGCCCTGAAACCCAAGAACACAACATCTGAGCATATCTTTGAGAACTTGTATCAACCTCTCCTATTGGCCGTCAGTTTGGGGATAAAAGCCTTACTAAAATTCAACTTTGTGCCTAAGGCCTCTTGTAACTTTTTCCAAAATCTGGACGTAAATATCGGATCTCTATCCAATATAATAGATAAAGGCACTCCATAAAGTCTCACAATCTCTGAGATATACAAGTTTGCCAACTTATCCAGGGAATAATCGATACGCACCTGTACGAAATGGGCTGACTTCGTAAGTCTATCAACTACGACCCACACAGTATCTTTCTTGCTTGGTGTCAATGGCAACCTTATTACAAAGTCCATAGTAATTCTATCCCACTTCCACTCGGGCACCATAATAGGTTGAAGCAAACCCGAGGGTACTTGGTGTTCTGCCTTTACTTGTTGACAAATCAAGCATCTTGAAACAAAATCAAAAATATTTTTCTTCATACTTGGCCATCAATACCATTTCATCAAATAATTATACATCTTGGTGCTACCCGGATCTACAAATAGGCATCCATTATGTGCCTCATGCAAAACTTTACGAATGAGCTCATCATTTCATGGTACACAGATTCTATCTCTGAACATCAAACACCCATCTAAATCAATCCAAAAATCAGACTTAATACCCGACTCGCATTTAACTCTTTTGGCTTGCAACTCACTGTCATTCTTCTGTGCCTCATAAATCTCTTGGAGGAACATTGATCTAGCCCTCAACTCAGCTAGAATAGAACCATCATCGAACAAACTCACATGTGTATTCATAGCCCTCAAGGAAAGATTATCTACTTAAGGCATCGGTGACTACTTTCGCCTTTCCCGGGTGGTAGTCAATGACTAACTCATAATCTTTTATCAACTCTAACCATCTTTGCTGCCTTAAATTCAATTCCTTCTGAGTCATCAAGTACTTTAAACTTTTGTGATCAGTGAATATCTGACATCTTTCACCATACAAATGGTGTCTCCAAATCTTCAATGCAAAAACAATAGCAGCCAACTCTAAATTATGTGTCAGATAGTTCTTCTCGTGTGCCTTCAACTTTCTAGAAGCATATGCTATCACCTTACTTTCTTGCATAAGTACACAGCCTAGTCGATTTAAGCATGCATCGCTGTAGATCACAAATTCATTTTTCGATTTAGGTTGTACTAGAACTGGAGCCTCTGTCAACATTGCCTTTAATTTCTTAAAACTCTGTTGGCACTTTTTAGTCCATTCAAACTTTACATTTTTCTGTAACAGTTTTCATCATTTGAGTCTCTATCATAGAAAACCCCTTAACGAACCACCTATAATAGCTAGCTAGGCCCAGAAAGCTTCTAACCTCAAATACATTTTTTGGCGGTTTCCAATCAACAATCGCTGAAATCTTACTTGGGTCAACTCGGACTCGCTCTCTTGAGACAATATGCCCCAAAAATTCAAATTCCTTAAGCCAAAACTCACTTTTGCTGAACTTGGCATACAACTGATTATCTCGTAAAATATGTAAGACGGTCCTCAAGTGGCCAGCATGCTCATGCTCATCACACTAATATATCAATACGTCATCAATAAAGACGACCACAAACTTATCCAAGTGTGGCTGAAAAATGCGATTCATTAAATCCATAAACACCGCAGGGGCATTTGTTAAATCGAAAGGCATGATTAAAAATTCATAGTTCCCATACCTCGTTTGAAAAGTCGTCTTTGGCACATTTGAATCTTTTACTTTCAACTGGTAATAACCGGACCTCAAGTCTATCTCAGAAACAGAGTGGCTCCCTTCAATTGATCAAATAAATCATCGATCCTTGGCAATGGGTACTTATTCTTCACAGTAACCTTATTAAGTTGTCGATAATCTATACATAATCTCATGGACCCGTCTTTCTTTTTCACAGATAGCACTGGAGCACCCCACGAAGAATAACTCAGTCTTGCAAAACCTTTGTCCATCAGCTCTTGCAACTGTGCTTTCAATTCCTTCAACTCAGTTGGAGCCATTATGTAAGGAGTAATCGATATAAGTACAGTACCAGGGACTAACTCGATACCAAATTCAATCTCTCTAACCGGAGGTAACCCTGGTAATTCTGTTGGGAATAAATCTGGGTACTCACATACTATTGGTACTGGTTCAATCTTTAACTCAGTTTCTTTGGCATTCATTACAAAAGCAAGATACGCCTCATACCCTTTTCTTACATATTTCTGAGCAGACATGTGAGAGATCACTACTGGCGATCTGTCTTGTTCATCTAATTCAACATGAAGAGTGTCCCCATTTTCACATCTCAACTCAATATATTTCTTTCCACAATTTACTGTCACATCATGAGTGGTTAACCAGTCCATACCAAGAATTATATCGAATTCATCAAATGGCAATAGCATGAGATTTTCCTTAAAACAATGATGTAACACCCCAATCCTGGCTCAGGCGTTATGACCGGATCTAGTATGTCACATAGAACGGTTGTTTAAAAACTTGCGCGTTCGTTTTAAAAGTTCATGTTCTCTTTGAAACTTTGAGCTTTGTTGTTTGTGAAAATCCAATTGGTCTTTATGGTTTTCTTATAAAAATGTTATTGTTATTATTTTCGAAAACTTGTTTATAACAGAAATCAGATTCAGTGAATTGCGAATATGTGATATTTTGAAAATAGTTATTGTCGTTTCATGAAAACCACTTATTTATAAGTTTAACAGTTATTAATGAAAAATTAAAAGAAAATAAACCAACGACCTTATTACAAAATATTAACCCAAAATAAATAAACTTGAAATAAGGTAAAACTGAATTTACTAAGTTCACGAGAAATATTCCCGATGTATGGCCACCACAAAGTCCTCCAGCTCCAAATCCTCTAACGTTAGGAATCACCTGCAAGGTTAAAGCAGAGGGGTGAGTTACGAGAACTCAGTGTGTTATCCTCTAATCGATCATTAACTGGGCCCAAGCCCATACAGAAACAGACTGGGCCAAAGCCCATACAGAAGTAAACTGGACCAAGCCCATGCAGAAGCAAACTGGGCCGAAGCCCTATTAACATGATAATGCAACCAGAGTATATAGCCCAACCTACACACCACCCGTACCAGCCCAACACACTGTGGGGACCTCTAAATCGACCCACCCATCCGCTAGGCACCAATAAGGCAGACCAGCTGCTAATCACAAAATTTGTGGCGAAGCCACCAGAATAACAAAATATATGTGGCATAGCCACTATACAGATTGTGGCAGAGTCACCAGAATATACTTCCTCCGATCAACAAACCCAACCCAATGCATGATGTCGTGACATAAATATTTCGTGTATGCAGTATGTCACAATCATAATCAATCATATAAATATCACACACATATCATTTAAACTACTACTAGGGTATAACGGTATTTACCCTCCAAGGGTGTTTCTATAATTTACCCTCTAGGGGTATTTTAGTAATTTAACCTCCAAGGGTATTTCGATAATTTACCCTCCAAGTGTATTTTGGTAATTTACCCTCCAGGGGTATTTCAGTAATTTACCCTCTAGGGGTATTTTGGTAATTTACCCTCCAAAGGTATTTCGATAATTTACTCTCCATGGGTATTTCAGGAATTTATCCTTCAAAGGGTATTTCAATAATTTAACATTTAACGGCCTTTCCGAAGGCCTACTATCGTCGCTCGAGCGACATAGAAACCTTTTTGGGTCTCTACAAAACTATTGGGCCCAAAAATCCATTTTAGGCCTAAATAGGCCCACACGCTCGTGTGGCCCAAAACGCATGGTTTCGATTTCAGACTTGCAGATTTTTCATTCGGGCCTATTATTTGCTAGTTTTCCAATAGTTTTGCCCAAGTGGCCCGAATAGCCATTGGGCTCATTTGGCCCATTATAGCCTCAGTATCGCGAGAGTGTTCATGACACTCTCAATGGCTTAACGCCACGATTCGCATCTCGATTTACCACTACGAGCGCTCACACGCTCGAGTGGTCCCAAATGCCGACTTTTCAGCCTTTTGGCTTTTGACCGTTTCTCAAAGCATCACAAGCATTCATCGTTGAAAAGGATGTGAGATTACACACTTGATTACGATTTATGATACTCGGCACTATATCCAGAATACCTGAGATCCATATTGACTAACAGTTAGTCTCATCACTGGTAAAGCATAACGAAAGCTTGAGTCCAAAATAGTCACTAACTTCACTTACCACAAAGAGATTCCCTTCGATACACCAAGACAACTCGGTTCTACCCCTTGACTAACACCAACGAGTTCCTAACACAATTGATGTACCAAAACAACCGGAGTTACCAATCACCCACATTCGGTCAATAGAGAAAAACCCACAATAATAATTAGCACTGCTTACCCTTAGTTTCGGCAAGAACAGGTTCTTGAACAATCAGAAGTTGGACCCTTACACCCTTTAGATATGGTAATCAACACAACAAGGGGAATCGAGATGGCCGAGGGTGGGTGGATTCAGCCTAAACCATAAAGGATTGAGAATGAGTACTTCAATTTTGAGAAGAAGTAAAAGAGATGAAAGAGAAAAAGAGGAAAGAAACATTACCTTTGATCAGAGAGAAACCGAATAGAAAGAAGAGATTCAACACCCAAAAAGAAAAACACCAAACTTCTAGCTACCTAGTAATTAGCTAAAGAAACCAAAGTAGAGGTAGGGCAGCTATTGACCTAAGAAGAGATAAAAAGTGAATGAAATGAGAGGTTAGCAAGAGATGATTAGGCCAACAATGTTTGGTCTATTAGGAAATGTAAAGAAAGAAAAATGCACAAGAGGTAAAAGGTGGTAAGAATGAAAAGTGCTCAAATTGCTTCTCAAGAGAAATCCCGAAAGAACAACAAAAAGCAAAACATATAACTCAAGAGAGGTTTTGGTTCTACCAACACACTAAGCTACCAAATTTGCTACACAAAAACCCACCTCTAGTCAAAATTCCCCCTTAGAGACCCGCACATACGGCCAACACTTCCTTCCACTTGAATCCCACGATTTTCTCCCCTTTTTGCTCCACAAATTGCTCTCCACCTCATATTCAAACTGTTTGACTCTTTCTCCAACCACCCTAGCAGAGTTTGGTCCCAACTCTGCTTCCTCCTTTCCTGAGCTCAAAATAATAACCTCCAAAATGCCAATTATGAGATTCGAACCTCCAACCTCCTTGCACTTCCCTTGACGCCACACTACCTTGCCACATGCTCTCTTGTGTCTCTATCATGCACAACTAAAAATAAGTCCATAGCCAAAGTCTAATTCCATTTTTAAAAAAAATCTAAAAGAAATGTAAGCACAAAGACTTGAACCTTGGACCCTTTGCTCTCTCTCTCAGGCGTCACCTCATTGTCTCTCATGTGGCATCATTCCCTTGTCTCTTATGTGGGGTCATTTTCCATTAGACCACAACTCCTTTTTGTGTCATTTCTCTCCATATTTATTCTTAAAGCCTACTTACTAACTCCCAGGGTTTTATTCACCTAAAACCAAAATTTCCCTAAAGCTATAGTTTGAGCCTGGGACTTCATAGAAGCCCCCTAACCTTCTCAAATCACTCACCTAATAGGTCCAACTTGCATCAATACCGTTCTCATGTTCTCAAAAATCTTAAACGCTCAATTCCCCAAGGCCCAATGGGCCCAATCCTACTAGGCCCAACTACGGGTCATTACAAATGACCTCTAATCATCAATGGGCAATCTTTGCATACCTTATCAACTAGCACACTTTTGCCTAAAGGATTAGACACCTTTATCACAAATTCTGTAGACTCTACGGGCATATTCATTTTAGATACTAATTTCATGCAAATGTATGAATGGGTAGATCTCGGATCTATTAAAGCAATAACTTTAGTATCATGGAGACAAAATGTACCCGTAATCACATCAGGAGATGATTCCTCTTCGCGAGCACGAATGGTATAGGTCATCACAGGCGCTATACCTTCAGATCTTATAGCTTGCTCTCTAGGCGTATTCTTACTACTTGTTCCATTTCTAGTGTTTCTTTGTGGCCTTCCTCTAGCAGTGCCTCCCGGTCTTACATCGTGAGGCTTCTCTTTCTCATCCACCTCAGGGCAATTTCTAATAAAATGATCTAGAGACCCACACTTGAAACAGACCTTTTCATTTGCTTGACATTCGTCGGTATGATGCTTGCCACACTGTGGGCACTCTGGTCTACTCGGTCGAGCGTTGCTAACACTAGCAACTGATGTGGTCTGGGCTTTAGACCCTAGGTATTGTTTGCTCTTACTTTTGTTTGAAACCTCAGCTGAAGTAGCTAATCGGGTAGGAAAATCTCTCAAATTCTTAGACGAAGACTGAAATGACTTACCTAATTGTCTCTTTCTTAGGTCACAAGACTCCATCTCAGCTTTTCCTTTCTCTTTCACTAATTCCTCAACCTTACAAGCCTGGTCCACTAACACAACAAATTCCTTTAACTCGAGGACACCAACAAACAATTTGATATCTTCATTTAGTCCGTCCTCAAACCTCTTACACATGATGGCTTCAGAGGACACACACTCCTGAGCGTACTTATTGAGTCTCACAAACTCGTGCTCGTACTCAGTCACCGTTATCTTGCCTTATTTTAGTTCAAGGAATTCCTTTCTCTTCTGATCAATGAATCTTTGGCTTATGTATTTCTTCTAGAATTCTTCTTGGAAAACTCTCATGTAATTCTTTCCATTTGTACAATCGACACAAGGGTATTCCACCACTAATAAGTGGAATCTCTCAGAAGAGAAACCACACACTTCATGCACTCTTTAAGTGTACAAGATAATTAATCAAGTACCCTGATGGTATTTTCAAGCCAAAATTTGGCCTTTTTGGAACATCATCTTTACTAGCCCGAAATTCCTCGGCTTCTTATTTTTGGATTCTATCGACCGGAGGCTTTTTCTTTCTTACTACTTCTACCACTTGGGGAGCTACAGGAGTAGGTTAAAGAATAGGCGGGGGTGGAGGAGGTTGAGCATTAGGATTTGCTCGAATGTACTCAGTGTACCAATTGCTCATCATACAGGGAAAGGCTTCTCGGGCCTCTTCTCCTTGACCTAAAGTCTCGGGTCTACTCTCTACTGGTGCAGTCCCTTGACTCATACTTAGGATCCATTGACTATATAAAAACACAATTCAAATCGTCAAGAGTCATCACACTATCATTACACAAGTACTCTTACGTATGGCATGTATAACTAAACTCATACTTACGCTACGCTAGTACAAGAACTGACTAAATGTAGCTCTGATACCACTAAATGTAACACCTCTTACCCATGTCCGGTGCCGGGACCAAATACGAGGCATTTTCATGTTTAACCTTGTTTGAACATGTAATACTGGGCTATAAAATTTCGTTCCAACTTAAAACTTTTCTTTCTTATTCAATACATACATATCATGGGCCTACAAGGCCTTAACATACATCCGAAGGTTTCAGAGTTCAACTGGAAAATTTTACACTTTTTGAAAATTTTTGCCTAAATAAGGGTCACACGCCCGTGTGACTTGGGACACGCCCGTGTGGTCTCACATGCTTATGTCCCTAGCCCGTGTAGAATTTATTTTTATTTCGAATCTACAGGAGTTTCCATACAGTTGGACACACACCCGTGTCAATAGCCCTGTCCTTCACACGGTCTAAACACGCCCATGTCCTCACCCATGTGTGAAAACTAGGGTATTCTTTTTATGAAGTCAGGAACCCCTCAAGAAGCACACGGCCTAGGCACACACCCGTGTGACGATTCGAATTCTCACAATTAAAATGCAGGGGACACACGGCCAATTAACACACCCATGGTGCTGACCGTGTGTCACACACGGCCTAGGCACACACCTGTGTGTCTACCGTGTGGACACTTAGAGGCTATTTCCAAGCCTTTTTGCCACCCTAAAACATAAACTCATTCATTTCATCACAAGTAGCACATAACATAGGAATATTAAACTATTAAGAATCCTTAAATTATCATTCATTCCACCTATATTTTAGTCAATTACTTGCGTAGACATTCATTTCATTAAACTCATTCATGTTAGAACATAAACGTGACAATATTGGCCAATTCACCATGGCCCTTTGCAAAATGAGTATAAAACACTAATAGCCAACCCTTTGGCCTTCAAATATGACAAGACACAAGATGATTAAGTTCCTACACATGACATACTCAAAATGAATTAACTTTACTATACCAAAAGGGCAGTTAATAGTGTGATTCGAGCTCCGATGTTCTATGATCCCCGAGGTAACTTGGCGAAAATCCAAAGAAAGAGAAAAAAGAGAGGGGTAAGCATATAACTTAGTAAGTTTACATGAAATTCTAAAACAACATAAGTGCTTTCATCAAATTCATCCATCTATTGGAACAATAGCAACATAAGTCTCAAATGCTTAAACATACTCATCCGTACTTACTCATACTTATTCTTACCCATCTCATGTTACATTATAGGTTTATAACTTGTATTTTCTGATAGTACCTGTATCACTTATCACATAACTTAGCACATATACTAAGATGAGCACAAATTCAAATCTTCATCATTCTTAATCATAAAAGAAACTCAAGGTCATCCACAAATAGTTTTGGTTCTATACCATTTTACATACTTATCTCTTTTTCCCATGAACTAATCAAATTATCATAGGATATTCAAACTTATCATGCATAAATTTTGATGCCAATGCCATATCCCAGATATGGTCTTACATGGGATCACCTACTGATGCTGATGCGATATCCAGATATGGTCTTACACAGGATCTTATAGCTCGATGTTGAAGCCATGTCCTAGACCTAGTCTTATACGAGATCATGCACTGATGTCGATGCCATGTACCAGACATGGTCTTATACAAAATCATCCTTTGGTGCCGAGGCCATATCCCAGACATGGTCTTACACGGGACCTTCTTTATTCAATGCTATGACATAAGTATCCTCATTATCTCGAATCTTTATCCATGATTTCACTTAGCTTATTTTCATCATTTCCTCATTGAAGCTATGTCACTCAATTTTCATAGCTATATCATACATTTTCATAATATTAAGTAGTTTCAAATATCGAAACATTATGAAACTTTAATTCATACAAACTTACCTCGATTCTCAAAATGTGTATCGATGCTCGATTTAGTCCTCGATTTTGCTCTTGCCTCGATTTCAGTTCGGGCTTCGTGTTTCTTGATCTATAATAATAATTTCACTTGTTAAAAACACACATTGACTAAATCAACTAATTCATGTTTTGGCAAAATTACGATTCTGCCCCCAAACTTTTTCAATATTACTCTTTTGCCCCTATGCTCTTAAAATGATTTTCATTTATCTTTCTTGCATTTCAAGCCTAGCCGAATCATATTTTCAACTATAACCACATTCAATTTTCATTATGTCCCTTATGTATGACCATTTCTACAACTTTTACAATTTAGTCCTTTTATGCATTTTTTCATAAAAATCACTTAGAAAAAGATGTTTATCATACATCGAACTTTCATATTCTTCCATAAAACATCAGAATACAAACATGTCATGCATGGGTAAATTTTTTAACATAAACCCTAGCTCAAAATATAGCTAGAAATAGCTAAACTAAGCTACGAGGGTCTCAAAAATATAAAGAACATTAAAAATAGGGTTAGGATGCACTTACTATCGAGCTTGAAAGTTGAAGAAACCCTAACTATGGCTCCTTGCAAATTTTGGAACTAGAGGAAGAATATGGACAAGATTTTGGCTTTTTTTCCATTTTAACTCTTTTATTTACCAAATGACAAAATGCCCTTAATGATCCTTTCTTGAGAATTTTCCTTCCCATGCCCATTTTTTTCCATAATCAAATATAATGGTCAAATTGTTAAATAAGGACCTCTAGAAATTTTTATAATTCTATTTCATGCTTAAATTTCTTCATGAGATTTTTACACAATCATGAAATCAACTCATAAGCCTCATAGAAATAAAAAAACTCATTTTTTTACTTCAAATTTGAGGTCTCGCACCACTATTCCGACTAGGCCCTAAGTCAAGCTGTTACATAAGTGTTAAAAGTGAATTTTATATGATGAGTAAGTGGAAAATTATGAGAATTCATATGGTTCAATTGAATATATATACATGTGATGGCTATTGAATTGAATATAGTTTATTTCTATTTTCTTATGATTATGTAAATGTGAATGAATTGATAAGAAATATTCAAACCATATAAGCATTGAAATGAATAAACCTGCAAAATTCTTGGTTAACTCTATGAACGGGTACATGACATAAAGGTGAAAATATACAAGTTATATTATAGTATTAATAATGCTTAAAATGTTTTTATTTGATGAGATGAGTTATTATCATACGAGCTTACTAAGCTTTATAGCTTACTTTGTTATCTTTTCTATGTTGATAGTGATTCGGAGGCTCGCTCGGGTTGGAAGTCATCAGAGATCATAACACACTATCCAGCTATGGTTTGGTACTTATAAGCTTTGTGATATTGGTTATATGGCATGTATAGGTTTTGTGGTTATTTGTTGAGTATAAGTAATTTTGGTGATTGATGCATTTGTGCTTAATATGTATTTATCCATGGGATTTGGCTTGATAATGATGTAAGGTTTGATAAGTATAGGCTATGGTTACTTTGGTTTGGTTGTTGGAAGTGTTTTTGGCTATTTTGAAATGGCATGATTAAGTTATGTGGTTTAAAGTATATATATTCCCATGTGATATGGGTTATTTTGGTAAGCTTAATGATGGTTTAAGATATTAAAATGACCATTTGGTTTGTGTTGTGTAATAGCCTGAGATGTGCTTGGTTTTGGTTTGGTATTTGAATGCCAAATTGATTAATAAAGTATGTTGATTTAGTATATGATATATATGTGAATTTTGGCTTATGAATTTTGTTGTTTGGTATGTGATTTAGTTGAGTAAATGATTGTGATATAAGCTTTAAACAGGTTGGTATTGAAATGGTTTATAATGTGATGATTTGAGATTGATTTGGTTGTTTAATTGTGTATGGACATGGTATCATTTGCACTTGCATAGGTGTGTTTCCTTTGGGTCATAGTACATAGCCGTGTGTCCCATGGTGTTGCAACTGGAAGCAAGTCAGTATGCTCTACACGGCCTCACACACGGGCGTGTGAATGGACATGTGGAATAAGTCAGTATGCCCTACAAGTTTGGCATGGCCTAGCATACGGTCTGGACACGGGTGTGTGTGGCCATTTCTAATGGGCACACGGGCGTGTGGTTGGCTGTGTGACCTAAGTCACTATATACCCCCTTTTTTCACACGGGCGTGTCTAGCGGCCGTGTGAGACACACAGCTTGCCCACACGGGTGTGTGTCCCTTCTTTTGATGTAAAATTTTCTAAGTTTCTCAATTTTTTTGAATTATCGGTTTAGTCCCGAACCATTTCTAAAGCATGTTTAAGGCCTCGTAGGCCCTTTTAAGGGATAAAGTGATTGTATTTGAATGAGATATGATTATGAATGTTGAATTATGTTATAAGTTTAGTAATGTCTCTTAACACTATTTCGGCGATGATTACAGGTTAGGGATGTTACAAAATCATTTTGGTATAATGTCATGTATAGGACAACTTGGCCATTAGTGGCTTGATAATGATGTTTGTAATCTAGCCATTGGAATGGCTAGTAATGGTTGTTTTGATATACTTATAATGTTAGACTATGGTAGCTTCATAATTTGTTAAGTAATTAACCAAATTATGTCTAACATATGGATTAAACCAAGGTATGATTATAAACATGTATGCATGTAATGATATGCCCTGTGGAATGATAGAATTTGCTTAATTTGAATGATTGAAATAGTCGGTATTTGGATGTAAGTTTTAAGTGCAGGTCAATGGTGTGATTTTAGGTGAGAAATGAAGCTAGAAATGGCTTTATTTTGTCCACATGTGTAACATCCTTAAATTGGGGTCTTTGCATTTTACTTATCGCATGTAGATAGTAGGGCTGTTGTGCTTGTTTAGGGTGTCTTAGGGTCTAGGCTTAGGCCAGAGATAAGCTGGAGCCTTGTGGAAAATTTCATTTTTGGGCTTCTAGTAGAGGGGAGCTGATTGGGCTAGGTGTTAAGGGAAAGTATTGGAGCGTTTAGACACAAGTATTCCAGTGGTAAAGTGGCAAGGGAGGCGCCACTTATGCACAAGGGAGTGACGCCTCATGCAGGTGGTAGAGCCTAGGTTCGAGCAGCAGAAATTCCCTTTTCTGCTTATTATTTTGACGCCAAGGCTAGGGGGAGTTGTGTTCAGGTGGGACTCTGATGGATAAGGAGTGGAAGGAGTCAACGCATTTGAATTGTGCGATAGAGAGAAATTGGTGGAATTTGATTCATTCAAACAAATTTGAATGGGTGGCCAGGAGAAATTTATGGAGATGAATATGGGAGTTTAGAGTTGGCCGAATGGCAAACTCTAAGGGGAGTAGGAGGAATCGGTTTTGGGTGCTTAGGGGGGTGCCGAATTTCTATAGTAGGCTTAAGGGAGCATTTTCGGTTGGCTAAGAAAAAAAAAGACATTCTTTTGGTTTTTTTCCTCTCTTTTCTCCTTCTTTGGTCAAAACCGAAAGACCCATAGCATTTTTTTGGTTGAGTTTTCTGGCTTCCCAAGTACCAAAACCAAAAATTTCTTTTCCTACATTTCTTCTCATTCTCTTTTCCCTTTTTTTCGGCATTTTTCTTTGTTGTTTGGCCGAACCAACCTTATTTCCCTTTCATCTTATGCGATTTATTTTCTTGTCATTCTCTTGAAGAGCCGAAACCCTCTGAACCTATACCCTATCACAACTTTATTCCCTTTCTCTTCTTTTCATTTAGTTTAGCAAGAGCCAAAACTCCATATTCCTTCCTCCTCTTCTTTTTGTTCACTCATTGTTAGCCAAAACCACATTCCCAATCTTTTCCTTCATCTTTTCATTGCTGAAACCTCTAGAACTCTTCTCTCTTCTCCTTTAATCTCTGGCCGAATACCATCTATTAGGGATCTCTCTTCAATCACATCCTTCTGCTTGCATTAGTGAAGCACTTTCAGCATTTGGGGTAAGTCTTGGCACTTTGATCGAATCTTTTCTATCTTTATTCTCTCCCCTCTATCGTTTTCTATAGGGAGAAAAGCCGGGGTTTGGCATATGTGGTGGGTAGTTCTTTAGCCGAATTTCCTTGGCTATCTTAATTGTTTCTTCAATTTTGCAATAGCGGATCGTCGTTGTCCATCCACTTCCAATCGATTTTGCTAGTACTGTGGTAAGTGTCCCTGCTAGTCAACTATTCCTATTGTGTTAATTACCAAAGGTAGTAGCTAATCTTGTAGATCTTGGCCGATTGGGGGGGTGTTATAAAGGCTTGGCGTAACTGACAGAGTATCCAAGTGGTGCTTTAGTCTAATATACCGAATCTTCGGGATTTGTTAACCTAGGTAAGGGATCTATTCATTTGGGTTAAATCTCTATTCATCGTTATTCTCTATATTAATCCAATTTAGTGACCAAAGGTATTATGGACCCTAATGGCAGTCAAACATTAGGAGGGGTTGTATCTGAGACCCCAGCCCCTAAGTTCAAGAAGAGGGCTGTATCTGCGGTTCGCGATTGGCCACCGGGTTGTGGACCAGTATCGGAACAGGAGAGTAGGCAGATCGCAGTAGTGTCGACTAACGATAGTGTCGACGTAAAGAGCATTGTATTGCGAGTAATCAGGTGTGTAACACTTACACACTTCGTAGGTTAATATGTTATTATCTTGTGATTTGTCCAAAGCTAGAATAATGGCAGAAACTAATGTGTTATGATGTGTTACCCTTGTGGGTACATGTGAGGACTCCGGGTAAGTCCATTCTAACTTGGCTAACATTGGTTGCCATATGCCATGTTATATTATTTCAATATTAAGCATGATTATTTTGCCATATGCCATGTTATATTATTAGTGACTAAGTATTAAGCATGATTATTTTGCCATGAAAAGCATGTTCATAAAGATGGGTGATGAGAGGAGGGGAAAAGTATGTTTTCAGACTGTCACCAGTGGTTTTGACCACACAGTGGGTTGGCCCCGCTTATTATAAAATAGTGACTAAGTCTCAGTGTTTTGACCACTAGTGGTGTTGACCACACATGTGTTTTTTGTAACATCGGTCACCAGTAGTTTTGACCACACGGGGTAGACACAAGAGTTTGGATGGTTATGTTGTGGGATGCATGTTATGCATATGCATAGTCAATCCTTAATTCACTCCTTAATTCACTCCTTGCCCACCATTTGAATTATTTGACTTGGTCTATGGCGTAGTTTGAATCTGACACAACTTTTTCCCTTCCATGCCACAAAATGGAAGCAAAATGTGGCTTCGCAATCAACACATGACCTCCTCCCTTGTAAGGCACACACACACAAGCTCTAAGTGGCGCCTAGCCACCCACTAAGGCTCTTCTGTGCTAAAATCCAACCAAAAATACCTATAACCCCTAGCTCCTTCACTCCATTAACTTAAAGCTTAAAATTAAAATTTTCTACCACCAAATTACACTAGGCTTTCAACTAAGCCCCAAAACATCAAAACAACCATATCAGATCAAACACATGGAAACAATGCAATAACAAAATAGCCCCTATTCCAGATGTTACGCTTCTACCCCTTAAAAATAATTTCAACCTCGAAATTACCTAATAAAAAGAGTTGAGGGTATTGCTGTCTCATCATATCCTCTGGTTCCCACGTAGCTTCCTCCACGCCATGATTCCGCCATAGCACTTTTACCGAGGAATCGACTTTCACGCAGAACCTTCACATCCCGATCTAGAATCAGACCGTTCTTCCTCCATGGTCAAATCTAGATTCACCTCGATATCTTCCATCGCTACGATACGCGATGGATCCGAACGATATCGCCTAAGCATCAAAACGTGGAATATGTCGTGAATCGACTTAGCTCACTGGCAACTCGTCGATACGCCACGGCCCCACACGCCTCAAGACCTTATACTACCTAATAAACCCTGACTTAACTTGCCTTTTCTCCCGAACTCAACACTTTCTTCCATGGCGAGACCTTCTTAAAGACCCTATCACCCACTAAGAAACTCTATATCTCTACGCTTGAGATCGCCAGAAGACTTCGCTTCGTCTGCTTCCTTCAATCGAGCCCAATCAACTTAACCTTGTCTTCTCTCAGAACCAACTTTTGTCCTAATATCCGACATTCACCCAACTCCGCCCAACATGTAGGTGAGCGACACTTCCTACCATACAATGCCTTATACTGGTGCCATTTGATGCTAGTTTGGTAATCTTGTTGTAGGCGAACTCACTAATGGTAGAAACTCTTCCCAACTACTCAAGTCCAAGACACAACCTCAAGCATATCCTCTAAGATCTATATAACCTTTCCGATCGCTCACGACTACGGTGAAATGCCGTCACGAAATCCAAACGCTGCACCTGAGCCCGATGCAACGCTTCCAACACCTTGACGAATTGGATCCCTATCCGAGATGATCGACATCGCACACCGTGCAAATTTCACTATCTCCGACACATACAACTTTCGCTAACCTCAAGTGAGTAATCCACCTCACCGAATGAAGTGAGCTGATTAATGTCGACGATCCACAATTACCAAAATCGAGTCCTTCTTGCTAGGCGAAGAGGTAATCCGACGATTTAAATCTATAGTTATCCTTTCCCACTTCCATCGTGGAATCTTTTATCGGTCAAGGAACCTCGACGGCAATCGATGTTCACCTTGACTTGACCGACATGTCGACACTTCCCTACAAACTCGCTACTTCCTCTTCGCACCACCACCAAAATTTAGATCCCGATACATCTTATCGCTTCTAGGATGCATAGCGAGGGCTACTATAAAAGGCCCTAAAGAATCTTCGCGCTTTAACTCGATATCCTCAAAGATACAAGCTCTCCCTTGGAAACACAAGACTCCATCACTAGACAAACCGAAACCTCCAAACCACCATTCAAGACTTGTAACCTCTCCAAGTAATCGTAACCTCATCCTCTAACTTCTTTTCCTTAATCGTCAACTCGTCGCCACCACGCTAGCCTTGCCCGGATGATACTCAATCGAATAAATGTAATCCTTTAGCAACTCAATCCATCTCATACCTCCAAATTCAAATCCTTCCGAGTCAAAAATACTTTAGACTCTTATGATCTGTGTAGACTATCGATCTCTCTCCGTACAAATAGTGCCTCTAGATTTTCAAGGTGAAGACTATTGCCGCTAACTTCAAGTCGTGCGTTGGATAATTGACTTCATGTGGCCTCAACTACCGAGATGCGTAAGCCACAACCTTCCCTTCCTGCGTGATCAACACACAACCCAAACTCGTATGTGATGCATCGCAATATACCTGTGAATTTTCTTGCCTCAGTCAATTAGAACTCGAGCTTCACCAAAATCTTCTTTAACTTGTCGAAACTCTCCTCCGCTTTTTAGTCCAAACGAACTAACTCCTTTTCTAACAACTTGGTCATCGCCGCCACGATCAACGAAAATTCTCTACAAATCTTCGATAGTATCCTCGCCAAGCCCGTAAAACTCCAATCTCGCCCATCGACTTTGCTTCCTAATCCAAATCGCTTCAATCTTTCGAGGATCCACTTAATCCTCAAATTACACTACATGACCCAAGAAAGTCACCTCTAAGCCGTAACTCGATTTAGTAAACTTTGCATAAAGCTATTTTTCCTCGTAATCTATAACACAACTCGCAAATATGCATCATGCTCCTCCTCGGCCCTGAATACACCAAGATGTCATCAATAAAAACCACGACGAATCGATCCAAATATCATTGAACACCCTATTCATCATATCCATGAATGCCACAAGATTAGTCAACCCAAACGGCATTACCGTAAATTATAGTGCCCATACCGAGTAATGTAAACGCCGCCTTGCGATATCCGCCCTTCACCTTTAACGGTGATGCCTGCACCTTAAATCGATCTTCAAGAATACCGATGCACCCTTCAAATGATCGAATAAGTCATCTATCCGTGGCAACGGATACTTGTTTTTATCCTCACTTATTCAATCAAGCAGTAGTCTATACACATTCGCATCGTTCGCCTTTCTTCTTAACAAAGAGTACCAATGTTCCCAAGGTGAAACACTTGGCCCGATAAAGCCTCGTCCAACAACTCCCGGATCTAAGCCTTAAGCTCTACTAACTCTTTTGGCGCCATCTTATACTGGAGTAATAGACACCGGCGCAGCTCCTGCAATGATCTATCCCAACTCCACCTCTCGATTCGGTGGCAAACCCGTAAGCTCCTCCGAAACACATCAAGAAATTCCTTAACCGTTTCGGACCTCCCTACGGCAGACTCCTCACCTCCAAGGCATACACATGAACCACATATGCTTCACACCTTCTTCCTCGACCATCTTCTCGCCTTTCAAAGCGCATACCATGTTGGACAAGTAATCCTTCTATTACCGATCAGACCACCTCATCACCCTCACCGCCCTTGAACCATGCGCTTAGCTACACAATCCAACCTCGCCTGCAATCGACCAACCAACTATCCCAAGAATCGATCGAACTCTCCAAACAAGTAGCTCCATTAGATCAACCTCAAACACTACCCCTCGAGTTCTAGGGTACATCTCTATACAAATTTTATCTACAACTATAGAGTGACCTAAAGGGCTAATTACTACCATCGGCCAGAAGATATCTCGTAGTCTAAATCCATGGTCTTCACTATGCTATCAAGAACGTGATGAACGCGCTTGAACCCACATCAATCAAAGCAAGAATGGAGAACCAATGATCAAGAACGCACTCGGTTATGACGCCCGCAAGGCGCGCCTCCTCTCGACACCTCATCGCATATACTAACCCTCGGGCCGTCTTGCTCGTAAATACCCGCACTTCTGCTTTGCCCTAATTCCTTTACTAGAACCATTACCTCCTCTCGCCATTACCACGTAACTCTCTACTTGATTTTCGCCTATTATTCTCAAATCGAGCACGCCTTGACCATCGATCAATCCTAGCCAACTTACGCGGATACCCTCACACGATGGTCCAAAGGAACCACACTCAAAACATCCTCTTCCACCATTCCAACATCCTCCCCAATGAGCTTTCCCACAACGGTTACACCGTGGAAGTCCCTCGATTAGCAAAGAATGGACCTACCAGATCGATTCTACAAGACTTTGCCCTAGCCTCTTTTCTCGAGGATTACCCCTTATGAAACTATGTAAGGGCTTATATCTTTGGGATGGGGACTTATACACTAAGTCTTGGTGACTCACCCCTTCCTTTCTATTTTGCAGATGATTCTTAGATCGCGGATGGGGTGCCGGGACGGACTCAAGGTGGCCATGAACGATATTTCGAGATTTGTTTTAAATTATTACTTCGGACTTAATTTTCATTAAATTTGGTTTTTGGTTGTAATAAGGCCATTTTAACTATTATTTCGGGACTATTTACTTCGTAAAATATCTTTGCATTTGAGTTAACCACTAAAGCACTTAAAATGGGAAAGAATCAATAAAATAAATATTTTCCAAAAACCTTAATGAATTTTCAAAATTTTTCTAAAACTTTACCATCGGGTAAATGACGAACTTATGATATCAACAAGTTAATTCGATTCTCTTTAAAAAGAAAATTTGAAACGGTTTAAGCTTTTGATTCAAACCAATTTCAATTTCCAATCAAATAAGACGTTTTTTTTTCAACTTAAGGTGACAATCGGTTTTTTCAAAGACAAGCTTTCTCTATGACATGCCGGATTCGATCGTAGTGTGTTGATCGATTTTGGGGTGTTACAACATGAGCAGACACACGGGCGTGTGTCTAGACTGTAACACCCCTCACCCATATTTAATGCCAGAATAGGGTTATGAGGTATCACCGATCAATTCAAAACATATATAGCATACATTTATGCAACAATAAGCATTCATTCTCTTAAACATTCAACACAATTACATTGTCCCTTATAAGAGCCTACGAGGCCTTAAACATGCTTTAGAAGTGGTTTAGGACTAAACCGATATCATACAAAATTTTTGGAAACTTAGAAATTTTCATGTAAACAAGGGTCACACGCTCGTGTAAATAGTCCATGTGCCTCACACAGCTAGTAGACACACCCGTGTCTCAGGCTTAGTGAAAACAGGGCATACATACTGACTTAGGTCACATGGCCGATCACACGCCCTTGTGTCTAACCTGTACCCTTCGAAGTGGCCACACACACCCGTGTGCCAAGCCGTGTGCTAGGCCGTGCCAAACCTGTAGGGTATACTAACTTATGCAACACAATCAAGTCACATGCCCGTGTGCTAGGCCGTGTGCCATTTAGGGGGTATATTGACTTGTACCACATGGCCAGTAACATGCCCGTGTGTGAGACCGTGTGGAGTATTTCAACACCTAGGGACACATGGCCATGTAACATGATTGTGTGTCACACACGGCTGAGACACACGCCCGTGTGGACAAAAATAAGCCATTTGCAAGGCCAATTTGCCACCCCATTTTGCACATACCTACATAAGTACAAATGGTACCATTTCAAGGCACAATATGTAGCCAAACCTATCCCAATTCATGCACATTTCATGCTATACAATTACAACCATTTCACTTACTCAAATATAAACCAAAACAACATCAACAATATAGTTAACTTAACATGATTCATATATATGATTCAATTTAGTAATGCAGTTCAAATATGCATTATCAAGCATTAATTCACAAACATAACTTCCAAATTATCAACTTTAATCACCTAGCATAAGTCAATTTACCAAACTCAAAATAGAACCATTTTCACATTTATAGTATCATCCTGTTCATCATTTTATGCCAACCCAAATGTCCAAAATACATATTCACTAAACATACCAAAATGACACAAGCCTATACATACCATATACCATATTTACACAACTCAAAGTACCAAATAGATGTCCGATAGTGTGATGAAGTTCCTGATGGTCCCTGATTCCAAGCTAGCTTCGATTAACTAAAAAACATAGAAGAAATTAAACAAAGTAAGCTATAAAGCTTAGTAAGTTCGTATGTAAATATGAAATAATCTCGTATTTGTTAGCATTTTCAAAATGGATAACATAATTAGCATTTAGAGCATTAATCAACGAGTTAACATATAGTTAAACCACATTATAACTCATAGGTCCTCAACATCTTCTAACACATTACTGGAGCAGTTTTCTGCACATACCTATACCGATACTTATCTATCTCTCGAAAATTATTTTATCAAACCAATTTGAATTATAAATACTTATGGTACAAAATCATCGATTTTTTGATGCCATAGTCCAACTATGGTATTATACGTAGATTGCTAAGGCCCTATTGTGGTCTTACATTGCCATAACCCGGTTATGGTCTTATTTTCGATTTGCCATAGCCCAGCTATGGTCTTATTCAGCAACTCATATGCTTAAACCATGCATTTAAATTCAATATCTCATTTAGCTAATGGAATACATACAATCTCAATTCTACCCATCAATTAAACAAATGCACAATTAAGTTCAATTATATGAACTTACCTAGTATATAGAAATGATGGATCGTGTTGACTACTCTATAACCTTACTTTCCCCTCGATCTAAATCCGAATTCTTTCTTTCTTGATCTATATGAATTCAAAAACTTATTCAATCACATATTCTTTCAATTTAGTCCATATCACACTTTAAAGCACTTTTACACTTTTGCCCTAAGTATTTCATAACTTTTACAATTTAGTCCTTACTTCACAAAACAAAAAATTCACATAATTCCAATAAAACCCATGCTTGCCGAATTACCAATATACCTCTAGAAGCCCATATTTTCCATTTATTTCACATTTCAACCACTCAATTTGCACTTTTCACAATTTAATCCCTATTATGCATTTTCATAAAAAATCACTTAACAAAACATGTAAAACTATCATCAAACTTTCATATTTCATCATTAAACATCAAAGAACACATAGATTCAACAATGGTAATTCTCAAAATCTTTAACAGTTTTGAAATTAAAGGTACAACCTATGGCTAGAATACGAAGCAACGATCATAAAAACATAGAAATCATCAAAAACCAAGCAAAAATGGAGTTACAATTGAATAGAACAATGACCAAAACCTAATAGCTTTAAAATGGCTTCCTTCCTTCTTGAATTTTGGTTGAATATGATAGAAACAAAGATGATATATTTGTTTCTTTTATTTAATTTACTTTAATTTGCAAATTACCAAAATAACCTTAATGATAAAACATTTATACCATCCATTTCATGCCCATTAATGTCCATTAACACAACCAATGGTTTAATATCATCATAAGGACTTTTAATTTAATTAATCATAGTAATTAAACACCTTTTACAAGTAGAATGCAACTTTTGCATTTTACGCAATTTAGTCATTTTTATCAAATTAAGCATTCAAACAATAAAATTTCTTTACAAAACTTTCACACAATAATTATATTATGTTCTAAACCTTAATAAAATAATAAAATAAATATTTTAACTTCATATTTGTGGTTTCAAAACCACTATTTTGATTTGACTAAAAATGTGCTGTTACATAGGCCGTATGTGAAACACGGCATGGTACATAGGCATGTGGTTAGGCCGTATGTCCCTTGCACCTTAAAATTGAGAAAAAGAATGCTCCAAATTGAGCACACGGGTAGAGATACGGGCGTGCATCTTAGTCGTGTGTGCTACACGACCTAGAACACAGGCGTGTGTCTTGGCATGTGAAACTTGCACCTAATTTTGAAAGAAGTTAATTAACCACAAGGCCTAGCACACGGGCGTGTGGCATGGCTATGTATAGAAGTCAAAGAGTTACACGGGGTTGAACACGGCTTGTACACGGGCATGTTCCTTGGACCACACAGGCTTGTAAGCCCTGTAATATAGAAAACTTTTATAATTTCCTCAAAAAATCTTAGAGTTTTTGATTAAGTCCCGACTCGATTCTAATGCTTGTATTGGGCCTCGAGGGTCCATTTAAGGGACGATATCAATAATCTTTATTAATGAATAGTAATTTACATGAATTATTTGTAAATGTTCTAAAAGTTTTGGTAATGCTCTATAACCTTGTTTTGAGACGGATACGGGTTAGGGGTGTTACATTGTTAACATGCCTATTAGGCTGATTTCTTGTATAGCCTATAAATACTAGGCTTGAAACACTTTGTAGGGACTTTTGATGAATTTTATCTTATTGTGAGTGTTCTATCTCTTTGTTCATATTTGACTCAAATTGACTTATCTAGCTTTCTTGTGGCATCAATTTGATTTTTCTTTAAACTTATCACTTCTTAGAAGTGTGGCATTCACCCTTATACCGACTGGTTCCTATCTTACTAGATAGAGGGTCACGATTTTCTTTTGTTATCCTTATCATAATCAAACCAAGTGCTAATATAAGAATTGGGTTAGTATTTTCCTTTAATATTGGTTCATTCTTCAGCCCTTTAAACTGAATTAAAACTTCTCCATTCCTAACCAAAAAAACACTGTTTATCATCACCTGCCATTCCTATTTTTGACCTATACTTAGCCCTTTGTTTTGATACTTCTTAAAAATAATTCTAGGAACTCTTGCGACTCATAATCAACAAACGTGTAACATCCTAAATTAGGGGCTATGCATTTGTATGTGAATGCTATGCTTGTCATGCTAGTTTAGGGTGCTTTGGGGTCCGAGAATGACTTAGGGGTAAGTCGGAGCCTTAGTAAAAATTTTACTTTTTGGGAACTTTAGGGGAGAGCTGAATGGGATAGGACTTAAGGGTTGGCGTTTATGTGTTTTGACACAAGAAGTTTATTGGTGAAGTGGCAAGGAGGCGCCACTTAAAGCTCTAGAAGGTGATGCCTCAGGGAAGCTGGTAGGGAGCAAGTTTGAGCTGCGTAGATCCCATTTGAGGGATTTCTTTTTTACGCCAAGGATGGGGAGAGTTGCTCTCAGCTTGGACTCTAATGGATGAGTGTTGAATGGGTCAACACATTTGAATGAGAGGAAGAGAGAAATTCAAGGAGGAAGAAGGGGTCAACAAGTTTGAATGGAGAGTGGAGAGTGATCGGTAGAGAGAAACATGGGATTGGGAGAGAGGGAGAGTGGAGAGTGATCGGTAGAGAGAAACATGGGATTGGGAGAGAGGGAGAGTGATTGGTCAAATGTGGGAAGTGTGTGTGTGTGTGTGGGTTCAGTTTAGTGTTGTTAAGGGGGTGGCTAAATGTTAGATGATGGCATTATGGGTGTTGAGAATTTCAGCTCGCTAGAGAAACCAAGACCATTTTTTTCAACTCTTTTTGTCAAAACCGAAACATTATTCCACTTTGTGCATTTTTGGCTTTTCTCTCAAATACCAAAACACTCTCACACTTTTTGTTCTGCATTTTCTTTTCTCCTATTCACCAAAGCTGAAACACCTCCCAATACTCTTCATATTTTCTCTTTCTCTTGTGCTTGGCCGAAACTCACATTACCATCCACTCTCTACTCCCATTTCATTTTCTTTTCCACAAACACCAAAGCTGAAACCCTCTGAAGCCTCATCTCCTGTCGAAACTCTGGCATTTTCTCCTCTTTTCTCTCAAACATCATAGCCGAATCCCTTTGGTAGATAGCACATTTTCAGCATTCGATAAGTCCTTTTGGTTTAGTCAATCTCTCTAAACATCTACTCACTCTTTTTCTCCTCTTGTTTTCTTTGAAAGGAAGCCAAATTCCTCTGACATTCATATCCTTTTCTTTTGGTTTTCATTCTAGTAGATTGTCATTACCTATTCTTCACCACTCCCAATCGGTTTCTCTAGTGTTGTGGTAAGTGTTTTCATGTTGGTTCAATCATCTCTTATCTTGGTGGAGTGCCGAAGGCAGTAGTCATACTCTTTAACTCTCGGCCAATTGTAGGAGGGTTCATCTTCGCGTTCTTCCGGCTTCTGGATTGCGATTGGAGTGTGTTAAGGGACAATCGGTTCTAGTCCATTTAGATTCTTAATCTTCGGGATTTGTCAATCTAGGTAAGGACCCTTAGCTTTGAATGTCTATTCACTTTTATTCAATTTCGCTAATTTAATCCGGTTTAGTGACCAAGGTTGTTCATGGACTCAAACGTTAGCCAAGCGAAAGGAGGGGTTGGACCCACGGTCCTAGCCCCTACATTCAAGAAACGTGTGATATCTGCTATTCAGGATTGGCCACCAGGTTGTGGGCCGGCTTCTGAGAAGAATAAGAGGCAGATACCAGTAGCCTCTAATAATGATAGTGTTGGCATAGATAGCATAGTGCTGTGCGTACCTAGGAATGTAAGATTTACACACTTTAATATCATTATTATGTGTTATTAATTTTTTTGGGGCTGAAAAGATAAAATGGCTAAATGAATAAGCGTTATGCCATTAAGGGCATGGCTGATGTACCAGGTAAGTATCCTGCTGTTTATGTATATGCTAATAAAAGTATGCCATGATAATATTATGCATTTGACAGTATGTTGCATTCGGTTGACATTTGTATGCATGGGTTGGATATGATATGAAATGGGAAGTGTAAGACTGTCATTAGTGGGTTGGTACCACAGGTGGGTTGGCCCCACATTCTTGATTCGTGACTAAGTCTCAGCGGTTTGGAACCACCAGTGGTTTGGTACCACATATTGATGATTTCGTGACTTGTCCCAGTGGTTTGGTACCATAGTGGGTTGGCCCCACATATATGATTATTCGGGATTGTCACTAGTGGTTTGGTACCACAAGTGGGTTGGCCCTACATATGATATTTTGTGACTATGTGACCAGTGGCTAGGTGCCACATATGGAGTGTAGCGGATGGAGGGTTGATTGTAGAAATCCTACGGAGTGATCGGCTGGTACGGGTGGTGTGTAGAGGATGGAAATCTAGGATTGGGTTGGGTACATTGCATCCATTTCTATACATGCTATTTTTGAGTAGGCTAAGGCCCAATATGTGGTTGTGGGCTTGAGGCCATTTACGATGTTTTAATGGGGAACTTACACACTGAGTCTTGGTGACTCACCCCCTCTGCTTAATCAGTAAGATGTGGACTTGGGAGCCGAAGAGACTCGAGGAGGCCATAGCTTGTTAATTTCAGTAAACTTAGTTTTTTTCCAGACGTTTTAATTTAGAATTTTAATTGTTGTAATAAGGCCTTTCTAAATTGCTATTTTGGTTTTTCATTTTAATTTCCACTTTGATACAACAATATTTTACAACTTAAACTTAATTGTTAGAAAGAAGTTTTCTAAATAACTGCAACCTAAATATATGTTTCCTCACAAGTGTAAACATAGATAGTAAATGAGCGATTAATCCAACCTGGAAATTTTTCTTAAGCGGCAAACCACTGTTTTCAAAACATCACCGAAATAAAAAGTTTGAAACTCTCGATTTTCATCAAGGTCCCCAAAGTTTCTTTTCAACCTTACCCATGTGACATACTAGATCTGGTCGTGACGTCTAGACCGAGTTTGGGATGTTACAAAATGAATACGAGCTTGCATTAAAAGGAAAGGAAAATCTAATTTAGGCTTTCGATGTCTAAGCAAAAGCGTGAACGGTAAGTGTTTGGAATCACTACTAGTAGACACAATTCATAATGTTAATTGGAAGCTTAGGAGTAGCCTAAACCCCTACTATAAGTTCCAATTGTAAGCTTTCCTATACCTTTCATTTAATTTGTAAAATATGTGATTATGTGTTGTGGATTGAGTATTAATATGTGATAATGTGACATGTGAAATATGAATGTAATGGCTATTGTGAATGTGATGATTGAGGGTATGTTATACATGGTGAATGAAAGTGATGATGTTGTGCTTATAATGTGAACATATAGTGATAGTGTGCAGAAAATGGTAAGTGAATGTGTATGTATAATTGTTGATATTTTGGCCTTATGAATATTGAGACTGATGGATATAGTTCACATGCCATAGGATTTGTGAGTACTCACCCTTTGTGTTGTGATTTGAGGCGCCTAGGCCTGATACCATTTCAAAGAGATAAAGGAATATGAGTTCGACTCCATTCACCAAGATACGTTGGTGTGTTGGAGAGTGTTAACTAAATGCTATGCTTTTGGGATATATTTGACTCTTCGAGTCAATGATGTGTTAGAGATCCAAGTATCTAATGTATGGTGATAGAGCCCACTTCTATGTTTCATTGCCTCAAGTGCAAATTTATCGTCAAATGTAATTTTACAAAATGTGATGTATGCTTAAATATGTGATTGTAAAGCTAGATGAGTTGGTAGATATAGTATGAGTATTTTAGTATGACATAATAGTAAATTATGTAAGTAATTGTGTTATGATCGTTTTCTTTTAATGCATGTTATCATGCTTGTTTGGTGGTTTTTCTAAGCATTCACTGAGCTTTTTTAAGCTCACCCACTCACTTTAAACCTTGCAGACAATTAGAATTACAGTGTGAGCGATACGGGCACTGTAGAAATTCCAAGAAAGTGATCCAAGTTAGGCTCTAGAGATTCAGGGAGTGGTATTTCCTGCCAACTTGATAGAACTACCCTTCGGAGAATTTGATCTTATTCTAGGCATGGATTGGCTAGTGGAACATCGTGCTAAATTGGATTACGCAGCTAAGCGTATGGAGTTGAGAACTCCAGAGAATGAGGAGATAGTTATGATAGGAGAAAGAAGAAACTATTTGGCTAACGTAGCCTCCGCATTAAAGGCTGATAAGATGGTGCGAAAAGGGTGCAAGGCATTTCTGGCCTTCGTTAGTGTTTTGGATGCCAAAGAAGAGGGAGTTAGTGGAGTTAGAATAGTAAGGGAATTTGCGGATGTCTTTTTGGAGGAGCTGCCTGGGTTACCCAAGGACAGGGAGGGGAGTTCGAAATTGATTTACTACTGAGAACAGCTCCTGTGTCAATTGCTCCATACCGAATGGCACCAAATGAGTTAGTAGAGCTTAAAGCCCATATTCGAGAGTTACTCGATCGTGGGTTTATTCGACCTAGTGTGTCTCCATGGGGAGCACCGGTCCTATTTGTAAAGAAGAAGGATGGGACTATGCGCATGTGCATAAATTATCGGCAGTTGAATAAGCTGACCATCAAGAACAAGTATCCATTGCCAAGGATAGATGACTTGTTTGATCAGCTTAAGGGGGCCACGGTATTTTCAAAGATAGATCTACGAGCCTGGATATCATCAGCTTAAGGTGAAAGAATAAGATATCCATAAGATAGCTTTTCGGACAAGGTACGGGCATTATGAATTCTTAATAATGCCGTTCGGATTGACGAATGCCCCAACCGCGTTCATGGATATGATGAACCGGATTTTCCTACCCTACTTGGATCGATTCGTTGTTGTGTTTATAGATGACATCCTAGTGCATTCCTAGTCTGAGGAAGAACATGATGAGCATCTCTGGGTGGTGTTGCAAGTGTTAAGGGAAAAGAAACTATATGCCAAGTTTAGCAAGTGCGAATTTTGGCTAAAGGAAGTTACGTTCTTAGGGCATGTGGTGTCTGTGGAAAGAATAAGGGTGGATCCTCGGAAGATTGAGGCAGTAGTAGATTGGAAACCACCTAAGTCTGTGGCTGAGGTTTGTAGTTTCTTGGGGTTAGCAGGCTACTACAGGAGATTTGTCGAAGGGTTCTCATCAATAGCAGCACCTCTGACGAAGTTGTTAAGAAAGGAGGTATCTTTCGTATGGGCGGATAAGCAGCAGGAGAGTTTTGAGAAGCTTAAGAGAGTATTGACTGAGGCTCTGGTTTAGATTCAGCTAAAAGTAGGGAAAGACTTCACGGTGTATTGTGATGCTTCCCATACAGGATTGGGATGTGTCATTATGCAAGACGAGAAAATGGTCGCTTATGCGTCTCAGTAGTTGAGGCCACATGAGGTTAACTATCCAACGCATGATCTGGAGTTGGTAGCAGTGGTATTCGCTCTAAAAGTGTGGAGGCACTACTTGTATGGGGAAAGGTCGATGATCTACACAGACCACAAGAGTTTGAAGTATCTACTGACTCAAAAGGAGCTAAATTTGAGA